>JACGCK010000007.1:0-600000 GCA_014925825.1 Pholiota molesta | reverse complement strand
GTATGTACTGCGAAGAGTGTCATTCAAAGCCTTAGCAGAAAAGGATGGACAGACTGACTTGGGGTAATACTCATAGCTTATTTTCTTTCCAAGTGACCGGCATGTTTCACAGAGATCCGCATCTTCTGGTCTCTCAAAGTCGAGGCGAGGGTGAATTTTGCGCAGATCATCTCCACAGTACAGGATCTTGAAATGCAAGAATTAAACGAGGGATGGAAGGTTAGATTAAACTGCGCGGACCTTCAATTTGGAGACTGCTGGTAGATGGTGAAGAATTTGCTCCATCGACTGACGATGAAGGATTTCGAAATCAACGGCTCCAAGGACCTTGAAAGCTGTAAGTATATGATCGTGATCGAGAACAGGCCAAATATCTATACATGTATCACGAGAGTTTCCTTGCGGGTCCAGTCGGAACCGTCGTTCATCCCCTCGAGTGCATATAATGTTGTCATTGGCAGCGACAAGTAATCAGTAGCGGCACGAAATCGGGCATCAATCTCGGGTTGTGTGAGCCTTCCTGAAGCACATCTTTGCTGAACAAAATCATCAAAGAAGATGTCCCACGTCGATCCTTTCAGGGAAGTCCAAGCGGTGTTTTTAGCCTTAGGACGCCAAGGATGTGATTCAAGCACCGTGCGATGACCACGATAGATATCGCGTTCCAAAGCCCAGTCGTAGTGAAATCTTTGGTTGAGTTTGCACTGAGAAAGCCCGCCGAGAACATCGTCTTCAGGGGTAACAGTATGTAGATATCGCACAGCCTCCCAATGAGCATCGGAACAGCAAAAAGCCAGATTACAGTCTTTGCACGGGATAAGAGTAGGAACAGAATTGGGGGTAGCGTTTTGCATTCTCAGTAAACGCTCAGATTGTCCGCTGCAAAGATAAACACGCTCAACACTTTATCAGCAATTTTATGAAACGACTTCCTACCATGCTAAGCATCGAGGCTCCCAAACTAGTAACTCACGCTCAGCATCTGTGAGCGGCCTTCTCATCTGTAGCTTGCATAACTGCATTTCGTTTTGGATACGTTCCTCGGTGAACATGTTGAGGAAACTTGGATCCTGAGGAGCAGCATTGGAAGCTGAGAAAGACAGCGTTGCCTTGGAAAAGGGATCGTTCTCGATCTTGTACAGCGCGTTGCAGAATGCTTTGTGCTCGCTCCAGTTCCGCTTTCAATGCACCGGGTCAGTCAATGGTGCGTCGATAGATTCCGTATACCTTTTGACATGCTATAGGTTCAAGTTGTCAGGTTATCTACCATGAGCGATGATTTCGGGGACACATGAACTTACCAGAGCTGCAATAAGCAACGCGTCGACACCTGCTACATCTCTGGAGTTTGGCTTCTGACGCAGACGTGTAGCACGAATAACACGCTAGACCAAGCTGAGCAGTATGCTGGTTTCATAGCTTGAGGATATCCATATTGACAAAAGCGGTGGGAATGAAAGCGTAAACTTGAAACTAACATTGAAAGCGTCTCAGAAAGCAGAAACGCGCAAGTCGCGTTGTAAAGCTTGTATAACAAGTCTTTGACCCTTGTTTTCAATAAGCACAAATCAATGATGCAGCAAGAATCAGATTAGATTACGATTCATGAAACTCAGATCTCCCCAAGTCCCTAACTCAAGCTCTATCTCTTTCTCTTATAACAATCCTGTAATCCATGAAATCCCCAAAACAACCGACCTAGTCTTCATCGACACTCTGCGCGTCGAATGCAACCTCGGAGAAGACTGCTGGGGTCGCGCACGCGCCCAGCCCGTCGAGGTCACCGTCTACCTGCACCTGAAACAGTCCTATCTGCAAAAAGCCGGCATGTCTGACGACGTGCTCGACTCGGTAAACTACGGGCAGCTCAACAGGGAGATCAGCCGCCTAATACGGCTGAAGAACGAATGCGACCACCCGAGCTTCGATGGCGCGGACGATCTCATCGGCGCGGTCACGGAGAAAGCGTTCGCGCTCGCTGGGGCAGCCGCGGAGGAGGTGCGCGTCGTGCTGAATGTGCCGAAGATGGTCCTACTGCCACTGGGTTCTTGGTCGACGTCACGACGATCAGCGAGCCCTCTGTGATGGTTGTAGAAAAGAAGGTCTTTGTGAACGATATCATCATCCCAGTAATCATCGGCGTCAACCCCGCTGAGCGCGAGAACAAGCAACGGGTGGTGATAATCTCATTTTTTATGAAGAGGTCGATCAACACCCGGCGATTAATTATAGGGAAGTCGTGTCGAAACTCGCTAATGTTCGTATACATAATATCATCAATTTTTCTCGATGTTCACAGTTGACAAAACACAGGAAATCGAAAAAACCTCGTACCAAACCCTCGAAAACTTCGTATTGGACATCGTCCGATCTGCATGCCTCGTTTCAGAAAAAGTGGCCGCCGCGACAGTCCGTGCGCAGAAGCCCAGTGCTCTCAGCTTCGCCCAGTTTTCCGGCGTAGAACTAACAAGGACAAGAGCAAGTTTTGTCTCATAAATAATCGGCGGGAGAATATAATACTCATCTTTATCTCTGGTATCTGTCATTTTTAATTGCACAATTAGTCATAAATATCCATCATTCGGCGTTGGCGCTAACTAGGATTGATACCACCTCTCTCGTAGCTTTTTCCTCTGCACCATTGGCCTCGTCACGAGAATCGCGACAAGAAGCCCAGTAATGGTAATCACCAGCTGCGCTTTGTTGAAGTTCTCGCTTAGCACATCGAACGTACCAGACGGCGCGACGCGGGTCAGGAACATGTCGAGGCCAAAGGCGAAGACTAAGGAAGTCGATTCTAGCAGGGAAGGCGAGGTGATGATGCGGTGTGCACAGACTTCATAGTTATGCGATAGAACGCGGCGAGGGTCGTTAGGGAGTAGTGGATCGTAAGTGAACAAGAGCTCTTCTGCCTCTTCCGATGTTATTTTGCGATGAGGTCGCCGAGGATCCAATGCACGTCTGGGGAAGGACTGTATTCTGTGATTTGTGGTAGCCACTGCAAGAAATTTATAAGGATGAATGACGATTAGGGCTTAGTAACTATAGCTAAACGCACCAATAAGGTCTTTGCTGGTAATGCCAACTTGGTAGAAGTAGGCATCAAAGCGGTTATCGCATGCGGGAAGATATACGCGTCCTCAAATGTTTGGAAGTTGAGAGTATCATTCGAGAATGGCGACAGGTCAGAGCTGACGAATAGTCAGTTAAACTTTCAGAAAAATGTCAAATGACTATTACTCACCTCCCAATCTTCTGATCCACCCCCTGGCCTTCATAAAACTCCACACTAACCATCCTATACCCGACAGTATCCCCAACCGTACCCCCAGCAACCTCGCTCTCATAATAATGATACACCAGCCAATTCTCCACCAGCGCCGCCTTGACATCGCACCCACTCCCCGCGCCCATCTTTCCAGGCCTCGCCTTCACCTCCGCATGGTACACCACCGTCCCCTTCGCCGCGTCCACCACATACACGCCACACACGCCGCGCGCCGGCGCCGCGGTGAGCGCGACGAACAGCCGCGGGTCGAGGTACTTGTACAGCGTCGTGCGGTTGCCCAGCACGCGGCCGATGGACGCGACGGGCCCGTGCGCGGCCTGCGGGAGGAGCGCCTGCACCGCCTCGCCCGCGGGGAGGGTGATCGACCAGGTGCCGTAGGCGACCGGGCGGAGGCCGTCGGCGGTTGGCGGCGGGATTTTGTGCCCGATGATGCGCTGGCGTGTCTCGACGTTGCCTAGCAGTGGGAATGAGAGGCGAGGTGAGGCTTCGGTGAAGACGTCGCGTGTCTCGGAAGTGTCTGGGTATATGTAGACCTACGATAGGGGGGGGGGGGGGGGGGGGGTAAGTGATGAAAAATTGCGAGGCGGCAAATTTGGACGGACTTGGAGGAACTCGTCAAGAAGGACCACGACCTTCGTCTCGGCGTTCAATAGGTATCCTTCGACAATCGGACCTTGAATAATATCCTGGCCTTCAAGAACAGCATCATCGAGCGAATTCCCAGTAATGTCCGCCCCAGTCAGCGCATTCATATGGAACACGACAGTGTCCACCAAAGACTACGAAAAACCAAATATTATCAGCGCCAACGAACATAATCAGACATGCCAACAGAACGCCTACATTCGACGCCTTCCTCTGCCCAACGAGCACCACTTCCGGATCGCCGCCATCGCTGACCGTCTTCACCACGAACAGCTTTACCGGCTGTATCATCCCACCGATCTCCTCTGCCCAGCCCAGCCCCAGCACCCTGCTCCACACGATCTCGCCGTTGCTCGAATCCAAGCCGAAGACCTTGCCCCAGACCGTCGCAGCGACGATGATCTGTCGGAAGCCAAAGGCGTCGCGCGAGATGCCCTCTGAGGACGACGAGGTAGGCAGCGCAGCGTCGGTGGCAGACACATACGATCCTGTGACGAAGCGCTTAGCGAAGTGGAATATATACTGAGGGAAGCTCTGGAACGGACGTCAATTCTGATAAACTCAATACGTGGAAGGCCAAATACCTGAGCGTCTGCGATGTGGCGAATGAGACGCGCGGCGAAGGCTTCGCCCGCGCCATTACCCAGCTCGCTTGCCACTTTCTCCGGTATTTCGACAAGCTCCGCGATCGCAGTCGTTGCGAGGGATTCCTCCCTCACCCACTTCAGCTTGCTTTTCTCCCACAGTTGTACGGAGCCAGTGGACGTGGTGATCAGGAGGCGCGAGTTGATGTTCCATCCGACGGGATTTTCAGCATCGAGCGCCGCCTGTTTACCATAAGATTTGGGCTGCTTCTTAGGGGTATGAGAACTTACATGGACAATGATTCCGTGACTCTTGGTGTCGAATGGGAAGAAATATGCGCTAGCTAGACCTTGACCTTCGGCAAGATGGCCAACAAACACATCAGCGGCGCCTTTCTGTTTAAAAAATGAGAGCATGTAGAGAAAAAAGGACCGTTAAACATACCTCCATTTTGTGTGACCAATACACCCTAACGACGTAAGGACGTCCAAGGGCATCGACGCCGCCTGAAAACGTCGATTCTGCGTTGGTTGCTGATTTAGCCTGAATATATCATGTTTAATGACCTATATCTGTGGAGGATCTCGGGAAACTTACAGAATCTTTGTATTCCCAAACAGTTTTGGGATATCCAGTCTCCTCATCAACTTTGATAATGAAACTGGAGCCATCGTCGCGGGTAATCACCGCGTGCCCAAAGTCGCCTAGGCCGATGTTAACCAGTCTCGCGAGTCCCATACCTTTCATCAGCTTTGGTTTCTGGTCCAATGTCGGCGTCAACGAGAAGTAGCGCAGTGTCCTTTGTCGAGCCATAGAATGATTGGTTTCTCGGGATCAGATGAGGAGAGCGTGACGAGTTGGGCCAGGGGGTCGATGACACTGGAGACGAGGTTGGTGTCCTTGATAATGTCGCCGGTGTCTGGAGAGAATGTTCGGACATGGAGAACGTAGGACGCGGCCGCTTGGCTGACGCCCACCGCATATAATGTGTCGGTAGTGAGGATAAGTTTTGAACTGATGATTTTGGTCCTGGAAAAACGTTGAGTTAAGTACGAATGAGACGGCTAGAGCGACGTACCCGCGATCCTCAGATGTCCATGACCATTTAACCTCTCCTGTTGTTCCGTTCAACTTGGTTATTGTGAATCCATTCGTGAGCACGTATAGGTCGGTCGAATTTGGGGCGAAAGCGACGTCTTTTCCGAAATGCGCTGGTTCTGACAGCGCTCCAGCTTCTGGTGCGTGCAATCTTTTCTCGAGAAGCAGGTCCCCAGTTACAGTGTCAAAAGTGCGTAATGTTCCTCCCCCAGGTGCCGAAAGTGTTCCAACGACTGTAGCGGAGATTAGATGACATAGTTATAACAAAGTGCCCTACCATTTCCGCCCTTAAAGTAGCCTAATATCCTGTCCTCCGGATCGAAAGATACCTCCAGACTAGTAGACGCGATTCAGTGACGAACAACGCTCCGAATAAAATTACGCACGAACAGATCCGTCTTCTGGCTCAAGTGCTGCAAGAACATTGTTCGCAGTTGCAGTAAGAATCAAGGTCTTGTTTCCAGAACGATGAAATGACGGCGCCGTCGTGGGAGACCTGAAAGTGGTACGCCAACGAGGCGCTTGTGCCAGTCTACGACGCCGACGTCAGATTCGTGAAGAGCCCAAGTAGCCGCGCATAGTGACAGCAGAGAGACCACACTAGTTAGAAGCCGCATTCTACGCGGTTCCAAGGTGTTTTATGGGGACCCTGAGAGGTGAATGGCGTTGGAATGGCGTAAGTAGCTGTTGAGAGCGATCAAGTAGAATACGTGGTTACTACTACGCGTCAACAATATTCCCACGGTCATATCTAGGTCTATCTTAAAGTATTCTTGCCAAGTGACGCTGATCAGGTACTTTGATACCATCGCCAAAAAAGCGCCCTCTACAATAGTGAAGGAAATTCTGTTAATATCCCACACACTGGTCGCAAATGTAGGGTAATAGAGCCTTAGAGGCTTTATCGCAATGCCATGTATCACCATAAAATGCACGGAACACTTCTGACGTTTGCAAGGCAGTATATAATACAATCCATTAGAATGCAAGTGATCATTACAAGGGCTTGTAGAGCTGGAATCCTACGCGAGGAATTTGAGAGTTACAAGTCCTTGGAAAGCTTGCGAAAACCTTACAAATGAATTTCATTTGTATTCTCCGAGTCTTCACGGAAACCTTGCGCGGGTGGTTCAATTAGTTACGTTGTCTACAACTCCCGAGTGACTACGCCATCTCCGGGTTTATGGGCGCAGGTATCTTGTCCTATCGTATCCGCCATCCGCTCGAAGTGGGCCCATTCGCATTCCAGGAGGAGTTCCACGCTCATGGACACCCTACGACGATGAGCTGCGCATGGCGCTGGAGAAGAGGGCAAAAAGCAGTACAAAGATACAACAATAAGTCGACATTCAGAAGGCAGTTGAAATTCTATAAGATTAAAAACGTGCTATCAGGGAATCTATCTAGCATTTCCCATCCCTCTCGTCCCATCCATTCTCTAGCGCCTCAATGAGTATCGAGGATTCCATCATGTTAAAATGGGCAGCCCCTGGAACATGGACCACCTTCCCTCCCGTCCAAGTTAGGTCCGTCCACTGTTCGCTAGGCTGGGGGACCGACTTGAAGAAGCCGTCTTCGGCAACAACGATGGTAAGCGGTGCGCCGAGCTTCATGGTCCACTCCCTCAGGCGACGATCCATCTTTAGAGGGTCGGCATGATCAGCAGCTTGTTGTCGCCAAGCTCTATCAAGAACTTGGCAGTGATCGCGATGAATTGATGGAGGAAGGTGACGTAATTCTGTACGAGTTGCGAGACACTCTCGCCTTGCAGTGCTCTCTTGAGTTCAGCTGCAACCTTTTGGCGCGAAACAGTCGGCTCGCGTGAATAGGCACCAAGAAGGGCGTCCGTCGCAGTTGTTGTCAGGTTTCACTGGCTCGCCTCTTCTGAATCGTCTCATCATCCAGAGGAAAGATAAAAGGAGAGCTGTAAAGGGTAGGAAAGTGGTCTAGCATCACCAGTTGACTGACGCGATCGCCAGAGTCCCGCAATAGGTACGCAACTTCGAATGCCAACAGAGAGCATCCCGAATATCCTCCGAGGCGATATGGGCCAGATGGGCGAGCAGCTTTGATCTTTAAGAAGTAGAAGGCGGCCATCGCCTGCAATGAATCCATGGGACATTCTGGAGTGTGTTGAATAGCCCATAAAGGTGTGTTGAATCGTTCTTGCAGAGGTATAAAAGAAACGATGTTCCCGCTTGCACCGTGAATGAGGATTAGCGGGATGCCTTCTCCTTGAACAAGCTTGACGACAGTTTGTCCGGACTGATTAAGCGATTGCCAATTGAATTCTCGATCTACGGCGCTTTCTGGCAATTGGGAAGGCAAGTCCTCTTTCTCTTGAATACGCTGCTCTAAATCTTGAAGAGTGATATCAGCAAGGAGCTGGAGTTGGGATATCTGCAGGAACGGTCTCAGTGAATGGGAAAGACGGCCAGCCGACAACGAATCGAGTCCATAGGATGTGAACGGCATATCGGCCGAGAAGTCTGCTTCATCGACGTCCAAATGTTTTCGAACAATAGCATGCAGTAGCTTCTTTGAGGTGGCAGATTCTTCCTCGGTATTCTGGGCGACCTCATAGACGAGGTGATTATACATCGGAGAATCACCAAAATGCTCCTTCATGTGGTACCAATTGAATCGAGGAACGTAGAGGGAGAACTTTTGAGTGCCCATGGAGCGAATACCGTCGGCTAGACACTCAAAGAGTTCTAGTCGAAACTATTAGTCTGAAATCAGAAATGCGAAAGTAATATTTTGCTCACCGGAACAAGTCATCGACCAAGGCAACCATTCTCTGAAGCGCGGATCTGGCGATAGATTCAAGCCATGCGAGATAGTAATGCTATCGATAATGGCTGGCGCAATCAACGAGAAGGCATTCTTGTACTTGGATAGCAGACCATCGACGGCAGTATTTGCACTAGGACACGTCAGCGTTACCCAAAGTTACGATCATGGATGGGACGAACCTGGCATAATTGGTTTGCCCCACATTTCCAAACGTAGCTGCAGATGAAACGGACACCAAGAAATCGAGAGAATGAATGTCGACTGCGTTTTCGAGAGCAGTCAACGCGCCGACTTTCCCGGGAAAGGGGGTATAATAACTTGTGTTGTCGTGCGCGATAAATAATCTATCTTTGAGGACAACCGACATAAGAATGCAACCGCCTATTGGATTATCTGTCTGACGAAAAAGAGCAGACATGTCCGACTCAGAGCTGGCGTCGCAAGCTTCCAGCCGGAGTCGGAGATCAGGGCGGTTCTGGAGATAAGAGAGTATTCGGACTGCCATTTCATCCTTGGATCTCGTCAGAGACGAAATATCTCCATGTCGAGACGTAAGAACCAACATTCGCGCGCCATTCTATAAAATGAACGGGCATAAGCGAGGGGGAAAAAGAGAACACGAATACGTAACTCACCTCATACATCCACATCGCTGCTCGAATACCTAGCGAACCTAGCCCGCCTAACAGATAATACTCCTTCGATGCGTCAAATAGGAAATCATCAGGCGAGACTTGCTTTCTTTCGTCGATGGGCGGCCATGAATGAAGACACGTGACATTATTCTGCTGATGACCCAAAAATTTGTGTAGGATATCATGAGTGTCACGTAAAATATCGCCAACCATCCAAAGATTTCGTGTAAGGAAATTCAAGTCGCCAGCTTGGGGAGCATTCCATGATAGCAATGTCGCCAATTTCGGAAGCACGCTAGCAATGACATCCATATCGCATCGCTCAGGCAAGCCCGTAAAAACAACGTTGCAGGAGCGAATATCGTCGAGAGTCTTGGGTGTTATCGGTTTCGATACATTTACAACCATGACACCAAGTAACGTGAGGAGCGCGTTCAAAGAATGGCCGATAGCATCCTCGGAGCTATTTTGCATGATTACGACACGAAGGGTACCCAAAGCGTCGGGCTGAATAAGGAGTCTGGAACCAATGCAAGCGCAGCGATAAAAACATTATGGCGCAATGTGCTACCATAGACGGAGGATATGCGCCAGGGTTCTGAGCGTCAGCAGAGAGTGTTCATGGACGATGACCGCGTTCGAATTAGTAATCGGGTGGATGTAACACCGAGCACTTGTGCGCCTGCATCCATCTTGACGAACCGGCTTCTAGAACATGCCGACAATAGCCTTCAGTCCTCCATATTCCAAAGACGAACTGATAACATGAACTTCGACGTGGTGAACCGGCACCTGAGAGCTGGAAACCTGGGAGGGTTGTGGAGGATGGGGATCATCGACTTGATGGCCAATAATTGGCGAATTGCTGGGTTGGGTTGTATCGGAATTTCGAAGCTTTGATGCTGGAATCAGCCTAGGAACACGTATTACACCGAAAGAGTCGACGAAAATCTCCTTTTCAATATAGGGATATAAAGACAGCGATGAAACCATCGTAGTTCGTTCTTCCTCGGACCATTTGGCGTCGAATAAGGCAAGGCGAATATCCTTGGCGACCATCTCCTTCTGAAGGGATCTAACAAATCCGATAGCGGCATATCCATGAGTGTCCTGGGAGGATTCTATCCATAGCGTTTCGCCATCGGGAAGTTGTTGAATTGTGTGTCTCAAGGCTAAGACGTTGTCATAGTGGAACGCCTTGATGGAGGTTGATATATGTCGCCCTTTAGTCCACGTTTCTAAAGTAGATCGTAACGAACACCGCTCGGCAGACGTTGGGGACGTGTTCAACGCTGTTTTATGGTGCAGTGAAGAAGATCGGAATGCAGGCAGAAAACCATGTGTCCGTTGCAAAACTGCATGGGATGACGATGTTAAAACTTTGTACCCTCTAGATTGTTGCCTCTAGTATTTAGAATTAAGAAACCGCCAGGCAAGAGTCTTTGAACGATCTGTTCTAGGATATGGTCGGTCTTTTCTTCGTGACTTGGCCCTATTATTACATCGTAGAACGATGTGTCAATGCCGTTCCTTTCCTTCTGGGCCAGGCTATCAGATGGTAGCGAGTGGATAATTCGTCCGATTCCTCGCAATGACGGAGATGCGGAGGAGAATCGGGTTCAATGAGGGTATGGATATCCAGGATGTACTGATGCTGGAGTTCTGATTCTGCATAGCGCGTATCATTTCGAGTGATTCTAATGATGAAGTGTTTGAGTACTTTCCTGTATGATACGAGGTAGTGATATTTACCAGTTCCAATACTCAATAAACGAATAACCTTCTTATCGCCTTGGACACAAAGGAACGTAAAAATTTCCTTGACGGAATCCCGAGTTCCTTTCCGGTGGTATCATGACCTCCTTGGAGAATACTTGAGAACAACGTAAGCTCAAAATACAGAAAGACATACCATCGAAGTCAATACGTCATTTGGCTGGGCTGCTATATCGACCGGAGATGTCAAGAGACCAGATCCTGAAAGCGTATACAACGTAGGGCCAGAAGAGGTTGATAAAAAGCTCGAATCGTCCATCAAGATCGACTTGATTTTCGAAATGAGGAGCGTTAGCCGTTTTATTGTGTTGGGCTATTCGAAAACCGGATAGTTGACATAGGACTGTCCCGTTGGCGTCAGTGACCGATAAATCGAACGTTATACCCGCTGCAAGCCCAATAAGCATTATTTCCTTGATCGACATGCGAAATCTCACCTGGATCCCAAGATTTGTAGATAATATGGCTATAAACGACTTTGGGAAGGGTTTTCCGTATGAAGCAGGGGTCGTATAGGGCGACCGTTTCGATAGACATAGGAAGATAGTAAACTGATCGGTCTGCATTTGCCGTGAACATGGGATGTACCATGGCGTGGAAACAAGCGTCTAGCAGTGCTGGATGAATGACATATTTATCTAAACTGAAATAAACCCTCAGTAACGCTTCAACGTCTTAAAAGATAAGAAATTATGGCGTACTCTTCCAAATCTTCATCAAATGCACGGATCTCCACGAGAGCCTCTGCATCCGTCTTCCAACATGCAGTAACACGTTGATAGATTGGACCATATTGTCCAAAGTGCGCCAGTATTTCATAGAATTCTGGAACAGAATGAGATATGATGCCCATAGTAAAAATGAAGAAGCGAACCGGATATGTCGAGTACTTGCAAAGATTTCTTCAGATCACTGATAGGGAGTATCCCTGCATCTAGAACGGTATCGGAGGCCATGAAACCGCTTGCGTGAATTCGTTGCTTCTTTCAAAATAGTGAGTAAAACATCGAATACCATGCTTCCTGACATACCAAGAGGCCCGGTTGAGACGGTAGCTCTGAGCTCACAGACCAAGCCGGTCCGTTTGCAGTGAATTTTACAGGCAGAAGGCGTTCACTCAGTAGAGGAAGCATAGATTGAAATTGTATGTTCCATGCTAGTTTGGCGCCCGATTCGAAGACCTGTTCAAAACAATAAGGAATTGCGGTGAATGCAAAATATGAAAGACATTACCATTTCAAGAAAGCCGGCCGCAGGCAAGATAGGTTCGCCCATAATGACATGTTCAGCTAACTTCGGATGAGTCAAAGCATTCAAACGGAGACCCGCATGTAGCAGAGGTCCCGACCATTCATTGACGGCTAAACAGTTGTCTTGGGGGATTCGGGGCAAAAGGGAATTCTTTCCGGAGAAATGGATAGGAACGAGCGGTCCTTGGCTGAAGGCCGCGTATCGTTTAAAGAATGAAAATCGATCTCGGTGTATCCGATGAGAGATAAATGGGCAACTCCTTGGAGAAAGGTAATTGGCTCTGAAGATGTCGATGGGACTTTCGCGCGCTTCATAAAACATAGGACATGGTCAGGCTCGACCCCAGAGTTTGAAATGTACGTCGAGAGTACTGGGTGGGGCGATATCTCCACAAAAGCAACTTCCGGGAAATCCTTGGTTATGGACTTGATCGCCTGGTCGAACAATACCGGTTGGCGAACATTCTGCCAGTAGTAGTCGGGAGTGAAAGGCTGAGTCCATATTTTTCCGAACGTTGATGAGTATGTGGTGAGGTAAGGCACGTGATCTCCTGGGTAGCGAGCGAAAACATCTTCTACTTGCTGACGGTATATAACTTTGCACTGTTCCACGAACTCTGAATGGACGGCGACCTTGGTACGAAGCTTGTGTGCAGAAATGTCCCGAGATTTCGCGAGAGCAACTACCAACTCCAGGAGCGGCTCAGCGCCGGCTAGAGTTACAGCAAAATCCGAGTTATAGCATGCGATTTGGAGAATTCCTGTTCGGTTCGCCGTGACTTCGTCGATGATCAATTGTGCTTGATCTGGCCCGCAGTTCAGAGCTACCATGGATCCGCCCAAGTCTTCCAACGTCGCCAATGTAGTCCCGCGAGCAATCGAAATCTCGAGGGCCATATCTCTTGAACAAGCACCAGAGGCATACATCATGGCCGTTTCGCCAGCAGAATGACCGACAACGGCGGTTGGGACAATACCAACACTTGAAAGAAGATCGAACATTGCCAGCTGTACCATCGCGATGGCAGGTAGAGTGGTGGACATAGGCCAGATATTCCACTTTTCAGCGGATCCCGTAGAGAAAAGGCCAAGGGACCTTAGCGAATGCCCGACGACTCGTTCATATAACACATCCATTTCCAGAATGCTATCGCGGAATTTTGGATAGCTCTGAAAAAGTTGACTACCCACTGAAAAACGTTGGAAAAAAACAATGTATGAGATTTATAAACCTACTTCGATATGAAAGAGTTCAACTTACTATGGATATATTGCGGACCTTGTCCAGAAAACACGAACGCCAGACGAGGCGTGGACTTTGGAACAAGGGTGGGTTTCAGAAATGGAGTGGTAGCTGCGCGTTTCGACATGATTGCGAATGTCTGCCAAGGCATCTGACGACCTCGTCGACTGCAGGCGGATGATAAAGCGGGTAGATCTTCCGCCGCTGTAGTGCTCCATAATGCGTCGATGGAATTGCCGATTTCTGAGGCGCTCCGTGGTGATAAACCTCCAGCCAGAACCAATAACGGTCGTTCGTGCTGTAGCTGAGACTTCGGGGACGTTTGTTCAGGAAAGGATTCTACGACGGCGTGTCCATTTGAACCGCCTATCCCCGAACTCGCAATTGATACCAAAAGCTGGGATTTGGTCCCTTCGATGGACGTGACTTCGGTTGGCGCGCGCATGTTCCAGCGATCCCACGCAATCGCAGGATTTGGGTTGGACAAATTGACAGTGGGTGGTAGTAGCCTGGTTTGAAACATCGCGCAAATCTTGCAGAGGGACGCAAGAAACGCGCATATCTCTAAATGCCTGAATTTCTTATGTGAATCGGTCCACCATAATGTCATTAACAAAAACAACGCACCCTATGTTCCCTTTGACGCTTCCTACTAGCAATTCCGAATGACGTTGGCCAAACACTTCCCCAACCCAATTAGCTTCAGTCGGATCGCCTGCCGCCGTTCCTGACGTACATGAATGTTTAATCTCTACTTTATTAGGTTCAGTTAAAAATAGCTTACCTGTGGCATGTAGCTCTACGTAGTCGACTTCCGCTGTTGTTCGACCGATATTGGTGAAAGCCCTTTCCATGGCTTCCTTCTGTGCAGAGGCAACGGGCGCACTAACTGGTGCGAGAGAACCTGAAGAATTGATGCCTGTACCAAGAATCTAACAAAATATCAGGTATTGTGACGAGTGGGGAAGGATGTTATACTTACTGTTGCATATATGTGATCGTTGTCCTGAATAGCTCTTTGCAGCGTTTTCACGACTACGACCGTTACACCCTCTCCGCGGGAAAATCTATAGATGATTCAGACATAAGGTTACTCTTTGACGTTCGATGGAATATTTCATTGAGAACCCGTACCCATTCGCCGATTCATCTAACGGTTTGCATGTGCCATCTGCAGATAACACTGACCCTTGACTATACTGGATGAAATCTACAAGTCTAACACAATGGTCAGCGACGGCGCGTTCTTGAGAAGTATGCACATTTACCTAAAATTCAACTGACATCCGCCCAAGACCGCAGCGTCACAGTCTCCAGCCCGAATAGCTTGTACAGCGAGATGAAGAGCAGTCAGAGACGAACTACAAGCCGTATCCACTGGGATAGAAGGGCCCCTTAGATCAAGGTGGTAGGAGACCTTATTGGCCACCATGTAAGGATAGCCAGCGAACGATCCATTGGCCTCTAGTTCGTCCTGAGATTGAAACATACATCAGAATAAGACTCTATCAAATATTGGTTGAACTTACGGGCTCGGATACGCCTTGCATATCAAATGACGTAGCAGACATATAACAGCCGATATTCCTTCCACGATAATTGATTCCCGAGTCGAGGAGTGCAAGAAAAGAGTGCTCGATGAGTTTACGCGTACTAAGAGACATGTTCTTGGCATCTTTCGCAGTGATTCCAAATTCGACATGATCAAAGAGCGGACGTCCTTCAGAAAAGAGCCTTTCTGACTGACAGTGTGGCCAAGACCAGTCCGTGCCAACTGTAATCCCAAGTTATCCATAAACCAATGAGGTCGGTTTTGAACAGTTCCAGAATATTTCTCACCGTCATTATCAAAACGATCCTTTGGAACGTTTCATATGACTGTCCCTTGTTAAGAAGAAAGTCAAAAAATGTGTGGTAGTCTAGATTTTTGTCGCTGTATGATCCACTTGGCAATTCAGCTGATATTCCGACCTGTTCAGACAGTAAGAACTCATTAAAGGTCGTAGCAATGCAATGAATAGTAGATCGCACAATTGCAATTGGCTCAAGTCAGACATGTCGCCTATGCTGTCAGATCACGAATGGGGCACTGTCGCTTCGAAGATTTGGTTCGAAATCCTGTTTCTAAGGTGTCTCCTTATATGTTCTCAAAAATAAAATCAAAAAACCTCGGAAAAGTCCATGGGTTGCAGCCCGAGTAATCACACGAACGTGGATCAAAATAGTTGGAAATGATTGCATTTTAATCACCTTCGACACTTATCGTCAATAGAAATACACTATATGGTCCGTTACATTGGTTAATTCGAACAAGACATATCACTAATCACTATCACTACGTCTAAGCAACTTGAAAACAGCGTGCCAATGGGTCATGGATCTATCAAATGTACTGATGATAATGGCTGAAAGGATTTTTTTTGGACACGGTATTTTGTTTGGGCATACTGTCGTGTATCTCACCGTGCTCATCACAGCGCTCGTTGGACACATATACCAGATTGATGGCCCCAGGGCTAGGACTAAAATAATGACGTCGTAACGGCAGATTCGAATCGCAATGGTCTTATGGCTCAAGATAAGTAGTCTCCGTGTGGGCCGTGTATCTATCAGATCTTCCGACAGTAATTTCTGAAATTTCTTGGGTCATAGTGTACACATGGGCCGTGAGACGTCCTACTAAAATTACCGCAGTGCAAATGTGTATTTTTAGCGCAAACAAGACCTTTGTGTACAACATCTGATATGTAGCAGTAGCATAACCAACGTCGGTGCGGCACACGGAACTCATTACGTGTTTTGCATGTTGTTATCACACCAACCTCACCAGACTTGTGCTGGGACAGGCTGGGACGCTGACAGACGTTGGACAAACGTTGACGGTGCCAATTTGGCTGTTGGGTGATACAAACCAGCGGAGGCGTTCCACTCATCCTTTCATTCCTTGAGAGCTGGATATGCCCGTGCCGTCACCAATGGCTATATTTGCGCAAAAAGCTTGCCCTTCGGAACGACAGTAAAGCCGTTGGCGGGTAAGCGATTGAAAGTACCATCTGCGCCGCATCTTCAAGGCATCATCACGGTCAAATCACGCTGTGGAGACACATGTGTTCAGCAAAATGAAAGCGTACAAATTTCAAAACAATAGGCAATACACATATGTTGCCATGCTCGGGAGCATTTTTCTTCTTAGCTAGAAGTTGATGTTCTCCAAACCATAGAAGTTTGACTGATATTCATAGAATTGTGGAAAAAAGAATCATAGATATCGAAATGTAAGCATCACAGGCTATCTTCACATCAGTAAGAATTGGCGAAGAGAGGGCGAGTTCAACTTCACTTCACCTACAAGTATTTTATTAGCAAGGACTAACCAGTATACCTTATCACGATTTTTTGCAACCTTTGTTTTCGAGTGGATCAGTTTCCTACATACTCCAACGATACAACAAATTGGCGGTTCAAGCTCAAGTGGCAAGCCGGTCCGGGGAAAGTTACTCCAACCTTAGATCTTTAAAGTTTCGGCTATAAAATAAAAAGTCCATTGATCGACTGTTCATCATGTAGAAAAGGAGACTAGCTAAGAGAAGTACTCAACTCTCAAGGTGTGGAGCAATACTTTGACTCGGAACCGTGGTGATCGTTGATGGCAGCATGATCAAAAATTGTATCATTAGTAGAGACTCTATGTCGCTCAGATCAGGAGGCAGAGGATGTGTTAGTGCGACTACGTCCCACCATGAGATCACTAGTTATGCTGTTCTGCTAAACACTTGGTCCATTGCAGAAGGCGTGCCCAAAAAGAGTGTTACCCCGGGTGAGAAATTTCGTCAATGTTTGCCGATTACGCCGATGCTAATTTTAAACACAGTACAGCTTCTTGCAGCGCGCGGAATACTGATGAAAGAACCATGATGGTGGACAAGTATACCGCACACGCGCGCAGTGGCCTGGAGTGGCTCAACCAAGTAACTCACCAATAATTTGATCAACACCCCAAACACCCGATGTCCGTCACGACCGCAATTTATTTACCAATAACACACGGATTATTTCCCAGCAGAATTCAGACAGGGAGTGGCTTCGTTGGCGACGGTTGATACTCTGAGCCATAGTCGAGATATTTTCCCTCATAAATATATAGGTTTGTAGATCATTCGTGATCTCGGCTCCATACCCCTTGTTTTTACGATGCCATTAGATATCCCACTCGTCTCGGTCAATCTGGCGACTGTCTGTATTGAAAGCTTTCTCTATGGAATCTTTCTAATCCTCTTCATAATCTCGACGTACTTGCTGGCAACTCGCAAACTGGCAAACAAGACACCGAAAAATGGCGTATCGACTAGATCTACGGTTCTAAGGAATCCTCTCATCCTGTCGTCTTTTCTTATTGCCTTGACTATAACAGCTGTGAGTGATTTCGACATCGATTCCATCGGTTAAGAATTAATGTTTTACTTGAAGCACTGGCTTTTAACGTGCATCAGGCTTTTTCAAGCTTTTGTTCTCTTTCAGAAAGGCACTGCTACACTTGCCTTCTATGCAGACCTTACGCAACGAACTGAAGTTGTAAAGACTGGGTTTCTCATGGCAAGTTTAGTGATAGGGGATGCAATGATCGTAAGAATTTCCCTCCCAGATGATCTCCAGAACTGACTGATTCCCAACTTGAAGATATATCGCTTGTGGATTGTCTGGGGATACAATAGGACGATTATCATATTTCCACTTTTGTCACTTGCTGGGCTTACCGGTAATTATTTCTCAACAATCATCAGATGCTGCTTGTTTACGATTGAATATCCAAGTTTGTGGAGTTGGTATCACTTATCAATTCACTCAATACAAGCCGGGAGAAAACGTTTTCCTGTCAGTAGCTGGTCGCTGGATAACAAGCGACGCAGTTTTCACACTTTGGTACGCTCTATCTTCTTTGCTATTACCAACAACTTCTAAACTGTATTCGTACATGGAAACTAGTACTAATGTATACGGCACCGGTAAGACTACATTTCAATCTATATTCCCGCCTGCTAAACACCAACGATAGCGGCAATTTCTTGGAAGATATGGAAAATCAATGCGAACGCCCAGAAATTTGGTTCCCAAAACCTCATGGTACGTTGTGATTGAACGAGGTGCCTTGCATAATAAAAACCTGCGTATCAATCTTTTCCAGAGCGTTCTGGGTATAGTGGTTGAGAGCGCATTTATATACACGTAAGCTTGTGTTCCGATTGTTAAAAACGATGACTTACAGGCATTACAGGGCGTGGACGACATTCTTTTTCTCAAGTTACCAATCTCAGTCCAACCTGCAATTTGTTGCCGTCGATTGCTGGCCAGCGATGTCCGGGATCGCATTTATGTTGATCAATGTGCGCGTGGGTCTCGGATGGGCGCAACGGTCTATCTCAAGTTCTCCAATCGAGCCGTCGCAACATGTCACATCCGTCGTCAGAAACAGAGCTCATTCCTTGAGTGGCGACGATTATCCATTGCGCCCGCTCGCCATTAATATACAACGTGCTGTCGACACCGATCAAAAATACGACTATCCGAACAAGACCTACCAAGCCTCAGCATAATCCCATGTCTGCGTTATACATAGGTATCAAATTATTTTCGAAGTTGATGTTGCGAGGAAGGTTCCAAATATGTTTGTAAGATTGTATTTAGCAGATTAGCATATGTTGTGCACTAAATTAAGTAAAATTATCGATATTATGATTTCAATCTGACTCATGAATAGTTCCCAAGTACCTATTCGCCTTGACTTCCTCGGCTGTGGTCATGGTCGTCTGGCACGCTAAGTAGCACTCGTGCAGGAATGTCTGAATACTCACCAGTGGTCGAGCGAATGCACGCTGCCGAACCGCCAACATCGAGTGAATGGTGAGAGGACCAGCGACACCAGCATGTCCCTTCTATTGGGTAAGTCAGAGTATAATAATTCAGTGATTACTGTAAGGAATACTCAACTAAGGTATCCGCGGCATCAGCCGCTATAGCTTCTTCGCTCCCAATCCTTAATCACCCATCAAACCGCGTTGCTCGTGTGTGTGGCATATGATACAGTGTACGCGTGCGTGACAGGTGCGTGATGTCAAGTCGAAGATGCAGCGGCTGATGTGAGGAAGACGGTGCCGCGGCATGCGATGGCGGCTGAAGAAATCGTCCCTACGCGGCGCTTCTACCTGGTATCGAACCCCAGGACGCGCTTACATACCTCGTTGGAGGGCACACAGCGAGGAGATCGCGGTGGCGGAGGGTGGCGATGTTGGCGCCAGGGCCAACCTACATCCGTCGCTGGAGGGAAGGACGCACGGCAGGTGCTATTGGGAATGAAGGCGATCAGCGGGCAAAGCGAGAGGACGCAGCAAACATACTTGCCTGGGTGACGACGACGCGTCATCGCGTCATCCCCTCCCCGTGCCCTCATCTCCATTAATCGCCGCTGGTCGTCCATCGTTGTTATTCGCCTAGGGCCTGCTCGGTTGTCGATTTTTGGCAGGCGATGGGCAAAGGTGGAGGGTCGACTCGGATGGCGGGGTGGAAGAAGGGATCTCGTATTCAAACATGCCAACCTTTACATAACACGTGCTAGCACGTGCATGCCTGACTCCTATAAATAGAACTCCTACCTTCAGCAATTCACGCTGGATTCGACTATCCTTGAACTATCCAGTACAATGCTTGTAATCTGAGCATGTTTGCCGCACCAGAGCATTGGTGAGTGGGCCAAAGCCCAAGCATCTTAGACGATTAATAACCGGGGAATCCATTCGACCGTCGTTATGTTCTTACGAATCCGCTTTCTACTGATTGAACATGGTAATCTACGCATTCCAGCTGGGGTGCGCGAGAGTGTGCGAAGCTCAAAAGTACACAAACTCCTCCAGATAACGCGTGCTCACCAAAAATACGCGCCCATAAATATTACCCTGTTACATCTACTCGCTATGTGGCAGCTAAATACAGATTTATAAGTGCCACGAAGTGCCGGCGGAGATGAGGACCTTTTGACGATTCAGACCAATTCAAGACGGGGAGCTTTATCAAGATTACCTTACCCTCTCCCAGTCTTTGGGAGTCCTTAGGTCATTGGAGCAATCTCTGGGCAGCTCGGCCCATCATTTTGGGATATCATTGAGTAGTGAGAAATTAAGAGTGATATCGCTTCATTCGAGAGTCGAGAAGCATACACAATGATCAATACGATCCAATACATCAAGTATCATTCGTGCAGTTTCTATACCAATCTTAATATATCGGATGATCAATCCCAGCAAGACGTACATAGCTGCGTCGACAAGCATATGCAATGCTTTGTATGGACCCGATTGTCAAAAATAACTTGGTGTGCATCTTGTGCCGAGTTGAGAGTGCGCCGTATTGTTTCTCATGCTTGAATACGAAATAGATTGTATTTAGAGTATAATAAGGTTTGACATGAGCGAGAAGATTTACGGATTAGGAAGTGAACAGTTCTTAACTCGGGACCTAGGACATCTCTGCTATTCCCAGTATTCTCGACATATATCATTATGGTCTATATATTCCTCGGGAACTTGACTGCGCAAAGAAACAATCTTTACCCTGGTTTCTGATGACGCCTGACGTGTAGGTGACGTGCAACAAACTCAATACCAGAAGCTGATATCAACACAACCTATGCTCAACATGAGTGAGAATTCGGTAAGGTCTAACCGCCAAAAACTTACAGACGCGAAAGTGACGCCCTTCCACCAGACCAAGTTACTTCCCAGAATTGCGCCTGTTATTGGAGGCCCAATGAGTGACGCAACGCCTACGGGAGTGATCCCTACTCCCATTACAGCCCTATCGAGATTCAAGTTGGTCAGATGCAGAAGAATGTTTATAAGATTCATATTTACCCCATGTTCGTCTTCGTTGGTGAGATGTAAGCGACGGCTGGTAAGTAAAGAGCGATTGCTAAAATTTGAAAATGAGTAAAAGACTGCGACGACATTTAAAAGCATACTGGATCCGAAAAAGAAGCCATATCTGTTGAATATCAGTCAGTGGATCCTCCGTATGGGATGAAAGGGCGTACAAATGCAAAAGACGATGATTCCTGCATTATGCCCAGACAAAAGCATAAGAAATCCCACCATCCCTAGAAATTCATGTTAGCTACGGAGACTCTGATAGACGTAATGCTGATATGCAGTACCATTTATTCCAACGCAGATAATAAACGTGTTTAAGACTCCAAAATGGTCTGCAAAAAAGTTGGGCACAATGCGCCCAAAGATACTGGACACGTTCATAATAGCCAAGGAGTAAAATGTCAATGGCTTCGATAGGCCATGGTTAGACGCAAAGACTTGGATGTAGAAGATGGGGAAAAAAGTTCCCAACTGAGCGACAAAGCCACTAGCAAGCGTCAGAAGGAATGGTCGATCGGTCCAAATCACGCTTATATCAGTGGATGTGCTGGAACGGCTGGAGGCAGATGGCTGAGGGATTGTGATCAAAGCATTTCCAATGACGAAGCAGCCTGCTATCAAAAATCCAGCTGTTCTCACAGCCCACCGGAATCCGGGACCGTGGTGTATAAGCTGGTTGAGAAGTACTGTGAAGTAACGAGGTGAACGAATATTATTCGGCAGACAAAGAATTAGTCTCGTACTCGAAAAGACAACGCTTCCCAGAGGTCCTCCTGCTGCAAGAACCCCTAGAAGGCCGCGGCGTTGAGATGGCGAATACGTAAGCTTACCGCGAAGACGTACCATCCCGAGTGCTTTTCGCTTTTTGAAGTGATGAGCAACGATAGTCATGGTTGGAATATACACTAGAGCATATCCTAATCCAAGGCCGAGCCCTTGTGCCAAGAATACCTTGCAACGGCGCCGTTTAATGGATCCAAGCAGTTACAGAAATTAAGTACAATACCTGATAATATTTTTGGGGTTGAGTTAACGAGATCATGAAGAAACTACTGTACTATTTCGACCGATCGTTCACGCCCTGTGATGCGTGATGCCAAAGTTCACTGGGCAAAGGTTCAGACGTCATGGTGATGCGTGACGTGGAAAAAAATTGTTCATTTCGGCCAAATTGGTTGAATTTGCAGCAAAAAATTATTGAGCGGCCCGCAAGAAGCCGGATTTTTGAGGTGTTCACGCCTGCCTGTGATGCGTGACGAATTGCGTATTTGTTCAGTTCACGAGCCTCCGTGATGCGTGATGTGAACGAGCGGTCGAAATAGTACAGTAGTATAGGTTGCTCGTTAATAAAATATCATCCTGACGTCGAAGAAATTCAAGGGACATGCACATACCAAATAGTAAACAGGAGGCTTCCTGCGAGCAAAACATGGCGCCGTATCCATAATCATACCTGTTCTCCTTGAGAAAATGCCAAATGGACCAGAAGAAGAATGGAGCGTACAATCTTCCGGCCAGTGTTCCTAAACCAAATGCAAGGAAAAGCTGGACGCTACCGATCCAACTTATGTCTGACTGCGAAAACTGAGAGAGCCATGGGAGGAATAAAAGTCTTGGAACACTCCGAAAGCGGTGACCTGAATAGTGTTCTTCAATACCTATACTTTCACGGAAAGCTTCAAGTGCCGCATACAGGTCCGGCAACACAAAATTGCAGTAAAAAACCACCCAAGACTATAATTTATCTTCATATCACTTCACAGAGGTCATGACAAAGCTACGAAACATACCTGTCGTCCAGGCCGGCCAAGGACCCAGGGCATAAGACGCATCTGGTACCCTCTCATCCACTACTTGCTCCTCCGAAACGGCGTCCTTCTCTGTGATTTGTTGAAAGGAATCTAGATGGGTCGTAGCTTTCGCGCTGTCGGTTTCGCCATGCTGGACATGGGGAGAAGGGTGTCTGAGCGGCGATTCGACGGGCGATTCGTGAGTGAGAGAAATTCAGGAGGACGGTTGCTTTCAGCGACTCGCACAGTGACTCCATAACGGGTTCCGCGGCAATGCCTGGTGGCATTGGCCTGTCATTAATTTGAATCGATCGAGATCGATCTTGTCAAATTTTATTCCATGAACACCGTGGGTGAGGCCTTGAGGCTCTATGGACCCACCTGCTGAGATCAACTCCTCATTATAATTCCATCAGAATTGTCCACTTTTTGATATTTTTCTCAGATGTGTATGTATGTAATTAGCATGGCAAAGAGATGATCAGTTATGACGAAGCATGAGAAAGTATGCAACATATGATAATGAGGTGAGTTGTGAGTTCTCCTGACGGCTAACTTCTTGTTAAGCTTTGCAGATGAGATCTTGAGAATACTTGTATCAGGGCTGCATGGCAGAATGTACTAAAAATATCTTTCATTTCAGAATTCATCCACATGGCTGATTATCATGAGTAAGAGATGCGCTGAAATGCTGCGGCAATGCCGAGGTTGCAATCACCATTAGTGAGTGACCGACAGTGACCGAGCACCTGCCGAGACTTGATATCAAGAGCCTAACTTGAGCGACGATACCAAGTGTTGTCATCTGCAATGGTTACCAATATGGCACTTCCAGCTCCTCCTCCAACGCAAGCTTTGCAATCGAAAACCTTCCGACCACCCCCTCTGGACGGGTCCTTAACACTTCCAGAGATATATGACTGGCATTTTGTAAACACGCCAGATCACCGACTTTTCATTTTCGCCGATGACAATCAAAACACGCGAACAATACTCTGGCCTGAAGCTGTCAGGGCTATCTACAATGGGGCCCGATTCTTGCGAAATACCATTGACCGGAAGCCAGACTCGGACGGCATCCCTATCGTAGCAATTCTTGCGGCGGCAGGTAAGTTATCAACTCTCTCTATCGGTCATATCAGTCTAAGCTGATAACTTACAGATACTATAACGTATTTCACGATGATCATGGCGATAATGCGTGCTGGATACATCGCTTTCCCTATCTCTCCGCGCAATTCACCGTCTGCTGTCGCCCACCTCATTAAATCGGTTGGGGTTCAGTACGTTCTTGTTGGGGATGATCAATCTATGTCAGATTTAGCAGATGAATCCCTTCAAGCCTTGAAGGCGAATTATGAGGGGAAAACCATTGAGCCGCAGTTGATCCCAATTCCTCATTTCGGGGACCTTTTTGTCGACACTGGCGATGACTTTAAAACGTTACCATCTATTCGAAAGGAACCCAATGATATCATCATCTATTTGCACTCTTCAGGTACTCATAATTGCCCCATACCAGTAAAATTAGTTCTCACACAGTTCAGGCTCGACGGCTTACCCGAAGCCAATCCCATGGACGAACTACCGCTTTCTCCAATTAGCGCTCATACCATACTTCGGAGGGCGCGATCTAACAAACCAAATATTCTCGCTTCATACTATGCCGATGTATCATGGTATGGGGGTTTTGCAATGCTGCTGGACGGTATGCTACTTTTCAATTTTATATTCTAGGACCCTGAATAAACATTCTTCTTCGTTGTTTGTTAGGCATCAAGCGGGTTGGTAGTTAGTGCTTTTGAGCCAAAATCTCCGGCACAAATACCTACTCCGGATAACCTCTTTCAAGCCGCTGTGGCCACGCATAGCGATATCATTTTCTGTGTACCCGCTATCATCGAGGTAGATCCCGTCCTCTTGATATGATAGTATGTTCGCTTACAAGGTCATTAGGCATGGTCTCGGAACCCGCAGTACGTGAAATGGCTTGCTACACGCGGTGGCGTTGTAAGTATTCCTTTAAAACTATGAGAGCGTCTTCCTGGGTCATTGAAATCTCAAAAGCTTTACGGTGGCGGACCATTGAACAAAGCTGCTGGAGATTATATGACGTCGCAAGGTGTCTCTATCTTTATTCTCTATGGATCGTAAGTCTTCAGTTGTACCAGAGCTTATCCGTGTACTCACTATTTTAGAACCGAGGGGGGGATTATGAGTCCGATTCTTCCAGGTAAAACACTACTCGGAATAAAGCAGCCTTCGTCGTACTGAGACTTATCCTTTTACTCATAGCACAAGTAGGATACGATTGGAATTATTTCAGATTCCCCGCTTGGTGAAAGCTGAAATGGTGCCGCACGGAGAAAATACGTTTGAATTTGTCATGGTCGTAAGTCGAGGACTATCACCACTTCTTTGTTTAACTATCTTTTACATCCTTCTAGTCTAACCCATACTGCCATCCGTCTGTGATTAACACAAAGGTAGCCGGGATAGATGCTTATGCAACGTCGGATCTCATGGTACCTCACCCGACAAAACCTGGTTATTGGAGAATATATGGCAGAAGCGACGATCAGATAATGCACAATACTGGAGAAAAGGTTAATGAGATTTGCTTGATCGTTAACGACTTCAATTAATCAACAAATTTCTACAGACTAACCCAGGCCCTCTCGGTGAGTAATTTGGCATATTGTAACTGAGGAGAGATTAACGAATTGATAAGAGAATATGCTCAATCAAGACCCTCACGTGCAATCATCAGTGATGTTTGGGCGAGGGAAATTCCAAGCTGGTGTTATTATCGACCCGAAACCTCCTTCAAATTTGATCCCTCGATGAGGAGCTTGCGAACTTAGAAAAAGATATGGTATGTATTGTCCACCAACTATTCAACCGCGCCCATATGCTAAACATCAATAGGCCAACGATACAGAAGATGAACAAATTTGCGCCTCAGCATTCACGACTATTTAAGGAGATGATCCTCGTCGCGAAGCCCGACAAGCCTTTCCAATACACTGCGAAGAGTACCGCACGTCGTCAAGCGATCATCAAACAATACGAAGACGAGATAGAATCAGTCTATAACGCCGTTGAGACTACAACTCAGACGAACATACCGCTCCCACAGAGTGGAATATCATATCCACCACTACCTTGTCAGAGCCGTTGTCAATGGTGTTCTAGTGCGTAACGTTCAGGATGACGATGACATTTTCCAGCACGGATGCGACAGGTATGAACACATTACTTTCTCTGACATTCTTTATCAAACGCTTATGTTCCTCTAGTCTTCAAGCGACATGGATTCGAAATGCACTCACCCGCGCGTTGCGAGATGGTTTACAGCTGGATACGCGCAGAAATGTGGACAACTTCGTTTATGAGTACCCATCTATTTCCAGCCTTGCCACGTTCCTAGTCGCTCATGCCTCTGGAAAACATACTGACACATCATCCAACGAAGAGAAAGAGGGGGAGATGGCACGAATGGTAGGAAGTACTCGGCCGATTTCCCAACGCACCTTTCTGCGGGCGGCACTTCCTACCTGGTCCAAATCTGTTCTCCTCACCGGTTCAACTGGAGGGCTAGGAGCTTTCGTTCTGAGCGTTCTTGTTGCGGATGAAGACGTCAAGTATGTGTATTGCCTTAATCGACCTTCGATGGCTGGGTCTGTTAGCTTGTTGGATCGGCAAAGAGCCTCCTTGGTCGATAAAGGGCTTCCGATCGAAATATTGGAATCTGAGAAGGTAATTTTACTCGAAGGACAATTGGAGCAGCAGCAATGGGGTCTTGAAAAGTCCGTCTATGATGCGGTAGGTCCCAATCGTCTTTTTGATTGATGTATAATTATTGATCGTCTTACCAGATGCAACAATCTGTCACACATATCATCCACAATGGTGAGTAATGAGAAGGGTCTTCTTCTGTTGATTAAACTGACACGTTGTTCCAGCCTGGCCGGTAGACTTCAACCTCGCCCTTAAATCGTTCGAGGCAAACATTAAGGGACTTCGGACCCTAATCGACTTTGCTCTTTCATCTCCTCTACAAACTCCGCCCACCCTAATCTATACCAGTACTATCGGTGTATTCCAAACCCCCCTCCCACCGCGGTGAATCTTGCCGAATTACCTATTGTAGCCAAAGTAGCGATCGGGACTGGGTATACCGAATCCAAATGGGTTTCAGAGCAGATCCTCGCTGCCGCATCTGCAGAAACGACGCTGAGGACTGTTATCGTCCGCGTCGGCCAGATCGCCGGTGGTCCAACAGGATTTTGGAACACGAAGGAGTGGTTCCCGGCTCTGGTCCAGAGTGCGAAGTCCGTCTCCTGCCTTCCGAACGTTGGCAAGGTAAGCGCCGGCACTACTTCGCCATTCCCTGGTCCTAACTTACGCGCAATCCTAGGACGTATCCTGGATTCCTGTTCAGGCCGCTGCAAAAAGCATGGCTGACTTCATGCAGGCCCCCGAATCACGAATTGTCCATCTCGTCCATCCGAAGTCGACCCCGTGGCCGAAGCTGGCAGCAGTGTATCTTCGGAGCTTTCTGTCCCTCTCGTCCCATACCACGAATGGTTGTCAAAATTGGAACATATGGCATCTCGCAAGACAGAAATGCACACACGGCACCTGACGCGTTGGCGGCTTCACGCCTCATCAATTTTTATAGGAGCATAGCGCTGAAGATGGACGGAACGGAACATCCATTGGAGGCGTTCGGATTTCCCTGTCTTTCTACTGAACACGCCGTAAATATCTCATCCACATTGGTCGATTTGGAAGAGTTAAGCGATGGAGACGTAAAGGCGTGGCTTGCGTATTGGCGGGGCGTAGGCTTCATATGATATCATAGGAATGGTGAATTGTATATCGTTGACGATGTCCGAAGGATTCAAGTTGGTCAACATCGCACATACATACAAACAACATACAGACTTGACGCATATTGGCTGAAAAAGGTAAACAAGGTTTCCATTCTCAATAAATCGAAATACCGTAATACCTGAGTCTGGCATCTTATTGGAGATCCGCAGGTATATGAACGGGGGCTCGTGAATGCGAGGCAAGTGCGGTAATAATATAGTGGATAATGTCCCATATCGTCGCGACTGGTCACCCGGTTCGCTGATTTCTACATGCCTTCCGGCTCACGCTCTTAGGCTATCTATGCTATCTATATATATAATTTGATACATATATAATTTTAAATCAAGCAAAAGGAATAGTATATAAGTATTGTAGCTTTTTTGCTGTCAGATTCTTTGCTGACCATGGGAGAGAAAGATTTCTGACCGGCGTGCAATCCTTTCGTCAATGGGTCCAAGAGATTTTTTTCTGCTTTGGTGCGTTGCTTGCGCAGTAGCTGCCATGGACCTGGCAAGGCATCATCGATCTTGGCCGAGCTTCCATTCCAATAACAGTTCTCAGGATGTGCCCTGGATGTGCCGTTCATTGTGGCGTGAGAATTTGAGATTTTGTGGGTCCAGAGATCATCCGCCCACTGAGACGCTTTGTCTTCTGCCTACATAAAATTACGCATCCTTGAATTCCTTCTATCAGAACTATCTACTTCCGGATATTCGTCTCCTATCGTAGACTGGTCACAATATGATCACCTCACATCATTCGAGAATTCAAGCCTGATGTGATGGGCTTATGATGTGGGGAAATGTTATTTCCGGGACTACCTGACATTTGTATTTAATACTCCAAGAGCCTCGAAATGCGGTGACGATCCATCTACAATGATGTCTAGTACTGCACTTCCAGCCCCTCCTCCAACACAGGGTCTACAATCGAAAACATTTCGACCACCTCCTCTGGATGGGTCGTTGACACTGCCAGAGATATACGACTGGCATTTAGAAAACACACCGGATCATCGACTTTTCATCTTCTCCGACGATAATCAAAACACGCGAATAATATACTGGCCCGAAGCTGTCAGGGCGGTCTACAACGGAGTCCGGTATTTGCAAAACACAATTGATCTGAAGCCAAACTCGGAGACTGTCCCTATTGTGGCAATTCTTGCCGCGGAAGGTAAGTTTTCAACACCCTTACAAGTGTAAGCCGATTCCTAACACCTATACAGATACTATAACATATTTCACTATGATTATGGCGATAATGCGTGCTGGATACATCGTTTTCCCCATCTCTCCCCGTAATTCACCATCTGCTGTTGCCCACCTCATTAAATCAGTTGGTGTTCAGTACGTTCTCGTTGGGAACGACCCATCTATGTCAGATTTAGCAGATAAATCCCTCCAGGCCTTAAAGACCAATTATGGAGAGCAAGCTATTAATCCGCAATTGATTCTCATTCCCCATTTTGGGGACCTTTTTGTCAACACTGACGATGACTTCAAGACGTTACCACCTGTTCGAAAGGAACCAAATGATATCATCATCTATTTACACTCATCAGGTACTTATTCGTATGTGCTCAATACCAGGCGGCTTAGTTCTCACTTTACCCAGGTTCCACGGCTTATCCAAAGCCAATCCCGATGACGAACCGCCGGTTCATTGAAATGTCGCTTATACCCTACTTTGGAGAACGCGATTTGACTAACGTAATATTGTCGCTGCATTCTATGCCGATGTACCATGGAATGGGGGTCTTGCAGTGCTGCTGGACGGTATGTACATTTCCATTTATATTATTACAGTCTGAATATATGACTGCTCCGTTGTTTGCTAGGCATCGTGTGGTTTGGTAATTAGTGCTTTTGAGCCAAAGTCTCCGGCACAATTACCAACCCCGGATAACCTCTTTCAAGCCGCTGTGGCTACGCATAGCGATGTCATTTTCTGCGTACCAGCTATCATCGAGGCAGGTTTACATCCTCTTAATATAGACTCTACGCTTACAAAATTGTCAGGCATGGTCTCGGAACCCGCAGTACGTGAAATGGCTTGCTACACGCGGTGGCGTTGTAAGTATTCCTCCAAAATTATGAGGGGTCTTCCATGCTCATTGCAATTTCAAAAGCTTTTCGGTGGCGGACCATTGAACAAAGCCGCTGGAGACTATATGACGTCCCAAGGCGTCTCCATTTTCATTCTCTATGGATCGTAAGTCCTCGATTGCACTATTGTTGCGCTCAAGAAGCTCACTTTCTCAGAACGGAGGGCGGAATTATGAGCCCGATTCTTCCAGGTGATATACTATTCCGACATGACACGGATTTTATTGTGCTGATGTCTTTTCTTTTATGCATAGCACGGGTAGAATATGACTGGGATTACTTCAAATTCCCCGACTTGGTAAAAGCTGAAATGGTCCCATATGGAGAGAATACATTTGAATTTGTCATGGTCGTAAGTCGAGGACTTGTCGCACGTCTGTTTGACTTACTGATTACATTCAGTCCAATCCGTATTGCCATCCAGCTGTAATCAACACCAAAATAGATGGAATAGATGCCTATGCAACATCAGATCTCTTGTCACCTCACCCAACCAAACCTGGTTATTGGAGAATATATGGCAGGAGCGACGATCAGATAATGCACAACACTGGAGAAAAGGTTAATGGGACTCACTTGATTGTTCATGACTTCCATTAATTAACAAATTTCTGCAGACTAACCCAGGCCCTCTCGGTGAGTAATTTGGCATACCTGTGACGTGAGGACGAGGTTAACGAATCGATAAAGAGAATATGCTCAATCAGGACCCTCATGTGCAATCATCAGTGATGTTTGGGCGAGGGAAATTCCAAGCTGGTGTCATTATCGACCCGAAACCTTCCTTCAAATTCGATCCCTCGGATGAAGGGGAACTTGCGAACTTTAGAAATAAGATATGGTATGTATTGTCCACCAACTATTCAAACCGCGCCCATATGCTAAACATCAATAGGCCAACAATACAGAAGATGAACAAATTCGCACCTCAGCACTCGCGATTGTTTAAGGAGATGATCCTTGTTGCAAGACCCGACAAGCCCTTCCAATACACGGCGAAGAGTACCGCGCGCCGCCAAGTTATCATCAAGCAATACGAAGACGAGATAGAAGCCGTTTATAATACTGTCGAGGCTACGACCCAGGCGAACATACCGCTTCCCAAAGATTGGGATATCATATCCACCACCAACTTTGTCAGAGCGGTTGTCCACGGGGTTCTGGTGCACGACGTTCAGGATGACGATGATATTTTCCAACACGGATGCGACAGGTACGGACAGATTGTTTTGTCTGCCGTGTTGCATTGAGTGCTCATGTTCCCCAGTCTCCAGGCGACATGGATTCGGAATGCACTCACGCGTGCGTTGCGAGATGGCTTCCAGTTGGATACGCGACGAAATGTCGATAACTTCGTCTATGAATACCCTTCTATTTCCAGCCTGGCCACATTCCTCGTCGCTCACGTCTCTGGAAAACATACGGACAGATCATCAAACGCAGCAAAGGAGAAGGATATGGTACGAATGGTTGGGAAGTACTCAGCCAGTTTCCCAGTGCACGTTTCCGTGGGCAGCACGTCGCCACCTAGTCGCAAAAGCGTTCTCCTTACGGGTTCAACCGGAGGGTTAGGCGCTTTCGTTCTCAGCGCGCTTGTTGCGGATAAAGACGTCATACGCATCTATTGCATCAACCGACCTTCGGTAGCTGGGTCTGCCAGCCTGCTAGACCGACAAGTAGCATCCCTAGTTGATAAAGGACTTCCGATCGAAATATTGGAGTCTGAGAAGGTGATTTTACTCGAAGGTCATTTGGAACAGCATCAATGGGGTCTTGAGAAATCTGTCTACGATATAGTATGTCGTGAATTGTAAATCAACTGATATAACACCACTGACCGTAGTACTCTCCAGATGCAACAGTCCGTTACACATATCATCCACAATGGTAAGCGATTCTGGTCTTCTGCTGCATCCACATTAACCATGTTTCCTCCAGCTTGGCCCGTCGATTTCAACCTCGCTCTCACATCATTCGAAGCGAATATAAAGGGACTTCGGAACTTGATCGACTTCGCTCTTTCGTCTCCGCTGCACCAACCGCCTACCCTGATCTACACAAGTACCATAGGCGTATTTCAGAACCCACCTTCCACCACAGATACTCTTTCCGAACAGCCTATAGAAGCTCCAGTAGCGATTGGGACCGGGTATACGGAATCGAAGTGGGTATCAGAGCAGATACTGGCTGCCGCATCAGCGGCGACTCCACTCAGGACCGTCATCGTTCGCGTTGGCCAAATCTCTGGAGGTCCGACCGGGTTTTGGAATACGAAAGAGTGGTTCCCCGCTCTGGTCCAAAGTGCAAAGTCCGTCTCCTGCCTCCCGAACGTCAGCAAGGCAAGTTCAACACTCAAAACTTCACTCAACTATAATTAGTATTAATTCATCGGGAGCAGGATGTACCCTGGATTCCCATGCAAGCCGCTGCAAGAAGCCTGGTGGACTTCATGGAGTCCCCTGGGTCCCAGATAGTCCATCTCGTCCATCCGAAGTCGACGCCGTGGTCGAAGCTGGCAACTGCACTATCTTCGGAGCTTTCCGTCCCTCTCGTTCCATACCACGAATGGTTGTCGAAATTGGAACATATAGCGATCTTGCAAGACGGAAATGCACCCACGGCACCTGACGCGTTGGCAGCTTCGCGCCTGCTCAATTTTTATAGGAGTATAGCGTTGAAGATGAATGGAATGGAAACTCCGTTGGAGGCATTTGGATTTCCCCGTCTTTCTACTGAATGCGCCATAAAAATCTCCTCCACATTGGTCGATTTGGAAGAGTTAAGCGATGGAGACGTAAAGGCGTGGCTTGCGTATTGGCGAGGCGTAGGCTTTATATGATATTATAGGAATGGTAAATTGTATATCGTTGACGATGTCTCTTTTTTGAATGTGAATTGAAGTACCTTTCTTGAGTTTGAACAATTATAGGATGCCACAAGGGTAACTACTTATGAGGGCGAGAGTATTGCCTAGACCCTTGAGGGCAAGGTTGAAGGAGGAACCAAGCCTAAGACGAACCCATCACGACACAAGCTTCATATGGACTTGTGCCGTTTGCCAAAAGACGCCAGATTCTGCCGCAGACTTTCAGTACCGTCGTGAATACGTCAGCAGCATAGGCAGGACAGAATAAGCGAATGGGAGGTAGCGCCAACAATAGAGACTGAGTGCTAGGTGAGACTTGTTACCAGGCGAGCAGCGCGGCGATTTAGGTGGAGATCCAGGAAAAAAGGCAGACATTGGAGGATGTCAGAATAGAAGGTGATGAAATTTTTCGAGATCGAAGATACTTGTAAACATGCTTGTTTGACATACGGTCTCATCTGCAGACCCACTGGGGCGAGAACTCGTTAGGATGAATCTCCGGATCCGATGTAAACGTAGTCCGAAAAGAAATAGCGGGCTTCAAGAGTGATTGGTGGCGTACAGTAAGACCCGTAACTGCAAAGAAATAATATTCTGTATGGTTGAGGACGAGCACTGAGTACTGAGCGCTGCGCTGAGAGGTAAAAGAAGATGGACGTCGGGGAACAAGAAAGTAACTCGATGAACATTCAAACACTTCGACAAAATATTCCCACGACTGTCTCGCCCGGCCCTCACTGTCCCAAGCAAAGCACGAGCACTCTCCTAAGTATCAGACTATAATCAAACAATACCATCCACAATTCCTCGAGCCTTCAGCTTAGGCCCTAGTCCCGGCCATGTCCGACACCTACGACGCCGATAAATGGATCGAACAACTGCGCGCATGCCAGCATCTGCCAGAATCCGACATGAAGAAGCTCTGCGACCGCGTGCGCAATCTCCTGCTCGAAGAGTCCAACATCCAGCCCGTATCCAGCCCGGTGACCATCTGCGGCGACATCCACGGGCAATTCTGGGATCTGTTAGAGCTGCTGCGGAAGGGCGGCGAGGTGCCGCAGACGAGCTATATCTTCATGGCACGTAGGTTGTCTCCTGGCCTTTGGATATGGGGTGTGGCTGATCTCCGCTCCAGGGTGATTTCGTGGACCGGGGGCATTACAGCCTGGAAACCGTCTCGTTGCTGTTTGCGCTGAAAGCCAGGTGGGCAGACGCATCTCCATTCCCCCACCGCATCCGATGTGTAACGATTAGTATCGGAACAGATATCCTGACAGAGTCACTCTCCTCCGCGGAAACCACGAGAGCAGACAGATCACGCAGGTATATGGGTTCTATGGTTCGTGCCAGGCTCGACTGCCTCGTCTCAGAAGCTTATTCCAGCCTAAGACGAGTGCCAACAAAAGTACGGCAGTGCAAGTGTATGGAAAACATGTTGCGGCGTCTTTGATTTTCTGAACCTGGCCGCAGTACGCTCTTATAAATCCTTATCTCTCTTTTCATACATGGACCGACGAGGCCTTCGAATTGCAGATCATTGATGGCACAACACTTTGCGTACACGGTGGCCTATCTCCCGATATTCGCACATTAGACTCAATACGAACTCTATCGCGAGCGCAGGAGATCCCCCATGAAGGAGCTTTCTGCGGTAAGCATCTCTCGACTCGCGAACATTTATTTCCCTTCTCATATCTCAAATTTCCTCGCCAGACCTAATGTGGTCGGACCCTGACGACATCGACAACTGGGCTGTGAGTCCCAGAGGCGCGGGGTGGCTTTTCGGCGGCAGCGTAGTGAAAGAGGTGTGTCCTCTCTTTTCTCCATCGTCCCTATAAGCACTTAGATCCTTTCCTCAGTTCAATCATGTGAACTCCCTCAACCTCATCGCGCGCGCGCATCAGCTAGTGCAAGAAGGGTACAAATACATGTTCGACGAGCAACTAGTCACCGTCTGGTCCGCGCCGAATTACTGCTACCGCTGTGGAAATATGGCCTCGATTATGACCGTACACGAGGATGGGTCGAGGAGTTTTGCGGTGTATGATGCGGCGCCGGAGAACGCCCGGGATCAGTCGCAAGGTCGACGATTGGTGCGTTTCGTTTTCTTTATTGTCGTACATGTGTGGGTGCTGGTACTGACCGGACGTCTGTTTTTGTGCAGAGTAATATGCCATATTTCGTGTAATGATTAGGTGTGATGTAGGATTTGTATCGATTACTTTATTCACGGACTTTCTTTTCCTTTGCGATTTTCTCCAGTTTTTTCGGTGTCAGAGATCGTATTTGATCTTATCTCTGAGGCCATGACGCCTTGGGGTCCCGCATCAGCGCAAGGCCCAACCATCGGGTTATTCTAACTAACATGCTATGCCATTGATAATCGCTCGAACTGCTACCACGTTGGTCGACGTAACTTTCACATTACTGCATCGACACATGCAGTGACATCCCGACATATCTCTCCGATACAAACGAGAGTTCATTCAGCACGTCTTGTATATTAGTTATGTGCTGAGTGCTCTAATGACTAGTTTTGCACCTCTCATTGTGAATTATAGTCTTCTACTTATCTGATGTATAAGATCCTAGATTGCTTATTTGTGCTTGCTTGCTCCAATTTTCGCGGACATTCACTGTTAGAAACCTTTGATAAAGATGATTAGAATACGAGACAATGTGACAAATTACACAGTACGCACTTATATTGACATTCTTGTCAGCTTTTCGAGCACGTCCGAGTCATTTTCGTTGAGGCCAAGGTAGGAGCAATCTGTGTTCGAAATCGTGCTCGTGGACCCAGCTAAGGTTAAAATGGGATCAAGAACAACAGGAACTGGCGCCGGGGGTAGAGGAAAGTACGCAAAGAGGACTAAGAGCAGTGACGGGCCAAATTCTTGAGCCCAATCTGCTTTCCAGTTGGTCTCCTTCACAATTTGAGCGACGTCTTGGACCTTGTGACATTGCGCACCCAGAACTAGGCGGTCCAACATGCCGTCAGAGATGAGTAGCTGGCTACCGTACGTCTGCACGATAACGTCGCCGAATTTGAGGTTGGCCATGTCGATACGCCAGTACAACAATGCCAGCTTGAGAGCTTTTGGGTCGCCTGCCATATGGGATGCCTTGCCAAGTTTCGATTCGCTGGTTCCTCGTGTTGGTTGGGCAGATAAGTAGAATGTGCACACCCAAGAAGGTCGAGGTGAGCAACGTGAGAATTTTATATATGTTATAAAGGCCCGGGATCCGCCCCCTCTGCATGAGAAGGCTCGTTGCGCCATCCAATTCGCCAGCCTGAGGTACAATTGCTAAATAGAGTAATAATGTAATGAAAACACCCCAAATACCGCTGCTCCTACTCCTGTTATTGAAAGAGAGGGTCCTAGCCAAAGGCATAACGGAAGAAGAAAAGGGGAATGGACATGAGAGTAGGCCGTACTTCTCCTTGAAACTTATTCCGAACTCACACTATGTCGGACCTCAAGGCCTCAAAGTTGTATAAATGTTCGTTCAAGTTTTGTTCAAGTTTCAGCGTTTTCAGTGGCATTCACGTTGTATTATGTATACTTTGTACGTTATTGATGTTTGTACTGCCTCTGAAGTTAATCAATATGATGATCGAAAGACTATAGGAAGTGCCCTGTGGATCAAGGAGTACATGGCTGTACATTCCTTGAACATCGCCTATGAAGATCAGACTAACGCCGGCATGTGCTGCCGCAGTGGCTAAATTTAGTTTCTGGGCGCTCAATTCAACGCCCGTCGCCTATGCTGGCATTTTTTGGCGGCGCGCGTGCGCGTGGTGTCTTTCTGGGGTGTGTATTTTACCTATTAATATCTCAACATTTTCTGTACTTAAGTACCTCGCAATTACGATACGATTATTCAGCGATGTCGGTTGAACGCAAGCAGACCCATACAGATATTTTTTCACAAGAATGTAGGGCTGAAGAGCGCGCGCAGGACTTCTAGATCTCGAGGCTGTCAAGAAAACGGCTCGACCTTTCTCAGCCAATTTATTTATCCGTGATCCCAATAATATTAGAGGGTTAAACACAAAGGTTTGGGGTAGATTGAGATGCTTGACAGCATGCTGTGATAAATGCGCTAATCGACGGTTACATGTGAAAGTATCCTTGTAACAAAAAATCAAGCGTTGGACCGAATTGAGGCAGATCAGAGCCTGAGGCAGCTCCATTCCAGATGAAGGATGAAGTCAAGCAATTAAAGCTGTACTAATCAGAGACACGAAGACACGTTCGCCCTCAGCAAAGCGATAAGGACAGATTAACGGTACAAGAAGAATAGCGGAGCGTCGTACAATTTGATGTTGTTCGGATGGTCTTCCTAGGGCTACTTAGAGCGCTTGCATGGATCCTGGCCCAGAATTCTGTGCTTGGTTCACAAGGTTATAAGGGCGACCTCCACAGAGAACAGCTTATGAACGCCATACGCAGACCCCAAACGAGCTTAATTCCCATAACTCACTGTCAAGGCAGATGATATACAACGTCTTCGTCAGAAGTAAATGTTATGACTCGGACGGCTTTCAAATTCGAACATCATACCAAAGACGTGAGCGCGAGGATGACGTTCCGCTCGCGCCGCGGCACTACCGCGATACAGCAAAAATAACACGCCAGCTGTCAACGAGCGCCGAGATGAAAAGCTAAACATATCGCAAGGTGAAGGGAGCTCGGAATAAGTGGCACAAAGGTAAGAACGTGGGTAGGACAATACTCGGGGTTTCTGCACGAAAAATGTTGGGCGCCACGGCATTGAGCGCGTCAACTCGGTGTTTTGCTTTATGGCCAACGCTACTCTCTTGGCCATTGAGCAAGATTTGCAGATAAAAGAAGACGCACAAGCACGACGAGCTTATGATATTACGACTGGCATACATACATGGACTCCATCACCAAAAGAGCGCCCTCTATGTACACTAGGTGAAGGAATCCTATAAGTTGTACTAAGATCCCATACACTGGGCGCAAATGTAGGGTACTTGATAAGTAAAGGCTTTCTTACAATGACATAAATCACCATAAAATGCTCGGAACACTTCTGACGTTTGCAAAGCAGTTCTATAATAGAATCTTGATAGAATCCATTAGAATGCAAGTGATCATTACAAGGGTTTATGGAGCTGGAATCCTACGCGAGGAATTTGAGAGTTACAAGTCCTTGAAAAGCTTGCGAAAACCTTACCAACGAATTCCAGTACATTGGGAACATTTGTATTGGAGTTGCAACTACCCACGTAATGATTCTAATACCCTTGTATGGGTACACAACATTTCTGAGGCATCATAATGGGTATAATATAATCGTAGCTACATTACAATATAGTTAAATGCTTCTATCATGGTTTTCGCATACTTATATTCGAGCTGAAATCTGGAAGATGTAGGAAAGCGCGTTCCGGGAGCACACGAGGGACTGATTAGGACGCATCCAAAAGTGGAAAGCAGAGGTCATCGATCGTGACGTCGTTTTGGGTTATATGAGCGCAGAAACCGCCGACTTTCCGCAACATGTCCTCCTTCCGCAACCACCGCGTCGTCATCGCCACCCTCTTCCTCCCCACCTCCGCCGTCCTCGGCGAGTCCGCGCCCCCCACCCCAGAGCCCCGCCCCCTCCAGGACGATGCCGCCACCACCATTCCCGCCGTTGCTCACCGTCTCGCCAGCGTCGCCGAGTCGGGGAAACCGCTCAAGCCGTCGCTCATCACCTCTCACAAAACCCACACCCGTGCTGCGAGCGCTAGCGGGCCCTTGAAGAGCATCGTCGACGATCTCAAGACAAGGTGAGCACCGCGACGCCGTTGTCCAAGAGTTGCGAATAATGTACCTGTGCAGAGCCGCTTCGCTACACCCAAGACGCGTTCGCCTACCCTCGAGGCATCGAATCCCTTTGGGAACTCCAAATCCACACGATTTGCACTCGAACCAGAGCCCAAGCCAGCTGCAACCCCACATAAGCATCAGACTACTCACGCCGACTCCCAATCTACTCCCCGCGTCCGCCGCAAGCAGAGCCGCTCCCAATCCCGCCGCAGTGCTCGCAATCCTGCTTCGCCTTCTACCGACTCTCCGGACTCTTTCTTACCAGCATGGCACATGGAACCCAATCCTCATTGCAATGGCGGTCTCAAAAATGCCGTTGAAAGTGTCGGCGATCGCATGAAGAAGAAACTCTGGGTCGGGACACTAGGCACGGCCACTGACAGCTTTAGCGAGGACCTCCGCAAAGATATCGACGAACGCATGCTCTCTCAGCGTGGCCAGCTTCCTGTCTGGATACCTGATACCGAATTCCAGAAATGCTACGACGAATTCTGCCATCAGGTTCTATGGCCTTGTCTTCACTACGCCGTTCCGGATGCGCCCAAAAAGCTTGTGCTGCACGCATCGGAATCGTACAAGCAATACGTTTCCGTCAACCAGCGCTTCGCGGATGCCATCATCGAAAATTATCAAGAAGGCGACATTATCTGGGTGAACGACTACCACCTACTCCTCCTGCCAACTCTCCTCCGCCTCTCACCCAAAATTCCACCCACCACGCCCATTGGCTTCTTCATGCACGTCGCATTTCCGTCATCCGAGATTTTCCGGTGTCTTTCCGTACGCAAGGATCTGCTTCGGGGAATGCTCGGCGCGGACCTGGTCGGCTTCCAGACGGCCAACTATGCTCGTCACTGGAGGCAGACCGTGAGCCGTATTCTTAGCTTTGAGGCGCTTCCTCGCGGCATCCAAGTTCCCGAAGGCGAGGGCTTGACCGTCGAGGAGATGCTGCAGAAAGAGCTCGGCGAGGAGCATAAACCGCGCATCGTTCGTGACGGTGTCGTCGAACGCGGCCGGTTCGTGGATGTCGGCGTTTTCCCTATGGGTATTGATGTGCGCCAATTGCACAACCGCAAGTACGATATTCATTCTATTTTACTTTCTTCATTCTTACACTTCATTCACAGGCAGGATCCCGAAGTCATTGAATGGGTGAAAGTGTTGAAGCAACGCTACTCTGGGATGAAAATCCTCGTCGGGCGAGACAAGCTTGACGAGATCCAAGGCGTGAAGCACAAGCTCGCCGCGTTCGAGCGCTTCCTCGACAAGTACCCGGCGTGGCAGGGCAAGGTCGTGCTCATCCAGGTCGCGCTGCAGACGTCGGAGTTGAACGAGGCCGCGGCGGGAGGCGTGACGGACGTCGTCGCGCGGATCAACTCGCGCTACTCGACGCTGACGTACCAGCCGGTCGTGTTCCTGCACACGCAGGACCTGACGTTCAGCCAGTACCTCGCGCTGCTGACGGTCGGGGACGCGTTCATCGTGACGAGCCTGCGCGAGGGCATGGCGCTGCGCACGCACGAGTACGTGGAGTGCCAGGAGGGGAGTTTCCGGCCGCTGATCCTGAGCGAGTTCACGGGGAGCTATAGTTACAGCGGCTTTCGGTCGTGTATTGCGATCAACCCGTGGGATACGCGGGGGACGGCGAACGCGATCCATCAGGCGCTGACGATGGAGGATGAGGAGGCGCGTTCGCGATGGGAGGTGCGTATCCTTTTTTTCCCTCTCTTGTTTCGTCTTATTACCTTTGCTCATGAAAATAATTGTCTCATAGGACCTGCACAACCACGTCACGACGCAGACTGCGCAGGCGTTCGTGACGTCCTTCCTCAACCGCTGCGTGCGCGCCAACACGGAGCACACCGCGTCGCTCGACGACCTCAACATCTCCTCGTCCGCCGTCCCCGTCCTCACGCCGGCCATGCTCGTCTCCAAGTACAAGCACTCGCAGAAGCGGCTGCTGCTGGTCGACTTTGAGGGGACGCTGTGGAGCCGCGATCTGACGAAGAAGGCGGTGCTGGAGCTCTCGGCGCCGGGGGCGGCGCTCCCGGAGGCGGCGGAGCGCGCGGTGGCGGTCCTGGGGAAGCTGGCGGAGGATAGGCGGAATGAGGTGTGGTTGCTGAGCGGGCTGCAGGTGCGGGGCGTGCTGGAGGCTGTGGCGGAGAAGGTGCCCAAGGTTGGGATTGTGTACGTGCTTCTCTCCTTTGGGATGCGGTTTGTTAATGGCATTTTTTCCAGGGCCGAGAATGGGTGCTTCATCAAGACGCGCGCTGTTGGCAGTGGAATTAATGCTAATGGAAAGCAGATTGGCGGGGAGTGGATCAATATGGTGTCCAACTTCAACTTGACGTGGAAGAGCGCTTGTTTGGAGATTCTCAACTATGTATGTCTCCCATTCTACTCTTCTCTTGTCGAGCGTAGAAGTACTGAAATAATTCCCTTGCTCTAGTTCACGGAGCGTACGCCTGGCTCGTTTATAGAGGAGCGTCAAGCCTCCATGGTCTGGCGCTTCTGGACGGGCGTCGGCACCGACCATCCTGATAGACAGTGGGCGCAGCGCCAGGCTGCGGAGGCGCAGAACCACATCTTCGACAGGTGAGCCCTTTACGCCCTCCGGTTCCTACCTAGCTCGTTCACTAAACCCCCACATCCAGTCTCGGCGAGCGCTACGGCCTGCGCATTATCCCGGGGCGCAACAGCTTCCTCGTCCTGCCCAACAATGTCTCGCGCTCAACCGCCGTCGGCGCGATTCTGCACCCTGGCGGGCCCGCGCGCTCGCACGTGCACCGCTCCGCCGCGGACACGCTCAGCGGGAGCAGCGGCGGCATCTTCTCGCCGGTGAGCGAGATCGGCGGCAGCGCGAACGGGTTCCCGGCGCTCCTTGGCGGCGGGGGCGGCGCGGACGGGGGCGGCGGCGGGTACGGCGGGATGGGGAGCGGGGACAACGCGGGGGCGCCGCATGAGATCGACTTCTTGCTGGCGGTGAGCTCGGACGAGAAGTTGTTGAGGCGGCTGAATGAGTTTGATGGGGCGGAGACGGTGAGCACGAGCGGGAAGGGCACGGATGCGAAGTGGCGGTTGGAGAGCGAGGATACGCTGGGTGTGCTGAAGGGGTTCGTTGGTGCGATGGGGGTGAATTGAATTTTGGGAAAGGGAAGAAAAGAGAGCTGTTGATTAGAAGGCGCGAGGAGGGTGTAGATGTGCATTTCCTTTGGGTTTCTTGGTTGACTTGTTTCAGATGGTGCTGCCTCGCTCTTGATTCTTCTCGGCGGATGGAGCGCGCAAATTATTCTCTATGTCTATCTCTGGCCTACTTTCTCGTTCCCCGTTTACTATGCTTTGGCGACCCCCACTCAAACACGCGATATGGTGATGATTACGATTCGATGCGATGCGATTCGATACCTGTACTATGCGGTATGTGGACAGTGTTAAAAGTGCGGTATATATACAAGTTGTCGTCTGTTGTACAAATATCAAATTCAAATTCAGAATATCCTACTCAGAATTTAAAGACCTTTCCTGTGTTCGCTCCTACCACTACCCCCAGGGCCCAGAAAGATATATCCAGGCCGGCGATAGACGATGAGGCAAAAATCACGTGTTCATGCAGTCATTTCATCGCCGCAGTGCGCACCGTCCTGGGTTAGGGGTTCATTTCCCTCCACCACTACCACGTCTAGTAGATTATAGAAGTGCTACATCGCTCACTGAACTTGGTCTTATGAACTGTTATGATAATGAATACCGATGTGCTGCCTACAATCACGATCGACTTGGTGCGTCTCTATCTTCTGTGTCCATGCCTGGCAGTGCGAATTTCATATCGTCGATAGGTCCTTGATCGTCTGACCACAAAAGATGTGCTCCATGGCGTAATCCACTCTATCTTGTTCCACCGCCTCTTTGGGACTATAAAACCGCAGACTTTCGAGGTGCTCGATGTGACGATGGTGCGTCTGACTTCTTCCCTCTTGATAAGACTGATGGGCGCCTGTCCATCTCACTTATTCTTCTGCAGCCCGGCGTGTCAGATACGGATACGGAAAGGCTTGTGAACGAGAAGATTGAAGTGTTTTGGAGAGCCATCGAAAGTGGAGCGAACAAGAGAGGACAAGTATGTGTTGGACGAAGTCTACAGTGCATAACAGCTTCCTGACAGGATGTCAGATAATCATTACAATTGCTGAAAAGAAGCTGAAAAAGAATTGGTTTTCGACAGGCGAGGAAGAGGTTCCTTGGGAGCGATGGTACGTGTCTTGCAGAACACTTGCAGAACACTGGAAAGATACTTACGAGGGGCATTTTGCTAGGGTTATCAATGCCGAATTGCGACAACCTAAAACAGACCAAGGTAAAGATTTCCAATCACCCCGACGTCAACGCCTCTAATATTCCATAAAGATCGAATGCACTTCCAAACTAATCTTGCATCCACCCTAACGGAAACGATTCATACCATGGTCAACTATACTTCCTCAGAGCGTGGGCGTGCAGTTGTCCCTCCCATCACGGACGCGACCACTATTTCACCGTTTCCATTTAAAGTTGTCGTCAAAGTGGGAAATCTTGAACTGGGTTAAAGGGTCCAAATCTATCTAAGGGCAGTAGCTCCCATCATATCAGTGCTCTCCTGCATTTTGATTCCCTCGGGCAACCTCACGAACCCACATGGCTCTTCGAACTTTTGTCAAGGAAAATGGCCCGGAAGAACATCCTCATCGAATCAGCCACTGCCTGAGGGACGAGAATCAAACCAAGGGTTATATATTTTAGAGACAATCTAGCAACGTCTAACAAAATCGTATTATTAGGTAGTTAAAGTAGCTAGATTGGTGGAATATGGTCAGTCAGGATTATCATACAGTCTGGACTTGATGGACTCTTGGCCTCTCCATTGCCTCTCCGACATGCACAGTATCGTTAGGTATCGGCAGTGTGAGTGGCCACTGTCAGTGGAGATCAAGACTCATCAAGTATATTGCAGATCACGTGTAATGTAAGACAACCATGACGCTGGAACTCCATTATTTCTATGCCTTGCACGATGTCTTCTACCGTCAAACCTCGAATTGTTTCATCGCGTTCAGGCCTTTCACGGACAACTATGAGGTCCCTGTTCACAACATGCCTCAGAAAAACACACTACGAAACCCTAGGACTTCCAGTGGGAGCATCGAAATCGCAGATTAAAGTCATTGCCACATCACTATCTTGTGTCTCGTCCTGACTCACCTTTTCGCCTTCGTCTAGTCACACTTTTACAAGGTTCTTGATTGATTTCACTATTTTCCGAGGGTTTCAAGCTCATATACTCCTCAGTTGAGCAGGCAACATCATCCGGACGTGTCTAAGGACCCAAACTCGACCGCAATCTTTCGCAAAGCCAGCGAAGCCTACGCGGTGCTTGGGAATGACAGAGAAAGGTAGGCATCAAAATACTTCAGATTTGCGCGATCTGAACTTTCTGAAGGCGAGCGTACGATCGAAGTCTTCTCCATCGACCTGCAGTCTCCAACAGTCAAGCATACCACCCTCGCAACCCTGCCGCAAGAGCAGCTCACGCAACTTACGCATGGGACTTTCGGACTAGACCTTCTGCGAAAAAACCTCCTCCTGATTACGATTTTCGCCCACGAACTTCAGCCCATGCCAGGCAAGAACCATCTCCGGCGCCTTTCACCCGCCCGGTCTACGAGGATGTATTGAGAGGGACGCGGCAGAAGGCGGAGGAAACAGATCGAGAAATGGATAAGATACGCCACGAGCCACCGTTTCTGCGATCGATACAATTATTGGGTGCAGTTTTCGTGAGTTTTGTGCTATTCAAAGGGTTTAGTACGCTTTGAAGGCGGAATGCAATGTCGCGCGTTTCATGAGGCAATTGTTGTTGGACGACCTCAACCATGCGTATGGGGAGCATTGGAATAGAGCCTTCAATTCACCCTCTCTTCAAGAGCAGTTGCACTTTTCAAGTTCTCCATCGAACTTGAAACTTCTCCGCAGATTCGAGGTCAATGATTCTACCCTTTGAAATGGCTCTACTAGTGACGTTGAGCATTGTTCTGAGGATAAGAATTCAAATCCTATAATGTACAATAATATACTACCAGTGCTAGAGTAGGTGCCATGTACATAATATACTAGAAAGAAAGCGTAGTCATATCAAGCTTCAAAGCTCCAATGTTGTAATGTTCAACGTTGTCCACATACATCATTGAGAAATCGTCGCCAGCTCCGTGTCGTCCGTGTAATGGCTCTCTGGATCACTTCTTGATCCCCTAAAGACAGGCCCACCGGCGGTCACTTTGGTATCGGCTATATTGGTGCCACCTTTGTCGAAGTTATCCACAGCAAACTTACGCAGGTGGATGAGCATGCGGCAGGTTACGATGCCGACTGCGGCATGGAACGGTCTACAATAGGGAAATCATGTTAGAAGGTCGTGAAGAGATCAAGAAAGACTGGGATAGCGCACCCGTATCCAAACCAGGGAATTTTGGTTTTACCCTTTTAGAAACAAGTTAATATGTGATTTATGAGCAAGGAACTCCGAGACTTACAACCACCATGAGATTGTTAAATACTAACAGGGACGATACGCTGTATCAGTTCAAATTTGCATATCAGTATACAGAAGTCGAGAACGGTTATAACGCGAAGGGAAACGCACACAGAAAAATATAGGATATTCTCATTTATGAGAATGGCAGTCAACGACAGCCGTTGATTAAGCCTCGTCCAGGCGGCGACTGATACGGCCGCTTTGTATAACGCAAATGCAAACAGGATGCCTTCAAAGCCAGTAGCTGCGACAGACGCGAATAAATTTAGCTACATCTCAGGAAGTTTTTAAACGTACCAGGAATCCACTGCGCCCATTCTGTCCCTCCATTCACGACAGGGCATCCAGGCAAAGGCGATGAAGTGTGTATATTGCGAAGCAAGCTACTTCTTCGGATGGCACCGATTATGACCAGCCAGAGGAATGAGCCAATGGAGCCGAGGAAAAGGGCACCATTGAATATGAGAACCTAAAGCCATTTATTAGCTGACCTCAAAGGGGAGACATAGAAGTGTTTCTGCTGCGCGAACCCTTTTGGAACTGTTGTATAGGATGTAGATCCGCATCTGCATGATGATCTCTATGGACCAGAGGAGTATGGCCCCGGCTACCCTTGTCGCAGGATCTGCCGCCACGCACCTTATAACATTACAACCCATTAGCAATGTACTTCGATCTGGAATAAGTTCAAAGATGACGTACATTCCATGAGTGGCCACCCCAGGAAGGGCAAATGTATGGATTTGAAGCGTATCGAACCCGAGGAGAAATATCGTGTAATAGCGAACCTGAAGATATGAGGTGAATACGATGAAGTGAACTCAGTGCGTGGCAAGTTTACCCAGAGGAACATGAATCGCCCGAAGCTAGGTTTTTGTGTCTGTAGATAATAGTTGAGTTCGCGATAGTCAAAAGAGACGTTTTCCGGGGACTAACCCAGATATAACGAATCTAGAGGAGATCGTGCGTTAAAAGCGCAAATTATAGTACAATTAATTCAATAGGACTTACTTCATCCTCAAGAGTGACGACTGAGAGGGTTATCAAAGTTCATCGATTAGTGGTATTACTTTATCAGGCCACATATCGCTGTGATAATAGACGCACAATAATCATGAAGCACCCAAACCAAAGAAGCGACTATATAATCAATGTCTTCGTGAATATTTGTGGGCCAAGAAAGAATCAATTCCGATAAGTTATAACATACGGACGACACGAAGAGGAATAAGATTCGCTTCATAGAGAGTGGCAAATTGGGCCACACTGATCGTTGATGGCGTCGACATGTGCAAGAGAACCAGGGCCTATGCAAGCAGCAACAGGCGTCGTGTCCCGAAGTTCAGACTCGAAGGTTGAATAGTCCCCAATTTGTTGGCAAATAAGCAGAGGCTCTGCGTCTACTGAGAAGACATTAGACTCCGAAGTGAGTGAGCGAGTCAGATGAGCCATGAAAAGAAGATGCCCAGGTATATAAATGAACGCGCGGTGACAAGGAATGGATGGAGACAAGATCTACTTAGAGGAAAGGGAAATAAGCTTTTTCCGATCTGTCGATGCCTGTCAGCTGGCGCTGGTGACGGTATCCCATTCGCGTAAGAATGCGTGGGAAGGCCGTTTTCCTTCAGCGCCTCAGCGCTTCAGCTTCAGCGCTCACTCCAGCGAATGTACCGCCGATAACACAGTAAGTTGGAGATTAAGTATCTAAGACGTTCACTGCTTTATGAGAAGAAAGTGGTCCCAAAGGCTCCCTGCTGAACGCCAGGTATGCCAGGTGGTAATGCGAAACGGAGGATCAGCTGTCCGACGAGACAGTCGTGGCCTTCTTACTTTGAATCATCAGAATGGTAAGCAACACTTTGGCAACACTACTATGTATTTAGGAGCACAGCTGCGCGTTTACTTATAGAGTAGCTGCGCAGTCTTTGATATCATCATTTACCTCAATCAGCATTGTATTGAAGCTTTAAGCAGAATGAATCAGAAGTCAAAAAGCGGTTAGGGTGTTCGCCATTTTGTTGACTCCTTTAAAAATGGCTGCCACTCCTTATGCACAGGCACCTACAGGCACTTCTTATAGTCTTGAGAATCTAATCAAAGATAAATCTAATCATATGGCCATGCCTATTGGTCGTTTTTAATAATAAAAATATGTGCGGCGGCGTGCGCTGAATCCGGGAATATTCTGAATCTAACCTCCGAACGTGCTCCAAACTTGAAATGGATCGACCAATGGGGCCGACTCTGAGAATTCAAAGTCATTTATTAGCTTATTAGCTGAGCTTACATGGGGGAGATAAAGTGTTTCTGGCTGCACGAACTTTTTTGGATCACTTAGAACAATGCAACACAATACCGGCACGAGAGGCAACTTGTCGCGATCTACAATACATACAACCCAAATACAACCACTACTTATGGATGAAATGGTGGAGTCGCTCAACGGCATCCGACCAGGATCTGAATCGGCTGCTCAAAGAAGCCAAAGCTCTTGACCCAGTCGTATTTTACCGGAGTTATGCATCGAATATTGCCCGAATTTTTTTTTTCTCCCGCCAAGTTAGTAAAACCACTTCTCTGAATACGTATTACTCACAGAAAATAAACAGACGAACACCTGGGGCTGTTTTTTGGAGAGGGTCAGGTTCCAAACTTTTAAGACTGTTTTTGGCAAACACATCGTCAGGGGAGTTCAGAGTGGGCGGTTTTGACACGGTTCTGGCCAAGTCGACTCTAGAATGCATTTTAAATTCTGAGCATGACTTTGTCGGAGCACGAGAGTTATCAAGGCTTCAGCGCCAGCAGGTAAGCTACTAGTAGTTAGGCTAGTCGCATTAAATCCTTGGAATGGTCTAGCCAGCCTGTTTGCTCATACGTAGACTGCGGCATGGGTGACCGATTCGTACCAACGAATCCGAAATGATTGACGATTGTCCATGAGAAATATTTGGCATGATGGACATTGACAGCAGCGATCAGAGTACAAAACATAAATGAGAAGTTACAAAGGTAGGTGCTGGGAGCCCAGGCCGATTTGCGATTCCTACTCGCAAGCAAGCAAGTTCCTTCGTCTCCTCGAGGTCTCGTAGCGAAGTCGTAGAGAGGGTGCGTTCCAAATGTCATTGATGCAGGCCGTTCCTTAGACATGCTGGGGGAAAAGGCGTTAGATGCATGTCATGAGAATGATCAAAATGAAGAGGAATCAGGAAATTGACAAAGTTTGGCATCATTCGACAGTGAAAACCGACGTAAGAGTCTAATTAAAATAGAAACATCATGAGAACGGCGCGTCGGATTATCACTTACCTTTATAAACCAGCGAAGTGCAGAAGCTCATTACAACCTGGGGCGAAATAAGAGGGGAAATGGGAATCAATGGAACGCTATCTGGACATGAGCGTCTGGAAAGAGAGCTTTTTGCGGAGTGAAATTTTTTGTACGGCGAAATTTCTTTGGGACTCCGATTGAAAAGGCCCGCGGTAGCCGGTGAGTGCCGTTAACCTATTAATAACCCAAACACCTTCGCGTCTCCGCCCCTACCATTTCGACGCTGGCGGCTGACCAGTGTTGTCGGAAAACTCAGAGAAAAGCGTTAAGGGTTGTGCAACCTCAGAGAACTGAGCACATGGCGCGGTCGGCGGTATGTCCATATCGCTCCAACCGTTCTACGCCCGCTACGACCTGAAAACCATATATAATGCCCAAAGAATTTTCCAATGCTGCACCATTCCTCCCCAATATCTCAACGTCTATTCCAAACACGCAATGCGATCGATCTTCATTCAGATTCTTGCTTTGTGTAGCATCGCTGCTGTCAGCGCCATCGGCCAGGCAAACCCCAATCTCGAAGCGCGCATCGTTCTACTGAGCCTCACTCAATGGGCTGAGGAACATATCACCGCTGTGACGAACGCCGCCACCGAGGCCGACCTCCAAACCGCCATGGACGCTTTCATATCAAAGAACGTTTCAATGCAATTTAATGGAGCCAGCGTCACGCGCAATGCCTATGTCAAGTCTCTAGCAGCAAACATTCCAGGAAGAGTCAGCGCCAATGTAACATTCTCCTCGACCGTTCAAGTCCCTACAGACCCACAGAGTCCCGTAACGGTACGTCACCCTTCTTTACTTTACGTTGACTGCACAGATTGGCTGATTCTTTACAGGCTGGATGGGTCGGAATGTTCTATGTAACCAACAGCCTCTTTAATTCGAAACAAATCACTCAAATCGTGTCGGACAATATCCTGTAAGTTCTGCAAGTTTTTTACTACAGACATCTGAAGCCCACTTCACTATGACAGAATTCAACAAGATCCATCCATCCCTGTTCCCAACAATACCATAACAGGAATTCGTGGCGATTTCGACGGCAGAAGAGTCATGGCCATTCAAAGAGTTTTCACAGAAGTCACGAACTAATTTTACATTCAACTGTAATTGGTACTCGACGTTTGGAAGTCTTTGTTGAAGAAATACGATTATCTTCTCCTTATCCATTATCGTATCTCATTGTCATAACTGCTGGTGGTCAAAATATTTTGACGCCCAATAAGCGCTCACGTTCACGAGAATCCTCACAACGGTTGATCCAACCAACCATTGTAAGTACCTAGGCGTGATTCAGAAAGGGACTCTCCCAATCATTGTACAGCATAACAAATGCTTTTGAAAGGTCTACAACGACAGGACAGTGAAGAAAGTCCCTTTTATTGATCAGTACGCGAATAAATAAAAAGAGCCATAAATCAACAATCTTGATATGCGAGGGCAATAAAAAAACGAGTTTCTATAAACAGTGTCATTGCATAATTTTCCAAGTAGTACATAGAACAAGAAATTCATACGTTCGGAAGTCCTCCGCTTGTCAGAGAATGACTGAAATGAGAGAAAATGGGGCGTGCAGGCAGAATGAAAAAGAGAAGAAAAGAAGAAACATCATGAACAAATAGGACAGAAAGGCGAAGGAGGATCGTGGAGGATAGGGTTTGACATCGAGATCGAAATAGTACAATAAGCTGAGGAGATACTAATTTTCGGGGACAGAGATGTAGCCTACACATGTATCACAGAAATATCAATCGAATAAAGAGAGGGTTAACCACGGGTGACGTATTACACGCAAGGATGAAGAGGGTAATAACAGAGACCGGAGCACAATTGTAAACAAGAGGAAACGTACATGTACACCCGAGGAGTAGAACAGGACGGATCAGGATGGATAAAGCAAGGTGGGGGATGCATCGTGGCGAGTGTCGAAGGGAAAATTACAGGCTAGATTTGAGCGTGTTCCGAAGGTGAGCAAGGTTGGGTAAGTGATCATGGGATATAGCCTGTCGGATATAGAGAGACACGGCATGAAGCAGACCAATGAGATACGAGAAGGTCGGGTCGAAGGTCGAGAAAAGCGGAAACGCAGGAGTGTAGAGGTTGCCCGTTCATGAACCTTGCTTTCCCGTCTTGAATCGCAGCAAAGGCGCGAGCCCTGACGATGCGCAAGCCTTCCTTAGGAACTCATGCTGGAAGAACAATACATGTAGGTCAACAAATACGAAAACTTAAACTCGATAACGAGAACGTACATCAAGTAGCTCGTTCGCCGTAGCCCGGCTGCCAACGTCGACACAAAGACACACAGCAAGGAATCCCTTGAGCTCTCTGCTCAGTGCCTCCGGTTTCTTCAGCGTTGGTGTTCCATTGGTGGCAATAAGGTATAAGGCCTTCAGGGGCTCTTCGTCAAGGTAGGGCGGCTCGTTTTCGATCATCTCAATAGCCATGATACCGAGGGACCAGATGTCCACTTTGGCGCCGTATTCCTTCTGCTTGACGACCTCAGGTGCCATCCAGTAGGGAGTACCGACCATGGTTGCGCGTTTTGACTTCTGATCCGTCAACTTCGCACAGAACCCGAAATCGGCTGTACGAAGGTAGGAGATAGATTGTCAGTTCTGGAATGAACAATAGTCAAGGAAGAAATCTACATACTGATCTTAACCCGGCCTTGCGCATCGAGTAGGACGTTATCGGACTTGATATCACGATGGATGATGCTTTGGCTGTGTAAATGTCCCAGTCCTCGGCAGGTCTTCACAAAATTTCCGTAAATACAACTGTTAACGGAAAAATAACCACGAAACCAACTCACCTCTAAACATATACTGGAGATCTGGTCTTCCTCCAATGTATTATTCTCGATGATATCCGTCAGGGCACCGCCCTCCATGTACTCCATGACTACCCAGAGCTCGTTGTTCTTCACCAGGTACGACTCGAGGAAGTTGACAATGTTCGGATGCTGGGACTCCTTCATCACCAAGATTTCATTCACGATGAGCTCCTTCCGTGGCTGATGCGAAAGATCCATCTCCTTGATCGCAACTTTCTTGCCAGTGGCGAGCGTTTTAGCGACGTAGACGTGTCCAGAAGCACTGTTGACAAGATAGGGGACGCGTTAGCATCCACATCATCGACATAAAACCGTACTAAACGCACCCTTGTCCGACCTTCTTGATCTTGCTATAAAGCAGCTTGGGATCATCATCCGACACCACTTGCCTCAGCTTCTCCATAATCTGCACCTCCGTCATCGTGCTGATCCTCTTTTCCTTCTCCTTAGGCTTCTCCAGCGCAGCGGCGGCGTCTGCAACACTGCCTCCAAGAGCAGCCTTCACAGGCTTGTCCTGGGCCTGGATCTGCACTTTCTTCGCCGGCTGGAGAGGCAAGACAGGCGGTGGGCCAGCAGTAGCTCCGGCGGCGCCGGCTGCTGGATTTGTCGCAGGCGTAGACGTCGCAGGAGATGATTTCGACGGCGCTATAGGAGGCCGCGACAGATCCTGCTTCTTCTGTTGCGCTTGCTGCTGATTCCATTTCTCCTCTTGCAATTGCTGCTGCTGCCATTGCTCCGTCCTCGCCTCCTGCTGTCTTTGGATTTGCTCCTGCTGCCACTGTTGATCCTGTCGCTCTTGCTGCTGTTTCGACTGTTGATCCGGCAACGACTCGCTCCTAGCGGGAATCGGGGCGGTGGCAGGCCCTGTGGCTTTCGCACGTCCCCGGAGTTGCTCCGAGAGGGAGACATCGGTTTTGCTGGAAGTACCATTGGGAGCAGGCGGCGCGGGTCGGCCCGCTGAAGGTGGAAGAGGTCGTGGAGGAGCTGGGCGGGAAGCAGTAGGGGTTGGCAGAGGCCCTCGTGGCCCTTGCACAGACGATATTGCGCTGGCGACATGCGAGCCATTCACAAGTTCCGCGGCACGAGCGGCAGCACTAGAAAGGCTGTCGTTATCATTCCCAAGACCTGGCGGTGCAGTGTCTTGACGCTTCGACAAAGAGGGCCGGCCATTGTCAAGTTTGCTGCTCGCCCCGCCAAAACCTGTACCAGCGCCGAAGCGGGCAGGTGCGCCTTTCAACAGATTTCAGACAATGTAAACTATCGCAGAATAGAGGAAAGATTACCCAAGGACATATCCTCCAACTCTCGTTTTTGGTGATCCGTGTAGAATTCCAGAACATCAAGCACAGCCTGAGGATCTTTGGCGTAATCTTCGCGTGTGATGGCGGACTTCGTCAGGAGCTTGCTCCATTGCTCTGGCATGCCCTACACACAGGAGTCAATATATTTTAACACATAGGTATGAGAAGACATACAGTGAAAGCACCAGAAACTGGATCAAAGCCAACATGAACTTTATGGACAAAGTTAGTCGGGTTGCTAACGCCCATAAGAGGACTTCTTGAATAGACATCGTCAAGCCACCCATAGAGTTCTTCGTCGCTCTTCAACGCGATATAAAAGCGACGTTCTTTCACCTCAAGCAATAGACAGTACGGCTTCATGTCTATCCTCTCGACGTTGGCGATATCGCGGAGCATAATGACGCTCTGTTGCTGGAGGGATGACTGCACATAATGATCAATAAGACGGAAGGAAGGAAGCTAAAGGTGTGCTCACCTCGCTTTTATGGATTGACAGTGTTTGCTCCTTGAGCACTAGCCACTTCCTCTGAAAAAGCCAATTGCCGAAGCTATCCTCTTTCATGCTCACCATCCCCTGACGTACAATCTGAGCATTGAGATCTTCCGGTCCACGGTTGGGCGAGCCACCAATCCCCGAATATGGGAAGGCATAGGAGGAGCCTGAAGGAGATGCCGGCGTGAATGTGAACGATGAGCTGTAGCCTGCATTTGAAAGCGAACTCTGGCTATTGGCAGTATAGTCCAACGAAGCGTCCGTCCCCCGTCGCTGGGGCGCCTGTGGTGCGGGACGCGATGGTGTAAGAGACGTCGCGGTTACTTGGTGATAAGACATGGTTCCAATAATCCGGCAAAAATACAGAAATTTGGTATAGGGCTGTGGCAACGCTGATCAAGCCAATTTCGATAACGATGTTGAGTACGCCGCGCGATTGCCGATTGGGTATAGTGAAAGAAGGTGGTGTGCGTCGTCCGCTATCCGTACAGCGTGGGCTATGGGGATAAGGGGAGCGAGACGTCGAGGTCGTCGTGAACGGCGACGAGATGGATGTTGTCTGAGACGAGAGCGTTGATGGTGTTGTTTACAAACAGTGCCACTGCCCGGATCTATCCGGCCCACGTCTCTAAGGGAACAGTTGAAATCTTTGCTATCCAGTCGGCGAGCACGGATACCTCAGTTAATGAAGGGTCAATTGAATGATTTTACGTTTCAGGGGCTATTACTATTAGAACACAAGAGAAGTACGATACACTGTGGTGGAAGAAATTAGCGGGCGTCAACAATAAATGTGTGAACCTTCATGATATTTGTATCCAAGTATGGAACACTTACACTGGAATCTCAACCTCCTCTCTTCCATCTGCCTTTCCTTCACCAATTCTTCCGAAATCTCAAAATCCCGACGCTCTCCGTTGACTCTTTTCTCCCATTCCTTCTCATCTATACGATGATTCAGGCTAAGGACGGCCATCCTCTCCTCCGAAAATGTATCTTCGCTGCGGTGTATCCACCGATCCCCCGACCCACTCGGATTGTAACTGTAGCATACGCACAGCCGTATACCCATCGCCCCTCCATATGGGTTGAGCACCGTCTTTTCCAGCGTCCTTACCGGCGCCCACCCAGCGACTGTCTGTAGCCTGCTGTCCAGATTAAACGCAAGCCACTTCAGCTGGGGTCGCGTTCTCTTCAACCCGGCCCAATTCCACGTCTTCCACACATCTTGATGGTCCACCACGAAAAGTGTCGTCAGTCCGTTAAAAAGAGGCGCTGAAAAATCGGGATTACTGCCTGCGAACGACGACAAACGCGCCCGAAGAGAAATCAGAGGCAAACCAGCTATCAGATCTATGATTTCTGGCGACGGCGGGTTGATCGGTAGCCAGGAAAAGTGCCGCACGTCTCTGCAAATGCTCAGAATTTTGAAGGAAGTATCAAAGGATACTCGTCTGGGGAGAGCCAGGATCTTAACTGCCCCAGCCGCGAAGTCTGGATGTTTACATTCCAGACCGTCCAGAAATAAGCGCGCGTGTTTCGCGTCTCGTAGTATCACACTCTCATAGATGACATATTCCACCCTAAGTATTTGAGATCTTGTCAGCGAATTTCTTGGTACGATCAAGTTTGATACACACCACTTTCTTACTCGGTGATCCACGAGCACCAACGTGTGTAATGCAGCTTGACGATCTTCCCTCGCCGCCATCTCGAAGATTAGCCGCTCCACGTCTTCTGGCAACTCGGAAGGTGCGCATTGAGTGATAACAGAGAACGGTATCTCTCCCAACGTCAGTCTCTTTTTATTCGTGTTCTGTTCCTGCTGAGACTGAGTGGGCCGTTGCATGGAGAGTCCAGACGTTGGAAGAGGCAAGACATCAAGAGGGGAAGATATCGGTGGAACAGACGTAGGGTGAGCATTCGACGAGGAGGATGGAGGTGTAACGGGATCCCACTGTTCATGACTTGGTTTCTTCCACCTGTCTCTCGGCCATAGACGCACTGCCGCGAGCGCTAGACGCTTTGGGATGGAAAGAACACCAACTAATCTATCTCTCCATCCATTTCGAGGCCTAATCATCGTCAAGTTTCTTTATTTGGGCCTGAAGGATTCGGTACTAGCTGACTGGGTGTGCTAATGTCTTGTTGGGATGCGATGGAGTGGATTGGGAAGATCTTATGATAGGATTTTCACTAGTAAAGGGCCATGAATTTGTGAAGAAAGGGAAGCAAAGCCGGTCGTCAACCAGTCGTGAACTCGTGTTTCCGCCCTCCTCAGGATTTAAGTGTGGATATCGGAGGCAAAGGGATGCGTTACTGTGCAATCTCTGAGATAGCTGTCGTGGTCGTGAGCAAAAGGCGCACCTGAGCCCGCGGCGCCAAATCAAATCATATATAAAGGTTGTCAGGTTATTTATACAAAAGTCCTGGGTGGCCGGATTGTCGTTGGGATGACAAGGTGCACCGCCGCGCGTGTCCTGCGTGTCCTCCGAGATAAGCCGTTCAACGGTCGCCAAGTTCCAATTTGAGCGTCAAACCAATTACTACATACCCCTTGGGCCTTGGCGGACAATTAGGCGCGTGTTTCCAAGCGTGAGTGCCAGCAGCACTGCATCAGGAGTGCACAGTTATTGCCAAGTTACAACGCTCTGAAATTCGCCTGAAAGGCGAATACAATAAGGACGGACAAAATTGTACACGGTATGAACACATGTCGACCGCAAGTATCTTTTCAGGACTATAGATGGTTCATGGAACTAGCCTCGAGGCGTACAAGTAGAGAGAATAGGCAAGGAATAGACACGAGGTAAGTGGCGGGTACAGTATCAGACAGTATATGGTAAGTGGGCGTAGTCAAGGGGATGACGGTCATGAGCTGATTATCTAAAACACAATTCAGGCCTCAGGCCTCGGGACCAGAATACATAGTAAGTACTGTACATGCACGAATGTCCGACTAAATACATGTGTTTGGTGCTCCTTGCTCGCAGGGGTCGCGGCGGTCTGGGGAGACAAGGGAGTTACTCTCCCTGGGATTGATCTAGTAGATATCAGCGAGTAAGCATAAATTCCGGTGACATGATGCTGGAAAGCTTGGGCTCACGGGAATGGCGCTGGTCACTGAAAGAACAGCGGCAAGAATGAACGCGACAAAGCTTTTGGTGAATTGCATTTTGCGTATGACGAGTTCGAGTTAAGATTTTCGCAGGTTGTAAGATGCAAGAGCTGGCGAGTTTATTTGTGAACACAAAGCGGGGTCGAGTATTGGAACTGAAGAACTTATGTTGGAGAATTCCCGTTTTTATAGAGCTGGATAATTACCTAGGTATGTATTCTTCTTCTTCTTCTTTGACACGAGGACACCTCACCGGCCCCCATCAAAGGTCTCAACTGACCTTTTAGGATTGAGCAGGCGCCCACAAGCGCCCAGCGGATTTGGAATTTGCATTACATGTGGCTCAGGCTGCCGTTGAATGTGTATCTCTACGTGCATGCGGAGAGAGTCAGGAGGCGGCCGGAGTGATACTGATGAGCTTTTTTTTTTTACCAGTGCTAAAGGAGAAGAACGACTTACGCGTCGAAATACATTTTTTTCTAAACATCGCAGGGGCTCCTACCTCTACGTCAAAAAGCACCTGGCGGTGGTTCTGTGCAGGGATACCCATGCTTATACAGTACCTCTAGCGCGGCTGGATCTTGGTATTCTCTTGTGCTTGGTGGCGCATTCTACTTTTCCTGAGCGCTATTCATCAACAGATATATTTGTCGCCGACGTTCGGGCTGAGATCTACACATGTGGTTGGACATATATTCGGCGTCATGATCAATCATTGGCGCGTGCACATCATGGTCATGAGCTGAAAATGTGCGCTGAATGCATTGTCGGACTGGGGCAAGCGCCGAGTCTGAAACTAGAATGGCACTTTGTACATAGATAGACTGACAGATTTATCAATCAACATAGTTATTCCTGGTGGCATTCACTTAGATAAGAATACCTTTAGTTGCACGTCAGTAGCGCAACTTCTTAATGACTCAATTCGAAACACCAAGGATCAAAGGATCACGCATCAAAGATGAGACCAAAAACTCAAAATTTGTTTTTGAAGCTAAAGAAATACAAAGCTGAACATAATGGAAGTGCTGAAAATTTTCTAATGTCGTAGGAAGCCTTAATAAATAGCCAATTTCCCCAGACTGCGCTTAAGATCCTGGGATAGGGGCGACGGTGGGTGCGGGACCAGCAACAGTGGCGATGTTGGGGAAGCGCAACTCGTTGCACTAAAAATAATAGTTCAGAAGATTGTTCGGGTTTCCTTGGCCATGTGAGACTTACAGCGAGTTGGAGATCCTTGTTAGAGAAGCTGGCGGGGAACTTGATGGGGCCGGCGAAGGCTGCGGGCTTGGGGACAACATCAGAGCAGTCGATGAGCTTGCGGGTGTTCTGGCCGAGGACTTGGAGCTTGGACATAGCAGCCTTGAATTGGGTCTGCATGCGGGTCTGGTCGTCTGTTGGTCACGATACAGTTAATTCTCCGAAGAGGAAGTAGATAAATCTCGAATTATACGTACCAACCATGGCTTGCCACAAGCAGGCAGTCCTGGGGTCTTGGGAGATGCGGAAATCGGACTGGAGACGCATCTCACCGGCGAGAGGGGAGAGGACTTCACCAGCTTGAGAACCGTTACCGGGGAAGGCAGTTCCCTTGAGGAGAACCTCGAGGAAGACTTGGGTATCGAAAGTTCCGGCGGTGGAATCGAAAGGGGTTCCTGGGATGGTGACATCGACAACATCGGCTGCAGCGATGGTGTGCGAAGAGAGGAGAGCGACAGCCTCATCGGGAGCGAAGCCAGCATCGGCGAAGCGCTCCAAAATAGCGGTGACAGTGTCAGTGGGCTCTGGCACGGTCAAATCTGGGGCGGGGGCCAGAGGAGGGGGGCGACCGAAGAAGAATTCCAGCTGGGGAGCACCGGGGCAGTTGGCAGTGCCAACGGCAGCGGCAAGATGGATGCTAAGATAAAATTGGGGCGTCAGATATACTCTTTAGAGGAAAGCAATATGAGGAAGACTAACAAGTCACCAGGAGTCAAATCTAAGGCCTGGAAGACAGGGAATTGACTGGCAACGATATCGTCGATTCTGTAAGAGGTAATATAGAATGAGTCAAGGTATACTTGTTAATGTAAGTCATTAGGTTGTTTACCCTCCATTGGCGTGGAACTGAAGCTCGGTGGAGTTGAAGGCGAGAATGGAACCATCGGCACCTCCTCCCTTTCCTCCGTGGATGGAGAAGCCAATGGCGTCGTGGAAAGCAATGCGAAGAGCTGAGTGAGCCTCTTCACCGCACTCAGCACCGTCGAAAAGGTTGGTCTGGAGGAAGTCGACGGCCGGGAAGAGAGCTAGAGAAAATTGAGAATGAGATGCAATAAACAAAATTGGTATATATGATACTAACCGCAGCAGGCAGCATTGGCGGTGACCTGGCCACTAGAGCAAGTAACGCGCTTGGTGACAGCAGCGTTAGCGATCTGGGTAGCTCCAAGAGCAAGAGCGACGATAGCTGAAAGACGAGCGAAAGCCATTGATGCGATTGTTAGCTGGAACTAAGAGGAGAGAAGGCCCGAAGATCCTGAAGACTTTGGAGGTTGAAAGTAAGCCTTTTATACCCATTTCAGCCGTGAATAATAGCTGTAACATGAAAAGCTGTAAATGCTGAACATTGTGTGATCCCAGAGGCAAAGATAAAAATAATGTCGATGAGTGAGAATTTGCATCCAAGGTAATGGATCACAGTGGGTGTGCGAAGGACGCAAGACATAGAGAAATCATGAAGGTGGCAAAGCATATCGACACATACACACACAGTTACGACCAGGACAGCTTGAGATTGGGCATGCGATAATTTCCACGGTTGGGCATAACGGAGAGGACGTATAAGAATAGACTCCGGCAGTCGAGGCTGAGAGCGCAAATCAGTGTATGTATCACTGTCGCGCTCGATGTCCTAAGATGGGTTACTGAAAGCCTATGAAACGCGTCATTTCCAGATGCATGTCAGAAGAACTGAGCTGTCGAGCACCGGTAATTCGAGGATCCTTGCTTATTTCCCATGGAAGAAGCTGCCGATGACACGCGCACGGACATAACGATATATATAACATGATCCAGAGAAGCGGCATGAGAGTTCTAGAGTCAGACAGAGCATACGCAGGCCATAGGAGTAGGATAGTGGGAGGTACAGCCACTCCGCTGTCAAATCCTCGATGATGGTTCCGTTATTGTCGAGTCGGAATTCGGGCTTCGAAGACGCCCCGACATTCCCAAATCCAGGCCAGAGGTAAATGGAGCTGTGGGCCAGGCATGAACGTCAATATCCCTGCGAAACGGAAGATGAATAAGTATCTGCTTTCTAACATTCAGTGGCAAGCGCTGATAAGCCTTGAGCTTGAAAATTTGAACGTCCGTTGCATCATTTACAATATTTTACCCAACCAACATTCCCGTCCCCGAAAACGGACACAAATCAACAGGATCCCATTGGATATGACTTGTTGACCAGTGTTCCGGTGCATTCATCCCCACGCACTCGAGTATAACAAGCTTACCTGAAACAATGTTCCAAGTCGTAGCCGGTATATCGTGGTGTCGGTAGCGGGATGACTGTGGGATACCGGAATATCGAGAACAGAATACCTCCTCGAGGATGAACCGAAGAGACGGATAAGGTCAGTCGATAGTGAGTATGAGTGAGTTTCGATGACCATGTTGAGTTCGTCGTTCACAACTTTCTATAGCATCAAATCGGAACAGCGCGTTTCAAAATTTGTTCAGCACTTACTTGTAATAAATTCCCAACCGTCCGCTATCCCCCAGCAGTAATATAAGTAGAGGTAGCTCCATTTCCATCGTTGGTTGACAGCGCCCTCAGCGAGGCAATCCAAGGCTGGAGTCGTCAAGCAAAGTTCCCGGAGTTTCCCATAGAGCTTGTTTAATGCGATGTGTCATTTCGACACTGTTGAAGCTTGATGCGCGTCTAGTCAAGAGAGATGATCCACTACGAGTCGTAGAATACAGCCGGGCGGGCGGGATTTGAAAAGTGTAGGGATTGCGCAAATCGAGTTCTTGGGGGGGGAGAGGGAATGGTGATAGATTGTCAGAGACCGAATTTTAAAGCTTGGAAGATAACTAAGTACCATACCGTATATGTGCTCCCACATTTGCTGCGCGCCGTTGGTAACAATCAGCCAAGCCTTGCCAAGGGCGCGCATAGGCGCTCTACCTTCAACGCATTTACGCAGATTTACGCCTAGCCTTTTGGGAGGATTCGCACGCTGGTATGTAATATTTTGCTCCAATTACTGCGCACCGAGAGGAGCAAAGTAGGCAAGGGGAAAAACAAGGACACACCAGAAGCGCTGAAAGATAGGAAGAAAGACAAATTGACGACTAATCGTTGATTCGGGAGGATGTTCATGATATGTATTGAGCGCATAATATTCGGTACGATTGTTGTTCTTCCGCGTCAAAGGAGGTCAAGGGATTGAAATGGCGCATCTTCCTCGGTCTTTAATTGACATTGTGTCAAAGCCTATAGTAACACATTATTCCCTTGAGAAAGTTAGGGCATCGCTTCGAGGGTCTCGTGAATGGCTTCATGGACCCGGGCAGTATATATGGCCAGACGTATTTGAAGAATAATGAGTGCAAAGGCAAGTAGTAGCACATGCACAGTCGGTAGTCGTCCAGAATCATGGTGGCTTTCGACGGTTAAATAGAATATATATATCAGCATTACTACTTTTTTGTTGCTCTAAGAGATATTCAGCGACAATAAAGGAAAAGGTGGAAGGAAGCACGTACTTATATGTAAACCTCTTCTCGTAAACGAAAACTCTCCAAGCTTATGCCCAACCATGTCCTGAGTCACTACGACGGGTTGATAGTCCTTCCCATTGTGTACCATGAACCTCGCCCTGTGGGAGACTGATAAGATACGGTCTCGGAAACATAAAAGTGATAACTTACCCAACAAAATTGGGCAAGATTGTTACAGGCCCTAGCCTGGGTGTAAATGGGTTGATGATTCGCCAGCGCTTCGCGAAGGTTTTGAAATGGAATGAAATAAGGGCCTATATGCTCAGTCGTGAGCGTGTCGCGTATATTGACAAGACCCAGAACTCACCCTTCATGCTGAACGCCCGGATTTGAAAATGGCTTGTGTGGGGCGCATCCCGTCTATATGCGCTGAGCGCTGGTCGTTGGTCAATGCCGGCACAGCGAGCAACCATATTTTTCGGAATGTCACGTGCTGACAACGCTGCCAATTACCCGCAAACATGAGGTACACGATGACCCTGACCAAACCCTGACACTGCATGGCAGCATCATCGAAAGCCTTGGCTTTCTCCTCGATGATCGATCTGCCTTGGATCCTACATTGACTGGTATGTAACTTGCAACGAATATACTCAATTCAATAATTCTTTACAGCCTTTAGCCATCTGCCAACATCCCATCTATCACGATGATTCTCTCTTCGTTGAAAGCAAAAAGAGGCAGTGTCGTCTTAACGTTTGATGATGCAAACTCAATGGAGGTGCACATCCTGAAAGTCCGAGAGCTTAATATTCGAGCTCCTCAAAACGTTCCGCCAAGCATTGATTCTTCTCTTGATGTCCCTCCTAGTGGAAAAAGTGACTTGACGAAGGCAAGCAATAATTTTAGTGACAGAGAAACTCAATATCTCATGTACCTTTTTATCACAATAGTCAGTATTGGAGTACATCTTCCTAGCACTGGCCCTTCTAATCATAACGTCTATCATTCTACGGAGGTAACTTTAAAAAAATTCAAGCAAAAGCCAAACAAGTGATCCTTATCCTTCGACAGGATTACCAGCCTGAAGCGAAGAAGTCAACCTTTCACTTCATTCTTTTATCCCAGTCATACCCATGCGACTATATCCCATCACCGGCAAGCACACAGGCAGACATCGTCGGTGGGAATGCCCTCCCCGAATTATAACATCGAACCAACAGCGTATCGACATGATCTTGACGTGCCACATCTAGCGACATATCCAGCTGCATATTTCGGGCACGGTAATAGACGCACTCACGCTTCCGATATCGACGCCGACGGGCGCAGATTGGGACATACCGCATTCCTGGATCACGAAGGAGAATTAAGCGATAAGGACGTCCTTCCCGCATATGACACTTACGGCGGTCCCCCAAAATACAATGAATTAGAGTTGCAGCACCGGGTATCAAGCGTGGAGAACGGTACTTCGCACTCGGGAGACCAGCCCTCGACCCGATAACGAGAGAGGGAGAAGTGCCGTCTGAAGAGCGTCAAGCGCTGTCAAGCGTTGCTCCCATTTTCACTTCCTCGGAAAATCAGTCTACAAGTTCGGGGGTCGGCCTAGCTTCTCCAGATTCATAGCGTTATACTGTTGCTTTTTCTTTTGGTACCAATTGAATTACAACTAGCTAGTGTACTCATCTCGGATTCTCATCTTGTATATATATCCAATACATTGGTATCATCACCTTAAGGTCTGCTTTGCGAACAGAATATCGGTCTTGTTCGTCTACTTATCCGAGTCGTAGCCTACCAGGTTTGGGGCTATTTTAAGTCCAACAAATACACGGCTATTCTCGTTATAACTAATAGCGAATCCTAATTTAGAACAGGTGCCATGAGTGAACCTCCAATTATCTCGTCCGCATATTTAGTCGCTTGCTGTTTCGCACCTAAAAGAATTACACTCTTATAATGTATCGCATCTAACTCTAACGGCCGCCCTAGTAGGACTGATAATAAAGCTGAAACCCGAAGTAAAGACACGGCCTTCGAGTTTTTATGGAACTCAGGAGTCGGGCGCAGTGATCCAAAAGAACGAAGCGAGAAATCTCGAGAACCTTCCATCGAGCACGAGGATTCCACGTTTCTGGGAAAGACTGACAGAGAACTGTGTTTGTGCTGCTAACGTAAAAGGATGTGCCACACGACTTTTGATAAGAGTCAACACCGGTACCGTCGATTGGAACGAGTCGCAGACTCTTCCCAGGAGCTTCACAGGTCTCTGCTTACTCTGCTTAGCTCGAAAAAAAAAAAAACCCTGGATATTATGGGGTTATCTGTTTGTTTGGAATGCTGAATACGAAAGAATGTGCAGAAAGCTTGAGTATGCTGTTTCAAACAGGATGTGATGCCTGTGGTCTGCATCTGGCATTCGAGGGGACTTCAGGGAAGGCTGAAGGAGACCTGGGGAGAGGGCTGGATGGAGATCCAGGGAGAGAGAGTTGTAATCCTACTCAGGAGGAATGTGACCCTATCCAGGGCAATGTGAGCCGTTGACCAGGCAAGCAGGGATGGATGCTCAGCCAGAGAGATCTGCGTGGTAAGGCTCGCCTGTGCCCCCATATGACCCATGGTAGGGAGTAGACTATCTGGTCATACCGGCAGTGTGTGGATTCGTCCTTCAAGTAAAGGTTAAAGGTAAATCTGATTATCTAATACAGCTGGATGGCTGTATCTACATGGTAACATGTGACTATCATGTGATCTACAGTCCTCTGTACAAGTACCTAAGTGTCCAGTCCTCACAGAGCCCCCACTTGTCCAGAGGGCATGTACTCTAAGTGAAAATGGAAAACAAGCATAAAACATATGGGTAAAAATAAAGAGAAAAAAGAATCACAATGGCCCCCCAAACTAGGCCAAAAGAATATATAAAGTAAAAATTTGGGAAGAATGAGCAAAAATAAAACAAAATAAGCAAAGAGAAAAAATTTGGTTCCCAAATTCTCTAGCCTTCCAAGGTAGATCTACAAGATATCAAAGAGGGAATAGAGGATGGCTTCCTAACTCCAGATAGGAGAGTCAACCAATCCTAAGGCATCCTCTAAGAGCCAGAGCAAAGCTCTAGACTAGCTCTACAGATCTAGAAGGATCTGAGAGGATGCAGAGGATAGCTTTCCTGCTCCATATAGGAGGGGTCAGCCAATCCCGCATCCTAGAGGAGCTAGGGGCATAGCCATAAGGCAGCTCCTCCAAGGGATCGTAGCCTGATCCCAGACATAGGGATAGATAGGGTAATAGGAGGAGGCTAGGCCTCCTCAGGACCCATGGTCCTACCCCCTACCCCTGCCCCCCACTTCTTTCGGTGTGCAGGCCAGACAGTGGTCATAGGATGAGGCATGTCTAGGAATGGGCAGCTAAAGAAGTACAAGGAAGAAAAAAGAGGAAAAGAAAAATCCAAAGCCACAGAGTGGAAAGAAAGAAGGAAAGGACAGAGTGGACTCTGGCAGGTGGAAAAAAAAAGCAAAGAGAAGGCATAAAAATGGAAAGGAAAAGAGGCCCACTGGTCAGGATATGCTGAATGAGCTCAGCAGGAGGGAAGGAAAGCCTAGCACTTTCGAAACTTCGTCGTTTTGCGCGTTATAAGGGCTTGAAAGATGCGTCTTCGCAATCGTAACAGAGCCAAAATATTTGCGTGGAAAACAGAGCAGCCGTTCCGGAGATATAGGCCAATCTTCATTGAAGGGTAGGAAGAGGAGGAAAGGGGATGGTAAATTCGAATGTGCATCGTTTCATGCGAGTAAGGGCCTGAAAGTTGCGTCTTCGCAAACGTTACAAGTTACAAAAAACTGCATGAGAATCGAAAGCATCGTTCCGGAGATACGGGCCAATCTTTCCTGAAGGGTAGGAAGAGGAGGAAAGGGGATGGTAAATTCGAAAATGCATCGTTCCATGCGAATAAGGGCTTGAACGTTGCGTCTTCGCAAACGTTACAAGGCCCAAAAAACCGCGTGAGAATCGAAAGCTTTGTTCCGAAGATATGGGCCAATCTTTCCTGATGATGAAGTGGGAAGGAATGATGAGGAGTGGATGATGTCCCAGAATATTCCACTGAATAGATCGTCATGTTCTTGAGCTCGATAGAACCGGAGAGTCGAGGTGAATCCAAATCCGAAGCCTCCAGAAGGGGAGCTGCCATGATTGCCAAGAGTGAAATTAGTCTCAGATCAGGGCACTGAAATGAGACATGTCATCTAGTTCGCTCAAATTTCGTTTGTTCGGCCTGCGCAGGGGCTTATTCGACGCGGCCTGCGTAGCCTAACAAGCCGCAAAAATTCGCTAAGGGTTCGGAGGTCTGGTTCTTGAGAACCGGCCAAATCTTCGCTCTAGTGATAGAGATGGAGGGACAGGAGGAAGATGGGCCCCCCGGAGTGTTCCACTGGTCAAAACAGGGTAATCTGGGTGTCGTTAGAACCGGACAAAGAATGAGAAGTCGAATCCCGAAGCAGAATAGGGCTAGAGGCGATGGAAGCCAAAAGAGAACGAAATTTCGGACCAGAGGTCCAAAATAGACAAAAGTGCACTCCTCGTCGAAAATTCCAAAGATTTGCTTGATCAGGGCTTGAAAGATGCGCCCTGCGCGGCCCATCACAGCGCAAAAAACCGCGAAGCAACCGCAGGTTTGGGTCTTGAGTTATAGTCCAAGATGCATTGAAGGTACTGATCAAGGGGGAGGAAGAGGTAATGGCCCCCCAGAATAATCTACTGCATAGAATTGGACGTTCTTACACTCGTTAAAACCGGGCGAGCAAGGCGAGCTCGAATCCGAAGGGATATTGCGAGTCCATGAGCTGGTTGCTGAGATCGAGCGAAATTTCCGGACAGGGCTCCGAAATGGGCCAAGGAATTTTACTTGTCCAAATAGCCGTCGTTCTCCACATTCAAGGGCTCAAAAGAAGCGGCTTGAAGAGTCAAAACGAGCACAAGAATAACCGACAGGTTCTGAAGAGTTGATCCGGATGTATTGCCCAATCTCTGCCCAAGGTTGAAAGTATGGGACAGGGAGAAGGAGATCAGGCATCTCGGAACATTCTACTGTGTAGAATTCGACGTTCTTGAGCTCGTTAGAACCATATGAATGAGTCGAGCTCGAATCCAAAGAGAGCTAACGAATTGAAGCAGTAGTTGTTGAGATCCGGAATGAAATGACTCTAGAGAGCCCAAATGACTGAAAGGGCAGAAGTCGGTTGAATGTCGCTCGTTCTCGTCGAGCAGGGCATCGTTAAATGCGTATAAGCAAGCTCTTGAGGCATCAAAAAACTGCGAGTCAATCTGAGCAGTTTTCACAGAGATATGAGATGATCTCTGGTCATAGAATGATCAAGGGAGAGCCAGTGTAGATGGCAAAGTCCCAGGATGATCTACTGCTCGGAATCCAATGATATTGGGCTCATTAAAACGGGACGGATGAGTAGATCCCGAATCCGAAATCCGTTTATGAGTAGACACCGCGGTTGATGAGAACGAAATCGATGTCTCATCAGGAGGCTGAGATGACTGTAAAGTCATAGCTCGGGCGATACGCAACGGTTTAGAACGTTCAAGGGCGCTTTCAAATGAGGCAAACGAGGGCTTTCCAGCGCAAAAAACCGCGTAACAATAGACGAAGTGGTTGAGGAGATATGGCCCAACTCTGCTCATAACAGGAGCAATGGAGGAGCATGAGGACATGCCAGTATTTCGGAAGGTTCTCCTGTTCAGAATGGGATGATCTTGGGCTCGATAGAACCGGACAGATGAGGCGAGCTCGAATCCGAAGAGATCACCCAGATACGGGCAGTAGTTGATGAGAACGAATTTGGTTTCACATCAGGAGACCAAAATGTCTCAAAGGCCATATCTCGCTTGGAAATCGCTTGCTAGACACGCGCAGGGCCTCGTTGGAAACGCCTCGACAAGCGCGACGGAGCGCAAAAAAGCCGCGCAACAATCTGTGGACTGGTTGAGGAGAAGCGGATGAATCTCTGTCCTCAGAGTAGGAACAGCAGGGGAGGAGGACATCAAAGATTTCGGAGATGTCGTCTGCTCGGAATTCGATGATCTTGGGCTCTCCAGAACCGGACGGATGAGCCGAGCTCGAATCCGAAAAGACCTTGATGATCCGGGGTCTGGAAGGCGAGAACGAATTGATTTCGTCTCAAGACATCGAAATGTCTCATCATCCGCTTCTCACTCAAAAGTGGAGAGTCTGGGGTGATTGAAGGCGCATTCGATATCGATTTGATAAGGCCCACAAGCAGCAAAAAAAACGCTTCGCGATCCATGGAACGGTTGAGGAGAAACAGATGCATCTCTGTTCTTAGACCAGAAACAGAGGAGCATGAGAACATGCGGAGATTTCGGAGACTTCCTGTGCTCGGAATCCAACGATCTTGGGTTTGAAAGAACCGGACGGATGAGGCGAGCTCGAATCCGAAAAGATCGTAATCGACCGAGGTCTGGAAGGCGAGAACGAATCGATTTCGTCTCAGGACATCGAAATGTCTCAGCATCTGTTTCTCGCCCAAAGGTGGGTCGTTTGGGGCCATCGAGGGCGCGTTTGATATCGATTTGACGAGGGCTACAAGGGGCAAAAAGCCGCTTAACGATCCATGGAGCAGTTGGGGAGAAACAGATGCATCTCTGTTCTTAGACCAGAAACAGAGGAGCATGAGAACATGCAGAGATTTCGGAAGCTTCCTGTGCTCGGAATCCAATGATCTTGGGTTTGAAAGAACCGGACGGATGAGGAGAGCTCGAATCCGAAGAGATCGTAATTGACCGAGGTCTGGAAGGCGAGAACGAATCGATTTCGTCTCAGGACATCGAAATGTCTCAGCATCTGTTTCTCACCCAAAGGTGGGTCGTTTGGGGCCATCAAGAGCGCGTTCGATATCGCTTCGACGAGGGCTACAAGCCGCAAAAATCCGCTTGTCGATCCAAGGAGTGGTTGGGGAGATATGGGGCCATCAATCCAACCAGAATCATCATCTTCCCTCCAAATCATCATAAGTCCAATTCCAGAGGAACTCCTTGGCTGAGGAGCATTCCTAGGACCAGAGGGAAGGTGGAAAGGGGGTGAAGGGCATAGCAAAAAGGAGAAGGGAGAGCATAAAGGGAAAAGGAGAACCAACCCAGAAGTAGGGACTTAGTATGCCAGCTGGCACCAATGTCAACCCAACTGTGGGTCAGGAGGAACCTCAGAAAGGAGTAGGGACTCAGAATGCCACCTGGCACCAAGTCAAACCCAACTGATTTCTGAGGGGAGAAGGAAAGAAGAGCCAACCCAGAAGTAGGGACTTAGTATGCCAGCTGGCACCAATGTCAACCCAACTGTGGGTCAGGAGGAACCTCAGAAAGGAGTAGGGACTCAGAATGCCACCTGGCACCAAGTCAAACCCAACTGATTTCTGAGGGGAGAAGGAAAGGAGTGCCAGGTCATCTTGAAACCTTCTTGGAGAGAAGTCCGCGGTGCTCCCACCATTGTGATGCCTGTGGTCTGCATCTGGCATTCGAGGGGACTTCAGGGAAGGCTGAAGGAGACCTGGGGAGAGGGCTGGATGGAGATCCAGGGAGAGAGAGTTGTAATCCTACTCAGGAGGAATGTGACCCTATCCAGGGCAATGTGAGCCGTTGACCAGGCAAGCAGGGATGGATGCTCAGCCAGAGAGATCTGCGTGGTAAGGCTCGCCTGTGCCCCCATATGACCCATGGTAGGGAGTAGACTATCTGGTCATACCGGCAGTGTGTGGATTCGTCCTTCAAGTAAAGGTTAAAGGTAAATCTGATTATCTAATACAGCTGGATGGCTGTATCTACATGGTAACATGTGACTATCATGTGATCTACAGTCCTCTGTACAAGTACCTAAGTGTCCAGTCCTCACACAGGAGTATACAGTCGAACCCCTCATAACCCATGCCTTTGATAACCCATAAACTCCCGAATCCCATAACTTTTCTGGTCCACCAACTTGGTTCGCGGGGATTTGCAACCCATAACCCATAAGTCCTCAATACCCCATAACCCATACCCTTTTGGCAAAAAACCCCATAGTTTGTAGGGAGCAAATCTGCAAATTGGGCACTTAGTTGGCTATTAGCATTGCTGTTTAGCACCTTATAGGAATCTTCCACCTGTTTTTTGGTCCAATTCACTGAATTTCCGACTCTGATATCACGAAAATAGTTCCCACAGGACATTTATGATGCCTTTTTTCTGGTTTGATGTTTGTAAAATAAACAAAATACATGAGCGCAGCTATCTGGTACAACACTGAAAAATTTTGGCGGTAGTTTCTGTCCTGGTTGAACAGGAAAAGGCTGAAAAGCCCTCTTAAATTTCTGTGTTTCGTCGAATTTTATGCATCTATTTTTAGCATACCTCAGCTAGCCCATAACCTCTCAAACCCCATACCTTGAGCCGTCCACCGAAAGGTATGGGTTATGAGGGGTTCGACTGTATATACATCACTGTGGTATACAGTTGGGTATTTTGATACTGTGGTAAGAATACCCGGAATCAATGCATTGAACTGCTATATTCGCAGATTAACGTTCTCAGGATACATGTGTATTTTGCTGCATTTTACGTCTTGGGAAATAACAATTCTGTCGAAAGGGAACGTCTATTTCGGCTATTGCCTTTAGTAAGATCAAATAAATTAGATATCAATACTTGATGTTGTCGGGTATGGTGTAACGGCTAACATTGCCGCCTCTCATATTATTACGATCGCGGCAGCTCGGGGTTCGATTCCCCGTACCCGAAATGCGTTGGTGGTATTCTTTTTTTTCCCATTAAAATTTATGTTCCGTCCAGACGGTCCAGTAGGGAAATGCCTTCCAGGCTCCAGCAGTGACTGTGAGACTTCAATATTTCAATGACGATTTCTCCCAACAGCAACCCTCAAATTATCCGACCCATGAAATCAATATTAGCAATAATATGTTTGGCCCCAGAGGCGCTATCTACATATTTATTGTTCGGATGAAATTGGCGATGAGCAATCTGCGCCTTATGGAACGACCTCTTCTGCCATACGAAAGGTTGCTGTACGTGCGAAGGCCAAGAACTCTTTTCCCTTTCCAGATTTTTTTAACACGTTTGGCGGCTCCGGTATGCTCAAATCCCCTCCCTCCGACTCGCTCTCTGCATGAGGATCCAAAATTAAGACGTTGCCTATAGTATCACCCCCTCCCAAATATACGGGTCCCATCACCCTGGTATCCTCGTTTTTTTTAATGACTACTTGCAGAAACATGCAACTGTGTTCATCTCCGGTTTCTATTCAGTCAACTGTCAGCTGCTGCTCTTGAGGGTTGAGTTACTGAATATACTTTATATTCCATGGCCAACATGGTTTGTTCGTTTCTTTATAACCGCAGCACCCCTAAATAGCCCCAGAACTAAACGCCTGACTTTTCGTAAAGTTGACATCGATCATGATCCAATGTTCTTTTGTCCTCAGAAGATATCGTACGTACTGAACTAATTTTATATCCATTGACCTCGATGTACACGCAAGTCAAGGTTCGGTTCTTTTAGCACATAATCGCGGGTCCTCCTATCACCCAGAGCTAATCTTGTCTGTTCATAGGCCTGTTCAAGTCGTCGAATCTTAGAGAAGAGAGCATGCGGCTCACGAGGAAAAAGCTTGAGATGATATCTTCATAGCCTCAAGTATGGCCAGAAGATAATACACCATGTCCTCAAAGCTTCATATCGAAATATCAACTTGCAGTAATCAATTGTAGACCAGTCGAGGATAAATAAAGATAATCGGTGAGTCTGCTTATTCGCATCATCAGGCGTTATCGATTGGGGAGTGATGAGGAATACCCTGTGTCAGCGTTAAAAGGCTTAAAAGTGTGGTGATTGATATCACCCTTCGAAAAAAGCTCGCCGATAGGCAGAATTCTATTACCAAAAACATAGTCGACTATCTACTTAATAATCTCATATAATAAAAGGACAAGGTTTTTTCTCACGCTAGATAAAGAACGATTCTGATTGGCTAGACAAATTAAACTCCCAATCTGATTGGCTGATATTACCTTGTGGCCTCGCACGTGACATTTTGTATTCTTGGAGTCACTCAAACCCATACCGAACCCCCGAGAGCCATCTGTTGTATGCTAGGCCAAGTGTACCTTCGAGAAATAGAGTCCCGGGTAAGGAGTAGTTGAGTGCTATTTTATTTACAGCCATATTTATTAGATGTAGCAAAGCAATGGAAGTATTTGGAAGTTTTGAAACTTCTTCAAAATATCACGAGTTCATTGATGATATTTTATACTAATAGACTATGATTAATGGACATTTTTCATGACTAGATTCACTGGCTACTGTTAAGTGTGCCATAGTCACCCCGTGCCAGCGGCACGGGTCACTGGCTAGTGTACATATAAACGAACAAGAGAAAAACAAAAATGTATCCATATTCTCAAACCAACAAACAGATACCCATAGTGAATTGATACAAGAATTAATGCCGAGAAAGTTATATCTACTACAAGAAGGTGCAAGGTCAATAATGTGCGGTGAATGTGAAGTTTTCAACTTGTTGGGAAGGGTATGTGTAGGGTATAGCGTTTTGAGTCATTCCGAATGCTCTTATGGAAAAGACAGGTGGTCTCGGGAGGAGAGTGAAGTGGACAATAGGGAGACGAGATGACAAGAATATCTAGGCATAGCGGAAACAAGGCATATGCATGGATGATGGAGATTGAAGACAAGATCATCCTCAATAACTCAACAAAGGAATCTGAAGTCGGACGCGAAGCGAAAGCCTGCAGGCGAAATGGATCGATGATGGGGGTAAAAGTAGACATACAAAGGAACATACATACAGAGTGAAGGAACAAAAAAACAATCAAAAAGAAATGACGAAGTCCATTTCGAATAAGTCTGCATGGTCAGCATAGTCGCATAATCCGTCTTGTCGCTCCAGCCGCCCCAGTTCCGTCGTCCAGGGTAATATTGTCCGTGTCGAGTTGGCATAACATGTGTGAATTTTTTGTCATTTTTCTAGTGTTCATCGTGCTTGAGTATCATGAGAGAAAACTTGAGGAGCGGTCGTTCAATAGTGGATAGTAAGTGGTTGGTGAAGTGTTGGTATACGTATCAGATAAACGAGAGATGGCCAGACCGAGAACGCTGGTAACGTCCAGATAGATGTGTCAATCAGAAGCGCGATGTGGCGATGACACGATAGAGCATATTGGCCTCTTCGAATTTAGAATTACGCAGGCTGAAGTGGGCCATTTCCGTAGAGTCGGCATCAGATGTCGGATCCACGATGGAGAGTTTGATGAGGCTGTGGTAGAAGCGGCAAAGAGTCTGCACGCCTTTCGCATGACGGTCGTCACTGCGTTCCTCTTTCTCGGCGCGGTCGAGCCAGTTAATACATTCATGAATGAAGCGACCCAGGACCTCCAATAGAACGAGATCAGCGACGGTTGAGTATCCTTGAACAGTGACTCGAGTTTGATCTCGCAATAAACGGCCGTAAAGATCGAAGGTAGGGAGAGTTGGAGGTAAGAAGGGCAGGACGTCGAGGAAGGGCCTTGGATTATTGTTCTCCGGATCCGGATTCACAAGAAGGCTGACAAGCAGTGGGTGCGCAATGGTCGGATTGTGCGCGATGATGGGTGTGAGATCGAGGGATGTGATTATGTTGGTCGTCGCTAAATCAGCAAGGACGGGCGAGAGAGTGCGCTGTTCCGAGAGGGATAGCACACGTTCTCGAGCAGCAAGCAACAGCCTCATCGCGTGAATGAGTCGCTCATTCTTGCGATCCTCGTCAAAGTTGATTGGCGATGGAGTGATGCGGGCCACGGGGGAGGGGGTGTTAGTCGGGAGTGATGGCTTTTGGAAATAAGAATAAGTAGAGTCGTCTATGTCGTTATACAGATGTTCGTCGAGAACAAGATTAATTGCGCGTAATTTAGGTGGCAGCGGACAGCGAGAAAGCGTGCTTGGGGAATATGGGCCGATCTGAATCCCATCAGTAAGATGAACGCGGTTCACATTGAGGCACTCACATCATTGCCATCACCCTTTAAGATTTTCCATAAAACCCAGACAAGTTGTTCATTGGGGCTTACCCCGCCTTCGTTAGCAATTAATACGGCCTTTTCACGCTCCCTCAGGTAAGCAACGAAGAGGGCCGACTTGAATGGGTTGACGGTGACCGGGTGAGGGGTGTAAAGCGAGTAGAGAATGAACGAGACCAAGATTCGCTGAGCTAACTGTAAAGAGGTTAGCCTTAATCCCATAAAAGATGAGGAATATAGTGACTTCGGTACTGGAATCGAGGAGAGGCAACAACGCGTCAAGGGCCAGCTGAAATCGCGATGTTGGCTGCACGAGCTGGGTAAACGCCAACGCCGCAGTCGAACAGGGAAGAGAAAAGGCCCGTGTAAGTAAATGTCCCACAGATGCCCTAACGGTATCCAATGGTTGAGACGGTGAGCTCGCCGTTGGCGACATCGAGGTCAAGAACAAGATCGCAGGCCAACCTTCGTTCTCGCCTCGCTCCTTTCTTCTCAACAATTGATTTGTCATCGTTCCGTCACGTGGGAAACAGGCACCTTCAAAATAAAACTTTTAATTCATTTTTCGCCACGTTTACTTCTTCCAGCTTCTTCCTCCCTGACTTCTTCACCACCATACTATTCTGCCAGGACTTGTACCTAATGATCAGCCCAAAAATGCGCCAGTTGATGACATTGAAGCAACGACTTTCATTACAAGATCCGCTCTTTCCTTATATCAATGTCAGCCTGAAATCCTGACTCCCGGAATTCCTGAACTCTGACGGTGTACGATATCGAATGCTCTAGTCCTATTCTTCACTCCCTTAGTGATTGAGAGGCAACCTTCAAGGGGAAATCTCTCTTCTCCTAACTTGGAGCTATTACTTGGTTTATGACATCTCTGGAGCCAACAACTACACGATTTCTAGGAACTATTTTTTTTGGGTTTAGTACTCAAGGGCATCGACCTATTTCGTACCCAACGTTTCTTCATGGCAAATATGACGACAACAGACGCGAATGTAACCGCCTGTACACTTACAACCGATTTCTCGTACAGCGGACGCAAGCGAGAAAGGAGCAGTGTGCGCAAATCTGATGATAAAGGCAAGATTTTTATTAGTGTTGAAAATTGGAAAATTGTGACCACTATACCAGAAGATATCTGTCAAGACGAAAATTGCATTCTTGACATTCTCCGCCTCCAGCACGATACCCCCAAACATGCCGTTCACAGTAATGATTAACGCGTAAAACCTCAGCTCGGCGCTGCACATACCGCACCCTGGCCTCTGTGGCCATCGCCCGTACAGCCCGTGCTCCAAGCTCGTTTTCCATCCTCTGCTTCGCTGTCTCAATGAGCCGTGCCTCATCCCACTGCGCGCATTCGCAGTTCTTCCAAGGAACCGCGCAGAGGTAGCAGAACTGCGCTTGGCATCTGCAGATCATGTGGTAGCAGCCGAAGCTGAGCTCGACCATGGTGTCGCACTGGGGGCAGATCTGCCAGCCCTGTTCACGCCCAAGTGCGCGTACCGCGAGGGTTGCTGCATTAACGACGCAGTCCTCGCCGATATGCTCAGCTTGTTTGCAGCGCGGACAGGTTGCGCGAGCGCAGGCAGGACACACAACGCCGGAGACACCAAGCCCCTCCGTCGACCCAAGAAACGCGGAGCAGGTGGGCTCGAAACAATAAAGACGATCCTTTGATAGAACGCTGAATTCGTCGTGCTTTTTCAAGAATTCAGCGCGCAGCGTAGGTGAGATAAAGTGGTCGATATCGGTGATTGGAATGGGCTGTTTGCAACATCGGAGTGGGAATAATGATTCGTCCCGAATAAAACTTTCGACAAGGTGCGTAACACACTCGCCGCAGTAGTCATGCTCGCACGGAGCATGTAAAGCCTTGCTGTATGGCAAAGTATCGTCCTGGCAGATCGCACATTCAACCCTGTGAGAAATTTAGCTGACGAGCTCGTTGAGATATGTTAGATACTACATACAATCTATTCCGGTTGATGCTTGGTCCGGGGGCCGAAGAATCGGCGTTAAAATTGGACTTGTTCTTCTGAAACTCAAACTGGGCGAAGAGCGACGCGTTCAGATCCCAGTCAGTATACTCTTCGAGCCCGCCGTGGATCCAGTCAGTACGTTTTTCGAGCCAGCCGTGGAAACTCTCATCGAGTTCCTCAGAGTTGCGGGTAGACCAGTCGTCACTATTAAATTCACTATCCTTGAGACTGTCTACACCTTTGACAGAGAATCGGTCTGCAGTAACCGTATCAGGAGTGGGTGCGCTATGCGTATAAAATAAGAAACAGCAAGCAATGCAAATGCCCAAACAAGGCCTACTCACGCTACTGGAGGCGCAGGATGCATGACAAAGGCAGGGTTCTCAAGGCGTCTCTGGGCCGCCGTTGGTGGCGGTAGCGCTTCTCCACGTGAGACCATCTCTGCCGCACGCCTGTCCTGGATGGCAGCTTCCTCAGCTACGATTGCTGCCTCCAAAAAAGCGGCATTAATCCTCAAGCCGTCTTCCCAACTTTTAGTATATTTCGCATCCTCAGATGCCTGTATCCACTCCTGAAAGGTCTCCGATTGTAGTTTGCAGGCATACTGTTCATCTGAAAGTGGAGCGTCAGCGCGCGATTTGCCTTTGGTTCCACCAGTCAAGAACTCTTCCATGTCCTCGAGAGCCAACCGAGCGATTAATGCGGCTGTATCGGCGTCCATGTCGTTCGTCGCAGTCGGCTGATTTGCGTGAAACTCAGCAGATGCGGATGAGAGAGTGGACGCATAGAGATATGCCATATCGCGGGATTGGGTGATATATCAGATTACACCGCTGCGGTAGTCGAAGCGAGGCCGGCTTTTCATTGAACAAACAGGTAAGATTAAGCGCCCGTCGCTTCTGCACGTGATACTAGTAACGCAGTCTATCGATCACAATCGATGAAGGAACTTTCCCAGCTTTCAACTTTCTTGAGTCTTTTATTCTCGCGCAGATAAGTAAGAAGACATGCTAACTTCTATGATGGATAGTACATAATGTCCACCGTCTGCATTTGTCTCCAACATTAGGTTCTAATCGTTCATTCGTTCAAGGTCGACGTCGCCTTTTAATACACGTGTGGTAGTTCTTCCAACGTGCCCCACATTGGTAGCAGAACTGCGTCCCACACCTGCATCTCATCTCACGGCAGCCCGTGGTGCGTTCCACGACGACACGGCAGCCCGGGCACATCTGCCACCCTTCCCTCTGCGCCAGCATCCGGAGTTGCACCGTGCTCGCATGCACGACGCAGTCCTCGCCGACGTGCGCCACCTGCTTGCAGCGTACGCACGTCGCGCATTTGCACTTAGGACACACGATGGCTGTCCAAGCGATGCCTTTTGATGATCCGAGGAACGTGGAGCAGGCGGGTTGCGCGCAGTAGATGCGGTCCTTTGCGGGAACGCTGAACTCGGCGTGTTTTTGCAGGAACGTTATGCATAGTGCAGATGATATCAAAGGGATGATATCGTTGGTTGGGATGGGTTTCTCACAGCAACGGAGTGGAAAGTACGTCTCGTCCTGCGTAAACTTCTCCACGAGGAAGACGACACAGGTGGTGCAGTAGTTGTGATCGCAGGGGGTCTGTAGAGCATCTTTGTACTTCAAGGAGTCGCAGCAGGCAATACATTGAACCCTGTAGATTATTTAGTTAGAAAGTCGTATCGCCTGATGAATTCAACAACTACCATTTATTTCGATCAACACTTGGACCTGGTGCTAGAGCAAGGTCATCAATTTCGAACTTACGCTTCCGAATGTTGGCAAGGGCCGAAACATTTTTATTCCAATCAGTATACTCCTCAAATGGAGCCCGGCTAAGGGTAGGGTGCAACTCTTGGGTAGAGAATGGATTTCTAGAGAGGTCGGCCGCTCTACCAGACGGCTGCTTTCCATATCGTTTTGCGGCTGGAGAAAGCGTATCAGCACTGCGCGATTCAAACGAGCATCAGCATAGAACACAAATTTTGCGGCCTACTCACGTTACACCAAGGTCAGGACGCATGTTAAAAGCAGGGTTCTCCAGGCGGCTCTGCGCCATCGGTTGGGAAGCCAACTCCCCTCCTCGCGACAGTACTTCCGCGACCAGCCTATTGTGTACAGCTGCTTGTTCAGCTGGGGTGAGCGCTTCCAAATACGCAGCATCGGTCATCAAAGCAGCGAGCCAGATGTTGGCGTAGAGGTAATCCTCCTTGCTTGGCTTTCCCTTTTGCCCAGTGAGGAGTTCTCTAAGATCTTCAAAGCCACGCTCAGCAATACGCGCAGCTATATTTGCATCCACTGCATCGTTTATATCTGGTTGAAGTGCCGTAGGAAACAATTTGGAACTGTAATAGTTGTCGACGATTCTGGATTCTCTCTCTTCTACATGCTGCATGGGTTGTGCCACAAAGGCACCCCTGAAAGGTTCGACTTCGCTGTCAGCACCAAACACGGACATGCTTTCAGGAACAACTCACGTTGAAGGAACATCGGAAGGGATCAGCGGGCTAGGATGGTACGCGCGACTCTGAGCCGATGTTTGGGGCGGAAAGACTTGTCGGTGTGAACCCATCTCTGCCACCAGCGTATCCTGAGTAGCGCCTTCCTCTTCTCGCAGGAGTAGAGCAGGTGTCCTTGTCGGTGGTCGTGCTGGGTTAATATAGGTAAGGCGGCTTGGGAAAACTCTCTGCAATGAGGCCGAAGCGTCATGATGCAAGGTGTGCATCTGCCCAAGGGCACGAGGCAGAACTAGCGTTAGGCGCCCACGGCACACGTGAAACGTGTTCTATTGATAAATCGAGAGAATGGATCTTTCTTCGCCTGGAAACGTTAGAAGATGAGACTAGAAAAATTTGCTTCATTTACTGGGAGATAAATTTATCCGCCCTGGGAAGGACAGGGAGTTCTTCCAGCTCGCTACTCCAGTAGCCTGGCCCCAAAAAATCACAAAACTCAAAAACATATTGATAGATTTGTAAGAAAACAATATACATACTGTCGATCGTTCGTCCCCGAGGGCCGATGTGCAAGCTTTTGGATCATTATTAATTAATCTCCTCTTTGCAGGCGGGGACAAGGTGGAGATTCGTATTGTCCGGTGTACGGTACGGCTATAAGCCCTATGAGAAGACAATATGACTAATGTGTTTTTTCTTTTTAACATAAGTATGAAACGAAGTGAGAAGGCAATGAGAAAGTAGAAAGGGAAGTCACGCTCGAGAAGAAACTAGAATAGGGCAAGATGAACGGGAAATAGTGACGTGAGGAGTGATCAAGACGGATGAGAACAGGCCGCCTGACGCTTGTCTCAGAAGAAATCATAACCTCGCTGCCGCAACTTGAATCGTCACTCGAGGGGGTTGAAAATCGTGGACAGTGAGTTCTGGACGTATACCCAATGCGCGTGCAAAGTTATGAGAGGAAATGGCATTGGCGACGTCGTTACGATTGCCGGGAACGTGGAGAACACGAAGTTGATGTTTCGTAGCGAGAAGTATATCTACCGAAGCCTTGAGGGTGTCGTTGTATTTGGGTTGCGCGTGTAGCGATGCGAACATGTTGACTATGACCGTGTCATTGGTGAAAATGACGAGACGACTCGGAGTAGGATAGAATGAAGCAGTGTGTTCAAGGGCGGACAACACACAAAGAGCTTGATACACTGAGACGAACTCGTCACTCGCCGTGAGGGGCACTGGTGAGTAAAATCCAATATCCAAAGCTGGATACCAGAAGCCCATGCCATCGAGGCAAGCGTCGCAGAATATTTGACCATCGGCGTCATCTACACTCCAGTCCAAAGAACGAAGCAGATGGACACCATCAGATGCTCGAATGTGATCTGCGGCCCATTCTAAATCGTGGCGCACTAGAATATTCGGCAAGATGGTCTGGTCTGGATCATCTTTCCCTGCGATTTGAAGAAAGAAGTTATTAAGGCATGGTCGAAGCAGGGGGAAGACGTTGAAGGCCCAATTCAACCAACCCCCGAGACGTTGCCAACGACGAATGTCGTGATCGCCTCCGCGGTATCCTTCCGGTAAGTCACAAAATTTGGCGATTTCTTCCAACAAATTCTCTCGCCTCTGGGAAGGTAAAGTAAGTGTCATCGCATTCGGGTCAACGTCAATTCCAATGATGGTAAGTGGAGAACCGGACAGCTGCTTCTTTTCCTTGTAAGGAATACCCAACTCCCTCCAAAGTTCGAGAAGCTGGAATTGGCTGGATGGGATTTCTTTCTCCAACACCGGGTCCCAAGTAAGGCGGTCGCTCCATTCCGGCATGAACGAGTCATCTGAGTAGACGCGCAACCAGACGAGGCCCTTGACATGGACAGCAATCCAGGTAACCAGTCCGTTAAAGGCGATCCAAATGCACCCCGAGCCTCTTCCACCGAAGGCGTTGTTCCTATCGACATTCCTGGATCCATTGATGGTATTGACCTGCTTGATCTGCCAGTGAGGATGAACGGGCATTAGGCGATAAGCCTCCGCGACGTCGGATTTGAACATGACCAACTCCCTGCCGCCTTCGGTTTTGCGGATATGGAGGAGGATCTCGCCTAAGTGCTTCATATTGTCGAGTGGATAGCCTGAAGTCACGTCGCGGGGAATCATAGAATTAAGGGAATATTCCCCAGCGCTCTGATCAGTCACCATGCGAAAGTCTTCTGAATTTGATTTGGGAACAGCGTGCACAGGCATACTGTACATTCCAGGGAGGAGATCAGGGCCAAAAGGCAGGGAAAAACGATCTTTGTCGATTTCTACTTGACGCTGGGTTTCTAAAAACGCGGCTTTTCGTTCGTCGCGAGGCGGGCGTTGGGAAGCGTCGAAGATAACCGGGTAGCCATCCTTGTGGGTATCGGCCCAAGGCCAGAAGCCCTCGCGGAGGCCGCGGCAGACAGACGCGACAAATGCGGGATTGGGGTGACCTTGTAGTAATTCTTCGAAGCGGTCAACGTTGATAGGTGTAACAATTTTGAATAAATGGGGATTCTCTTCTATGGTATTCTTAACGATAGGGTCATCCAATTCGCTCTGGGGTATGGATGGAAGTGGCACGGCTGTTTCGGTCCACTCAGCGACGGAATGAGAAGTTGGGTGCTCGCCAGCGGTCCACAAATTATAGCGGAGGAACTTAGGCCGAAGCCCTCGCGCCAACATTTCCTGATTAACACTTGGATCTGTAGTCGCGGGAGAACTTATCGCAGCAGCAGCGCTGCACAATCCAAATGAACATCAGAACGGAATATAAAACATCTGTTACCGCCGAGCCCTACTTACCTTGCAGCAAGGCCAGGATGCATATTGAACACAGGATCCGAAAGCCGACTCTGCGCTGGGGTCTGGGGCGGCAGTGCCTCTCCCCGCGACAGCATTTCCGCTGCAAGTCTGTCGTGTGCCGCGGCTTCTGCTGCTGTGATCAGCGCTTCCAGATAAGCGGCATCGGTGATCAGGGCTGTGTCGTGCACGCGCTGCTGCTCCGGGGTTAAGGGCGGTATTTCCTCCCCGCGCGACACCATCTCCGCCACCCGCCTGTCCTGGGCAGCGACTTCATCCTCGGCGAGCAGGTCGGCAATGAGCGCTGCGGTTTCGGCGTCCATGCTGGGTGGGCGTACTGGGTTGATGTGGGAGAATCGGGCTGATACGCGAGATGGTGGCGTGAAGCGGAAGGGCGATCGATGGCCAGGCGAGGTATTCGTCTGACTGAAGGACACGAGTTGGGCATTAGGCGCCCACACGTGATGTTCCATGCTGAATCGATGCCACGCACCTACCACCTTCCAGGAGGCTTCCGGCGCGCGGAAACCTCAAAAGATGAGATCCGAGAGCTCCATAAGTCGCCGATAGAATATGTCCTTCATCAAAGAAAGAACAGGCTGCCCAGAATCCAGAGTCCTGACTATCAAAAAAAAAGTCAGTTTTGCTATTGGACCGAATGGGTCAATCATGTCAATAAGAATTCAAAAGAAGGGAGATCTTGCAGCTCGCAATTCCAGCAGCCTGACCCCAATAAATCACAAAGCATAGCCTGAGAGATTTGTGAAAAAAATGATATTTTCGATCGCTCGTCGCCGACATGCATGCATTCCCACAGCCCCGAACACCCCCATCACCCGCTAACACGCGCACGTCTTCCAGCGCGCCGCACACTGGTAGCAGAACTGCGTCCCGCACCGACACGTCATATGGGAGCACCCCTCCACGCGCTCCACCACGCTCCCGCACCCCACGCACGTCTGCCACCGCTCCGTCCGCGCCAGCGCGCGCAGCTGCGCCGTGCCCGCGTGCGCCGCACACCCCTCGTCGCCGTGCGCCGGCTGCCTGCACCGCACGCACACTGCGTGCCCGCACGTGGGGCACGCGAGCGCGGTGCCCGTCCCCCCACCGCCACTGGCGCCTTCCGCCGATGCGGACCCGAGGAACGCGGAGCAGGCGGGCTGCGCGCAGTAGAGGCGGTCGGGCGCGGGGACGCTGAACTCGGCGTGCTTCTGCGCGAAGGTGGCGCGGAGCGCGGAGGAGAGGAAGGCGTCGACGGCGCTGGGCGGGATCGGTTGTTCGCAGCAGCGGAGTGGGAAGTACGTCTCGTCCCGTGTAAACTTTTTGACGAGGGCGACGATGCAGTTGGTGCAGTAGTTGTGGTCGCAGGGCGTCTGCAAAGCATCGCTGTACTTTAACGAGTCGTAGCAGACGGTACATTGGACCCTGGAAATGATGTGAGTTTGAAATACCTATTGGTGGATGAATCAGATGGATACCATTTATTCCGATTAACACTTGGGCCGGCAGACAGAGAAAGATAGTCGAACTCGGGCTGGGGCTTTTGAGTATTGGCAAGAACTGAAGCGTTCGTATTCCAATCGGTGTATTCCTCGAGTGCACCCCAGTCAACAGTAGTATACAACGCCTGTGTATTACCGGCAGGACTTGCAGAACGGACGGCTTTCTTTCCAGACGACTTCGTTTCGACATGCTGTACAGCTGGAGAAATTTCTGCAGCGCTGCGCAGTCCAAACAATCATCAGAATCAAATAAATCAAATCGGATAATGGTCAGCGTCTCCTCACGTTATTGCCAGTTCAGGATGCATATTAAATGCAGGATCCAAAAGCCGACTCTGCGCTGGGGTCAAAGGCGGCAGCGCCTCTCCCCGCGACAGCATTTCCGCTGCGAGCCTGTCGTGCACCGCAGCTTCTTCCGCGATGATCAGCGCTTCCAGATATGCCGCATCGGTGATCAGGGCGGCGGCCAAGCTGCTGGCGTATAGATGATCGTTGTCCGTGCTGTATTTGGCCGTGGGCGCAGCGGGGACCTGTCCGAGGTCTTCGAAGGCGAGTGGGGTATTCAGCGCGACTGTATCAGCGTCCTTTTCGGAGGCCGTATCAAGCTGAAGAACCGCTGGCAATGGATTAGAACTGGATGGGGTTTCGATAATCTCAGGTTGGTTGTCGTGTACAGCGGCTTCTTCTGCGGTGATCAGCGCTTCTGGATAGGCAGCGTCGGTGATCACGGCCCAGCTGCTAACGTGTAGGTCATCGTCCTTCGTGCTGGATTTGGCCGTGGGCCCAGCGGGGACCTGTCCGAGGTCTTCGAGGATGATTGGGGCGTTCAGCGCGACGGTATCGGCATCCTTTTCGTAAGCCGTATCAGGCTGAAGAACGGTAGGCGATAAATTAGAACTGGATTGGGTTTCGATAATCTCAGGTTGGTGGTCGTGTACAGCGGCTTCTTCTGCGGTGATCAGCGCTTCCGGATAGGCAGCGTCGGTGATCAGGGCGGCGGCCCAGCTGCTCGCGTATAGGTGATCGTCGTCCGTGCTGGATTTAGCCGTGGGCCCAGCGGGGACCTGTCCGAGGTCTTCGAAGATGATTGGGACGTTCAGCGCGACGGTATCAGCATCCTTTTCGGAGGCCGTATCAGGTTCAAGAACCGCAGGTGATAAATCAGAGCTGGAATGCATTTCGATGATCTCAGGTCGTGTCTTTTCCACGCGCTGCTTAGCTTGAGCCACACCAGCATCACTGCATGCAAAGTTCGACGTCATCTTCGGCCCCAGAAGCGGAACTGTTTAGGCACAACTCACGGTTCTGGAGAATCGGGCTGCGTCAGGGGGGCAGGGTCGTGCACGCGCCTCTGCTCCGGGGTTAAAGGCGGTATTTCCTCTCCGCGCGACACCATCTCCGCCACCAGCCTGTCCTGGGCAGCGACCTCCTCCTCACGCACCAGGGCAGCGATAAGCGCTGCGGTCTCGGCGTCCATGCTGGGTGGGCGTGCTGGGTTAGTGTGGGCGAAGCGGAAGGGCGATCGATGGCCAGGCGAGGGTTCGTCCAGGGTTCGTCTGACTGAAGGACACAGGTCGGGCATTAGGCGCCCACACGTGATATGTTCCGTTGATAAAATCGATGCCACGCGCCTGGGCCCTGCCACCTTCCTGGAGGCTTCCATCGCGCAAAAGCGTTAAAAGATGGGATCCGAGAACGCCATAAGTCGCCAGCAGATTATGGAGGAGACAGATATCGCGAGCTCGTTCAAGCTAGTACCTAACCAATGACCACAGCTTGCTGAGTCCTGGGTCTTGAGTCCCTTGTCAATAAAAAATCAAAAGAAAGCATATGTCTCGCGCACCAGAAGCCAGGGAGAAGATTGACGTTCAAGCAAAAGAAGTTGCCAGCTGAACTTGCGGCGGCTTTGGGGCCGTATTATGCACCACCCGTTGAACCAAACAACCTGTGTCAGTGTTTGTGGACCGTTCGTGCCCGACGTGCAAGCTCTTTTGTATCATTAATCCCTCTCTCTAGACATGTTTCGGACGGCTTCTCGACTGGTAAGGACATCATGAAGATCCATATCACCGCTCAGAGATACTAACTCGACTTTCTAGCCAAGGAGGGCGTTCCTCTCCGCAACAGTCGCCGGAACGGCTGTGGGGCTACACGACTCGCCACAGAAGGTCAGCCTACAGCTCCCAGCAAACCTGCACCCTATCCATGTACTTACATCCTATCTTGTGCTGCACAGCTGTCCATATATCCCGAACCGGACCCGGAGATCCTCCTCGTCGAATCACCCAGCAAACTCGAGCACGAGATCGGCGTCGTCCGCCGCCACGTCTTGCGCACCTACGCCGACGCCCACGCGCACGTCCAGAGCTGGGTATCGCACTGGATCGGCGTCGAGCACGCCGTAGAAAGCACGTCCCTACCCACCTTCCCCCCTCCTTAACCCACTGACCTCTCCCTCTCCCCCCTCTCTTCCTCGTCCCCAATAGACCGCGTCAAATCCATCCTCGCGCCCGACGAAGCCCTCACCCCGGGCCTGCTCTACACGGGCATCGCCGGCCTCACCGCCTCCGTCCTCGCGCGCACGCGCTCCCGCCCGACGCGCGCGCTCCTCCCCCCGCTCGCCCTCGCGCTCGCCGCGCACCACTTCCTCCCCAAGACCACCGCCAACCTCACCGCGTACCTCGGCAGCCTCGAGGACACCTATCTCCCCACTGTGGCGGAGAAGCACGAAGTGGGGAAGGCGCACGCGGGGATGGCGTGGGCGCGCGTGCGCGAGGCGGCGGCGGAGGGGCGCGAGAAGGTGGAGCGCGGCGCGGTGGAGGCGGTGGAGGGGATCCAGAAGGCGACGGGGCTGAAGCTCAAGGAGACGTTGGGGTGGCAGCTGGCGACGGCCGCGGAGGGGGAGCGCGCGGTGGGCAAGGCGGTGGCGGAGGCCGGCGCTGTGGGTGCATCAAAAGTAGAGGAGGCGGAGAAGAAGGTGGAGGAGGGCAAGAGGGTAGTATGATGTCTTTTTGTGCCTTCTTTTCCTATAGATTCTATGATTTATCGTCTCATATGATGGGTCCGCCTAGAAAGAACTGTCGGCCCTCCAAAGTAACTACCGCTTCTTCTAATCCAAGCAAGATTTTGACATATGAAGTCGGTGCACCTTGATGCATTGCAATATTAATGGCTTGAGGATTTACTGTATCTGACTTTCGTTCGCCCGCGTTCAGAACGTGAAGAAAGGCCGCGCCGACCGCGGGATGATTAGTTGGCTTTCAATGACGTAAATTCATTCAAAACCTACCCTAAATACGATCGAGTGGCTTCCCATCCTGCCCACCTCTGGTTGCAACCTCCATCTGAACTGCACCATGGCCGACACGGACACCTCCGCAGCCGCCATCCGCGAGGCCGCACGCTTGCGCGTGCGCAAGATGCACGCAAAACGGCCAAAACGGGCGGTGGACGCCGCCCCGGCGCCCCCTGCGCGCCCCACCGCCATCTCTTCCCGGGAACTGCTGGCGAGGGCAAGAGCACGAGCAGCAGCGGCGGAGGCGACGAAACTTAAGGCGCCGGGGCATACGCGGGGTACCGGGCGTCGCGCGCGAAAAGCGGCGCAGCGCAGGGAGTGCATGGCCGAGATGTTGGCAGCTTTAAAGCGCATAGAAGCACGCAACGTGCTTATATTGCGTATGTGCGCCGCCCTGGATATTTTGGTGGAAAGTCTAAGGGTCGTGATGGTCGCCCGGAGACAGTAGGCGCCGAATATCTGGAGGCCGTGCAGGGGCCGCGGGGTGGCTGCCGTAGCCCGAGACTGACGGACGTTGGAATTGCATTGGCGCTAAATTTTGGAAGAGCGCGCACGCGGCTGCCCTTGCGTATCCGCGGCCGGTGGAAGAGGGTCGCGGCGTCCAGCTGAGTGGCATGGGATGCAGAGGCGAGGGGAACACTTCCTCTACATCCTCGTCGCCACTGGCATCGATCCCAGCCCGCCGCCGTTCTCGTCTCATCTTGTACTATATTAACTCACCCTCCTAACCCAAAAGTGTACCATACCAACTTGTTTCTCTTATCTTAGCCTGCCTCGCTGCTCCCATACATATTCTATATCCTTCACATACCTACTGCCTGAATTGCATATAAGAATATAGTCCTGTTCAAGCTTCAATAACCATCTCACAGTAGTAAAGTAACATAAAAATTTGAGTCTGCAGCTCGCGTCCTGCTAACCGCGACGAAGCTGAACTTCAGAACTTGGATGGAAGAGATGTACTTAATTGCGCGATAACTATAAAGCCAGGACAACTATCTATAGTCGCAGCTACACCACTCCGCATTGTTCCATAAGAGCCACTATCCAGAGATGGTCCTTCAGCGACCTTCACTACCCAGTTCTCCACACGGTAGTCGTCACATTGGAAATTCGTAAGACATTGGGTGTCGTAAAAAGGATGTACGGTAAAAGGGGTGGGGGAAAAACTACTGCTACGAAATAGTAAAATAATAGGATGGGAAGTTGGAAGCGTGTGTTGTTGCGTGAGTTGGACTGATGGGACTATGATGATGATATGCAAGAGAAAGGAAGGTTACACAGCAAGGGCAGGGGAATCGCAATTGTGGTGATAAGATGAAAAAAGAAAGATGGATGGATGATGCAGGACGCGAGAGAGAAGAAACAAGGAAAGGAAAGAAAGGTGCACTGGACCGCCGTCCTCCGGTGAGATGCAAGAGTGATAAATTAAAAGAAAGGGAAAAGGGAAAAAGGAAAAGGAAAAAAATCATCGCCGCGCAACGCGCTTCCGCTCCCGCCCGTCCTCCTCGATGTCCATGTCCTCCGGCGACATCTGCACCACGCTGATGTTCGAGTTGTGCGGCTGCAGCTGGTGCACCCCGCGCGCGCTCCGCGTCCGGCGCTTGCTCAGGCCGGAGCCAGCGGTGCCCCCGCCATTCGCCGCGCCCCCGTTGCCGCCGGGCGGCGCGCCCGCGGTCGACGGCCCGCCGAGGGGCGCGCTGTGGTCGAGCATCATCATCACCGCGTGCCGCCGCTTCGCGCCCGCGCCGATGACGAGCGGCGGCTCGGGCACGGGCGGCTCGTAGGCCTCGGAGAGGAAGGGGGAAGGGGTGAAGTGCGTCGGCTGGACGGTGGGATGGAATGAGTCCTTGGTTGGCGCTGGCCGGACTTTGTTTGGCCGCGATGTGGATCGCGATAGGGTCGCCTGCGGTGGTGGTGAGGGCGATGGCGGAAGCGACGGCGGGTGCATACTAGAGTTTGTAATGGGCGAGTGTGGTGTCGGCAGTGATGATGTCTGCGATAACGGAAAATTTAGCGATACTCTTCACAGTTACCACACAACCCTCGAAACTCACATTGTCCTTCGTCCGACTCGACGACGCCGCCGCCGCCCCAGTTTTCCGCTCCTCCGCCTTCGCCACCGCGGGGCCGCCTGTAGGTGGCCTCGGCGCCGCCCGCTCCCCGCCCTTCTCCCGCTCCTCATCCTCCTCCTCCTCCTCCTCGCGCGCGCGGATCGCCTCGACGCGGGCCTCCGTCCAGTCCATGACCCGCCCGATCGTCATGCCGCCGCCCTCGACGGCGTGCGACGGGCCCCCCGGGCCCACGTCCCCCGCGGAGACGCCCTGCTGCACGAAGGCGAGCAGGTCCTGGCACGCCGCGGCGTAGCCCGCGTTGTACGCCCGCTTCGAGGTCTTGCGCGAGGAGCGGTAGAGCGTCGTGATGCTCAGGGCGGCGGCTGCGATGCAGACGGGGGCGAGTGGGTGGGTGGGTGGGTTGGTTGGTAAGTGGGAGTTCGAGTCAGCGAGGGACGATGGCGGGCAGGGTGAGAGGCGTACCTTTGAAATCGTTAAGCAGCTCCTTCTCTGCATTCTGCTGCGACGGAAGCGAGCTGGCGAGGGTATTGAGATTCAGCGATTCCATGCAGCTGTGGATGGTGGATTCACCTGGCTGTTAAGCTAGGTCCCACCCGGTCGAAATTCAACTTTGCAAACATATCCAAACATCTCAAGCACTTGCCTTTTTCGGTCAACGCGTTGAGCTCTCACACGTCGGGGGCGCCAAACTTTGGAGGCCCTCTAAAGATTGGTCCCAAAGTTTGACCCATAGGTTACATATGGAATTAGCTATGGAATCAACTTATATTTTATCTGCGGAGTGTATTTGTAGAACGCCCTATTTATTATCTTTGGGATAACGTGTGCATCCTTTCTGTAGACAATTCCAAATATTTTCTGCAAAGACAGTTCACAGGCTGGCGTAAATTATATCTGCGGGATTTCCTGCAGAGACCTTTCATATGTAATCTGTGGAGTTCTTCTGAAGAGAATTGTAAAGATAACCTGCAGGCCAACCTGTAGAAAGTCTCTGCAGATTATCTGTAGAGTGAAGTTATAGAAGTCTCCAAAGGTTTCTCCAAAGATTATCTGCGGAGGGGCCCCAAAGATAGTCACGTGACCCGGATGAGCCTACCGATTTACCTTTGGAGAGTCCCCGCAGATAATCTTTGGAGAAACCTTTGGAGACTTCTGTAACTTCACTCTACAGATAATCTGCAGAGACTTTCTACAGGTTGGCCTGCAGATTATCTTTACAATTCTCTTTAGAAGAACTCCACAGATTACATATGAAAGGTCTCTGCAGACAATCCCACAGATATAATTTACGCCAACCTGTGCGCTGTCTTTGCAGAAAATATTTGGAATCGTCTACAGATAGGGTGCACACGTTATTCCAAAGAGAATAAATGGGACATTCTACAAATACACTCCGCAGATAAAATATAAATTCATTCCATAGCTAATTCCATATGTGACCTATGGGTCAAACTTTGGGACCAATCTTTAGAGGGCCTCCAAAGTTTGGCGCCCCCGACGTGTCATGTAGGGATTCTTGGACAATTCCCGCCCAAAAACAAATAGATACAAATCAGAGTCTCGCCCCCCAATCAGAATCAACCATGACTAATACATTTGCCCTTCTCGGTTAACGCGTTGAGCTCGTACTTAGGCTGGGACAGGGCTGGGACCTCGCGCAGGGCGGCTCGAGCTCACGAATGTCGTAAGTTCCTTCTCAATCCTCTGAATCTACGCTTACCTCGGCTGTCCCAGCGTCTCGCCGCCAACTCGAACGGTGTTCGTGTCCTCCAATCCCGTCGGCCGCCTACCACGACTCGCAGCGACATTGCAGCTGAAGACGACAACGACGGAGGCCCGCCGCTGCTACCCCCGCCGTTCTTCCCGCCCTCGACGACGACGGCGATTCAATCGGATGGAAGGGCATGGGACGAGGACGTCAGCCAAATATCGCGAGGTATGGGCAGAGTGACACGGCACCGGGCTCGACAGGACACGAGGGCGCACATACGGTATGTCCAAGCTCATTGCCACGGCGTGCAGCACAAACTGATGACGCGTTTGCACCGCAGGGCACGCACGGTACCTGACCGCATCTGACCTTGCGCCGGCGAGGATACATTTTCCGCCGCAGAACCGTGGTCTCACCATCCACGACGACGCCGAGTCGACGCCCTGCGAAGTGCAGTGCTCGACGACGACGCGTTGAACACCAGGCCCATCGTTCGGCGCCGCGGGAGGCTACTTAAATGCTAGCGGTCAAGGTGAGTTCCCTATCGTTGTGCTGCATCCGTGCTTACCTCGACCCCCAGCGCTCCTCGCCACTCCAACTCAAACGGCGCTCGCAGCCGCCAAACCCATCGGCCGTGTGCGACGATTCGCAACAAGTCGAAGTCGATGTCGACAGAGCCCCGCCGTACCACACCCGCCGTTCGCACTCGCCCTCGACAACACTTTGCGATCTCGACGGCGATTCCAAGACCTAGCGACGGAGCAGGCCACCCGCACGTTGGATGGAATGTGTAGGGTTGTACGATGCGGAAGACAGCGGGCTCGCAAGGACGCGAGACCGCCTATATGGTACGTCTGAACTCAAGGTGACGGTGTGCAGGCATCACTGACGACGGGGTAGTTAGCTCAGAACTTAGCTCATGCACGATAGGGCACGAACGCGCCGCTTACCACCCGCGCACGCTTGCGCCCACCGATTCCCTATCTTCTCGACGCCTGCCGACCCCTGACGCGCACCCGCCGACTCTCGTGCTAAACCCTAAGCCCCTCCCTATACGAGTCGTTCGTCCTGGATGGCGGCGTGCACTGCGGGAAGGGGAGCAGAGATCTCGTCAGTGGGGGCGGCGGCACGGACTTCTGGGGACGTACCAGACAGGCTCGCGCACGAGCCGCACGCGCATCGCCTCAAGAATGGCTGGGCACGACGGATGGCGCTGTTGCTGCGAAGGACGATGGCAATCGGGTGCGGGTGGGGGCTGCGAAAGCCTGGAGGCACGGATGAGCGAGGTGGCAGGCGAGAGGACGGACGATGCCATCGCCTCGCAAGTAACTCGACGGCGAGCGGCGCGTTCTGGCTGGCGCGGTCGCTGCCCAGCAGACGAGGTTCTGTAGCATCGACCAATGAATAAATAACAACCTCGCTTCTTATAATTTTTGATATGTATATAAGTAATATTGATTGAATAGTGACAAAGTTCTACAGTGTATACACAATCCTAACGTGAACAAGAACAAAAATCACCCAGCCAGGTCTGAGGCGACGCAGTCGACCCTTTATGAAAGAAACGCAATTATATCCACGGGCCTCTGATTTGGCCTTATTCTGCTGATGTAATCTCCGCTAACCGATGTTGTTTATCTTCGAGGTGACTCTTTCTCCGAGCGGCTGCGTCAATGCACAGGCTATAATAATAAAGGGGGTGAACTGGGAGTTACACAAAAGTGAAATCCTTCAGACAACCTTCAGAAGGAGAGAGTGCACCAAATCTGTCGCGATGTCCTTGGCGTGTGAGTCTTCTTCCAAGGTTTATGCCCTTTTAGAGAATTACCATAAATTATGTATTGTGCTGAAATTAAACCAAAACTTTTCCCGCATCCTCTTTCGACGTGCCACCATCCTAGTACCTCACCGTATCGCCCCGCAGGTTAATCGCTATCCCAACGAAAAGTCTCTGGAAAATCTCAAATTTACGTGAAATGGCGTCGCAAATTTCAATCCTCTCAACATGTCAACATTCGAATTTGGATGTCAAGTTCGACGTGGACAATAGTTATCGTTGTCCACGTCAGTGATCAATGATGCATACCTCGTCAACTTTTCCAGGTCGTAGTTATAACGACTATGAACAATTGCATCTCTTGCTTCATGCCTGGACATACTTTGATGATGAAACATTACTATCATGTTCAAGAAGACAGCAAGGAGATTTTCAAACCAAATTCTAATCAGTCATTCTCGGCAAAATCTGGCTTTGTTTCTTTCAGCAGAGGACTTTCAATAATCAAGCCTTCTGCTTCCTCTAGTAGTGGTTCTTGTCCTCTCCAAACTCCCTAAAAGAAGCCGAACTTGTGGTCATCTGCGCTCTACAGTACACCAACTCGGGCCGCGCTTTAATTTTCCTCTGCTCGTGACATCGCATGGGTGCTGGTTGGCTCTCTCCTCATGGTAGAAGCAGACGTATCGCTTCACGCTTCCGCACTCATGTTTTGGATGCGTTGATAGTCATGCGCTAGTCCTAACGGCCCGTTCGACAGTCAAGGATTGTATATCTTAGTCCATCCGAGTCCTAGCCATTGTTGTCCGCTATGCACTTGAAAACTTTGCACTGTATCATTTGCTTGGGTTTTGCTACTGGTGTCGTCTCTGGGGCTGCTCCTAAAGGCAAATGGGACGCGTTTAATTTTGCTCCATCATCGAAAACGGTCTACCCCACAGCGATTCACTCGACGAATGGATCCGTCACCAAAGCGGACTTGCTGGTAAATAACAAAGGGGCGGCGACGCTCTCCGGAAATGGATCCTGGGTGGCGTTGGACTTTGGAGTAGAGGTGCATACTACTTGCCCAATTCAACTTGAAGAATTCTAGCTACAATACTCTGTATGTAGGTTGGCGGGCTAATCTCGCTGAACTTCGAAAACACCGCCTCCTCATCCGCCATCGCGCTCTCCTTTACGGAATCGCCCTCCTTCATCCGGCCCACCGCATCCGACGACTCCTCGTACCCCGCCCAGAACACCACCTTCGACGGCGTGCTCCGCGTCGGCGCCCCGCTGCAGCCAGGGTACTGGGTCCAGCCGGCGGACGCCCTGCGCGGCGGCTTCCGGTACCTGACGCTCGTGTCGACCGCGGACGCGCCGGTGACGCTGTCGAATGTGTCGTGTGCGATCGCGTTCATGCCGCATGTGGATGATCTGAGGGCGTATGCGGGGTATTTCTATGCGCCGGATGATGAGCTGTTGACGAAAAGTGTGTATCAGCATATCCTACTTCTGGCTGATATTAATTTCTGCGATGTTATTTTTAGTATGGTATTCTGGGGCATATACCGTTCAGACGAATACCGTGCCGCTTAACACTGGACGAAAGGTGCCATTCTCCCCTCCAGGATGTACGTTTTTCATTCCAACGTTTCGTGCTCATCTTCGCTCATGGTATGGGCAGCATGGGCGAACAACGCAACACTAGGCGTAGCTGGTCCAATTATCGTCGACGGAGCCAAACGAGACAGGTAAGTATCTAATGAAAACCCCATTCAACGATAGCTCAATTCGACTTCCAGAGCCGTATGGCCTGGTAAGCCAGAAAAACCCCTCCATTCCTAACTACCCTCTGAACTCGGAAACAGGCGATATGGGCATAGCCGTGCCCACCCAATTCGTCTCGACAAACGACCTCCTGCCCACGAAGAACGCGCTCTCCACGATGTTCGCCGCTATCAACCCGAAGACGGGCGCCCTCCCGGAATCAGGACCGCCGCTGAGCCAGCAGGGGTCGGACACGTACCATATGTGGACCTTGATTGGCACTTGTGCGTATCCCTGCTTGAATCGAAGATTTCAAGCTTGATTGATATAGCGATGCAGATAATTATTATATGTACTCTGGAGACATCGAATGGCTCGAGACTGTCTGGGCGAACTATACGAAAGCCGTGGCGTTCCTTGAAGGCAAAGTCGACAGCACGGGTCTCATGAACGTGACTGGCCTTCGCGACTGGGCCAGGCAAGGCGGCGGAGGGCACAATGCCGAAGGCAACGCGATCCTATACAAGGTCCGCACCAACACCCACTTCGCCATCCTCTTCCCATCCTGCTGCTTACGCTCTCTCGCCGTCATGTAGGTCCTGACAACCGCCGCCGAGCTCGCATCGCAGGTCTCCGACCTCACCTTATCCACATCCTGGGCGCAGAACGCCACCGCGCTCAAGCAGACGTACAACACCGCGTTCTGGCTCGAGAGCGCGGGCATGTACCGCGACAACGCCACCACCGCGCTCTGCCCGCAGGACGCGAACTCCTTTGCGGTGCTGTTCAACCTCACGCTCACGCGGGCGCAGAAGGCGCGCGTGAGCGCGGGCTTGACGGCGAACTGGAACGCGATAGGGCCTGTAGCGCCAGAGCTGCCGGATACGATTAGTCCGTTTATTGCGGGGTTTGAGGTGCGCGGATGGTTGGTTGGGTGCGGGTTGTGCTGTTCTGATACTTTTTTTTCTTTTTCTTTTCGGCTTATAGGTACAAGCGCACTTCGAGGCCGGGAATACGACGCGCGCGCTCGATCTGATCCGGCGGACGTGGGGGTACATGCTGACCACGCCGCTCTCCGTGCAGAGCACGCTCCTCGAAGGCTTCACTGCGAACGGCTCTCTCGCGTAAGTCGTACCCTTCGTGAATATCACCCGCAGTACTCTTATATGTATTATATTCTCATTCATACCTTATAAATTAGCTACCGCTACTATCAAGGCTACAACGACGACCCCTCCTACACCTCGCACGCCCACGGATGGAGCTCAGGCCCTACCTCCGCGCTGACATTCTACGTCGTCGGGCTGACCATCACCGCCCCGCAGGGCAGCACATGGTCCGTGGCGCCGCGCATCGACAGCGGGCTGCCCTCCGCGGAGGGCGGGTTCACGACGCCGCTCGGGTGGTTTGGGGTGCAGTGGGCAACTGCCGCAGCGGGAAAGCAAAGGGCGTTGTCGAAGGAGGTGCTGAGTGTGCGGATTGATACGCCGCCAGGGACGAGGGGCGTGCTGACGCTCTCTGCGGATGCGCTGGAGGGTGTGCGCGAATATACGGTGAATGGGATGGTGGTGCGATATGCAAGGGGGCAGGCGGTGGAAATCCAGTTGGAAGGAGGAAAACATACTATTGTATTTGGGAAGTGAGTATTTGGGCAGGAGTCGGAAGTTGAAGGAAAGATGCACGTTCATTGCCGTAAGACTTGCCCTTCTCGCTTTACGCAGTACGGTTGTGCTGCTCGCATTTAAATTGAATAGATCGAAGAAACAGAAATCAAACTTTTGATGAGGGTAAGTTATAATTGTTTGACGACAGACGCCACTTGCAGCAAGGTAAGGCCAATGAAGGAGTAGAAGGCCTCTCCATCTTTCCCAGGGAAATGAGCTACAAGCCAGTTCAGCAGAGGTAAGGACACAGCCTCGACCGTCGAGGCTGAGTGTCTGGATTTTTGCAAAGCGGCGCGACCCTCACCAGTTTGAAACTGAGCGCTGAGGGTCGGAAAGTCTTCTCCCGGCGACGGTCAACACAAACCCTACATTGCTACACGACGACCAACCTCCGATTCCGGCGAGCGCGAGCGCGAGCGGGGGGAGGAGCGCGTGCGGGGGCCGGAGCGCTTCAGAACGGAGGCGGGTGAGGTCGGCGATGCCCGTGTGTAGAGCAGAGCAGGCGCGGGGTGAGGGCTTCGTCGGGCGCGAGGATGCATTTGACGCGGTCTATGGGGAGGGCGTCGTGATGGATGGACGGCTGAATATCCCAAGATATTAATGTTAGCGCGTGTTTAGGGTGTAGGTTTGCTGGAGGCAGACAGACGGACCTTCTGTGGCGAGTCGTGTAGCCCCACAGCCGTTCCGGCGACTGTTGCGGAGAGGAGCGCCCTCCTTGGCTAGAAAGTCGAGTTAGTATCTCTGAGCAACGATATGGATCTTTATGATGTCCTTACCTCGAGAGGCCGTCCGAAACATGTCTATAGAGATAGGATTAACGATACAAAAGCTTGCACGTCGGGCACGAACGGTCCACAACCACTGACACAGGTTGTTTGGTTCCATGGGTGGTGCATAATAGGACCCCTACAACACAGCTGTAAGTATCTTCTTTTGCTACAACGACTTTCTTCAAACTTTCTCTCTTGCTTTTAAGGTGCGCGAGACATACGCTCTCTTTTGAAAATTTATAGACAAGACTGACTCATTTTGGTCTAGCAAAAATGCCTTTTTTGATGGTCAGGACGAAGTGACATCTCGACTGCGCCTAACTTGCCCCCACTGGCAGACTGCGCTCACCGTCCCATCCGATTTTCGGTTGCGACGCCGGCCATCGTGTCGCGTCTATGCTCTCTGCCCTCTACTTTCACATCTTTGGCACGTTTCTGTCAGCTATGGATATATGACGCGTCAACGTTGCAACATTTCAAGCTTCAAAGCTTCAAGTTTCAACGTTTTTCAACTCCATTATTAGGCCTAAGGCGACACCTGCTAAATTTGCTGCCGCCGCCTCCACTATTCCTTCCTCGTCCACATACGTTTGGGCAGCGCCTACATCGATTACAGACGATCGACCTGCGTTCGACGTGTTTACGCCCAAGGGTCTGCGTAAAGCGACAAAGCCAACCAAACGAAAGAATGGAATGGAAGCAGCGTATTCGACCCTAGAGCGACGCCAGACGCGGTATATCTGCCCACCTTATTCGACAACACGGCCGCAGAGATTGTCGTCGTGACGAGATGGTTGTCAGGTGGAAGGGACGCTCGACGTAGTCCGAATGGAAAATGCGGTCGAGACTCGACGTTGTCGCAGCAGCTCGGAAATTACTCAATGGCCGACTGGAGAAAAACAAGGTAGTGCCCTTATTCTCTGTTCCTATAACATGGCTTCTAGTCATTGATGTCGACGAATCAAATTTTCAGGTCGTGTATCAAATACGGGTGCCCCTACAGGAATACCCAGCTGGGTACAAACGTTATACAATTACACCTCAGGTCTCAACAAATTCTCTTTCGCATTATCTCTTCCCTGCGGACTGCCGTATGACCCTGGACCAACTACCCAACCCAATTCAAACCGAGGAACGAGGCAGCTCGCTATATTCGCGGCCACCATAGACGCCGGGCGTGGCATGTGAACGTTTGAACATCCAGTAAACATTTTCTCGATTTCGTTCTTGGTGCGTCCTGACAAATTCGTAGCGCAGCGCTGGCACTTGAAGGGGACGACTTCGTTGAACATATCGCACTTGGATCATGACCCCTCAGCTGTCGAGGTCGAGTTGCTGCTTTCGCACTCTAGTTCCCATAGTGCTTAGCGCTAAGCAGTGCCATCGCCTTTCTTAGACCGAGAACTGAGCATTGATGTTCGAGTCCGACTCCATGCGATAGCGATCAATGCTTGTTCATTGCCTAAAGTCGGGAAAGAGTACAAAATGAATATTATCGCATAGGTAAATGTCCGTGATAGCATGGAGTAACATAACAGCATTCAGTATCAAAACTCATTCTGGTGGGTACATGTTAATCTTTCTTTCGCGTCCTGGACTGACTTCCATGATCCTCGCCTTGTCATGCGGTCCAGTCTGAAATCCATCACACGAGCACGGCGGGCAGAGATTTCTTGCATCGACTCCTTCAATTTCGCCAACTTGGCAGCCGCAGCGTGGCCCTCGTCATGGCGTCCGAGGGTGCAATATAAAACGTGTGAATAGTAAAGGATGTTGGCGAAGGGTTCGAGGACGGATATGTCGTTTATGGAATCTTCCCTTTGGATAACTTCGACCTTTTTGATGAGTTTTACCGCTTCCAGATAATCTCCCTTGGTGAACAATAATCTCGATCGCTCGAATAAAAGGGTTTCATAGCCACCATAAGTGCTGGCCTCCAGCTCCTCTATGGAATTGACCGACATCCACTTCAGTGCCTCTTTCTCTGCTTCGTCGAAGCGATTGAGTGCTTCTTCCACCTTTCCGATGTCGTGGAGTCCGAGGGTGAGGACGAGCAGGTTGGAAAATCGATAATAGTGGATGCCATGGTTGTCTGTTGGCTCTATTGGTCGCCAGAGGGAGATGGCTTCCGTAGCTGTAGCGATGGCGTCATTAGGCAGACAGCTATAAAGCAGTACCCGAGCATGCGAATCAAGGGCTTCGGCGAGGACTTTAGTGCCTTCGACTTTGGCTGATGGTGAATCCTTGCGCGTATCCGAAACCAACACTTTGCTGTATTCCAATGCTTCTAGATAATGGCCAGCATCGAGAAGGAGAGAAGTGTAGTCCAAATCCAGCATTTGCAATCTGCGTGATACATCCTTCCAGATATGGGCTTCCAGCAAGTGTTTCCTGCCAACCGTTCGGACTACCTTGCTATAGTTGAGAATCTTGTCAACATCTCCCTCCCTCAGGAGTATCTCTCGGAAATTCTCGAAGCCATCAAGATATACCTCCATCATGTCCGGATCGCTGGTGCCCAAGCCATATACTTTTTCCCAATTGTCGAGGAGGTCCTGGAGAAACACCGATGCCTCCTTAATCAGCGCATTCTTCTGAAGCACCTGGACGTATGTTATGAGGCTCTGGGCCAAACCTTTCTTGTCTGTGACTTTTCCGGAGTGGGCGAGCATTCGAATGCGAGTTCGGATATCTTCTGCCTGTGCAAGTGCCCGTGTCCCAGGATGTGTTGATGCCAAAGCATACATCATTTCTTTCAAAATCCTTGCATAGTAATAATAAACACCGGCGCAATGTGTATTTGTGTTTTCAATCATCTTGATCGCCTTCTCTCCTTCCGTCAGGATTGCATCATACTGACGCGCGCGCATGAGATATCTGCAGAGCGAATGCAACATCCTGAAGTGTTCATGACGACTCCGGCCGGGGTTCATGAATTCGAGGGCGGAGTATTGGGAGATTGCGTTCTGAGCAGCATAGATGGCATCGCTGAAACGGTCCGCGTCGTAATGACGCTCAGCAAGTCGAGCATAATAGTCTCCTTCTGTTTCCGAAGGGATTTGAAGATTCGAATGGGGAGGCGCCGCAGCCAAACTCTTCAGATCAATCATGTCCTGATAGGCATTTTCTGCCTCGGTTGATCTTCCTAAAGCAACGAGAATTGTTCTCTGCTTCCAGAGGGCGTCGAAAAGGTCTAGCACATAACATTCGGGGTTGATTGAGACCAATCGTCTGAGGACCGTCAAATATTGGTTTGTGAATTCTAGTTTTTCTGTGCAAGCCACGGAATCCATTCTGTCGATGGTCATGGAGGAAAGCCGATACAACACATTTGTAAGTTGGACTTGAACACTCTCTGAATCTGGGTATTTGACGAGGAGGTGGTTTAAAATAGTTAAGGCTAATTTGTCCAAATCGTGCGACTTGAGGCATTGGTTCTGAAATTCTTCGATGTGAAGAAGGCTGTCGGCGTATGTAAACCAATCGTCATCTGAAATCTCTCGATTTTGAAGGGCGATAGCAAGTGAGCTTGAAATGTTAGTCCAGCTACTGGGTGAAGGGACATCCACCCCCGATCGGAGGCAATTGAGCCCCAAAGCAGCTTCGACTTGGAGCATCAAGTCCAGGACCAGCTGAGGGGACCCATTGCGAGATAGCCTGTTACTGAGTATCTGTAAAAACCAATTTTGGACGATATCCTTCTTCAACTCCAATTGCCTCACAGGCTGAGGGCCCGCGTGGGACCAAAGAATATCGATAGCCTCTTTGATCTCCAAACGTGCCTGATCCTCAGCATCTGTTTCCAATAAGCACCAACTAACACATCCGAGAGCATGAACGAGATAACGGGAAGCGTTTGCAGATGGATATTGTCTAGTTATTTCCCTCCAGAGGTTTACCCTCAGGGTACAGATAGCGAGGCTGTCTTCATACATGCCCAAACCGGCAAGCTTGGGCCAGAGTCGCGTTAACATATTGTCAATCAATCTAACACTGAAATTCCATGAATTACTTTTGATTTGTCGTAGACCAGACTGTATTTGAATGGCGAGAACAACGGCGTGCTGATGAACAATAAGACTGGGCACTAGCTTTTCTTTTAGATCCCAGGTAGTGGAAAAGGTAGGAATTTCGATGTTTGTTGGAGGATTCTGCGACCAGCGCGCTGATAGCGACTGGAATGAAAGACCGACCCTGCCTACTTCACGGCGAAGGTACACTTTAGACAGGTCACGCAGCGGGATGGTATCTGGAATCCACGTCATTGGCATAGGGGTCGATTGGGTGAACGCGAAGAGTTGCGTGTTGTTTACGTTTCCGAGTCCGCTGTGCGACATGCTCGTGACAGTGCCGAGCGTTCTGGGACCGTGGACAACGGCCGAGCCATGCGAGTTGGACTGAACGATAGTGTTGTGGATTTCCATGATGAGTGCATCCGTTTGGAAGCTGCTTAGATGCTGATGAAGCGTGTATGATAATACGTTAGCAAATCGAGCAATAATAACCTTAAATAAGGGGTCACCGACATGGAATCGTTGAGAGCATCTATCGACATTATCCTTTAGCTCTGCGAGCAGTTGCTCCACCTTGCCGCGGTTCCAAAACGAATGGAAAGCAATTTTGAGCCTATTTATCTTCCTCTCAGAAACGGGCAAAATCAGGCGGGCGCATTGCTCATGCACTGATTGCATTTCGCTGCGGCACATAGCCTCAGCTCACATATAATAGTAGCTTCCAAAATTGTGGTACTCACATCTGTAGATCGTTTATAGCCTTTTGCAAAAATGGCTTTTTGCTGAAAGTTAGTTGATGCTTCTGGTATATCTCGCCCATTCCGCGTAACGTCTTAAGCACCTCTTCTGCAAGTCGTTTCGCATTTCGATAGTTCTGCGGGGTCTGTTAAGTTGTAAATAATAAGACACCCGCACGAAGACGTCCACAAACGAGCATACCTTTGAAAACGAGTCCCGAATGACTTCAGCTGTTTCAATGATGTCCTTGAGCGCTGTGGCGAAGGCAACGACCGCTAAGGTCAGGGACAGCGGATCCACTGGCATTGCGAAGACCTAGAAAGAAGGATGGGCGCGGCAAGACAATATACTTGTGGTTCAAGGAAAAGAAAGACGATTCAACACGAATGAGTCAGAAGAAAGTAGCACCCGAGTACATCGCTTCACTGCCTTGCCACCGCCCACACACCATCATTATTGTGACCGTTGACGTTGATGTTTACATTGGTCAAAATTTGCTCAAAATAATCCAAATACATTGTACTCATGACCATTGTCAATGGCATGGATTCGGCACAGCCCTTATCAGAAAGCCGTGCTCCTTTATATAGATCTTGGTGTGTACAAGTAACAAGATATACAGAATATCTGAACGACTGCATTTCTGTGTGTAACCCCTGCAAAGCTCCGCGGGGCCATCGTTGTCGCCTTATCCAAATCTCTGATGAATACATATTCAAAAGACATCCATATCGACATAACTGTAGCCCTGGCTGTGCAATGTGACGCGAAACTGGATGCACACACATTAAGCATGCCAAGTAAGTATAAATAGAAACTGATGAGAGAGATATAGATAAAATTGGGACCCTAACGTACTGACCCGTCCAGAACGGATGGTTGTACGCCATCTTCCTCTCGCCAGCGATAAGTACATCCCCCACACTACAACGACTTGGATGCATTCCTATTCTCGGCTAATGCACTCCCCTGTCCACAAGCGCCGGCGCTCATTCTGAATCTCCTGCGAGCAGAAGATGGTGCATGGTACGTGAAAATCTAAAGCCCTCTCTGAGGCAGGGATTTGAAGTGCGCACAATACCGTCGGTAGTCGGTATGGAGCCAGAGTTACGCTTGGTCCTCAGATAAGACTCAAACATTGTCGTGCAGTCTGTTAATCGCATGAGTGTCGAAAATATAACAAATATACGAAGCGCCTATATGGCGGGTAGCCAACTGGTAGCAAGCAGCATCGGGCGGCTGGCGCTCGGAAACAAAACATCGAGCATTGAAGTATTCTGGGAAAATTGGGCCAACCGTAGTACACGTCGGTGTCGCAATCCTTATCCTTCCTTTTCTTAGTATTCAAATTGATTTGCTTGATCATTATGTCTTTCAAAATTGAGCGGCGATGTTCGTAGAAAGGCACAGTTAATTTCAACGAGCAATACATTCAACAAATGAAAATAAAAATATAATGGAAAGAATAATCTAGATTTCAGAAGAAATAAGCTAAGAGAATATGGTTGGAATATGATACAACAAATAATGACAAAAGGTGAGGAGAGTGAATAATAATGAAGGGAGATCGTCGGTTTTTCTAGGAAAGGATATCCCACTCAAACCCGCAGAATTCGAAGCCGATGCCCATGACCGACACGCCTAGCATCACTAGTCGTCTTCGCTTTGACTTCGCTGACACGTCTTCGTTCAAGGAAGTGGCGTCATCGTCGTCGTCCTCGCGTCTGCGTTTGCGAGTCAAGCAGCTGTTATCATCAGAGGCGATGTTCTTTCTGCGGGAAGTTCTTGCGCCAGTCTGTGACTGGGTTCTCGAGGGAAGGCTGCGCTTTGGGCGAGACGCGATGGACAGCGGCTGAAGGGCCCGGGCTTGTGCTTGAGTGCCAGCTTCAGCGGGCGCCTCGACTTTAATGGCGCGCAATGTAGAGGAACTCGAACCCGGGGTAAAATGTGGGTTAACCGTTATCCTGCTTGGACGAGTCTCTTCGAGTGGCGTAGTAGGAGCTTGGGACGAATCGATGTCGGAGGGCGGTACGTATTGGATGGTTTGAGTGAACTGGACGATAGTTGCGGAAGGCAATTCCTTGCCGCGCCGTGTATGCTCCATGACTTCATCGGCTTTTTCGTAGATGGCTGTCAGTGTGCCGCCTTCGCCAGTGATAGTGATTTCCTCGATGTGAGGCGTTGCGCGGCCGACGTAGAGCTCGATGGCGGGTTTGGTGCTAGAGTTCGTCCCATTAAGTAACTTGCCATGCACATAAGAGATGTATAAAGTAAAACGCACTTATTATTCGAAGGGCGAAGTCTCTTGTACACGTAGCGTCTCTTGTGCACTAGCATTTTGTTCATCGACAAAGGCTGGTAGACATCAGGACCAATCGGAGAGTCGCGTATAGTGCCTGTAGAAACAGACTGGATATTGGTCTCGAGAACGATATTCATGGTTGGATCAAGGGCAAGGAGGAGATATTCGCGCTGGTGGACCAGAGGAGGGCGGAAAGAAAGAGGGCGTTTGGGGGCTTAGAATCAAGCAAAAGGCGCCTTTTTATCGACAGAATTACACAGCAACAAAGAAGCGATTTCATATTCCCTCTTGAATAGGCAACAATTGCTTCGGGGCGCGTAGCGGCGTTACCACAATAGGATGGATGCGGACGCATTGGAATTTGGTTGCTTTCATTTTCCTGGTATGGATGGAAGCTTGCGCTGATTTATCACGCATGTGATCACGATAAAAATGCATAAGCCAGGTACAGCAAGCGCTCCAGTGCATAGTCACATCATGGAATGTGATGCGATGTAGTACTATAGTACGGTTGCGACTCCTTTCATTCTATCACAAAAGAAAAAGAATACGGGTGCGCAGAACCAGGAGGTCCAAGCGGACTTTTCGAGAGCGAAACATAGCAACAAAAGATGGAAAGTTGAAACCCACCATGAGCGACAACATAGTTTGAACATAGTACAACTGCGGTCCAAACCACATGCATCATACATGGGATGACAAGAACCGTTTTCGCTAGGTTGACCGTCGACGTACAACATGTACTGGACAATAGACAGAATAGTGAAATTCGGCTGATTATTGTCATTATCCTTGACAATGTACAACTCCACCGTAGCGGCTAAGATTCGGACTCCGAACAGTGAACAAAAAACCAACAAAAGACTGGCCGGAAATCTGGAAAGAAAAAGAATCATAGTGGAATATTCCTGTTGTAATCGGACCCAAATTGAGCTTACAACGATTGAAGATCCAAGCAGTTGAGTGAGATACCTATAGAGAGTCTCAACCAATACAAGGAGGGAGACGGTTGCAGCCAATCACAGTAAACCTCAAGAGTCAAGTAAACCTAGGCTAAGCCCAAGTTGGTCAGATGGGGGATAGCGATTCATTCGCACGGCGAATATTCTCCACAGGAGAGAAAGGTTGCAGTCAAACGGAAGACCGTGATGGATAGCATTGGCGATTGTCTGGCGAAGCAAGCAGTGGTATAAGCTGGTATAAGTTGGGAGCCAAGTCACGAAAGTCCAGAGCAATCTCAGCCTGGGAAATTCAGTCGCGTGACATGCGTGACCAGCGAACGTATCTTCCGATGTCAAATTCTGTTTTTCTTCTTGTTTCTTCCCCCGTTCCCTCGTTGTCGATCCATCTGTGAAATGGGGATGATACAATACACACCAACTGTTAATAAAAAGCTGGAGGTTGGCAGCCTCTCATGCCAACCGCAGCTCATTGTAAGCAGCGAACCATCGTGATACTCAGGATCTCCCTGATAGGGGCCAAACCCTCTTGGCCATTTAAAATTACCACTGCAGTGAGCGCCTCATTCAATGTTTATGTTAATTATGCGTCATATTCTTTATCAAGATTTATATCCAGAGTACATTTTTGCGGTGGGATGCGCAAGATTTGCCACCAGCGGCAATCACCCGTGATCTCATCAATACTGGACTCGGCCCTGCCAACCTCTATGCTGCTCCGTCATCTTTTCCGCATTGCACGTATATATCATCTACTGGGGTCTCAAGAAGGCGAGTAAACTTATGTATAAGAAATGATGAAAGCATAAGGCATCCACCGAGATTAGACATGATCCTCGTCGTCTTCGGCAGTCTCTCAACGATCCTTCACACCAGGCCCCGTATTCAATTGGGTAATTTCAGCTTCGGGTAGGGGCCGCTGCGTTCAAAATTTGGTAGAACGGACTTAGGTCTATAGATCTTCGACTATTGGGGATTGAAGACTCGTTTGGCGTTGTGATAGCTCCGCCTTAGACGCTTGGTGTGCCTCGAGAGGAAAGATTCAAAAGGATGCAGTAAAAAGTTCTGTTTGGCTATCCTCTGTGGACCATTTTACTCCGTCACCGCCCTTCCATGCTGATGGAGTACCATTCCGAAAAAGATAGCTCGAAAATCGAGGTTGTGGAAACCTTGGACTCGGAGGACACTTCGTCCTTGTCCAAGGGCTCCATCGGCTCGCAACTTGAGAAGGCGGGGCCCATTGGTGTTGTCGATGAGGAGAAGATCAAAGAAGCTGTTCGCAAATTGGATTTGACTATCCTGCCGATCATGACTATGTTTTACTTTTTGTCATTTTTGGTATGTTTTCTTCATCTACCTTCTTTCTCTTTCGGTTGCTCATAACCTTGACAGGATCGATCCAATATCGGTAAGACCTCCTGATGACTACTTTGAAATATTTATACTCATCTTGGCATGCTAAAGGCAATGCTAGAATTGCTGGACTCCAAAAAGGCTTGCACTTGACCGACTATCAGTATCAAGTCGCGGTTACGGTCACTTTCGTGTACGACATTCATCTTAAAGAGCGGACTGCTAACACAATCTGACGCTCGTCAAATATAGGCCTTACATCCTCTCAGAGCTTCCCGCGAACCTCCTGCTCCGGAAGATCGGTCCTAACATTCTTATGCCCACGATCCTCACCCTGTGGGGCGTCATCGTCGTCGCACAGGGCTTCGTCAAATCGTACCACGGCCTCGTCATCGTGCGCGCCTTCCTGGGGCTCATGGAAGGCCCTATGTTTCCTGGCATCGTGCTCTATCTTTCTGGATTCTACACTCGCCGAGAACTGGCTTTGCGGTGCGATATCCCTATCCTTATTTATAGAGGGCTCAAGAAGCTTTAATGCTTACTTACAACCGATTCTTAGGATTGCGTTCTTCTTCTCTGCAGCTTCTGTATGTATCGATGTTTAATATTTAATTCGAGCATAATGCTACCTGTATTAATAACTCACTCACCCCACGTTTAGCTGTCGGGCGCCTTTTCGGGGCTTCTCGCGGCGGCTATTTCTCAGATGGCTGGCATTGGAGGCAGGCCTGGTTGGTCGTGGATATTCATCCTGGTTTGTCAACTCATTTCAGAGACGCTGGTAGTTGTGAGCTAATTATTTCCTGCATATTTCTAGGAGGGTATCTTCAGCGCACTCGTCGGCATTGTTTCCTTTTTCCTCGTACCCGCGACGCCAATGCAATCCCGATTTTTAACGGACGAGCAGAAACAGTGCGTTGCATTCCTGTTCTCTCTTTGACCCAATTCTAAGCAAGCGTTGCATACATCAGAATCATCATGCTGCGCCTCCAGAAAGACCGCCCATTCGTGAACCCCCTCGACAAGTTCACGTGGAGACAAGTTTGGGCGTCGTTCACGTCGCCGCATGTGCTCATCATGTTCGTGCTGTACTTCCTGGGCGGCACGAATCTCTATGGGCTGGCGCTGTTCTTGCCGTCCATCGTCAACCAGCTTGGGTTCAGCGCAAACAAGAGTCAGCTGCTCAGTGTGGGGCCGTATGCCGTTGGCTTCTTTGGTGCGTAGATTTCTATGTGGTGATACATAGTTTGCTTTAAGGGCGCCTGATGTGATATTTGCGCCAGTCACTCTTATTCTCGCGCATATCTCTGACCGTTACAAAACCCGGTTCGTGCCCTTGGTCTGTGTTTGCCTTTTCGCGGTCGTCGGATTTGCTATGTATTTCGGTGCGCATGTCCCTTCAAGCCATCGCGTTGTACAAAGCCTGACCGTTTTCTTGCAGCTGCTGAGAACAAGCATGTATCCTACGCTGCGCTCTATTTCATGGTTCCGGGCGTGTACGCCAGGACGCCGGTGATCGCGGCGTGGATAGCGAATAACTCGGAGCCGTATTATCGACGGGCGACGAGTATCGCGATGGGCTTTGTCCTGACGAACGCTGTATGCTCCTGAGCCTTTATTCTCCGGCGCGTTGAAATTCTGATTCAGTCGTTTAGGGAGGAATTCTAAGTACATGGATGTATCCTACGAGTGAAGGACCCAAATTCCGGAAGACGACCATAATGAATCTGACATTGTAAGTGCTTCGCTCAATCAAAGTTCCATCGTACACACTCATTTATCATTATTTTTTCTCAGCGCTGTGGTATCAATCGCACTCGCCGTTCTCAACGCCATTGTGCTCCGATACCTTACCAAGCGCAAGGAACGCCTGCGCGAGAAGATTTTGGCGCCCTACGTCACGGATAAAAATCCAGAAGGCGGACTGCGGGCTTGGGTCGAGCTGGGAGATCGCCATCCGGATTTCCACTATGTTATATAATGGATTTCATATCTCGCGCTCGTTGGTTGAACTATGTACAGTCTTTTCACTCCTTCTGTAATATATCCTTTCTGCGCGATTACACGCCTATTAAGTAGACCGAGAAGTTGTGGGTTAAAACTCTCTGTGAGTGGCTGAGGTGGCAAACGCCTCTCGGTTTGAATACCGTTTTTTTCTGTAAATTGGTCAGTGCAGAACGTCCGCTGAAGTTTTACTGACCTGCTATATGACATTTGAATCTAATCTTTTGACTCGCTCGCCGTTGAAGAGAATTCACGCCAAGACATGTGAGAACAAAGGGAGCTTGGCATCAGATGCCGGGCCTATTCGCCGGTCGGGCAGTTTATGCCTGGGATTCTGACATGGCGTTGGCGCTAGCAGCTCTTTGTCCGCGCCTCCCACATATCTTCCAGTCGCTCTTTACATTTCGTCGGCGGCGGACGCCCTACCTCCTATTTCTACCTGTGACACAGGCATAATTGAGCCCCGCCTTAACTTCACTTTCACTGTCCGCCTCCCACATCACTTTCAGGCTATATTGCTCACACACTTGCAATCACTTAGTCCGACCAAAACCCTCAGCTTGGAGTTTCCCCTTCCTTTCGACCGTAGTTGGCCACTACATCTTCGAAGTTTGGAGAGAACGTTGTCGCTTGGAGCACCGTCGATACTCACTAGCACGCTGGTCGTATTCGGTCACAAGCCATGATATTCCGACCTGGAGGACTAAACCGCCGTGATGCATTTTTGCTCCTGCTAGGGGCGTCCTCTATGCACATCTGGTCCCTCTTGTTCAGTCAAGACTTCCAATCCGACCACATAGTCATCAACAACCATGCGTCCCAGGACCAAGTCATCGAACGCATCACGACATTCACCACAACAGATCACCGAACACAGACTCGAACACAGACGCAGACGGCTACGGCGACCGTGACGCAGACATCGACCCCGACGTCCCAATCGCACGCAATAGCGCCCTTCGACAATCTGCCCTCGACGGAGGTTCTCGCGCACGCGCCGGGGTGGACGCTCTTCCGCAATGTCTATATGTCCAACGGGACTATCTTCATCGTGGCGGACGAGGACGAGCGGGCGAACATTCCGGAGATTCGGATGATGACCAGCACGGGGCTGAAAGCGGAGAATACACCGGAAAACATCGAGGCGAGGGAACCGAGGCCCGAAAATATGCAAATTATCTCTACGCGGGAGGCGAAGAGAAAATGGGTGACTATGGACCCGGATGGGAGACAGCCTGATCTCAACCGCGTGTGGACTGTGGAGGGCAACACGGTATGTTATGCCTCTCTTTTATCTTTGCTTTTGCTCCTGGGACAGAGGGCTTCAAGCTCAGTTTGATTCCCCATGATTCTTATCACTTCACCCCACCTTAATGGCGTTTGACACGTCCCTTCCTTATGCCTAATTAATTATTTGACTCCGCCCATCATCATAACTGAGGCTAACTGAAATTTTGACTCTACCCTTCTTCTGCAGCTCCTCTTCAACGACCCCACCCAATTTCTGCGGCACTACTACCACCTCGTAGCCGAGCTCTTCTTCGGCGTCCAGGCCTTCTGGCACGGCGCCTTCTCCGAGCCGCTATCCGCCTCCGACGCCCTCTCGCCCTCCTCCGCCGTCCACTACTCCTTAAACCACCCGCCCGCGCCCCCGATCCACCGCGCGATCTTCGCGCACGCCAACGCGGACGGCTGGCGCGACAACCCGGGCTTCAACCGCTACTTCATGCGCGCGGCCTTCCCCTCGCTCGCCGTCGAGCACCAGGAGGACTGGGCGGACCGCGTCGCCGCCACGCGCCCCAAGCCCGCCTCCGCCGCCTCCCCAAGCACGGCCACGGACGAGCGCGCGTGGCACTTCCCGCTCCTGCTCCTCGCGGACCGCAGCGCGGCGCACCGCGGCTGGATGTGCGGCTCGAACACGCAGCGCACGGCCGCGGAGGCGTGGGAGTACATGCGCGCGCACGGGAAGCTAAGGGGGCTGCACGTCGGCGGGTGGTGGGCGCCGCTGCGCGAGGCGGTGTGGCGCTTCGCCGGCGCGGAGGAGGGCGTGGCGCCCGTGCGCGACCGCGCGCGGCAGCACGGCGGCGGGCAATACCCGGACATGCAGCACGAGCCGCAGGTGCACTTCGGGGCGCCGGCGGGCGAGGTGCGCGGGCTGGGCGCGGACGCGCCGCGGTTCGACCCCGCGCACGTCGCGAACGTCGGCGCGGAAAACCAGGGGCGGCTGCCGGCGCCGCAGCGCGTCGTGGTCACGTATATCAGCCGGCAGAGCGCGGGCAACCGCAAGCTGATCCCGGAGGACCACGACGCGCTCGTGGAGGCGCTGCAGGCGCTCGTGGCGCGGAAGAACGAGGAGCGCGCGCGGTTCTTCAAGGACGCGAATCGGGTGATTGGGTTCGACGATGATGAGCGGCGGCGGCGCGGGCGCGGGGTGGAGGAGGCGCCGGCGCCGGATGTGGAGGTGCCGCTGGAGTGGGAGCTGGCGGTGCTGGAGGCGGAGAAGCTGACGCATGACCAGCAGATCCAGGCTGCTGCTCGGACGACGGTATGTTTGTGGTGTTTTTCGCTGGGACAGATGTAACTAATTCTTTGTTTTGTTATGCTTCGTAGATTATGTTGGGCGTGCATGGGAACGGCCTCACCCATCTGGTGTTCATGAAGCCCAACCGCGCCTCCACCGTCATCGAGATGTTCTTCCCCGGCGGGTTCGCGCACGACTACTACTGGACCTCACGGGCGCTCGGGATGAGCCATGTCGCTGTGTGGAACGATACGTGAGTTCACTCGCACCTGCCCTCATATTACATATTAATTGTGCTGACGACTTCCGTGTTTGTTTTGAAGGCATCATACGTATCCTGATAAGCCGAATGTGGACTACCCGGACGGCTTCCAGAAGAATAGCATCCCCGCCCATGGGCCGACGATTGTGCAGCTCATTGAGGATCGGGTGGCGGGGAAGCTGTGATATGACCTAGTGCCTAACGCTTAAAACCCTCGAGGATATTAATATGACTGTTATTTTATTCGCCAACGCCTTCTCTGAGACTGCCGTCTTCCTCGTTCTATTTATTCCCCGCCAGCGCAACTCCCAACGCCTCGCCCATTGCCTGCCGACCTCTGATGTATCATCAACCCGGTTTTTTCATTCTTTAGATCGTCGTGTTTATTTATTACGATGTCTTTTTATCATCTTTTCGACGCGAAGGAGGCGGGCGTGTGGCTATAACGTATCTTCATCGCATACTATTTTTACAAACTATTGACGCCTCTCAATTTGTTCACCTCTGCCAGATTTCTATAATTTTCTTATTCTTTAGCTGGGAGGGTTTGTAGTATATATATATTGTTTGACCGAGCACACTTATTGCCTTGTAGCAATGCTTATTTTCATCGTCTGGAGACTCAATGGTGCTGTGCTGCATCATTTTTCTGTGCTACACAGAGTATCGTTGCGGCCTCGTGGAGTTGGGAAATGAATCATTGTCTGTAAGTATTTAGGGATGTTGCCTTATTAAAGTACTGTGAAGTGGACATAGATAGGCGTCCTGGGAGCGTGCCGTCGGTGTCGTCGTGCGTGCGTGGGCATGGCGTCAACTAAGTCCCATTGCGCAGAGTAACTCGAAACCCTTGGCACGAGCAGCCAACGAAAATATCCTAAGAGGGTTGGCGTTGATGTGCTTCCCCATGCTTTCATCTCTGTTACTTGCATAGCACTCGCCACCATGCCACTCGCCGCTTTACTGGCGGCTCCGAAGTCCAAGTTCTTTCTAGTTTCGGAATAGCCGCATAGGTGGGGAAACGTTGAATAAGATCTATGTAATCTCATTTCCTTCATGTTCATTGTCAAGGTAATATACACATTACTTGGGAAAATCAATGGGAGACAGAAGTAGCACAAGGTATACTCCTGAATAGTTCTGATGAATCGCCGGCTCTGCGCCTGCCCCGGGCGACCCCACGCCATTCATTGTCAACCAACTTCAGTGCGCTGCCTACGGATCAGGTAAGCAATCATTTGATGCTGAAGCGCTCAAAACTCTTCTCGGCGCCTGTTCTTGGGCCGACCTTTTTTTGACTGTCAGGCACATATAGATATACATTGCATGTGGATGGACTTGGGCGGACATCCGTTGGTGACCGGAGATCGTCTTGATGGGGCTTGTGAGTCGCTCGCGTCTGCCCGTCAGGGTAATATACTCCGAGTGGATCGTCGGTACCAGTAGCCTTATTCCCCCTCATATTTTATCGAATACTCTGTTCATACTGTGTCGCCGACATATGTCTGAAATGTTCACCTCCGTCCGGCCTTTATACTGACTATGCTCTTGCTTTCGTCACCAAATGCCGTCTCGAATATTGGTAAATGTCGCTATTCCTGAACGCCTCAACATAGCTATGCTGCGTGAACATTAAGAGCGGTGGTCTGCCAGGTATGTAGCTTACCCACTCAAACTATTTGGGAATCTGCCTCGGGTTTCGGCATCGGCCTCCTCACCGCACGCAAAAAAGTCAGGTCCTGAGAACACCATAACAGAGCAGGATATGCCTATGCTCACATCTTGATTTAATGATTGTCAGGAAGCCTTTCCCCATATTCGATCTACGTCAAGATCTGTGAGCTTCAAACGGAACAATCCGAGTTGAGATCGAGCGATCTATTCATACACTTGTGGGTCCTTTCTTCTATATGTCATTACTCCTGTACGTCCGAGTCGTTGTAAAATAAGTCCTTTAATAAGTGTTTCGTTCGAAAGTCACATAATTTCCTCTAATGGCAATCAGTGATTAAACTCTTCTCATTGTGCCTATGGAACGGGTGGAGATACATAGTCATGACCGTAAAGCGCGATTGAAACTATGAAATAAACGAAATTACTCGAATTATGGCATTTGAAAAAACTTGATAGGTGATTAATTCGCCATTGTCAATGTATGACCTGATTTTCACGCCGTCTCTATATCAGACTTTCTACCCCGAGTACGCAGCCTCATCGGCGTTGATCCACCGCGTTCAATGGATACCCACCCCTCGTAGCTGGTCGAGGACGGCCATTAGGCCGCCCGCACATTACTCACCAAAGAAAGCCCGGCTCTCTTGGGCGATTCTATTGGGCACCATATAACATGCCCGACAATGATAATTTGGTGATTGTGAGCACAGAGTTCAGGCACCTCTACCTAGCGCTTATACTACTTATCTCCTTGAGCGTGAATTACAGAAGCTAGGATTAGCTTATTTTCTGTTACCTGTACGATGCGGATCTCGTAATCTATAAGCGCTCGCTTGTCATGCATGCGCATACATATGCGTGCCGGTGCCAGAGCTTCTGAACCAGTGCCGTATTTTAGCCAAATTTCAGTGATGTTAATTTAGATCCCGAAACTTTAGCTGATGCTACTATTCAGCCACCCAAGTCGACATTGACAGGGAGCTCGCTATGTCGCAGAAAAATCTAACGTGGTGGCGGTAGTGTGCAGTCCGAGAAGATATGACGACATGGCAAAGCTATGTACTTCTTTGATAGAAGCATGCGATAGAACATTTTCCCTTTGTTCACCATGATAAAGAAAAAGGTGGCCCGTGGGAAGGTTGAGCATGTGGGTGGGCAGTGGAAGGAATACCTTATATGGATATTTTCGAGTGGCACAGTGGCCCAAAATACAAACATGGTCCAAATAAAGCCTTTGTTTGTGGGCCCAAAATGCGTTCAAAGGGCTTCTCAAGATTTGTGGCATTAACAGTCCCCTTCAAATACCTCCAATTCATGGTGGCCTTTCCCTCGTGTTAACCATCTCTATGTTGGCCTGACCGGCAGACAGCTATCCTCCATCGTCTATCGGGTTATTTTTATTTATTGAAACTCCAAGACTCGAATATCAGTTTTGGGAGCACACTATGGCCTACTACTATGTTCATGGAGCTGTAAGTGTAACGCTCAAACTTGGTTCCTTGGCTCATATTTTTGAAACGACACAGAACCGCATGGCTCCTCTCGATACCGAGGCAGGCCAGTTGAGCGCTATTACGACAATGACGCTGATGCAGATGGTTGCGGATACCTATGAGGAAGCACGAATTGATTGGGAAAAGAACGCAGATCGAGAGATGGTTGAGGGTGTTGACGACGTATGGAACTTTTCTTTTATCTTTAATATCAACTAACCCGATGTTTCTACAGCCTGAACTTTTCGGTCCGGTCAACGAAGCGCAACTGGTGAGTATAGCTAACGATATATATATGGCGAATAAATTACTGACTAAACAACAGAGAGTAGAAGGTTGGCTGGTTCACGCGCAGTTTCTACCACCACGAAAGCGTTATAAAAGCGAATCGAAGAGGGACCAAGATAGGGTAAGAAAGATTCTACCTATGATTTCCTTCAAGATTTCGAATCAAAAGTTATAGTCCAACGATCTGCAGACCCCAGCACTAGTGCCCAAGGCAATGGTACAGAAAAAGACCTCGAAGATTCTCCAAGCCCGCCGCGTATTTCCCCAGAAAATGCTGAACTTGATCAAAATCAAGGACCTTCTTTCGCTAGCTAATATAAAGTGTTGGCAGCGACTGAGAACAAGATCTTTCTCAAAGGTCGTTTCAACCCCTCCCTCCATTCCAGCCGTAGAAACGCAACCAGCGCCCACGCCGGCATCTGAGACGCCCAAGCCTTCCGACACCTTTTCAAATACTCGTTCTGAGGTGCACATGGTGCGATTTCTATCTCTCCCTGTATTTACTGACGTATTATTTTTAGTCCGCTCGTCCGTATGTTCGGCGTCCGCGATTTCCGACGCGAACTCGTTCACGCACGCTGGAGCTTGAAATTGAACGGCCAGTGGACACAGATGATATACGACCGGCTTTACCCAGACGCTCGGCAACCCTCCCATTCTTTCACCAGATAAACGCATGCCACTCTGGCGTCGAACCGAATCCGGACTTAGCGAAGCAGCGTATGTATAGAACCGCCAAAGCCCCGCGCGAAACTGAACGGCGGGAAATCATTACTTCCAAGCACCATGGTATCTCAGCATTTGAGCCTCAACATGAAATTACCGTGTGGACCCTCCTGGTTATCACCATGCTAGGGTATTTTTGTTTCTTCGTTTTGCTCTTGGCTTGTATTATTATCGGCCTGAAGCGATTGATGTATAGGAGCCTGTCTTTATTGACTTTTATGTCGGACGGAGCTGCCAGTGATATATAGGAGTGTAATTTTACTCATATTCATCCACATGTCGCCAAGAAACTTGAACTATAATTTATTTAAAGGAGGTCGGCTGAAAGGAGACGTTTCCATAAGGCATTTTGCATCAATCGATGGACCTATACTTGTCCACAGAAGGTGGGTTGAGTTTAAAGGTGGGCGCCATCAATTTGGCGTTCCGTTCTTCCTCGAGAGAAGATAAAAATAAGCCCATATTTTTTTTACTGAGAATTATTCTCAAAACTAATACTTACCAGTATCAGTCCCTGGATCAGCTTTTGCTCAAAGAGATCGTCCAAAATATAGTACGCCGAGCCCGCACGAAACGGGTCGCACGTGAAGCACTGTTTGGTGATCGTGTGAAAGGATTTTCTGGCCGATCCTCTCTTGGTCCTCTCCAACTCAACAGCATCAATGTTTTACTACGGTCCCGCCAGAGCGACGGGTAGCATATGCACCGCTAACAAGATATATCGTCATGACAGGCACTGGATACTTGCCTGAATTACTGATACAGGCTGCCGTGACGTTTTAGGACTCAGCACAGTTTTGGACAGACTTACTAGGAACTCTCTCCTCTTGGCGACTAACTCCAGTTGTTGGCATGCCTCAACCGTCTGATCTTTTTGAAATGCTCAAAAGGATGCTCCAATGATTTGCGTTTCTTCGGTCCACCTCTCGCAAGCTTCAGTCTCTTTGGCCTGTGATCACTCTCCGCCGCCATGACCTCCTCGATTGAACAGATATCTGAAAAGATCTCTCCGGAGAAGAGCTCCATCGTCGACGTCTCGACCCTCGCCGCCGACTCCGTGTCCCAGAATGATATAGAGAAGGATCCGACCTTTGCCCTCAACACTCCGGAGGCTCAGGAAGAAATTAGGCGCGCAGTCCGGAAGATGGACCTGACGGTCATCCCCATCATGACGATATTCTACTTCCTTTCTTTCTTGGTATGTTCAATTTCGGTTCTGCTTCAACTTCATATGACAGTACTAACCGCAATGACATCACCTAAGGATCGTGCTAATATTGGTATGCGAACTCGTGATTCTGGTTTAGAGTCCAATGAACTTACAACAACGTAGGAAATGCACGGGTTGCTGGCTTGCAGAAGGACCTTCATATGACCGATCGACAGTACTCGATCGCCGTCACCATCACATATATGTATGTCCCATAGCCTTCTATTGTGTTACAACACTAACGCTAGCGCAATCTTTCTCAGCCCATACATTCTTTCGGAACTCCCGTCGAATCTGCTCCTCCGTAAAATTGGTCCCAACCTTCTAATGCCCACGCTGCTCACCGTCTGGGGAACTATCGTTACTTTGCAAGGTTGCGTTTCGTCCTTCGCCGGACTTTCCGTAGCTCGCGCATTCCTTGGACTCGTAGAAGGACCCATGTTCCCCGGAATTGTGTTATATCTGTCTGGCTTTTACACCCGCAAGGAGCTCTCTATCCGGTATGTTTCGTTGCTTCATCATAGCTGCTTATCTTCTGACTCTGTAAATTTAGGATTGCGTTCTTTTTCTCTTCTGCTTCGGTAGGTCGATACCCAGGGACATGAATTCAATTTCTAACGTTTACTTTACAGCTTTCCGGTGCTTTCTCGGGTCTTCTCGCGGCCGCTATTTCCAACTTGGATGGTTTGGGTGGTAAACCTTCTTGGTCCTGGATCTTCTTCCTTGTATGTATTGCAGCTATATATGTCAAAAAATGTGCTAAGTTACTTTGGTCGTTGATAGGAAGGCTTGTTCAGCGTTCTGGTCGGGCTTGTTACGTTCTTCCTAGTACCCAAGACTCCTAGGCACTCGAAATTCCTCACTCCTACGCAGAAAGAGTGGGTACTTTTCGTTATCTCACCTGTGGCGCTTTCTAATTTCATTTGATAGCCTCATTATGGCACGTCTGGCAGCTGATCGACCATTCACCAACCCACTGGACGCATTCAGCTTCAAATATGTCAAGCAGGCGTTCACGTCCGTTCACGTTTGGATCATGTTCGTCGTCTACTTCATGGGTGGCACAAATCTCTACGGTCTTGCTCTCTTCCTGCCTTCCATCGTCAAGGAGCTCGGTCACACCGCCAATAGGTCTCAACTTCTCAGTGTCGGACCCTTCGCTGTAGGATTCTTCTGTAAGTCACCTTAGTTCCAATAATTCTCCTAGGATAAAAGGTTAACCCGTAAATCAATTCTAACAGTCACCGTGATTGCTGCTTGGGGTTCCGACCGAATCAGGAGCCGCTCGATACCACTCATCCTCATCCTCGTGCCCGCAGTCGTCGGATACATCATGTTCCTTGGTGAGCAATGCCGTTTTACTCGTTTGCGCTACGCAACTGACGCGGCTCGCTGACAGCGAGCGGAGAAAAGAACATTGCGTACGCGGCTCTCTACCTCATGGTCCCCGGTATCTACGCCACCACGCCTGTCATTTCAGCGTGGATCTCCAACAACTCTGAGCCGCATTACACGCGCGCGACGAGCATTGCTCTCGGGTTTGTGGCTACGAATCTGGTGTGCTCCTCCATGTTTTTTGAAATCTTGTAACCTGGCGCTAATCAACTCTTGTCCAGGGTGGAATCTTGAGCACATGGCTCTATCCCTCTTCGGCAGGCCCCCGATTCCGTAAAACGACGATATTGAACCTCGTGTTGTGAGTCGCTTTTCCAATATCTGTCGTCCTGTTTTTCATCGCTAATTTCATTTGCTATCCCACAGCTCTGTAGGAATGATGGCGTTAGGAGCGATAAACGCTGGATATCTCCACTATCAGAACAAGCAGAAGCAACGTAACCGTGCCCAGCTACTTGAGCCGTATGTTAACTCTGCGCAGCCTGATGGTGGCGTCCAGGCATGGGTTGAATTGGGCGACCGTCATCCCGACTTCAAGTACATTCTCTAAGTTTAATTCGCGAAGTATTTCTTCTTAATCACTTTCTGTCAATGGGGCAAGCTTGGGTTTGAGGGGAGGGGAGATAATTCCTCGCTCGGGAAGCGATTTAATGAGATTATGATTTGTATTGATACGCACACAGGATACGCATACTTTTTAGATAGCATCAGTACTAGACATTCGCCATTCATGTTACTGTGTTCCTTGCAACCTGTACCGAATGGTAATTACACTAATACTTATTTGCATAATGTTCACAATTACGGGCGAAACTTGAGGTCGAGATCGAGATTATGCTTTGAGGACAGCGAAAAGAGGAAGAACCTGGAACTGCCAACGAAACACTGGTTGCTGTCTAGATACTCTTGAAATACCCTCCATTTCCCGAACTCGGAGTCGCGTCGCGTCGCGCCAAGCGCTTGTCAATGGAGTTGAACAATGAATGTGATCAATCAATTTATTATCATTTCCTTACTCAGTACTGTGGAGAAAAAGCTCCGCGCCGGCATGCCGCCCGATTCTGACTTGATCTCCTTGTCTGCTCCTTGTCCATTCCTCCCACTGACCTTACCTTCACGATCTTGCACACAACCGAGTCTCGTCATGGCCGAGCCCGCAGATGCATCCCCATCCTCCAGCAGCACACGCGGCCGTGGTCGGGGGAAGTCCAGAGGCGGATTGGGCAAGTACCTCCGCTCGCGGGGACGCGGACGGGGGTTTGGGCGCCCGGCTGAGTTCACGACGCGTTTGGTGCTGGAGGGCGAGAGCACGGCTGCTCTGACCGAGGAAGAACAAGCGGAGCTTGCGCGGGAGACGGCGATGAAGTACAGCAGGCGTCAGCTTGGTACGAATGCGGATCGATATAAGGAGGAGGAAGTTGAGCTTGATTCAGATGGTGTGTCCTTGTCATATATGTTTTGCAATCCTAGATTTCTAGAGATGAATACTGGATTACTTAGGTGAACCTATACTTGAGCCTGAAGTCGATTTATCATCTTTCCTTGAAAGGCAACGGATATCGGATGAGGCAGGCCCAACTCTGCGAGCAGCCGAAAAGAAAGAATACGACGATGACGATGTGGACACGTCCCTAGCCCACATAACCTCCAGTTCATCAAGGGTCCCTGCACACACTGCTCCTAAGAAAGGCAAAATCGAAGAAATTGCTTGGGATGAAAGTCTGGACGAGATGACACGAGAGAAGAAAGCTGCGGAAGCGACATGGGGTCAGACTGATTTTCTCTTGCATTGGCATTTGATTTACATCAACCCACATAGATCTGAAAAGCCGCTTTAGAGCCAAATCAGAGAAACTACGCGCTAAACCACTAACGCCTACTACTACTTCAGCCGCCTCACGATCTCGAAAGCAAGGTGTGTACTGTCTTTCCCCCCACCATCTCCATCGACCTCCCTCGCCAGTATCCATCTACGTGTGCAGTCGCTGATATGTAAATTCTTTTCAGAGTATCAAGAAGCACCGGCGCTTCCCCTGCCTGAAGGCGCCACGCCGGCACCCAAGTCCCAGCTTGCAGAGATGGAGGACTTCCTTGACGACCTTCTCTCCTAATCATTGTCCTTTCAACCGTATTGGGTATGGGCAAGATCGAAAATCCTTCCCAATCTACCCTAAGGGATCAGATGAACTTGTGTGTACTTGCCGTTTTCCTTCACTGGCGACGAGTGCATACCGAACTAGCGAGTGATCTTCTCTTCCAGTGCATTAACTGGGCGAGACGAACAACATAGGGCTGCCAGTTGGAACGAGGCGATCTGTACCTCGCGACAGCCGATGAACACTAAACATCAACTGCTGTCATATCAAGGACTCAACATCTACGAACAGCACCGATAAACTCAACTAGGCCTCTTCACACCGTCAGGTTAATAAGCGGCCCACCCTGTTATCCACTATGTTTTTTTCCGACGGTGATAATTACTAGCTCTAAAATCCAACTTCACTGTATGGTAGGATGCGGCCCATTCAATGATCAATCGATCACCCCTTTCGGTCATCTAGGATTTGCGTTATTTGGCCTTGCACTGCGCACAGATTATGTTAAATATTCCTATATTATCGCTGTGTTAGCGACATGCCTAAAAGGTGTGTTTCTGTCAACGTCGTCCCAGATTTTTTCAGTTATACATACAGACGTATGCCTGATAGTTACGCATGGGTAAATGCCAAAGCTGAAACGCGTTGACCTCGAGGCTCGGATGGTCTGTCAGGCTCAGACTCTCAGTAGTCCTTTGAAGCACACGGTTTTGTGAGCCTGTATATTATTCCATGTCATGCTAAATGAAAAGGCTATGCACTATTATCACACCAATTCCATCATACTCGACACTTAAGAAGTGATCATGAAGAAGGTTGATGAAACTTGGCCAGTGGTTGAAAACTCCATCAATACACTCTATCGACACTTAGACTTAAGCAGTGATCATGAAGAAGGTTGATAAAACTTGGCCAGTGATATACTGATCGACACTTAAGAAGTGATCATGCAGAAGGTTGATAAAACTTGGCCAGTGATATACTGATCGACACTTAAGAAGTGATCATGCAGAAGGTTAATAAAACTTGGCCAGTGGTCGAAAACGCCATCAATATACCAGGCCTCAGAACATACGGTGGAGCCACCCCAGAAATTTCTTCAATGCGGTGGGTCCTGTTTTCTTTATAAAGTGAAGATAGGTTTGTAGACTCCAGCCAACCCGTTTACGTTCTCTACTCAATCAAGGACTCCACTATTCTAGGACATCGCTCTATCTGCTCAATAAACAGTCTTATACTCAGCCCTCCCCATCTTACGATCCTAATGGACACACTCACAAATGACATCTCTACGCAGGGTACTTTGCTGAACATAACGGATAATGGTGCGTTCGGACCACTGTTCTTGTCGTGGATATCCGTCTGGTGGATACAAACACTTGCGTGGCGGATAGCGACACTCGGTCGTCCTTTCTCCATATACAAGGCAATGAGGTTTGGACAAAGGACAGCCACAGACGATGTCCACCATGCCAGGGACACTGGCCTCCCCATTTTCACCACACCATCCGATTTCGTATCGCTTGCCACCGCAGAATGGAATCTAGCGTTACAGCACCTGAGCAAGGAATGGAAAATAAGCTGCTCAGGATGTGCGCTAATTGCACCGTGAGTGATAATCGATTATTTCTTGTGTAGCCATCTCGCTAACGTTTACGATATCAGTCTGTCCATGTCAATGTTACAGATCAACCCTGTCTTTAACGACGTCTTAGCAAGAACGTCGTCCATTGCCGCATTTGTGTTCTCAGTCGCGGGACTCGTCCTATCTGCCAGCTTTGTGTTAAATATTCATCAATTCAATCGTAGAAAATGTCGGAATCAGTGGATTAGCGTATGTCGTCTATTCTATCGAAAACAGATCAGCAATAATTTATATGCATATGCTAGGCGTCGCGAAGCTTTGGAGATTCGGAATCAATCGAATTTTGGTCGCTTCTCGCATTCCCAATGTCTTTGTTGATGTGGTACGTCATCTTTCTCGCTTATCCCATTGCAAATTTTAATTGTCGATATCTAGGTCTGGGATTCTGTTTCTAATAACAGTCCTCGTTCTGGCATGGAATATACAAGATGGGAGCTTGCTTTCGGACTCTATCTCGGGCGGCGGAAGGGCTCAAAGTATCATCAGTGCCACATTTCTCATGGTATTGGCAATGACGCTTGCGGCGCTTCTGTATCGCTGCAAACAGATTAGTAGGAGGTTGCTTTAGACGCCGCGCTGACAAGGCGCCCGTCAACTCGTTAGGTTATTTATAGAATTTTGCAAGTTTTTTGTCAAGTTTTTGTTTTTCTCCCCAGTAGCTCATCGCGTTCCTTTGTTGTTTTGCTTTGTAAGTCTCATATACCTGTTAGCTATGTATATCATGAATCAAATTCCCTCTGTCAAGGGCCGGGCTCGGTTCTAATGCTGAGGGGGAAATAATGTTTTGAGATCGTCTAGGCTAAGATGCAATGCTGCGCAGAAATGAATTGGTTAGGCGCCAGGTTGAGTAGCTGTGGCTTTGCGGTATGTATATTACTAGAGGTTGAATCCGTGCTTCGCACGGGAGAATAGACGACCTGGATCCTTTTCTACGTGTCTGTACTATCATGGTGATTGAATCATCGGGCGCTAGAAAAACCTTGTTTTTAGTATGTAGAGATATTCACAATAATATTATTCGTTATCCGAATACAGATTCTAGTTATGCATGAGGACATTAAAACGAAGGGAACCGAAACAGTCTGGGGATCAGTCCGACAAGAGCATGACGCTGGAGTTAGGAGGAATCGAGCAGTAGGATACAGGTGCAGAAGCCGATGCGATGTGTGAATAATGCGTGTAGCCCGCGCCGCAGACGAGGAGGGTATAGCAGAAGGGGATGGCGTGATATATAATACAGATACAATTTTGAGCAAGAAAGGGAAAGGAGAGACCAAGAGCAGGGAGTGCGCATGTGCGAGACGAGGATGGAAGCACTGGAAGGGAAATAAGGATAAGTATACAGGCATTTTCATTCGGGAAGGCAAGGGCGAAAGCAAGCGTCCGCGGGATGTCGCAGACCGCTCGAATCACACCCAGACACCCATTCTTCAAGGTCGAAAGCACAGCGGCTCCGTGGACGTCGTCTCCGTCTTGTGCACCATCACCTGGATGACATGCCGGCCGCAGCCCGCCCTCTCCGCCGCCGCCGCCGGGGCGGCCACCGCAGCGTTCACGAATGGCGGCGGCGTCGTCGGGAACGCCACGGACTCCGCGCTCAGCTTGCGCAGGGGCGAGATGTAGAACCGGTCGCGGTCCGGGGAGAGGATGGTGCGCATGGAGGAGTTGCTCGTCTTTTGCTTGGCCTGGTGGTGGGGTATGGGCAGTGAGGGTGAAGGTGATGACGCTGAGGGTACAGATGGGGATGGAGGAGGATGCGCGGGCGCGGTCGGCGGCGTGCTCTGCTGCTGTGCGAAAGACCCCGAGCCTGACGCGGGCGATGCAGGCGAAGGCACGAACGTGAACTCGTCCGCGCTGTCGGGCGCATGGGTGTCGAGCTGCGGGCGGATATTGTATAGAGGCGTATGGTTCTGGGTACCGTTTGGAGAATTAGCGTCGTAAACCGTCTCTGTCTCTGCGTAAGAGAAAGCAGGGGACCGCAGGCCCGCAGTTTTCTCGATGTCGATGTCGAGGACGCTGGCTGTGTAGTTCGCATGCTTCTTAGTGTATGTGCCAAGCTCGTACTCGCCGCCCGCGCGTGTCGAGGCCGCGGTGGAAAACGAGGATGAACGGTCCAGTTTCTTGGTGATGCTGATCACGGAGGTGGGAGAGGTTTCTGATTTGGGGGAATAGGGTGGGAGTGAGTCGAGGGTGAGCTTGGTGGGGCTGTTTGCGTCTGGTTTGTTCCAGCTACAAAGGGGAGTATAGTGTGTCAGAAATGATAATAAACGCAGAAAGGGAAGGCTGGATAGTTACCTGTAGCTTTTGTAAGTAAAAGGTTGCTTTGGCGGTGCGGGCTTGACGCCAAATCGTTTCATCACAGCCCAGTACACAAGCTTGTAGTGTTTCTTCGCCTCCGCGGCAAAGCCAAACAGGCCGAAGAACAAAAATGCGCACGCAATCGGGAGCCACTGCGACAACTCCATCGAGACGCGGTATGACGGGTTGAGGCGCCAGATGAGACTAGGGACGAGCCCGACATGGGAAAAGTTGAAATGCGTGTCCTCCCAGGAGATCCACGGCGCGAGCGTGACACCCTTGTTACCAATGTAGATGGAGTAGATGCCGAGTGGGAGAGTGCACATCATATCGATGAGTGCGAGGAAGACGAGCCGCAGATAGCGGCTGATGCTCATGGAGGAGTTGGAGGTGATGAGCTGGTTGAATTGTGCGCGGCGCACCCAGAAGGAGCGCAGAGTCATTGCTGTAGGTTAAATCAGTAAACGAAAAGGTGAAGGGGAACGGAGAAGACGAACCGGAAAAGCAAAAGGAGATGCAGCCGAAGATGGGAGACCACATGAAGTAAAGGAAATAGGATGGCAGTGTGTTGTAGACGACTGGATAGCAACCGACGTCTTCGAGAATGTCAAAGCGATGGCCTTGAATAATATAATCTGCAATAAAGGTGAGCAACGAGCATGAAAAGGTGGCAAAATAAACGCACGAAGGATCATAATGATAACAGGCATTCCAACTGCGATACACAAATCTATAAGTACCATACGACGTTTCTAGTGAAAGGGAAGGTATGAGATGCTTGCATCAGAATGCATTTGGAACGGCACATACATCTTCGCGCGTTATGGAAGCGGTGTTTCCTGCAGTGAGATAATATAAACGTCGACTAATGCATAGCGTCGCCGCAGGGATTCCAACGCTGACTCCAATGATCAGTTTTGAGGCTAAAAAAATGAGAGACCATGATTAAATATGGTTGAATAGAACTCGGAAGTTGTCTAGCACTCACAGATATCACACCACACTGGTGCTGGGTTAGAGACGTTTCCGGCCCATACGATAGAGTTTACAAAACTATTCAGACAAGCCAATGCTGTCCATATCATGAAAGCGCATGTGCCCGAATTCCACGCCTGGATATGCCATGGAAGCGGGATGATGCTCGCAATGAAGCCTAGGAAGGCGAAGACTTGGAAGAGCGGGTAGGTAGGATCGGTAGAGACAGTCATAGATGCTCGAAGAAGAGGGTGGCAGAGTGTAAGTTGAAGCCATCTTTTCGTCGTTTTCTTTAATATCCTTTCCCTGGTGTTCGTTCTGGGAGGACAATGGGCTCCTGCGACAATGGCCGTTCGCTTCCAGAATGTTGTCACAATGGGCCAACTTATGATGGGTGTCACGCGTGACTCTGCATTCTCCATTGTTTGCTGTTGCGTTCGGCGTCCCTATTTGGTGTCCGTGTGAACGCAATCCATGCCACTGACAATGGGGCCAAAGCCAGGACCCGAAATTTGGATGATATAAAAGCCAGACGTCCCTTTGTTCGCCCGCCCCGTGCATATCCCTAACTTGCATTTCTACAACCACCTGGAGTGTACTTACCAGCTCGCATTTGCCTTCGCCCACCTCACAACCCAATCACATCCCACTACAATCGCAATCCAATGGATTTTTTCGCTACCGCCATATTCGCTCTTCCTGTCGAAGCAGAGAGCTTCGCTACCCAAACCTCTCCACCCTCATCTTCAAGCACTGAATCGTTTCTCGACGATCTCCCCGATTTTCCTCTTGACGAGGACTCAGCCTGGAGGCCCGCTACCTGGTGTACAGTCGCGTAAGTATCACGCCTTTTTTCTTCAAAACTGTGACACTCATTCGGAAGACCTTTCTCTTGTTTAGCTGAACAGCAACTTCGGCATATATTTATTTCTATGTATCACCCCGTGTATACGATGTAACGTCAGTCTTCTCTTTTCGTTCTCGTTTCAAGCATCTCATTTCTTCTTTCAGCTGTCATGATAAACTTTCCTCATTGTCTCCAGCGGCATCTTCGATCTTCACTCTCTATGTAGCCCTATCATTATGGCCTCGATCACTACTCTCATTAAATTCCAGCTTCGATATACATTCACGCCCTCACTTTTTTATTATTCGCTTTTTGTTGGATTTAAATACATACAATGTAAATGCAGGTGGAACTTGCTTCGAAATTTTAATGCCTGAAATGTGTGCTCGTCCCCTAGAGGACAGCTTTTGGAATAAATTCATTTGCAACGCAACTCGTACCCAAAGTCAAGACCTTTGTGTGTTTGAGCTTGAAGAAAGAAATGCGGGGGGGAAATCAAGGGAAATAAATCCCTTCATCGCTGCCAGTGCGCCGCCTGGCCAACGCCCGACGACTGCATTCTATATCGGTTCCACTACGAATGCTTCCATTCCGATGACTTAAATATCAGACCTTACAACGTATACCATGACTTATTCAAAGAAAACCACAGGCCCTGGATGCCGCGAGGAGCGGAGTTTCAAAACGAACACAATGAGAAGTTTGATTGCCTTATTTGGGTAACAATGCCTTAAATGATGACAACATTTCTGAATTCCGAAAAAGGCGACAAGCGTAACAAAAGTTACACGAAACCTCACACTATGGGACATTTTGTGCGTTAAATGCTGATTCGGAAAGACAGGATCTTCAGACACTGATAATAATAATGCTAGCGCTCGAGCGCTCAACGCGCTCAACATGGGTGACGCGCCTTGCTCGGAGTTGCGTGGGAAGGTTGGCCTATGTAACTGTGGCACTCAAAATTCCGACCCAAAATACAACAAGGCGCATACTTGGACCAATTCCACCGAACTTCCAAATGGGCCTTTTCTACGCTGTCGTTAGCTTACTGTGTGAACAGCAATAATGCGGCACGGGAGTCGCTGTATGGTGCATTGTCGGAGTTTGAAATTTATCTCATTGTGCTGCTACGCGTTGTTCGCGAACAATGGTGGCCAAAGCGAAGCCAAAGCTCTATAAAACCTTGGAGCACAACGCATTCACTCATTCGCGCATCCCCTGCTATCGCACATTCGCACTTCGCTCGCTACCAAATCGTCGCTTTTTGCACCCACATTTGTTGCAGCCAACCCCTACTCTCCTGTTACCAATGGACGACTTCATCACATTCGACTTCGAATTCGCGGCTTTGTCGCCTGACTCAATGGGCAATGAGCCAACCCTCTACCAACAATCCGAGCAGCGCGACTCCTCCGAGTCTACGCCTGTGGACCAAGACCATTATAACTCCAATTCAATTGGCGCGTTCTGCGTCATTTCATAGACTGGCACGTACCTGTATGTCTACCTCCATTATCTGTGGCTTATTTATTCCAACCGCCGCTTTTTATTGAATTGACAGATCATATGCATTTTGCGATACCCATCCTACGGCCTTGAAGGTCTGCAGGACGTCCAATCATTATCGTCAGTTTATTCTTGATCCCCATATCGCGTTTCAATGATCTCATCTACTTCTCATCAGTATTCATTTTATCCCTCTTTCCCTTTCTTTACCCACCTCGGAGTTCACATTCTCCCCTTCCCTCCTCTCATTCCACATTTCAACCGCTTCTTCGACACTTTCTTTATTCAAATTTGCGCCCCCCTGATTATTTGTTCATGTCATCCATTGCATTACTTACGCTCCGCATCTCTTTCCATCACAAAATTTGTATCGAAAGCACCAACGCCGATGTATTATTATCCAGTAGATACTGTAAATGCATTATTTATCTCGAATTGTCATCCGAGTAGCCTGAATACGCGAGTACGAGAATGCTAGCATACTAGTCCAAGTCAGATACAACTTTTATTATGGCAGTTCAACCTGGTGAGCGAAAGCGAGCTCATAACCATAGAAAGGGAACTGCGATGATCTTGAGTTGCTCAAATGATCAAAGCCAGCGGGCTCCGTGGACCCAGCTCGGAGCAACGTCGAGCACGTTCACAACAGCAAACGCTTCGGAGAAATAAGTGTCAGAACTAAAAGAGGAGAAATTGAAGCTTGTAACATGAATAGCACAACCCAGGTGCAAGCACGCGCATTCGAGTGGGAATATACCTGAAAAAACTCTTTAATGCATACTCGGAGATGCCTTTCCTTAACGTTTAAGCATTGTTTAAGTGTCATCCCAGATTCAGATTTCGTTCCAAAGTTAAAATGCCCCAGAGCCGACTGAGGGACATCGAAATGGGGATCTTTCGACTTTGAACACAAAGATGTCCACCTTCTCAACAACTACATAGAAAGGGTTTATACAAATTAGAAGTATGTACTCAGTCGTCAAATCGGATCACACGACGTGGATGGCAAGTTCACACGGTGCAATGACTCTCATCCATCTTGGTATCTCCCGCACATCACTACATAGTCACTAGTACTACTCGTACTCGGACGCACATACCACGCACAATTCTTTGTGTATGGCAGGTCAAGCACTGTCGGCGTGCGCAGTCTCCCGCACATTTTCTGGTGCCCGCAATAAGAAGGGTGACTGGAATGAACCAGACGCTAAATCAACGCCAAAAAGTTGTACATCAGTGCTCTCGAGTCCCACCATGCCATCACCGGAAACATTATGATATATTCATCCTTCTCTGCCTTTCTTCCAGTTTCGTAGCATTGAATACCTCCCATACTCATTTCTGTCTGCTGTATTTTACGCTGGGGAACGCTTGTATTCTCTCGGCTGTCATTTGAATCGTTATTATATATGTTCGAATCTTTCATCTGCTATGTACGCTTCACTCCGGCCTCGGCATCGAAAGTACGCCTTAAATAAATTGTGTACATAAATGCTATATCATATTCGTATAAGCGTATCAGTCGATCCAGAAAAAAGTGCAATAAGGTTTGCATAGGCTCGAAGTAAATTCTTGGACATACATACATGGTTTGCTCGCTGAAATGTGCTTTGGCTTCGATCTTTCAGCTCTGCTCCCTGGTGTCCCAACAGTCTCATGGTCAATAAGTCGCCTTTGGACTGACTTGGTTGAGGCTGCACTGGTCAATTGGCAATGCGCTAGCAGTAAAAATACCAGAAAATTACCATTCTCTCGAGTGCCATTGTTTGGTCCCCTGTTCTACAGCAGATTGCACTGCTGCACTGTTCGTATGAGGTTGTTCCTTGCTCACTAAACAGAGTCAAGTCCACAAAATCTATATTATACACATGTCGAATTCACGATGACTGTCGCTAAAGTGGAAATACATATTCAGAGCGTCATAAATAGTAATACATGGTTTAATGGAGGATCTAAAGGTAAGTTGAAGAGTGTGGTGGAATATCTCCAAGCGTTTTTTGTTGGCTTGGAGAGCAAGAACAGGTGCCATACAGAGCTATCCTACGAGAGCTCATCGGCTGAAGAGTAAAAATGAACAAAGATCCGGGGACATCAGGTTAAGGCGAGTCGGACTTGTGGGTATGTGTTGGACTAGAAGGACAGAAGGTAAACGTATCGCATGGCGAAATTGGCGTATCATTATGGTCCGCCTTTGGATCGTGATAGATAGTCGTCTGGCTGAGAGATGCCGTTGATTCGGTCTTGTGGTAGGTGGAGGTTTGTGTCGAGGCGTTGAATGAATCGTATTTGGTGGGTGTAAGTTGGAGTGGAGGGGAAACAAAGACAGGGCGGGATGTGTCTGACTTCGAGTTTTTGAAGCTGGGGAAAAGATTAATGAGGACATAGGTAAATAGCAGAATCACATGAATTAAACTTACCCATAAAAGACTTTGCTGCTGGCGGAAGGCGGAGGAACGAAACCAAAACGTTTGGCAGCTGACCAGTATGCCTTACGATAATTCTTCCTTGCCTCAGAAGCGAAGCCAAAGAAGCCGAAAAATACTAGGGCACAGAAGACCAAAGACCATCTGCTCAACTCAAAGGTTACCACCGTGACAGGGCTCGCTCGCCACAGAAGAGCGGGATAAGTGTCAATAGTGAACCAGTCGGAATGGATATCTGACCAACTCGTCCAGGGATAGATGGGTCGACCCGTAGCATTGAGATAGAGGCCATAACTCGATATCGGGAGGTTAAAGAGCAGTTCCACAGTCGCAAGGGACATCAGACGGAAGTAGCGATTCATCGTGAGTGAGGTGGTGTATGAAAGGAATTGGCTAAATTCTGCCCGTCGTTGCATAAAGGCTCTTAGAGTGAGGACTAGATATATCTGTTAATTCAGGTTCAACATTGAAAAGGAGCCCAAGACGTACTACAATATACAGCGGAAATGATGCCAATTATGTTCGGCCAAACGAAGCTGAGAGGATATGCGGCGGGGGTGTTCACTGTAGTAGGATAGCAGCCAATATCTTCAAAAATGTCGTATCGATGCCCCTGGACAATAAATTCTGCGGCAGGATCATCAGCGTCATCGCAGAAATGACAAGTGAAGCGACATACGCAAAGGTATCTGGAGAAGTGGAATTCCTAGACCAATGGCCAAGTCAATCAAGACTGCACGTTTTTTCTGTTCAATTGTAAGCGACGTGAAGATATGGGAAGTAAAAAGCACTTGCTTCAGCCATAGAGATTGTTGCCGTTTGACAAGAAGCGATCTTATATAGCCGACGATTGATACAAAGCGAAGCGGCTGGTATCGCTACCCCAACGGCGACGACAATTCTAGTAGCTAAGATCGAAAGAGTCTTTCAGAATTAATGTAGAGGGAAAGAGGAAATGTAGACGCACATATATCGCACCAGACTGGCGCCCAGTCGATAGCATTGTTATGCCATATGATGGAGTTGATGAAAAGATTGAGACAACCGATAGCAGTCCAAATCATGTATAGACATGTCCCAGAGTTCCATGCTTGAAAATGCCAAGGCAGAGGGATGAGGACGAGAATGAATGAGAGGAAGGCAAACACAGGAAAGGCAGGGTAACTTGGGTCAGCCATGGTGTGGATTGAGGGCGGCGGTATGCAGGGGGTTGGGCCAAGAAGTGGGGGAAGTAGAACAAAGCTTTCGTTGGGTTATTCTCGTGCATTTCTAGTACTGGGACGTTCCCTTTGTACCAGACCGTTGAAAGCGCGCTGTAACAAAGTTGGCGAAATCATTGTGACATGTGACAGGCCATACAATGGGATTACAGCTGTGCGGAGTTTGAACAGTAAGCGAATTTCCCCTTTTTGGCGGGCGCCATCACTGCACTGTTCTATCCTGGGTTCTTACCAAGTCCATTGTTCGTTCCAATAGCATTGTTCATTAGCCTATCTTCGTTTCGGCCTCGCCATCCGACCTTGAAGCGTCGACTGCGAATCGACGTGGTACGCAGCGCATCCCTTGGACATCCCCTCAGCCAGAATGAAATATATCAGGAATGAATATGCGATTGGTCGCCAAATTCTGTTGTTGTGTATGGGTTTGATTTTGTAGGAGGCTACAAAAGCTATTCTAATATTCAGACTAAGTATCTCTCTCTATAGTTTCCAAAGGTTTTCGTTCGGATTTGTTTGTTTCTTATAAATAAAGTCTCTTCCTGCCAACGGCCTTGAGGATTCTTAGGAGTTACTGGCAAACTAGATGGAATGTGATTTGCAATGAAAAACTATTGATACAATTCGATATTGTGCGAGTATAACAATGCAATGAGAGAGTCGTCACTAAGATAAGGACAGGATATAAGGTGTGAAAAACCCAAGGAAAACTAAATAATGATATACGAAGGTCAAGGAATGATACGCTAGCGATGTACACTGTACAAAGCCGATGGGTAGTGGGTGAACTAACAATAATCACTAAAGAATAAAAAAAACAGCGAAAGAAATATGAAGATGGTGGCGGAAGGGTATAGTGACGACAAATGATAGGGAGATGAACGGAGCTACTGGCGTTTGTGAGCTCCTGATAAACGGACGAAGGCAGATGCAATTCTTACTTGAATAAAGATCTCTAAATAGATAAGAGATCCAAGTAAAGATAATAAATCATGACTAGAAAAAGAAACAATCAGGTCTAAGAAAAATATGACGGGAATGGCGAGCATACCTGACTATGCGATAACGCAGAAGGTGGTCGCAGTAGGCCCGCTCTGTCTCTCTTGATCCACCGGTACCGCAGGTGTGGACTCTGGCTGTGGTTCAGAGAATGGGTTCGAAAAGGTGTCGTCAAAGGACGATAGGCCGAAGAGCTCGTCGAAAGAGAAAGATGTAAATGTATCCATTGCAAGCGTTAGGTGTAGGTGATAGCTGTGAGCGATGTTTGCACAATGTGGGCTGGAAGGGATGCGTTACCGGTTGTCTCTGGGCTCTGTCGCATTATATAGTGCACTGACGTTCGGACTTTAATTGTCCGCCATTTTTGCCCTGGCTCGCTTGGGAAAATTCGGGTGAGATGCCATTGTTCGTCGCACAATGCACAGATCATCGTGCCACTAATGGAACCAAAAAGGATTCATTCTCCGATCAATTCCCTATCAGCCTACGTTCTCATATTTTTAAGTATACATGAGGAGTTCGAGTGATAGGATACTGTGCTGGAAGGAAGGTTGAAGGAAGGCGCCAGGGCCCAGCACAGGTCGGAATTGGTGGGCGAGTGTGTGTGACCAGGTGGCAGTGTCACAATGGGCTCAGCTGTAAGCGCTTAAGCGGTCAAAGGATGGCCAAGCCGCACGGCGCAGACATCGAACAATGTGCAAAGCACGATCAATTGTGTTCTGGCAATAGTTTGGGCCATTAAATCTAAAACGCATAAAGTACCTCAAGATGCATTATTCGTGCGCAAATTTACCCACCACCATCACCGTTCGAATTCCCCTCTGCAAATTCGACGTTACCCACTGCAGAACCCCCCACTTGATAAACGACCAAGCCACTACATCCCTACCCAAATCAACACTGCACCCCTTATGGATAACTTTATCGATCTACTCTCTATAGAGCTTCCCGTCGAGACTGAGGTTTCATCGCTCGTAGCGCAATCCTCGTTGGAGTCATTTTCTTCATCGACACCAGTTGACCTCGATAGGCAAGACCCCAATTATGTTAGTCTTTGCGTTATTGCATAGATATCTGCGGCGGCTTGTGTAGAGGTACGACTCCCTCGATGCAAATTTTACGCCCTCTCTGATGGCTATTTCTTAGCAGCTCAGCCTATCTTTTGCAGTATCGCCCTTACTCAAGTCACCACATTGCAAGCATTAAATTATCTCTCTTGTATTCGTTATGGTTAGTCCTCCAAATTGCGCGCTTTATATATTACTTGTACTCATGATTCCTTAGTTCTTTTTCTGCGCCTCACCTTACGTCGCTCTTTACCATCATCTTTTCGGATCCCACACATAGCCCTTCGTTTGGTTGTATCGTTAGCTCATGATCAGATTCATTCCTGTATTCTAGTCCTGTAGACGCTAGGCTCTAAACCTAATTAATATGGCTTGAAATTATTGTTTTTCTTATATCGATATAGCTTCCTATGTTAAGTTATGTACCTCCGCTCTTGTGGGTGGGTAGCAAAAATCGAATATTTAGTTTGCCATGGTATCAAGAGTCAATGAATGCTCTCTTCTGAGATGGCAACGACTGGCACGGTATGGTGGCGAACTGTATTATGTCGGTATTAAGGTAGCTGCGATGGCACGATGGGAAATGTTTTCAAGCACCATTAGACCAAAAATGTCGTAGAATACACAAATGACATGACATGTAAGTATGTATAATTTTTGGAAAATTAAGTGAAGAGCTACAGTAGTCTATAGAGATTTTCCTACTCAAAATTTCTTTGTCGCCCAATCTCAGACTCGTGGAAAGCCGCGGAATATCGAGTACGCATCCAATACGCATCTGCCTATAACTATATTTGGCACACAGTGTATGTCACAGTCGTGACAACCTTAGTCACAGCACAATGGTCACTGAAGCTTGTCACAGTGCATTGTTTGACGGCCAAAAAAGGCAATGGGAACCAAGCTGGAACGACATCCATCTCTGGCCATGGCCCATTGTCCTCTGCCGCCCTTTGTCCTATGCAGCGAGTTTCGCACAATGCGGCCTCAAGCGAAACCTCAAATATACGCTTCACAGCCTATCGAACAATTCCTTAACCCCCCAATACCATCATGCATCCTGAATTCGTCCCCGTCGCGTTCATTGCCGCCTTCTCCCTCCTTCTACCTCTACCATGGCATTGGCGTGCCCGAAACATGGGAACCTTGTCCATCATTGGATGGCTCTTTTTGTCTAATATTATCTACGGTGTCGATGCTGCCATCTGGGCAGGAAATGTCAACATTAGAGCTCTAGTATGGTGCGATATATGTGCGTACTTAACCATAATAACCTTCTATGGTCCCCTAACAAACTGGCATACACAGCTACGAAGATTATTATTGGCGCAAACTTTGCTCTTCCTGCCGCGTGTCTTTGTATTGCGATACACCTAGAACAAGTTTCCTCTCTCCGACTCGCACGTACCTCGATCGCGGACAAACGCCGAAGGCAGTATTTTGAAGCCTTTATGTGCCTTGGAGTTCCTTTCATTTTCATGATTTTGCGTATGTGGCTTTCGCTCTACCTCTCTATTGCCGGAATATTTATCGCTATCCCAGACTATATTGTTCAAGGTCATCGTTTTGATATCATCGAAGATTATGGCTGCCGCCCAACGACATATTTCTCTATCCCCGCGATATTTATCGTCTGGATTCCCCCCATCATTATGTCAATTGGTGCTCTCGTATTCTCTGGTAAGTCCGCTTTCCTTCGTATATCTCATGGACCTTTTGTTGATGTACCCGTTCATTGCCAGCCCTGGCCCTTAGGCATTTCATCCGAAGGCGTCTTTCTTTTGCGTCCCATCTTAACGCGTCCAATTCTGCTCTAACAACATCCCGATACTTTCGCCTCATGCTCATGGCTGTCTTTCAAATGTTTTGGTCCCTTGGTGGAACCTTGTACGCTCTGTGGTTCACTGTTACTGCGCTTCCAATGCGACCTTGGACAACGTGGGCCGATGTTCATTCGGACTTCCTCCGCGTCGATCCCTATCTCTCCCTGTTTACCCCGCCTATGATTCTGAAGACGTACTATGCGCTATGGTGGCTCGTCCCTGCATCAACAATTCTGTTCGTGGCATTCTTTTCATTTGGACAAGACGCCATGGAAGAATATAAGAAATGCTTCTCTTGGTTCAAAACTCACGTCCTGCGCCTCCCCGCTATTTCAAAGGGGAAAAGAGGCTTCAAAACTTGTCAAGGTTAGTCCGAAACATCCATTGCTTCTCTGACCAATACTTACGAAGATATCTCTCAGCCGGAAAGAAAAGGGCGTCCTTCCTATCTCATCCCCTACCCTGGTATCATCTTCGAACGGAGGCATCTCATCCACAATGCCCGCAAGTCCATCCTCCATCAAGAAGTCTGAATCATTTTTCCGAGACTCTGAATACGACACTGCCTCCGAAGCATCCCAATACCCCTCCGGCACGCCTTTCATGTACAGCCAATACAACGCCATCGGGTCTCTGGGAGACCTCACGCCCCCTGTTCCGTCAAAATCTGCGGCGCCAGCATACACCGCCAATATCGATCTGAAGGCATTGCCTCTGTCCCCGCCGTCGCCTATTTCCCCTCCGCCGTCGCATTTCGCGACGAGGGTGGATAGAGCGGACCCGGACCTGCCTACGTCACCACGACCTTTCACATTTCCCTCGGATGATCCATCACACCAGTACATCGACCCCGCTAAGCTGAGGAGGCTTTGATAGGGCCGACCTGTGCATTTCTTTACGTTCTGTATTTATTCAGCTTGACGCTCCGTCCACGATTCGTTATAGACACTTCTTCTCAAAGGAGCTGAAATACCTACCATACCACGACAATCATTTAAAATGTTATTACTATTTGTAGCCACTTCCTGTCCTTTTTTATGATATATCAGTTTGTAAAAATATATGTTTCTTGACCCAAATTCCCATGAAGAGAATCGTGTACTTATATTGAGTGTCCGTTGCGATGGCGGTTTAGATCGACGCGCAAGCGTTGAGTAGAACGGCCATTGCAAGTTTACGATCTGAAAGCTTCATGAATTGAGTGTTCTGATTTCCATAGAATTTTTTCCATGGACTAGCTTCTGCATCAAGTTCGCAAAAAAATTCATAATATGCGCCAGTGGTGTCTTCTAAGATCAACGATGTCTTCCCAGACACAGTTGTGAAGTCCTGATCAAAGATCGACATTGCCATCATCGTTTCGTCGGACAGCCTGCGAAGTCAACTTTTCTGAATGACACTTTATGCCAGTGGAACATACACATTCTTTTCGATTTCACCTTATTTCACTTCGTCCTTGGATTCTCCCTTTGATTTATCATTATTCCTTTCCCCATCTGCATATGTACAGTAGCGACTCCAATTCTGCACTCATCCGTACTGCATCGTGCCCCGTTGACAACCCAACCCTTCTGTATTTACGTGCAATAGCATTTTAAATATATAGTTCTCGATGATCTGGTATCATCGATAGAAAATTTGTTCTCAGTCCAATAGAATCCCTTGAATCTTGATCATGATCCATGGAGTAGCTTCCTCATCAGCTTCGAAGCAAAAACTTGAATAATATACGTGTCTCATTGGTATCCTGTTGTAAGGCAGACGACGCCTTCCCGTATACACGTTGCGGTGAAGTCCTAGGCAACGCAAATATTGGCATCACCTTCGGTGCTCAGCGTGAATTTAAGTTTTCAAATGACAGTTAATGCCAGTAGCCCTCAGATCACACCAGGTTGTTAGGGTTGGTATTAAGTTTGTATCCATTCCAAAACTCTCCTATGAGAGTATTCTACTCGACACGCTACAAATAGTGTATAAACAAGAAAAGAACCTAAATGCTGAGTGGAAGCTCGCTAATGCTACAGTGTATAAGAATAATGATACAGATGCTGAAGGTGTAGAGGGGGTAGTGATATGAACAACAACAGAAGAGAAAATAAGGGAGGGTAAATAGTCCGCGATCTTATACGATATCGTGGGTGTTCGATTTTGCGTGTGTCGGATCGGGCAGGGAGGGCGCGGACCCGGAGGTCGGCGAGCTCATCACACTCGATGCGGACGAGGACGACCCGGACGAGGGCGCGGGCGAGTACGGCTCTTCCGAGTAGTCCGCGAGCGTCCCGCCCACGTCGGACAGCGTGAGGCCGCCGTACGACAGCGTCGGCGAGAACTCGTCGGCCTTCTCGTCGCCGCCGGCCTTCTTCTCGTCGAGGAAGCCGCTGACGTCCGCGATGGAGATCGAGATGTCCGTGAGCGACCCGATCGAGCCGCGGTGGCGCAGGAGCTCGTTGTGCACGAACACGGGCGCGATGGGGCGCAGCTTGCCGGACGCGGTGAAGCCCTTGGACCGCGTGAAGGAGTTGAGGGTGGACGACGCGCCGCCCGACGAGGACGTGGTGATCCCGACGCGCTTCGCGACGCTCTCGAACGCGGAGCGGTAGTTCTTCTTCGCCTCGTCCGCGAACCCGAAGAACCCGAAGAAGATGAACGCGCAGATGACCGCGAGCCAGCGGGTGAGCTCGATGGACGCCTGGTTGGTGGGCACGGCGCGCCAGATGAGGGACGGGAACTGCAGCACGCGCGAGAAGTCCGCGTGGGTGTCTTGCCAGCTGATCCAGGGCTGGATACCGGCGGTGGTGTTGAGATAGATGGCGTAGCTACCGAGGGGAACGGTGCAGGCGACCTCGATGCCGGCAAGGCACATGAGGCGCACGTATCGGCTGGATGTGAGGTTGCTGTAGCTCGAGAGCAGCTCGTTGAATTGCGCGCGGCTCTGGTTGAAGGCGCGGATGCTCAGGACGGCATATACGGCTGAAACCATGCCGATGGCGACTGGTGGGCAGTAAACGAGAGCATAGGCGACGGGGGTGTTGTAGGTGGCCGGGAAGCATCCAACATCCTCGAAGATGTTGAAACGATGGCCTTGGGCAATGTATTCTGTAGAACAATCAAATTAGAGCAGGTCTATTGATCTCAAGTGACCTGACTTACGAAGAAACATTCCGAAGACAGGTAAACCCAGACCGATTGAAAGGTCGACCATCACTGCCCTACGCTTCTCAGCCTTGGTGGTAGTCACAGACTGCACCGAGGAGATGGTGTACAGGCGTCGATTGATACAGAGAGACGCGGCAGGAACACCCCAAGATGTTCCGATGATGTATCTCGCAGCTAAGAGGCATGTCTGAGTTCCCAATCGAATAGAAGGAGGGTTGGCAGGCACTTACAGATGTCGCACCAGATTGGACTCCAGTTGATTGCGTTACGATTCCACACAATTGAGTTAATGAACTGGGTGAGGCAGGCAATGCCTGTCCACGCCATGTAAAGGCAGGTACCAGTGTTCCAGGCTATCGAAAGCAAGTTAGCTAAAGGCACGATACGAATCCAGAGAAGGTCGATTTACCCTCCAAGTGCCACGGGAACGGGATAGAACACATGAGGAAGCCGACGAAGGCAAAAAATGAGAAAATGGCGTTTGGGTAAGTCATCTTCTGATCCTCTGTCTGGTATCGCTGGTAGATGGGAGGTGGCCGGTAACTCGAAGGGAAGGAGGAGGGGACAACTTTCGAGTACACGGAAGGTAGATCAACTGGAGGGTGGCTTTTTGCAAAGCCACCCCGAGTTTATAAGAGCAAGTGCTCCGATGTTCCCTACGTGTACGCTTTTTGGGCTGTCCCCTTGTTCTGCAAAGTGGGCGCCTTCAGAAGGTCGCGTCCGCATTTGGACGTCACTTTGTCCTCGTCCAAAACCGTCGCCATCAAACGTCCAAGGTGTTCTCCAAATTAGGACGCTACCTTGTCCTTACCTAAATCCGAGTATCACGATGTCAACACTCCATGCCGGCAGCGCTGCTGATTTCCCCGTAGGCTGAGAATAACTGTCACTGACCGGTACCGCTCCTTGAGGAACATATGCGGCCAGGCGGGGCTCTGGGGGAATATTGAAAGGCAACCCCAAATCCAGCGCGCGTGTGACAGAACGTCAGTGAGATAAAGGTCACGTGTCGGATCTTCTGCCACCGTAAAATGAAAAGAGAACAAGGTGAACGCCCGAAAGCGTATGGCCCAAGTGAGAGCGGGTGGGAGGGCATTTGAAGACGAAAAGGGGAGTGGAGTGATGAATATTCGGCCGCAATTCCATGCGCTGAGCGATAAGTCGAACGCGTATGGCGCAAAGATAACAGAACATTTCTTCGCAGAAGTTCAGATAACAGATACACTGAACTGAAGGAAGATCATCAGCAAGTAAGAGAAGGCTTATTGGGATGAAACGCACCAGAGTTTTAGGTCATCATATCAGATCCACTAACCAGCCTTGTCCAAAACTCCACTACAAGTAACAAGGCACACAGCTTCTCGTTGCATCTTGGGGGTTGCGAAGGTTCCGTGGGCTTGCGGGGCATGAGCGACCAGCAATTCGAGGTGAAAGGAAGGAAGGAAGAGGATCAGGCTCCGTGTATGCAGCAACTGTCTTTAAGTATCCCTTGGAGGACGTGCTTATTGTCTTTGCAACACCGTCGACGTTTATGGTGAAGTTACGTAAGTGATAACAAAGAGCAGAACAATAAGAGAACGAGGTCATGGGAAACTTCAAATGATGGTACATTGACAGTAGTCTATTTATAGAGCTCATGAAGTGCTTCAGGAGTCTGATACAGAGCAGTTGGGACTGAGTTGGGATATTTATTTTTCAACGCTTTATCTGGGTGACCTGAATGATCAAAGAACAACATATAAAGCAGCATATGCATAATATATAATTGGAACGGTCAACAGGGGTAGGCTACATGGTATATCTATGCTACAAAGCGAAGGGAAAGGAGAACACGAATGTGGAGGGTGGTGTCACCCTCCGACTATAGATACAAGTGTGAAAAGATCCAGTCGTAAATTTGAAGGGCAGAAGGCATAGCCAGAGCTGAAACGGACGTTGAAAGACTACTCCGCGGTCATGATCGTAAATGACGGAAGCAAAGTAGAAAAAAAAAGAAGAAAAACGAAGAAGATTCAAACCGTTTCTTGAACCACGGTCATACGAATTATTTCGGAAGGAAACTGGCCTTGCCTGAGACGTTCCTTGCTCCATTGCTTTCTAAGCGTATTACGGCTCACCAGCGCAGCCACTTTTCCAGAGGAGGCAGAAGACGTCCGAGGCAACGGCGGTACAGCCCCAAAAACAACACACGGAGAGATGCCAGCAGAATCAAACGGACGCCCGCTCTTACGGCGCGAAGAGGCGGTTGCAGAGAACGAGGGGTGTCCAGCCACCGCCTCCTCCGATTCAGAGGAGCTCGCAGGCGAGTGCGACCGCGACCGCGACCGCGCGCCGTGGCGCGACGGCGATAGACTGGGCGTGGGCGACTCCGGCGGGACGGGCCAGGCCGCGTTCAGCACGGAGCCCAAGTTCACTGGCTCATCGACGTCCTGAGGGACGTGCCTGGGCGAGGGCCGCGGGGTCGATCTCGGGGTCGGAGGGCTGGGCGGCGGCGAGCTCGGCTTGGGCGGTATCTCGAGCGCCAGTCGGACGGAGGGAGAGCGGGCGCGCGGGGGGACTTGCAGAGGCGCGATGCCGAGTGTGCGCGCAGTCGGAGAGCCGAGGTACGACAGCGTCGACTCCATGAATGCCCTGTCGTCCTCTGCCATGGACTGGGTGCTTGAGCTCACGGAGCGGACGCTCGGGCTGGACGGCCGTTTCGGACTGGTAGGTCGGCTGCTGGTGCTGAACGTAGAACTTTGTTTGGGTGAAATCGACCTGGGGCTGCGCAAGAATTCCATCCGTCTCGGTGTCTTCTCTCTGAGAGTATCATCCCATCCGGACTTGAGATCGATCGTAAGAGGGAGAGGGTGGGATTTAGTTGATGATGGAGAATGCGTCACCATTTCCGACACCGGCGAAGGGGGAGGTTTATTGAAGCGGACTTTACTGTAAAAGAAAGCATTGAATGAGCATGCTATTCCAAGGATAAATAAGGAGTAACACTCACTAAACGGGCAAAACTAGGCTGCGGTGAAGGGTTTTCTTCCGTGAGGCCTGTGTGGCAATCCACTTGTATGCATCACGAGCCTCTTCACCAATCGCGAAAGAAAGAACGATATACACAACGGAAATAGCAAAGATACCCCACCAGGTAATTTGGATATTCTTGAATCCATTATTGGGCATCGTTGGGTCAGGGTCAATCTCATCCTTCACGATATTGACTTGCGCCAGAGTTGCGTGGACAGACGCCCACGAGATCCAGGGTTTGTATTTCGGAATGGAGAACAGAGCAGAAAAGTTCAGGATGGAAAGCGCGCCTGTCATGATGAAACAGGTGGCCAAGCGGCGGTAGAAGAGCGACGACGTCATCATAGAGCGGGATTGAAGGTGATCGTTTAAAGGAGTGAGGATATGAAGGCCTGAGTTGTGGACAGACATAGCTAGTTTTTGGACGTCAGTTAAAATATGAAATAAATACAGATGACTTGAGAATACTCACCGCAGAATACAAAGACTAAAACGCAAACAAAAACTGGGGGGATCCATGTGATCAAAAAGCCTAAGGTGGAGGGATGTGTCGCAGGTGAGCATCCAAGATCCTTGACGATATCAAATCGATTATCCTGAACAATCAAATCTATAGTGAAGTAAAACTGAGTATGCAAATCGGCAAGTTGAAAAGATCACCCACGAGAAAGCATGAATATTACGGGTAAAACATAACATAGGAAGACCTCTAGAATTCTACGATTTCGCAGAACTATGGGATTAATGGAGATGACCTTCGTAGAGGACATGAGTCGTAGTTCTATAGCAATGCAGAGGAATGCTCCAGGGAGGGCGATATTAGCTCCAAGCATGAGTTTCGTGACTGAATATATCAATGAGTCCCCATTGCTTGTGCATAAAAACGAGAACCTTACCCATATCACACCAGACCGGGATGTGAATGTCCGTATTTCCTGCCCATACCAGCGCGTTGATTCCATGCACGAGGTTATAGCCACCAAGCCATACGACAATCGCTATCTGGGGAATGCTCGCGCGTATACGCTGTACTGGGACAAATACGGCAATGAGGGCAGCACAGGTAAAAGACAAAGCAGCTGATGTCGCAGCCATTATCATGCAAGTATCCCCTACAGAGGGATGCACGACAGAAAGAACGAAGACAGGATGAAGTCGCTGCTCAATACGAGAAGCGGTGTCCAGAACGAAGAGGCGAAGAGGTGGATATTTCGGGCTCAAATTCCGCTGTATATTAAAGATCAAAGAACAAGGATTCGTTTTTTTCTTTACTAGGCTAGTATTAAAAAAAGAAGGACTTACACGAATTGGGAATGGAGCGTCCGCGGGAGGCGTGTTTCGAGCGCCGGTTCATGTTGATTGCGTATTGAAATAATATTTTACCTTGATTTTACCTCTTTAGAAACAAGGACTTAGTCAATGAAAAGAGGTCCCTTCAGTAGCGACAGAGTTCTTTCACTACACGAGGGAATATAGCATCCGATATCGACCTGCAAGCACAAGGGGACGAGCAAATGCGGAAGCGTAACAGTGAGAAAGGCTGTCAAGAGCGTTGGCCGAAATTGGACGGGTGTATGTCCGTTCCCAATTGGGCGATCATGTGACTGGTGGCTGTACATCAATGTCGCCCCTCTCATCCGCTCTTCTCGGCGCGAATTCCCAACGAATTCCATACACTGATACGAAGTCGACAAACGCCATAACAGCGGCTTGATAGTCTTCAATGAAAGAATAATTTGAATTATCTTGGTAGAACTGTGATCGGGTCCTTGTTAAGCAGATTTGTATTCGCGTCATGATGAACTTTGTGCAAACTTTGTGAGCTACTTCGAAAGTCGCCGCAAGTGCTTCCCGATAAAATGCCTTGGAAATACTTACGGCGCACGCTTCGGTAGGACTCCATTGAACGAATCTGGTAGCATAATTAAATAAGTCATAGTTTTTGTGGGCTATATATTTGCATACATGTAGGCCCTAGAAGTCTGCATACGTACTATTATGTTGTACAAGCTTTATGCCCGCCGCTACGCGTCAGAGGTTCGCGCTTCGCGCTCACCTCCTGCTTCACTCTGGGCAACAGCTTGCCGGGGCTGCGCCCCTGGACCCCCTTTGAGTCGGCGCCTTGCGCCTCCGTACATAGCCCTTAAAAATAGAATTTGCTTGAAATTGCCTCTATGATTTACAGTCAAATCAAGCGCAATAAAAAGTTGGAATTGAACAAAAAAAAATCGAGTAAACTAAACTAAATTAAGATCTCAAAAGAATTATATTTTTTGCTCTGTACTGGCCAAAGTACAAAGAAAAGAGGAGCAAAATTTTAGAAATATATTTGATGGTGCTTTTACTTGTTCTATATATTTTTAAAATATGTGGGCCAGAGCTGCGCCCTGGCCCATTCTTCCAAGAATAATTCTGAAATGTTCAAAATATGACAACTCTCCTACTAATTTACTATTTACTATTGTACCCAATTCAAAACTTCCCATTATATTTTACTTCTGAGAAATTTTGGGCCAGAGCTTCACCCTGGCCCTCTTTATAGACTATCCATATCTACTAATTTATGTACCCTTTTAAGAAGACTCTGAAGTATCTCAGGTCAATCAATCTCATTCAATGCTAAATTTGACAACTTTCCTGCAATTTTCAGCTTAGATTCAGCTTAGACTTGGGTATTATAATGGATGATTTAAGCTCCACATATTCAATGTTATATAAAACACAGAGGCTGGACTCAGAGGATGTGCAAAAAAGATGTTGGGAAGACGCGCAGATTTGGCGCAGATCGAACTTGGATCGAACGCGAACATTGTACGAAGACGCGGCCATGGTGAGACGCGCGCGCCGGTGCACAGCCACTATTACGTAACTATTACGTAACTAAGAGCCCCACCCTCTGTTCATATCTTTGACAAGCTTTATGACCCGCCGCTACGCGTCGGTTGGTTCGCTTCGCTCACCAACCTGCTTTGCTCTGGGCCAACAGCTTGCCGGGGGCTGCACCCCCTGGACCCCCGCTTGTCGGCGCTTCACGCCTCCGCGCTGTGGACTTAAAAAAAAAATTTAAAGATGTGACTGTATTTATTTAAAATTGATTTGTTCAGACAAAACTTGAAAGAAAAAAAATATAAAATCTAATCAATAATAACCTCTGGATATACTATATTTTTTGTACTTGTTGTTTGTGAATCTGCATCCCATATTGCTTTGATATTGTGAACAGAAGTCACTCGAGAGACAGCTACATATAATTGTCCATGTGCAAAAACAGAATTGCATAAGTTTAATCCAACATGCTTTACTGATTGGCCTTGTGATTTGTTGATTGTCATTGCAAAGGATAGCCGGACGGGAAACTGCCTTCGACAAAATTCAAAGGGGACTTGAGTGTCGGTGGGTGTTAGACTGATCCGTGGAATAAATATTGTTTGTCCGGCTTGCTCTCCTGTTAACAACCGCACTTCCAAAACCCGGTTCCGCATTCTTGTAATAATTCCTCGTGAACCATTACAGACTCCTTCACTCGCATTGAGATTGCGCAAAATCATGATTGGACATCCCACTTTGAGTATAAGCTTTGCCAAAGGTAGACCGGAGCAATTGATTGTGTTGAGATATTCCACTGGATACAACAAAGGACCTTCTGCTCCATTTCCCTGGTTATTGAGAATAGAATCTGCACTATGGAAGGTTTGTGCATTTCCCGGAAAGTTTTCAAGAATAGTGCGATTGATTTCATCCACGTCATCATTCCGACTGCAGAGAATAGTCCGCTCAGCATAATATTGGTCACTTTGGCCAGTAGCACGATGGACGCCAGGATAGATATTATTGATAAGGCATGCCACAGTATTTTCTGCACACTTGAAGTGATCCGGAAGAATAATATTATCATTCTCATCAGTGTGTTTTCCATGTCCAAGATCCAACTGCCATTGTGCAAAGAGTCTTTCAGGTTCCAAAGCAGTATTGAGCCGCATGTTTTCAGTCAATCGTAAGACTGTAATAGATTGCCAAAGCCTGGAGCGCTGCATACAGGCACCAACAATTTCAGCACGTGATCCTTTGATAATAACTGGCAAACACTGCTTGAAATCTCCACCATAGACAAATGGAATCCCTCCAAACTTCTGGTCACAATTGTGAATATCACGGAAAGTGCGATCAACAGCTTCATGGATATGACAGTGTTGCATTGGTGCCTCATCCCAAATCACCAAATCAGTAATCCGGATCAGTTCAGCCAAATTGGTGTTTTTTCCAATATTGCATGTTGATGTTTCATGAACTTTGATTGGAATTTTGAAGAGGGAATGAGCAGTCCGACCACCAATGAGAAGCAAAGCCGCAATTCCTGATGATGCCACACAAAGGACAATTTTCCCTTTGCCACGCAAATAATGACATAGGGTATTATACACATATGTCTTTCCTGTTCCACCTGGTCCATGTAGAAAAAAGCATTCTCCCGTTTTATTTGTAACAGCCTCCACAATTTTGTCAAAGGCTGAACGCTGGCCTTCATTCAAAGTTTCCATGCGCTGAGCTGCCAATGCCTCTTCATGAGCCATATCATAATTCCGTTGTTCCGCAATAAGACGATTTCCCACCAAGGCATCCCAGTTTTCCTGTGGCTGTGGCATGGTTGGCCAATCCTGGAGAGATTTGTTGGTTGTGTGAAGGAGACGATCAATCAGGTAGAGTCCATAATCGAAGACCTGTTCTGGTGTGGATCTCTGTGAATATTGCCATTATGAAGTGCATAGCGCAAATCATCACAAATTTTATCACGGAATTGGAGCCACAAAGCCAAAGGATCTGCAGGTGCATTTTCCCGAAGAATAGTGACAAATAAATTCCGGAGTTGACGCCCACTTGCCATTTCTCCTGCCTCTGCCAGACATTGAATCCACTCATTGTCATCTTCCAGAAGCCCTAACCTAACACAGGCTTCCCGGAAAGTATCACAAACAATCGCTTGCCCATCAACTATCACTGTTCGGAGGTGTTGGAAGGATGTTGCACCTTTGACTGAGGTTAAAAGAAGGCGTAGATAGAAGCGCTCCCCAGAATTAGGATGAGCATAGTACATCCGACCAATAGCAAATTGTTGTTGTCGTGGTTGCCATTTGCGTGTTTTTTCCTTCCAAACAAATTTTGAGGGAAAGTCTTGGTAGAGCAAATTTCTGGCTTCAGGATACTCTTCATTGGCTTTGAAGTATGCCATCAATGTTGTGTCTTTGCTTGCATTGCGCCCCAATACGGCTTGCAAATTTGGGGCAAGATTCTCATCCCAGGTAATTGATTGATGACCCTCCAAATGAACTTGAAGACGGACAACAGCAGGCTGTTCTTGGTGCATATGAAAATGAAAAATGCGCCAAGCACCCTCACAGGCAGAAACATAGCGGGCATCCAGATACAACTTGATTTCATCCTTGCACCGGCCAAACTCCATGGTTGTACGATCATGTCCTTTGTAGACATACTTGTAGATGTACTTGATTGCCTTTATGGATGCAATAGACTCGACATTAATATGGCAGCGGTATTTCCAAATTAGGTATGGAGAGTAAGGAACCACCCATGAATTGTCCACTTGCTTTCCTCGAACTTCAAATGTCTTGCCTGTGTTGCGTCTGCGGAGATTGGCATAGGAATCTTCGTTAATGGTGGTCTGCTCCCGAAACACCTTTGGAAAGCTTTTTGAACATTTTCCATTGACTTGACATGGTGAATTTGCATTGTCATGGGCTGCACCACAGGGTGTATGGATCATCAAAGACTTGACTAATTCAAAAAGCTCAGGATGTTTTTCTTCATCTGGCAGCTCTGCAGATAGAAGGCTATCCACATCCTCAGGTGTTCGAAGTTTATGGTCCGGATGTAAAAAAATGATCATATGCATATGCGGAAGACCTCGCTTTTGAAATTCAATGGTCCAAACACGTGCCACAGTACGTCCAAAAATCCCATTCTCAAAGATATCTTTGAGGAGTGCTGCCATTTTTAAATGAAACACACGGCAGATAATATCAGGACGATCACTGGAAGATTGCCCAGGATATAGAGCATCTTTGATTTCTGGCCAATTGGGATTTGCAGTTGCCGTGAGAAATAAATCTGCTCCATGGTAATAGCGATTGATGGCTAAAGCATCTTGACAGTTTTGGATCATATTTCGTGTACTTCCAGGAAAGGAGGATGGCAAAATGGTCCGTTGGCCAATATCAGCCCCATCAGAATTTGGATCAGCTGCTATGGCATCCATAAGTCCTTGTCGGCTGGCTGTTCGGAAAAGATGCTGGTTATGTTTAACCCAGTCTAAACGACTCTGCTCAGATGCTGCCCAGCAATCCACAATAAATTCTTGTAGTAGCTTTTGAGATAAAAAGACATGGTAAGTTTCTTCATGTCGAGGATGTAGATGGTAGCGGAAGTATTCTGTCTGGGATAAGTATTTCCGTGGTTTTCGATTTCCTGCAGCATTTTCATCCTCTTCCAGCTCTGCCACTATATTTTCAATAGGATTATCTCCTACTTCAGCACCATCTTTGAATTCCAGCTTTGGATGCCATCCAAGTTGTCCAGTTGGAAAGAGAAGAACATAATGAAGGGCATGGTAAAATGGATGCATTTCACTGATTCGAACATTGCCTTCACCACCACGTCTCCGCAGAATGATATCCCGTGTATCTGTTGGTTGATCACCATCTCCAGGTAATATGACTGCAATTTCATTGGCAGTTGGTAGGTTGTAACGTCGTCGATCGGTATCACTATCAAAGCGTAGTGCAATGTTACATTGATCTTCTGGATTGAGATTGCGTGTAAGTTCATGTGCCTGTTTATAAAGTTGGACTCCAGGATGGCAACGATATAGCATATCTTGTAAAACTTGCATAGTATGGCGATCCAACTCCCGATTGGCCTCATGTTCCATGCGAAAATTCAATGCTTCCATAGGATCATAGATATACAACTGTGCATAAAGAGGAGTTTCACCGGGAATTGGTAGTAGTGATCCCGCATAATGTGAAAGTTTTCCCTGAACTTTGAATAGCCAAGGGCCTCCTCCAGCATCATTGATAGCACGATCCTGTTTTACGCCCACAGAAGTCATGGCCAAAGCATTGTTGTATCGTCGAATATTTGCGCGGAACTTTTTGGAAGCATCATCTGAACCCATCAAAAATTCTTTCAGCTCGGGGGTGGTTCTTCAAGCTTGGGCAACTTGATCTTTCCAGAGAAACAGCACATGCCAAATTTTGGAGAAGCTCGCGTAGACTTGGAAAGTCGTTCATCCAGCCAATGAAGTGCACCACAATGATCACATTTGACATCTAACTTTTCCGCATAGTGAACTGGCTGTGCATTACTGAAGGGCTGGCGGGCAATTTGTTCCATATTATTGACACGTCTGTGCTGTCGTCGCAACACAGGTGGAACAGGTGGGGGTGGCATAGCAATAGGCACAGGAGCATTGGGCAGATTCTGATTGAGAGAATCAAAATTTAAAAAAGACCCATAGATAACACATTAAATTAACATGTACTCACAGGAGGAGGCATTGGAAAAGGCTGGGGACCAATAGGTGGGGCATTTCTATTACGTCGATGTTGCGGTGGATTTGGTGCAGGTGCCTATAACATGCATAAACAAAATTTACATAAATTATAGACTTATAAAGACTTATAAAACGCACAGCAGGAGCAGGAACAGCAGCTTGCCGATTGCGAACAGCAGGAGCAGGAGGAACTGCAGCCATCATGGCACGCAAATTAGCTGGAAGATGCGTATATTGATGTCCACCAAAGTTGATGGGTTGAGGAGGTGGAGGATTAGGTGGACCAAATGGATCAGGCAGATTAGGGTTTGGCGGAATAGGTGGAGCCTGAGGAACAGGCACATTAAACCGTAGTGGCTCAATGGGTTGCACATGCAGAACAGGTAATCGATGAGTCTGAGGGCTATCCAGAATACGATTATCACGCTCCAGTCTTTGGGCAGCAATACGGATGCGTTGCGGGGTGTTCGGAGGTGTTTCAGCCCTGTGAACTCTGTATCAGCCATGTATTTTATTTGTAAATAACTATATTCAGACATACATTGTAGATACAGATTAATGCCAGCCAGGAACTGAGGTATAGCAGCAATTCTGGTCCTGCCGTGCAATCCAATCAAAGTAGAAGAATTGTGAATTCAGTGATAACAGCTGCAGTTGATAATGAAGATTCAATCCCGAAGGAAGGGGAGGCAACTGTAAACCCGCCAGCCAATCTTCCTGCAAACTGTGCTCAGAAAGAGGTCCAGACCCAAGAGGTCTTTAGGCAACCGGCAAACACTCTGTCAAGAGAGGCCAGGGAGGTAGGACTTTTCAGGGCGTCACCTTGATCTCCAAAATGTCTCAATGATCCGATGCAAAAACAGCAGCAGCAGACGCACAATCTGTACCCCAGCTCAGAGGAAAGGGTCCAGAAACATCCAAGAGGCAGCCAAGTGAGAAGAAGGAAGGAAAGAAGATGCTCTGGTAACCCAAAGAATCTTGACTAAAGTATCAGATCATATAAAACACTCCAAATAGCAGGAACACATACCAACAATAGGGAGAAATCCTAATTTTTGTCTTGAAGCAACAGGAACACAGAATAGATCCTATATCAGGCCTTTAGAAGATTCACAATAGAGCAACAGGCCAATTACACACCTCAAAGATCCCAGTATTCCACCAATGCACCAACAATTCCCACAGAGATAGGCCAAAAGCAGGTCAAAAGAGCACTGGAAATTTTGTAAGCACTATGGAAAGGCCAAAAAAGCGAAATAAGACATCATACCTTGGGCAGAAATAGTATAAACACCCTTTAGAGAGGTCTACAGGGCCTCACAGGTGTATTTTTGGCAGATAGAAGCACAGAATTCAGAAATAGCAGTGACAGCGTGTCCAAATGTGGCGGAAATAGCAATGGGCACTGGCAGCGACGAAGTAGCGACGTGTTTATTATTATTTATTCTTAAGGCTGTCATCATGCAGCTCGGCCATTGTGGGATGCACGCACCGGTGCACAGCCACTATTACGTAACTATTACGTAACTAAGAGCCCCACCCTCTGTTCATATCTTTGATTGACAAGCTTTATGCCCGCCGCTACGCGTCGGAGGTTCGCGCTTTGCGCTCACCTCCTGCTTCGCTCTGGGCAACAGCTTGCCGGGGCTGCGCCCCTGGACCCCCTTTGAGTCGGCGCCTTGCGCCTCCGTACATAGCCCTTAAAGAACAGAATATGCTTAAAATTGCTTCTATGATTTTACGGTTGGATCATTGTTGAATCAGGTGCAAAAAAGTTGGAAATGGTAGGAATTGAGCCAAAAGAAATTGAGCAGAGTAAACCGGCTCAAGATCTCAATAGAATTATATTTCCAGCTCTATACTGGCCCAAAGTAAAAAGAAAGGAGAAGCAAATTTATAAAGGCATATTGATGGTGCTTTGACTTAATTTATATATTTAAAAAAATATGTGGGCCAGAACTGCGCCCTGGCCCATTCTTCCAAGATTAATACTGAAGTGTGAAAACATGACAACTCTCCTACTAATTTACTAATTTACCCAATTAAAATTTCCCATTACTTATATTTATTTTACTTCTGAGAGATTTGGGCCAAAGCTTGCCCTGGCCCTCTTTATAAACTATCCATATCTACTAATTTATGTACCCTTTTGAGAAGACTCTGAAGTACCTCAGGTCAAACAATGTTATCCAATATTGCTATATTTGTCAAATTTCCTGCAATTTCCAGCTTAAATTCACCTTAGACTGGGGCATTATAATAGATAATTTTAATTCAAAATAGCTAACAGTATATAAAACACACAAACCGGACTCAGAGGATGCGCAAGAAAGATGTTGGGAAAATGTGCAGATTCAGCGCAGATTGAACGCGAACATTGTCCGAAGACGCGGCCATGGTGAGACGCGCGCGCGGGTGCACAGCCACTATTACGTAATAAGAGCCCCACTGTCTTTTCATATCTTTGATGACAAGCTTTATGCCCGCCGCTACGCGTCGGAGGCTCGCGCTTCGCGCTCTCCTCCTGCTTCGCTTTGGGCAACAGCTTGCCGGGGCTACGCCCCTGGACCCCTTTGAGTCGGCGCCTTGCGCCTCCGTACCTGGTCCTTATAATTAAATAGTACTTGTTTCCATGATTTAAATCACAGTTGAATTAAGCACACAAAAAGTTAGAATCGATCCAAATTTGAGCAGAGTCAATTAATTTAAGACCTTATCAGAATTATACTTAAGTATGGCTCTGTACTTGTAGTCAATAAGCCCAAAGTTGGACAAAAGTAAAAAGAAAAGAGAAGCAAAGTTTTGGAAGCATATTGATTTGCCTGATTATATATTTTAAAAAAGTTTGTGGGCCAGAGCTACGCCCTGGCCCATCCTTCCAAAAATAATTAAATATAATGCTGAAGTGCTCAAGATATAAGTACAATTCACTCCTACTATTTTACTATTTTAACCAATTCAAAACTTCCCATTAGTACATATATACTGAAAATTTTTGGGCCAGAGCTTCGCCCTGGCCCTGTTATAAGCTGCCCATATCTAATTTACCTACCCTTCTGAAAAGATAAAAATGGGTTTACTCTGAGGTATCTCTTGGGTATCTCAGGTATCTTATTAGAGGTCTAAATCACAACCAAACCATAATCTTGTCATAACCCGCCCTTACATTGTCAATTATCAGCTTAGACTGATATATAATTTAAATACTGGTATATAGAGCCCACAGACTGGACTCGGAGGATGCGACGTTGGAAAGATGTGCAGATTTGGCACAGATCGCACACGAATATTGCGCGAACACGCACAGACACGCACTGCGCGCGCGCTGAGGCACAGCCACTATTACGTAATTAAGGCTGCCATCAAAACCCGTCCTCTGTTCATATCTTTGATGATCATTTTCCAAACATATTAGAATAAATATTGAGCTTGGTCAAATTGTAGGCTATAGGATCGATCTCAAGTAGACCCAGCTTGTCGTTTATCTTTTGTGCGGTCGCTTGTGCGGTCGCTGTCTGCAACGCGCTCACACATCCTTGTCGCGTTGTTGTCGCGCGAGTGACGCGCAATACGCGCAATCTGCCGCGGCCGTGGTTAAATATATGCGCCCACAAGTTCTTCTTTGGTGCTTACCCCAATACCGAAATTATGTCGTCATATGCTTCATCACCACCTTGGGGGATGAATGCGGCGAGAGACAGACCTATATAAGATTGGGCTGTCCTCAATCAACCCAACATCCATTCTTCTCCTTTACACACATACTTCGACGATAAAGATTCAAGTCATAGAAATTATGTCCAACATAAAGAGTTCCGATTTACAGTGGAAAGGATATGCGTAAGTTATAAGCCTCCGCTTCGTGAATCACTAACAAGTTTCGGGCGGGCATTCTATCTTACAGCGTTAAAGACACCGAGCATTGGGATCAGCCAGAGCTAATTGATTTTGAGCCAAAGCGGTTCGAAGATTATGATGTCGACGTCAAAATTGAGTACTGCGGGGTCTGCGGATCAGACGTCCATACCGTTACAGGCGGTTGGGGTAAACCCATGCTGGTAATGTCTTCATTATTTTTATTCTTTATCTTGGAGACTGACCCTCGCTCAAGCCAGTTATTCCTGGACATGAAATCACTGGGCGTGTCGTCAAAGTCGGCCCCAAAGTCACAGAGTTTAACGTAGGAGATCGCGTCGGCGTTGGGTAAGACGTTATAGTAAACGGCCATTTATACCGCTTCTGACAATGATCCAGCGCTCAAGTATGCTCCTGTTTCGAATGCAGGCTCTGCAAGACGGACAACGAGAACTAGTACGTTTCCCCGGGTTCACCTATACCAAACGAAATTTTGCTTATATAGTGCGCATACAGCTGTCCGAAAGCAGTCAATACCTATAACGCTAAATACCAAAACGTACGCGCGCCTATATTTTGAAGATATATTTTCTGATGAATATGATGTTTACTAGGGTGACATTGCCCATGGCGGATATTCTACTGCTATTCGTGCGCATGAACGTTTCGTGTTCCCCATTCCTAAGGAGATACCATTGGAACAAGCTTCACCAATGCTCTGCGCCGGGTTAACAGTATTTTCGCCACTTGTGCGCAATGGAGCTGGGTAGGCAATTGATATTTTCTACGTGAATTTCGATCTGAAATATTTGCAGTCCCGGAAAACTAGTCGGAGTGGTAGGAATCGGCGGCCTCGGGTAACAACATCCCCTCCTGATTTTATTTTGGCGATACTATTACTTATTATGGTCTTTGGGCAGCCATTTCGCAATTCAGTTTGCCAAAGCTCTCGGTGCTGAAGTCGTGTCCTTCTCGCATTCCCCTGACAAAGAGGTAAGTCATATCGAAGCAGCTTACTAGAGGATCCCATTCGACAGATGTGTATTTGTGCTTTTAGAACGATGCCCGCGAACTTGGAGCTAGCCATTTCGTCATTACCGACAAAGGTTTCGCCGAAGATTGGCAAGGAAAATTGGATATCATTATCGTAATTTCTGCTTTTCATGACAATGGCCCTTTAGACTTAAGGGTTTTCTACAGTGCACTGTCGATGTTTCGAAAGGACTTCCTTTGGAGGGTCTGATGTCGACTCTCACGGTCGGAGGACGTCTTATCATGGTCGCCTTGCCCGATGAAAATCTACCCTCGATGAATGCCTTCCGTAAGTGGTCTTCAATCATTATGTATTCAAACTTGATTCAAAACACCTTATGCTGCATGATAGAATTTTCCAAAAACGCCTGCCTCTTGGGAGGAAGCCACATGTCAGTCCCCCGACTATCGCTGTTTTCATGGGTATGACAGACTAAAATGTGTTAAATAGTGGGAGCAAGAAAGAAGTACTCCAGATGCTCGATTTGGCCGTGAAGAAGGGCGTCAAATCTTATGTAGAGATGTTACCCAGTAAGATCTCGTTCTTTTTTGCTGAGAAGGACGATGGCTAATAAGTATTTTACTTCAGTGAAAGAGGCCGGAAAAGCCCTTCGCAATGTGAAAGATAATAGTGTGCGATACAGACATGTTCTGAAGTATGTGTTCTCTTTTGTTATTTGGAATGAAGCTCTAGCGCTGACATCATTTTTTCAGAGTGGACATCTAAGTCGGCTTTAATAGGGCACGTCTTGAGAGACAATTCGGACAGATTTGGGACGCATTCGAACTTTCTTGATGAACGGGTATACATAGTGGTTTTTTGGATAATTGTAGCGCCTGTGGAGTGATAAAGTAATGGATTTTGAATAAATTGATACGACATGCCGAACTTCGAGCTTGGTCCGTGCATATTTATTGTTGAGGATCAAGGCAAATCTGGATATCTGCAAATTTCGACAGCAGCCTTCTTTCTTCGTTATCGCCTCTTGATCGCCCCTTCCCTTGACCTTTTCCACGTATTCCCCCCTTCCAGCTGAATGCAGTCGAAACTTTGACGTCTGACTGATTAGTATTGACCTGGTATTGACTGTTACTTATTCTGAAGCCTCAATGCCTCATGCGTCGCCTGTTTACGTTGTCCGAGTTTGAGATGCGGTGCGACAGCTTCATACCGCAGCTTTGGGCCGTGTAGATCTTCTTGGGTTCTTATTCTCTTTGAATGAACGACTCTATCGTTGCTCGAGAACAGCACCAAAGCCCGCGGCTGTGTCACCACTCTTGTCCAGTCCAACCCCGTTTTATACAGTCTTCTTCTCTTTGGTTTGGCCAGTGTATATTCCGGATACAACCTACCAGGTATAAGGTGCGGCAACGAAGAGCATGTCGCGTGGACTGCGCTGAGGCTGTATAACACCGACGCATGCTATATGATTCGAGAGTTCTGATTCCAGTTCATCCCGTATGGTTTGGTCATCTTCTCTTCTTCTTTGGTCAGCCAAACCTCTGGATGGGACCAAGAAGTAGTATGGAGCCTTAGCCACCTTGGGCTGGACTGTGTGAAGACCTAGAACATGTGCCTGTAGAGCCCGTGGTGTATGGGAAGGGATCTGATGTAGGGTATGCGCTCCTTCAGGCGCTTCCCGTACCCTGAACTATTTGAAAGCTCTCGAGCTTCTTCCCACATCCTCTCCAGAAAGCTAGGATCACGCGGAAGACAATCAATTCTGATGGTATCGAAATCTCGTATCAGCTCATACCGCGTTCATGTTATTCATCGAGATCAACAGAAGAGGAAACGCTCGTCTATATTCTCCTGCGCTGTATGACGCTTTGCAACAAAATCTCTCTAATTTACAAATTCAAGATATACGATTGTGACGGCATACAAAATTCTATTTCTCTTTCAGACAAATCACTTGTCAGCTTGTGTCTCGAAGAAGTTCGCGCCGACGAGCTTCAAGTGATACGCATTCGCGAACACCATGGCATTCCACATTTTGCGAGTGGCTGGATCCCCGTTGTGCTCCACCGCATTGCCTGGGATGGTAATTCCTCCTGCGGGTTCTTCGAACAGGAGGAAGACTAAAGACAATCATTAGTAACGTCATTCATGATATGGGCAGCTTTTGGACGCACTGTAGCGGTGAAAGCCTGTGCCTGGAGGCGGGGCAGGCGGATAGTAAGGCGTGGTTGCTTTGCGCGTTTTGATGGCGAAGGCACCTGTCGTTTCACCAGCCTTCTCTGGGGGCAGCTTGAGTCCAGGCAACTATAGAACAATATTTCATACTTGTTTAAGCCTCGCGTGTTATCGAGATAAACCAAGGCTTACCACCCAGTGCCTCCACTCTCCAAACTTGGGATCAGCGCGAGAGGGCGCGTCAGGATCCGTCATAACCAGTGTGTAGGATAGGGTCGAGGGGTGGGTGCTGTCCACTTGGTCCTCTTTCGGGGCTACCTCTGGGAGGATCTTGATTTCCGGTTCGTCGAGTGTGAGTCCTCGCGGAACCTTGTTGCCGAGGACCACCTCCGTGCCGTTGGAGGGCCAGACGATGTGGAAGAGCACGGAGGGCAGGAAGTTGGCGGAGGCTGGGATCACGTCGGGAATGACTTTCTCTGCTTTGAGCGCGTTTACCACTTTCACAAGAGGGTCTGACATGTTTTTTGGTTTGGAAATGGTGCTGAGTTGACGTCGAAGGGTGAAGGCAAAGGAGAAAGAGGCCATCGACGGTCGGTGGATCAGTTCAGACCAACTTCAGACCAACTTCAGACAATGATGTCATGACGGGGCTGCCGGGCCGTGTTGGGGACAAGTTCGACAACTCCTTCCCTGGCCTGAACGTTCATGATGGCGATGCGGGAAGAAAACGACGACTTGAATCCTCCTCGCCGCTCTACCGCGAGAACAACCTTCGAAGCTGGAACCTATGATCACTGTTTGCAGAACTCCTGGATGAATCAGCCTGACCACTCACCGGCCCCCGTTCGAATCCATCGTTGGTTTTCACGTTCTCGACATATTTAGGAGGACACTCTCTGAAATTTCACCTAGCCATCCTATATAGCATGCCTCTATTTATGAAATAGTCGACACCGGACATGGATCGCTTCGACGTTACATATATTTCTAAATCCTCTTCCACGAGGACCTGGTCACCAGTGAAGACTAGCATGCGCCTTGGTTGCCACGTGTCATCGAATGGCCGGAGACTCGCTCACTCCCAAAGGCTTCTTCTTATTTAAATTTTTAACTTGTTATTTTTGAGGCTTTCGACGGGATTTTGTTCTGCACGTTCGCCGGCGCAGCATCTGTTGGCCGAATGTTAATCTGCACTGATCAAGTTCAGTCGTAGAAATTGAAGCTAGGTTTACCAACTGGTCAGCTACAATCTTGATCGAGATAAGAAATAATTTTTCTCATAGCATTTTGATTTCTCCAGTCATCCTCCCAAAATCGATTGTTCAGTGGGGCCGCGCATGCGAGTCCCACAAGGAACTGGGAAGGCATCGTACTTATCGCTATTTTTGCCGTTCTACGGATCACACGACAGTACATCTCTCGACGCCCGTTGTCAGTTTAAAAAGGCGGCCCCAACTGCACGCTGCAACCATCTCTGACTTGCTTCCCCTTCTCTCCCAGCCATGCTGTCGTGCACGTACTTGACACTGGTGCTAGCGCTGTTACCGTTAGCGTTGTCTGGCCCGCTTGAGTCTCGTTCTGCTACTCATGTTGATGTAACTCTCGATCCTCGGGCTCCGGTTGGGAGCACGAAAAATGTCATCATCCAGATGTTTGAATGGACTTGGGATAGCGTCGCTGCTGAATGTACGAATTTTATCGGCCCTGCTGGATATGGATTTGTTCAAGGTAAAACAAACTTTCGCGGTGTGTTGAAGCGAGACGATACTCATGTTCTTTTTTAGTCAGCCCTCCTCAGGAGCATATTGCTGGTGCTCAATGGTGGACAGATTATCAGCCAGTTTCCTACATCTTGACATCTAAGCGCGGAAATCGTGCTCAATTCCAAAGGTGAGCTGAACCCATGGTTTCCTGCTAATAAAATTGAAGAAGTTATGTCTTCTAGTATGATTAACACGTGTCATTCTGCTGGAGTCAAAGTGATTTCAGGTAAATTTTCTTTTTACTACGTTCATTGCGAAGTGTGCTAAATTGTATTTCAAAGATACCTTATGGAACCACATGGCTGGTATCGACTCTGGCACTGGAGTTGCCGGAAGCACATTCACTCACTATGTCTATCCCGGTATATACCAAAACCAGGTAAGGATATCGAGTCCTTGACACTATGGCACCTCTTCCCTTGGACTCATATCGCTCTCCAGGATTTCCATCACTGCGGTCTTGAACCAAACGACGACATTGTTAACTACGACAACGCAGTCGAGGTCCAGACTTGCCAGCTCGATAACTTGGCGGAGTGAGCCTTCAGCTTCCTTCTGAATCTCAGCTCATGATTACTAAATCGTGTGTCGAAAGTCTGTTTACTGAGTCGGAATATGTGCGTTCGCGTCTGGCAGCATACGGAAACGATCTTCTTTCCCTTGGTGTTGATGGATTCCGGTTGGATGCTGCAAAACGTACGTTGCTCTAGTTCCATTTCCGGGGGTTAGGGAATGAATGTCGGGTGCTGATACTTCTAATTTTCAGATATCAATCCGACGGATATTGCCAATATTACTTCCCGACTCACTAGCAAACCTTACCTAACCCAGGAGGTCATTTTTGGTGCAGGAGAGCCTATTACGCCTGCACAATATGTCGGCATTGGTGAGCACATTATGACTACCTTTGGAAGTATGTAATCTGAAGCAGTGAACTAGGCGATGTCCAGGAGTCAGTTAGATTTCATGGTTTCGACAACAATAGGTTTTGAAGCGTCTTTCTATTTATAGATTCAGATATACCACTGCGGTGCAGAGCGCTTTTTCTGGTGGAGGAATCTCCAACCTCGAAAACCTCGACAGTCAAGGTATGTTGTGTTCAACGATACAATGGATACTCTGAATTAATTTATATTCAAGGGTGGATCTCTGGGACGCAAGCAAATGTTTTCGTCGCAAATCACGATACAGAGAGAGTGAGCTGCACATGTTACGAGTCAATAGACCTCTCTGATTGAAGGGCCACGAACAGAACGGGAACTCCTTGAATATCAACTCTCCCTCTAACACCTACATCACCGCCACGATTTTCTCACTTGCCCACCCATATGGGACGCCCACGATCCTGTCGAGCTACTCATTCTCCACTACCGACGATGGAGCTCCCAACGGAGGTGAGGTGTCTTCCACTGCATCGATGGGTTCGCTTTGTTTATGATGGATTGGTTATATAGGCGCGGGTACTTGTACAGCCAATGGTGGTACCGGAGGATGGTGGTGCCAACATCGTTTCCCGGCCATAGTTGGGATGGTTGGGTTCCGAAATAACGTCGGCTCGGCGGCCCTTACGAACTGGGTCTCTCCCCAGTCGCAGCAGATCGCTTTCGGACGAGGTGAGCTGTACCATGGAACTTATCTCTGAGTCCACACCTAAACTTTTTGCGCTTAGGTGCTCTTGGATTTGTGGCGATCAACAACGTCGATTCGGCATGGACTGCAACGTTCACCACTTCTCTGCCTGCCGGGTCGTATTGCGACGTGATCAGCGGCGCGAGCGTGTCGGGAGCTTGTACTGGATTAGGGTGAGCATTCACCATATTTTGTGTTTTCGTGCAAGTGCGGTGTGTTAAATACGGCGGGCTGCGGTAGGATCACTGTCTCTGGTGGTACGTTTACGGCGACTGTTGCTGCGCGGAGCGCTATTGCTATCCACACGGGGGCGCTTGGAACGGGCTCTGGTACGGGCTCTAGTACGGGCTCTGGTACGAGCACTAGTGGGACAGTTTCTGTTACCTTCCAAGAAACGGCGACGACGACGCTCGGCGAGGTAATTGCTTTTACTTTTGTACGGTATCTCGCTCATGAGTTACGCGTAGAACATCTTCCTATCTGGAAGCATCTCGCAGCTCGGAACGTGGGCTCCGGCGTCAGCGGTAAGTCTTGATGACGCTCCTCCTTGCTAAATACTCAGGCTGCTATCCCCGGTAGATCGCGCTTTCAGCTGCTGCGTATCCTGTATGGAGCGTCTCAGTCTCCTTGCCCGCTGGAACAACCTTCCAATACAAATTTATCCGCAAGGAAACTGATGGAACTGTATGTTCGGTCTTGCTCCTCGGAGTTGGACGTGTACTTATTTAAACTTTTTTCGTTCAGGTCAACTGGGAATCCGATCCTAACCGTTCGGCGACTGTTGTTTCGTCTGGAACGACACAGACGGTCGCTACTAGTTGGCGCTGAAGAGGAATATGGCAGGAAAAGAAGATCTTTTTCAATAACTCGAAATGGATAATTGCAACATGTGTTGCTGTAACAATAAGTAGTATTTTGCTACCAGTTCATATAAAATGGAACATTGAAGACTCCAATCGGCTTTACCCAGTCCAGGGACGGGGTCCGGGAACCTATAAGCGCAATCAAGCTTTCAAGATTTTTCATCGAAGATTCGAAGCACCTACAGTGTACGCGGTGGGGACAGGGTTGTAAATGTTGACTGTCAAGCCAGGATCTAAAGAAAACGATTGTGAGCATCAGATTGATACTCCAGAGAGATTTCGAGTACCATTGGCAGCAACGTATCCTGGAATGGACACTTTGGACGGGGTGCCAGTTCCCGACCCGGTGATCTTGATCTGCGCGCAGGAGACGTAGAATTGAGGCGCGCCGGCTACGTGGAGCGCGTCTTGCTCGATGCGGACCAAGTACTAAAGCAGGATTTAGTAAAACAAAAGTGCGAGGTATTGGGTGGTTTACCTCGCCTGGGGGTGTGTTGGTGGGGATTGTAGTGGTCAATTGTGCGGCGTTGAAGTCTGCGAAGCTGAATGGGTTGAAAGTAGCGCCCCATTCCGCAATCTGGTAAACGATAGTATCAGTCAAAATCCCTCCCCAAGGTACATGAATAATTTATCTGTACCTTGAACCAGTTTGCGCCACTGCCGTCCCAAGTGGCCGCGGTGCTCGGCGCCTTTCCGAGATATATGGAGGCAGGCCCGAGATGGTAGAGGGTGTTGTCGAGCTTGAATCCAATGGTGCTTCCAGAGGCAATAGAGACGGTCGCAGTCGCTGCGCCGGGATTTACGTTGCATGTGATATCGTTGGAAGTTACACTGGTAACTGGGGAATTGGACACGGGCAGACGGACGGCCGCGGTTGAGGTGGTGCTACCAGCGATCAAAGTGGTCCAAATGTCTGTCGGATATGTTCAGTGTGAAGCGTGTTTAGTTGAGATGCCTTGTTGACGTACAATGGGCTGAGGCACTGTGTGCCAATGCAACGAGACCGACAATACTAGAAAGCTTCATTCTGAAATGAGGTGAGGATATAGAAATTTAGCTGTTCAGAGTGGATTTTATACCTCAAGTTGACCGCAGGAAAAGCAATGGAGGATTATCGTCATCTTAATTCGCGCTAAACCTTTCAGGGTCAATGGGATGCAAAATATGCGTGAGCGGCAAAGGTGCGGATGAAAGGAACACGACTTCTCCTTCGCGCATGTGGTAGGAGTCTATAGTCGGCGAAAACAGTTTGGAGTAGGCAAGACGACCACTCAAATCAATGGGAGAGCCGGAGAGAGGTAGTTCGTCTTCCTCTGTTTAATTTGCTTGTCTGTGGACCATGAGATGCGATAATTAGCTTCCTCGCTTAACTACACTATTGAATCTGGACTTGTAAAGGTATATAACAGCATTCTCAATTTATTCCTCTGTCTGACTACACCAAGTGGAATATTTCAGACTGTCGCTCATATGCATGCCATGGTCTTCAACGTATGATTGAAGAATTGCCTCTGATCTAAATATAGTGCGGAAAGTCTTGGCATGTCGCCTTGCAGCTTCTTGTATTACGCGTTCACAAGTGTTTATCCAAGGAATAGGCTGATCTAAAGAATATAGAAGGTAGCTAATTGTTCATTGGTAATTTAAATAATCAAGTCAGAAAGCTATATTTCAGGGGCAATGAACAAAGATCGAAAGTACAAGGTTCGCAAAGACCCAATTACATTTAGGCGCCCAACAACTCACAAACTAAAGAGAGGGAAAGGATATATAATCACATCAGCTTAGGCAAAATTGTCTTCGGAGTATCTTTATCTTATGGCTTTCTGACGCAATGGGGTTGCCGCGGAATGAGTGTTCGGTTACAATGTCAATGAATTTGTGGTTTATATACTGTCCAATAAGCTACTTCAAATTTCAGGCTTCATGAGAATAGACTTCATCAGCTTCGCTACGTCGAGGAATGCAATCTGCCTCCTCTTAGATCCGAGTCCCCCCCAACTCCACTGGTATTGTTGCCATCGCATCTATCCAGACCAAACTGCAGGTCCCGGAACCTAGTCCAACGATGTTATAGGCTGAATCAAGCTCAAAAAACGAGCCACTCACAGTGTATGCAGTCGGTACGGGGTCATAGATGTCAACGGTCAAGCCCGGATCTACCAAGCATAATCAGCAATTACACGATGGAAACCTGTTGTGCAGGAGCTCACCGGTAGCGGAGACATAGCCAGGAATCGATACTTTGGATGGGCTGCCGGATCCTCCACCAGTGACGGTAATTTGAGCGCAGGAGATGTACCACTGAGGCGCGCCTACGACGTGAAGACCGATTTGTTCAATGCGGACCAGGTACTGTAAATAGATGCGCTCAGTGACTGAAATATAACCACTCCTGCAGGTAAACAAACGTACGTCGCCCGATGGAGTAGCGGCTGGGATTGCTGTAGTAAGCTGCGCTGCGCCGTAATCGGTGAAAGTGAATGGATTGAAGGTAGCGCCCCATTCCGCAATCTAGAAATTGTGGAATGTAATAAATAGCTGCTGCACAGGTTATAAATAGCGCAATATCTTGCCTTGAACCAATTAGCGCCGCTACCGTCCCAGCTCGCCGCAGTGGTGGGTGCCAGGCCAAGATAAATGGCGGCGGGGCCTTGGTGGTAGATGGTGTTGTCCAACGTGAAACCAACGGTGCTTCCAGCCGGAACGCTCACGGTGGCAGTTGCAGGCGTGTTTATGTTGCAGGTAATATCCGGGGAGGTCACGTCGGTCACTGGAGAGTTGCTGGTGGGTAGGCGAACGGCCGCGCCTGAGGTGGTGCTGCCAGCAATTAGAGTGGTCCAGATGTCTGGCGTGTTGAGGTCAGCTGGGTTGAGGCGAAAGAAATGATTTGATTAACTCGCAATGAGCAGAGGCGCTGTGTGCCAGCGTAGCAAAGGCGAAAAGACTGGATAACTTCATAGCGATTTACTTGTGGTATTCAAGAGAATGAATTTAATGGTGAGATCCAAAGCTGCTTTTATACTAGAGGGATCGGAAAAAGTACTGTTTATCCCAGGAAGAATATGATTCTCGTAGGCCATGCTAGCGAGGCCAAAATAATACATTGGTCAGGCGAAAACAAGGCGCAGGCGGCAATGCTGTTGACACGCAGTGCTAGTGATGGTCTATACTCGGTAAAAATGATGTGCAGAAAGGTAGAGGTGGTCACTCCAAGAAGGGGTATAGCCCTAAAATATCTTTACGTTGGAGTCGTTCAAATAATAGATGTGGAGCTATACTTCCGGTATTGTTGGTCGCTCAGCGTCGTCGATGAAGATTATGACGCCTATAGAGAAAACTACTGTCTTTACCCTTGTATTTTGCGTGTTTTCTCATATCGCACATGGTCTTTGAAAATGAATAGAATGAAATAGACTACTTATAAGGTTGAACAGACATTCGGACCTCGGTCTTTAGCCATAGCAGTTACCTGCAATAGTTGTGTGGGGACTGCTGACTAAATTTACTCGAAGGAAGCCTTGAGGAAGCCATGCACGAAACACCCATGCGGATTATCTTGCTCCGCTCGTCTCCACTCTTATTGATCCGAAGTAATTATTGGTGGGAATAGGGAGACAACTGGAGACAATTGTTATCTACCTAAACGTTTTTATGTAAATAGAGACGAATAAATGCTTTCTCTTTTGAAGATCTACGCTGCAACGGGATGCGACCCAGATAAAGTCATAAGAATTTAGGCGCCCAAGGAATCAATTGGTTAGAAGCTGGCAGCCAAGGTCCGATCAAAGTTGTTGGATTATTATGTTACCATGAAGTGAAGACGTTATCTAGACGGATAATGGCCTACAATGACGGTAGGGATTGTTAGTCCGAAGTTTTGTCTACAGATAAGGAGCTGCTTATCCTCGTTTATTTATGACCTTCACTTGGTCCGACTCGGAGGAATCAGGGCCAGGAAAATTATAAAGGATTATACACTTTATGATGTGTGGGACAAGAAAACTACACGGTCTATTGCGCTCGTAAAAATCGGTAGATTAAATCAGATCTTCTGTTCCTTTTCAGAGGTCAGATAGCCAATTATTAAGCCAGTACTTTTCATTTGCGTTCAAGATGAATAATTTTAATAAATCCATCGTCCAAGTAGACAGTAAAAGTGACTCAAAAGCAACTCAGAAAACCCACCAAGACTGTCGTTAAATTTCAGTACGCGAATGGTGGCACACATTGTCATCAATAGTGTCTAAATATTGACCGGCCTCCGCATGTTCATTTTTCAGAGGCGGCATGTTATCAGACAGAACCGAACGTTGACAGGACGGCCTCGAATGCCCTTCGCCGTCGAGGTTGAAATTTAAGCGCCGTGCCATCAACGGCAGCGCGTATGTAATGCGGCCGGCATTCTCCACAACTGTTGACATGTCTTCCTCATCTGAACGCGCAGTGCCTCGTGCGGCTTGTCCTCTTCCTCTCAGCCTCTAACCATTGTCTATCATGTTCGGACTCTTTTCCAAGAAGTGGAATCCAGATGGGAAGGTGAGCGAGCACAGCGCGCGGAACGAGCAGCTGACCGACTAGTTTGCGCTTGGTGCCAGCACGTCTACATCACGGGCGGCAGCTCGGGTCTGGGGCTCTCTCTGGCGCATATCCTAGTGCAGAAGGGCGCGAGCATCTCTATTGTCGCGCGGAATCAGAAGAAGCTGGACGAGGCGCTCGAGTCGCTCGAGGTGAGTGTTTGCCATCGACGTGTTTGCTGGAGCTTATTCACATTACATTTGTACATAGAAACTACGCATATCGCCGGCTCAAAAATTCCATGTATACTCGTACGCGTTGGCCTCGGGGTCTGAGGCGACTGCGGCGCTCGACGCGGTGTGCGAGCCGTATGGAGGCGAGGCGCCCGACGCGGTGTTTATGTGTGCTGGGAGCTCCAAGCCGATGTTTTTCGTGGAGATGGAGGAGAGGGATTTAGTGGAGGGGATGTCGAATGCGTATTGGGTGCAGGCGTGGACCGCCTGGGTGCGTTTTTCTTCCGTTCTTCTGTTGCTGGGGTGTTGGACTGAGGGCTGAGATTGTGTAGGCTGCCGCGAAGAAAATGGCGAAAGAGAAAAAGAAGGGCGCTAAAATTGTCCTTGTGTCATCTACGCTGGGTTATATGTCTTTCCTGGGCTGGGCGTCGTATTCCCCAGGGAAACACGCTTTACGGGGTAAGCTCTCCGATTTGGGTTGCTCCGTCATAGCCAATATTAACTCTCAAAATTGGTTGTAGGATTGGCGGATACACTACACTCGGAGCTGATGCTCTATGGGATTGATGTGCACATCTACTTCCCGGCGACGATGTATACGCCTGGGTTCGACGAGGAGAACGTGACGAAGCCGGAGATTGTGAGGAAGATCGAGAGCACGGACGAGGGTGTCACGCCGGAGCAGGCTGCACAGGCGCTCTATAAGGGTACGCGGATCTTTCTATGCTACAGAGTTCAGTTTTTGAATGTGTGGGCTGACGCTGACGTCGCTTAGGGGTGGTGAAGGGGAATGCACATATCACGGGCGATTTTATTACGAGTGTCTTCTGTGCCAGCACGCGTGGGGCTGCGCCGAGGAGTAACTGGCTGTTGGACGCGTTGTTTGATATGGTGGCTTTTGTGCGTGCTTTGCTTGTTTCACTTCGTGCCGTGGGGAAGCCCCGCTAATGGGTTTTTTTATAATGAAGATCGCTATCCCGGTATGGCGCTCGTCCGTGGATAAACAGGTTCGAGCACATCGGGAAGAACATCAACAGTATCTGAAGCAAAAAGGACTCTTGTCGTGATACCATCCTGCTGCATTATCGTATACCCTAATTCCCATCTATTGCTTTCATCGTGATACTAATATTCATATCTTCTATTGTTATATCCTCCGATTCGCTCCGCTGTCACCCTATAGAACCTATGTTAATTGGATTGGATGACCGAATTAACATTGGACTTAGCCAATGGACTCAGACTTCTGGAAGTTCGAAACGGTCCAGAAGTTTCGGTGCTCTCATGTTTGTGGCGCGGATAGCGCGGACATTCCTGCAGATAACATACACATCGATGATGGAATAGTCCTGCAGTGATCGTCATGGAAGGATACACTGATACAGCTCGGGAATTGAAGGCGCATCAAGACAATCATTCGGTCGTACGCTTAGGCCTACTGATTTGGACGTCTAACGAGCGCATAGAGGAGCTTTGTAATTTTGCCAGTCTATCTTAATACGATACGGGAAACTCGGCCCTACCTGGACCTCGCACTACGCGGATCCGATGTCCAGCTCATCCTTTACTTACCTGCCATTGATCTGCCCTGCTGGCGAACTTCGAAGTATGTTTAGGCTTGCTAATTGGGACAAAATCCTCGACCAAAGAAGGCGATTTGAGTGGGAAATGCTCGCACGGCCCGGATTTTGGGCGAAATATTTCCCATTTGGGAGCTTTCAAGTGAAATGACGTCTTGTTCTGCGAAGCCTAGACGATGCTCATGATCATATAAAGGCCCCCGCCTGCCATGCTGTCCGTTTCCTTCTCTCCCCTTCATCATTCTAGTCTTCTTGTCGTCGCCGTCGTAGCCCGCGATGACTTCTACTATCGATCCCAAGAGCATCGGAAAGCCAGCGCGTCCGCGTCGCCATGCTCGTACACTTACAGGTGATTGCTACGATCGCACGCAAATGATGATGTATTTCTGACCCCAGCCGATCCATATCCTTGATATATAGGATATCTCCCAGAGAAAGACGCGTCAGGAAAGGATAAATGGCCGCGTGGTGACGAGAAGACTTGGAAGGACGGCCAGAAGACCGTTGATAAGGGTATGTGTTCGAATTCGGTTGCTCATTGTGCTGCTTGGTCCTCACATTCAACAACATAGACGTCCAAGATGTCACCAGGAACTTCGTAGGCCATGTTCAGACATCTCTGGCGCGTCAGGCGTACAATCTGGGTATGATTTACGCGCGTCATGTCTGATCTAGGGGCTTTAGCAACTCATCCATTTCCGCTTGTCTAGACGATCTCGGTGCCTACCAAGCAGCCGCGTTATCTGCCCGAGATGACCTCTTGGTACGAACGACATTATTAGATCTGCATGCAACTACTTATCTCCCTGTTTTAGGTGAATTGGAACAATACCCAGCTTACATATACCCGCAAAGCCCCGAAGCGCGCATACTATCTTTCTCTGGAGTTCTTGATGGGTCGCACGCTTGATAACGCGGTAAATCATTCGGAAGCTCTCAAGAAAGCCTTGCTAAATGTTATTTAAAGTTGTTGAACCTCGGTTTAAAAGACAAGTTCAGAGAGGGCGTTGAGAAACTTGGATTCAGCATGGAAGACATCCTCGAACAAGAACGTGATGCAGCATTGGGAAATGGTGGTCTGGGACGTCTCGCTGCCTGCTACCTCGATTCTTCAGCCTCACAGGAACTCCCAGTGTGGGGATACGGATTGAGATACAAGTACGGTATCTTCCAACAATTTATCTCTCCAGAGGGAGAGCAGCTCGAGGTCGGTTTGCCTGCACCTTTCAATCATATCTTATCCATTATTAACATCTCATCAGGCGCCTGATCCGTGGCTGGATAACCAGAACCCATGGGAGCTCCCGCGTCTTGACGTTACTTACGATGTCAGGTTCTACGGACACGCGGACAGGCTGAACGACGGCACTCCTCGCGCCGTGTGGCAGGGGGGCCAAGAGGTGCTCGCTGTTGCTTATGACGTCATGATCCCTGGATATAGTACGCCCACTACGAACAACCTGAGGCTCTGGGAAAGCAAGCCCAAGCGAGGATTTGATTTGAATTCGTTCAATGGTATGAAATTTTTTCGTAATCGTCTTGGAAATAGTCTCATTTTTCTATGTTTTAGCTGGAAACTATGAGGGTGCCATTGAAGCGTCGAACAGCGCGTCGGCCATTACTTCTGTTTTGTATCCGAACGATCACACGTATGTCGCATTTTAATTCGTTTTCGAATGAGCTTTTTCTAATCTGAAATTTCAACAGATCCTGTAGGTTTCATTCAATGTTAGCACGCGAAGTAATGCTGAAATGCCATTGTAGTTGGTAAAGAGCTACGATTGAAACAACAATAGTGAGCGTTTGTATGCATTATTTCTCTTTTATACCTATTCAAATCTTTGGTTATGCAGCTTTTGGACCGCCGCCAGTCTGGCAGATATCCTTCGTCGTTTCAAGAATCTCGGAAGATCCATCCAAGAATTCCCTGACTGTATGTTTTCATAGGTTTTCATCGAGTTAATTCCTTCTTTTACCCTGATTGACTTCGATTCTCTCCAGTTGTTGCTATTCAACTTAACGATGTAGGATTTTTTATATCATAACGCATACGCACATGTGACACGAGATTTAGACCCATCCAACTCTCGCCATTCCTGAATTAATGCGCATACTAATCGACGACGAGGATCTCCGTTGGGACAACGCCTGGGGAATTGTCACCAATACCTTCTTCTACACTAACCACACTGTGCTGCCCGTGCGTGCATATTTTGCTTGTTATATCTTTTACAAGCTGATGATCGATGATGGTATTTAGGAAGCTCTTGAAAAATGGCCTGTTCCTTTGATGGAACATGTTCTCCCAAGGTTGGTTTGCTCATTCTATTCTACTCATCGGCCAGGCGTGCTGAAATCTTTTTCTTAGACATATGCAAATTATCTACGATATCGTACGTGATTCAATTTGTTAGCTGAAATCAAGTTACTGATATAGCAATTGCAGAATCTGTTAGTTTAATTCGATTTGATCGACCTGATACTGATTCAACTATCAATCGTAATAGATTCTTCCTTCAAGGCAAGCTCATTTAATGTTGTATGGAACGGTCGTATAATCAACTTTCTCTTCAGCCGTTGAAAAGAAATTCCCAGGCGATCGCGAGAGGTTGGCCAGGATGTCGTTAATCGAGGGTAAACTTATTTAACACCTTCAAGATTGCATCGGATCTAACTCATATACTTTGATAGAGGGTATGCCTAAGCAAGTCCGAATGGCGCATCTAGCTTGTATTGGTAAGGTTTTGATCCGAGTGATAATTTTGAGTTATGCTGATAATGTTACTCATAGGAAGCCGCAAGGTCAATGGTGTTGCAGAGTTGCACAGCGAGCTCGTTCAGACTACTATTCTTAAAGACTTCGTCGAGTTCGAGGGTGTCAGCAAGTAAGCATTTTGGCGTCCGAATTCATTCTGTAGATGAATTCTCATATGTTTTGTCAGGTTCGGCAATGTTACCAACGGCAGTAAGTCATAAAAATTATCTAGTGGGGTGTTTTAAGGCGTTAATCCATTTTCCGATTAGTCACTCCTCGTCGCTGGCTCGATCAGGTAAGAGGATTTTCAAATTTATATCGACTGGGTCCTTACTCTCTTTTTTAAGTGCAATCCAGAATTAAGTACTTTGATCACGAACACATTGAAGCTTGAGAAACCTGTTTGGTTGAAAGACCTTACGAAATTGGAAGGCCTCCTTCCTTTTGCGGAGGACAAGGCTTTCCGCGCCAAATGGGCCGCTATCAAGCAGCGTAACAAGGAACGCCTAGCCCACTACGTGCAGACTACCCTTGGGCTCATCATTCGTACTGATGCGATGTTTGATGTGCAAATCAAGGTACTTTAGACTTCGTTCGTTTCAGTGTTGGCTTGTCGAGCTCATGCACGTCTTCACTTTTAGCGTATCCATGAATATAAGGTATTTTCAGTCACTGCCAAAATTCGTAAAAGAGCACTCACATGTGTATTGCTAGCGTCAAAGCTTGAACATCCTCGGCGTCATTCATGTATGTAGAACCATCGTTCCATATGTCCGTAACGCTTAACCTTTCTGTAGAGATACTTCGCACTGAAGAAGATGACTCCGGCCGAAAAAGCGAAGGTTAACCGTCGTGTCGTCTTTTTCGCTGGCAAGGCTGCTCCTGCTTGTAAGTTCCGTCTTCTAATCTCCACATGCTCTCAGTTCTAATAAATGCATATGATAGATTATATCGCTAAGCTGGTATGCACTTACTTTACTTTACATCTGAACAGCTTTAATTTCCCATTTTATAGACAATTCGCCTTATCGTCAACGTCGCGCGGGTGATCAATGCGGACCCAGACACAAAAGACTACTTGCAGCTCTACTTCCTCCCCGATTATTCTGTCTCCTTGGCCGAAGTCTTAATTCCTGCTTCTGATATCAGCCAGCACATCTCGACTGCTGGAACTGAGGCCTCAGGAACATCGAATATGAAATTCTGCTTGAATGGAGGCTTATTGCTTGGAACCGTTGGTACGTCGAATTTTTTGTCTGATGCATGAATTAGATTTGATTTCCTCCGAGATGGCGCGAACATTGAAATTGCCGAAGAGGTTCGTACATGTTTGTCTTGTTCATGACACGTTCTGACAAAGTATATTTCAGGTCGGAGAGAACAACGTTTGTAAGCTCGCTTGCATATTGAAATATCACGAAGAGAGATTGCTAATGAATATATCGCAGTCTTCTTCGGACACTTGACTCCGTATGAATACAACTTCTCTGATGACAGTCTCTACTCACATCCTGATTCAACAGTGCTGTCGAGGACCTTCGCTACCAACATCTCTACCACCCCATCCCGATTGAACAAAAATGCCCAGCGCTGGCTAATGTTCTTAACCAAATATCTGCTGGAGTCTTCGGCGATGGCGGGGTTTATGAGCCGTAAGTGCCATATAGTCGTCTTTCAACTTGAATCAAGTACTGAATTACATCGTGTAGGCTCTTGAACACAATCCGACAATCCGATTACTACCTCCTCACCGACGATTTCGATTCATGTTCGTCGCTTCATTATTCTCTGCTTTTTTGTCCAATCTGAAGGATCATATATAGACATTACTGCTCTCGACATGGTCGATGAGGCTTATCTTGACAAGGAGGAATGGATCAAGAAGTCAATTCGAACGACCGCCAAGGTAATGCAAATAATTGTACACCGCGGAGCATAAAGATACTGACCTGTTGAAAACGTTCTAGATGGGCAAGTTCAGTTCCGATCGCGCCATCAACGAGTACGCCGAGAGCTACTGGAACATTGAGCCCACTCCAGTTCCACCCGAAGGATACTAAGCGCTGCAATAGGTGACGAATTTGAGCTGTAATAATATACGTGAATGACGAATGTACTACTTACTTTGTATCTACCGTTGTGGCACGAATATCTGATAACCCACAATACCTTACCATTTTATTTTTGCTGCACAATGTTATAAATCAAGCGTCCCGAATGAAAGAATGATAGAATTGCAATGGATCCTATATAATACCAGAAAAACAACAGACCAGAAAGACTAGCAGTACAGAGCTGGACAAGTGGATGGTATGGTCATAATGGTGGTATATGAATGAAGATATGAAGGTATAATTGAAGGTTGAATGGTTCCGGGGCATGATAGGCATAAGAGTAAGATAGTTGAAATCGTCGTCAAGGTCATGAAGCAAGAAAGGGACGTATGGAGAGAGAAAATTTACAAACAAACACGGGAATTGGAATAGAACAACATAGGAGATAGATAGATAACAGAAAGATAGAAGAAAGAATGTAGACTTGTTACACTGTATTTAGATGTTGACTTCCGTAGATGGTGATGTACAATCCAGACGAGTGAAAGATCTACAATTGCCCGCAAATATGAGTTCGGCGAAATATGAACAAGCAAAAATAATAATACCTGTTTAATAGACGACTACTTTATTGAAGCGAGGAATGTTCCTCTTCGTTGATAGAAGTGCTGATTTCTGCAGTTGTCGGAGCAGTATCGATATCTACATCCAATACTTTGTGATATATATCAGTGACGAAAATAATAAATAGGCAAGATTCGAACTCACCTTTGGATGCGGCGGCGGAGACATCTTCAAGAGTTTTGAATTCATGCCCATTGTTTCCAGCCAGAAGGCCCTCGATCTTAGAGGCAAGATCGGAAGTTAGGCCTTCGTCAACTATAAGGAAGAAGCCATGCATGAGCCGAGATTACATTAAACATTGAAAGAACATACCTAGGGTGGTAGGAGAGAGTGGAGAAAGCGAGCCTCCTGCTTGAGTGTTATCATCGCTCCAGGCAGATAGAACCGAACTGCCGATATTCTCCGAAACCGACCTGTGAATGACTAGTAGAACGAAATCAGATAATTGGCCAGTGATTGAAGCGAAGAAACATTACTTACTATCAGGGATTTCGATCTTGTGAATCTCGGTCGTGCCCTGATACCATACACCATTGCCATTTCCACTGCCATTAGAAACCTCAGCTTCAGCCGCAACTACGCTGGAGTCTTCGCCGAGTTCTTCAGAAGATGGGCGAATTTCCTCTGCCTTCTCCGGGGCTATTTCATCAATGCCCATAGATTCCTCCAGAGCAGCTAGGGAGTGTGGAATTATATGGGTAGCCTGATCTTGGTCCTCTGGAGGTGGAACTTCAACTGTAGCTTCGTCGGCATCAGCTACTTCCGTGGTGGGCTGTTCTTCGTTTGCAGGAGCGTCTTGGGCAATCGTTGACTCGCTGATGGGGGCAGGAGAGGGTTCTTGACTAGGTGCAGTCGGAATCTCGACGGAGGCAGAGGGCGCTGCTTCGTCGACGGTATCTTGAACAGCCTCATCGTCGAAAAGCTTTGGCACTTCCTCCTGAGCGACAACTGCAATAGCTTCCTCGCTCGCAACCATTGGTTGCCCGACTGAGCCGCCAGCGAGTTTGAAATCAATAGTGCTTTGCACATCAGCGGCAACTGGAATTTCATTCTCATTGACAGTGGCTGGCTCTTGGATGAAATCAGTGGGAGCAGAGGTTGTCGTTTCATTGGTGTCCTCGACAATTGACTCCTCGACGATCGACTCCTCGATAGCTGTGTTTTCAGGGACTGGCACTTCAAGGACAGGCACTTCAATGGCGGTATCTTCGACAACTGGCCTCTCAATGCTTGTCTCTTCAATGGTTGATGCTTTGGGCGTTTCCGTAGCTGACTGCAGAATAATCGGTTCTTCGATGGCTGGTTCCTCAATGGTTTGCTCCGCGACAGCTGGATCCTCGACGGCTGTTTCCTCGGCAATAGGCTCCGCGACAGCAGGCTCCTCGATGACTGGTTCCTCGATGACTGGCTCCTCGACAGCAGGTTCCTCGACAGCAGGCTCATCAACGATTAGCTCTTCCGATTTTTCAAGAGTGCATGGCTCAGCGGCTGGCTCCTCAATGATAGTCTCAACATCCTCCTCGATGGCTGGCTCCGTGACAGCTGGCTCGATAGCTGGCTCCTCGACGGTAGGCTCTGCGATGGCAGGCTCCTCGACGGCTGATTCCTCAACGGCTGGCTCCTCAATGATTAGCTCTTCCGCCTTTTCAACAGTGGATGGCTCAGTGGCTGGCTCCTCGACGATGGGCTCCTCAACGGCAGGCTCCGCTTCCTCGACAACTGGGTCCTCGATGACTGGCTCTGCGATAACTGGCTCTGCGATGGCTGGTTCCTCGATGGCTTGCTCCTCGACAGCTGGTTCCTCGATGGCAGGCTCCGGCTCCTCTACTGCTGACTCTTCCACGGTTGGCTCCTCGATGGCAAGCTCCGCGGCAGCTGGGTCCTCGACAACTGGCTCCTCGATAGTTGGATCCTCGACGGCTGGCTCCTCGACGACTGGGTCCTCGATGGCAGGCTCTTCGATAGCTACTTCCTCGACGGCAGGCTCCTCGACGGTTGGTTCATCGATGGCTGGCTCCGCAACAGCTGGCTCAACAGCTGGCTCCTCGACGATAGGCTCCACGATGGCAGGCTCCTCGACGGTTGATTCCTCGACGGCTGGCTCCTCGACGGCTGGCTCCTCGATGATTAGCTCTTCCGACATTTCAACAGTGGATGGCTCAGCGGCTGGCTCCTCGACGATAGGCTCCTCGACGGCAGGCTCCGCTTCCTCGACAACTGGGTCCTCAATGGCTGGCTCTGCGATAACTGGCTCCACGATGGCTGGTTCTATGGTTGGTTCCTTGACAGCAGGCTCCTCGATAGCAAGCTCCTCGATGGCAGACTCAGCGACAGCTGGCTCCTCGACAACTGGCAATCCGATGGCAGGTTCCTCGACTGGTTGTTCCTCGACGGCTAACTCCTCGACGGCAGGCTCCTCGATGGTTGGTTCCTCAATGGCTGGCTCCGCGACGGCTGGCTCCTCAACAGCTTGCTCCTCACTGGCTAGCTCCACAACAGCTGGCTCCACAGCTGGCTCTTCAACGGCAGACTCTTCGACAACATGCTCATCGATAGCAGGCTCCTCGGTAGTTGGCTCTGCTGACTCGTCAATAGGTGGCTCGTCAGAGGCTGGCTCCGCGACAGGTGGCTGCTCGATGGGTGGGTCCTCAACGGCTGACTCCTCAATAGTTGGTTCCTCAATAACTGGCTCCTCGACAATTGGTTCTTTGATTGCAGGTTCCTCAAAAGCAGGCTCTTCAATAGCAGCAGGCTCCTCGACGGCAGGCTCCTCGACAATTGCTTCCATAGCAGGCTCCTCGATGGCTGGCTCCTCGACAGCTGGCTCCTCGATGGTTGCTTCCTCCACAACCGGCTCCTCGACGGCTGGCTCCTCGAAGACAGGCTCCACGATGGCAGGCTCTTCGAACGTTGGCTCCGCAATGGCTTTTTCCTCGACCTCCGGCTCGATGGCTGGCTCCGCGGTGGCTGATTCTGCCATACTTGACTCCTCGATGGCTGGTCCCTCGATGGCTGGCTCTTCCACATCTTCCACAGTTGTCTTTTCGGTGGCTGGCTCCTCGATGGCCGGCTCGGCGACAGCGGGTTCCTCGACAACTGACTCTTCAATGATTGGCTCCTCCACAGCTGGCTCCTCAATGGCAGATCCCTCGACAGCGGGCTCCTCGACAACAGGCTCCTCGACGGGTGACTCCTCGACAGCTGGCTGCTCAATGGCAGGCTCCGCAGCAGCTGGCTCCTCGAAAATTGGCTCCTCGATGATTGATTCCTCGACGGCTGACTCCTCGGTGACAGGCTCCGCGATGGTTGGCTCCGCAACAGCTGGCTCAACAGCTGGCTCCTCGACGGTAGGCTCTGCAATGGCAGGCTCCGCGATGGGAGGCTCCTCGATGGCTGGTTCCTCAACGCTTGGCTCGTCGACGGCAAGCTCGACAGTAAACTCGTCGATAGCAGGCTCCACGCCTGCAGGCTCCTCGATAGCAAGCTCCTCAATGGCAGACTCCTCGACGGCTGGCTCCTCGACAACTGGCAATTCGATGGCTGATTCCTCGACGGCTGACCCCGCGATGACAGGCTCATGGATGGTTGGTCCCTCAATGGCTGGCTCCGCGGCGACTGGCTCCTCGACAGCTTGCTCCTCGACAGCATGCTTGACAGCTGGCTCCACGAGGGCTGATCCATCGATAGCAGGCACCTCGGTTGGTTCCTCGGCAGCTGGTTCATCTATAGCGGGCTCCTCGATGGCTGTTTCCTTCACAACTGGCTCCTCGACGGTGGACGGCTCAACGGCTGGCTCCGCAATAGCTAGCTCGTCGGCGGCTGGCTCTGCGACAGCTAGCTCCTCGACGGGCGCTTCCTCCGAGATGGCTGATTCCTCGATGACAGACTCCTCCATGGCAGACTCCTCCATGGTTGGTTCCTCAATGGCTGACTCCTCAAAAATTGGCTCTTCGATGGCTGGTTCCTCAAATGCAGGCTCCTCAATAGCTGGCTCATCGACAGCTGGCTCCTCAATGAGTGGCTCCTCAATGGCTTCCTCAACGGCTGGCTCCTCAACAGTGGGCTCCTCGATGGTTGTTTCCACTACAGCTGGCTCCTCGACGTATGGCTCCTCGATGGCTGGCTCTTGGATGGCTGACTCCGCGATGGCAGGCTCCTCAATAGTTGGTTCCATAGCAGGCTCCTCGACAGCTGGCTTCTCGACAACCACGTCGTCAACTGGCTCCTCATTGGCTGGTTCCTCGACGGCTGGCTCAGAGATGGCAGGCTCTGAGATGACAAGTTCCTCCAGAGATGGCTCCTCGATAGCTGGCTCTGCAACAGATAGCTCTTCAATGGCTGGCTCGGCAACAGCTGGCTCCTCGACCTCCGGCTCCTCCACGGTTGAAGTTTCCTCCACAACAGGCTCATTGATTGCTGATTTTGTAACAGCCGGTTCCTCAATGACTAGTTCCTCGATAGCGGATTCCTCGATGGCAGGTTCCTCGATGGCAGGTTCGGCAACAGCTGGCTCCTCGACGGCGGGCTCCTCGACGGGTGCTTCCTCGATAGCTGATTCCTCGATGGCAGGCTCCTCGACGGCAGGTTCCTCGATGGCAGGTTCCTCGATGGCAGGTTCCTCGACGGCAGGTTCCTCGACGGCGGGCTCCTCGACAGCAGGCTCCTCCATGGTTTCCTCCACAGCAGGTTCCTCAATGGTTTCCTCTACAATTGGCTCATCGACGGCTGGCTCCTCGACGGCGGGCTCCTCGACGGCGGGCTCCTCGACGGGTGCTTCCTCAATAACTAATTCCTCAATGACAGGCTCCTCGTCAGCAGGTTGCTCGATGGCAGGGTCCGCAACAACTTGCTCCGCAACACCTGGCTCTTCGACGGCGGATTCCTTGACAGCAGGCTCCTCGATGGTTGTTTCCTCCATAACTGCTGCCTCGACGGCTGGCCCCGCGATGGCAGGCTCCTCGACCGTTGGCTCCACATCAGGCTCCTCGACGACTGGGACCTCGAAGGCTGGGACCTCGACAGCGTGCTCCTCGATGGTGATTCCCTCCATAACTGGCTCCTCCACGACAGGCTCTTCGAAGACCGCGACAGCTGGTTCCTCGTCAACTGGCTCCTCAATGGTTGGTAACTCGACGGCTGGTTCCTCGATGATGGGTTCCTCGATGACTGGCTCCGTAACAGCTGGCTCCTCGATAACTGCTTGCTCGATAGGGAGTGTTTCATCGATGCCCACCGAGGACGCGCTGACTGCTGCACGAAAATAATCAGTATTTGTATCAGTTAATGGGTAAAGAAACGTTGCTTCTTACAATGTGTATCAACGTTATCAGATTCAGCAATCGACCTCGAGTTTGCCTCCTCGATAATTGTGGTCGGCGCAGGAATAAATTGTTCCTGGGGTACAGTTTCAAAGAGTATGCCTGTGACCTTTTTCGAATCGTCTTCACGTATCAATAAAGACATTGCCTCACCTGTATTCTCAACTGGAGCCGACGGGACTGCTGCCTCAACTAAACGAAAATCAATAATTAGAATTTTCCCCGCCAAAGGTAAGAATATAATATATGACTCACTTTGAACTTGAGCATCGATATGGTCAGCTACACCCGCAATATTTGCGAGTACAGCACTGTCTTCTGGTTCTTGGATTGTCTCCGTAGTTTCGGATGCTGTAACTTCTGCTGCGTTATCTTCTTTATGTACGGCTTCCTCACTGAGTTCAAGGGCCGCATTATTTGCGACAGGTTGTTCTTCTTGGTCATCTAGAGCGATTGAAGAATTGTTTTCGACGTGTTCTGCTTCCGTAGAACTCTCGCTGGTAAGGGCATGTCGAGGCTCAGATTCTGCTACTGCTGCGGCCATTGGTTCATTGTTCACAGGAGTCAAGTTTGCTTCAGCGTTGGATTCAGATGGTATAACTTGTTCGGCTTAATTTGTAATAATGAAAAATAAGATTTAAGTATATAGGTATATATTCTGCTACTGACCTGTAGTGGTCGTCTCGAGATCGGCGATAGACTCAACCGCAGCCTGGGATTCGCTAACACCTTCAGTATCTTCACTGGAGGTTACTTCGATTGGAAGGGCTTCGACTGGGTGTTGCAGTGTTTCTGGTTGGGGAGTTGCTTCCGGAATATGCTCAACCTCCGCAGAATCTTCGAGAGAGACGACTTCATTGACCTCAGCTGCCTCGTCGATAGTCTCCACAGTCTCCGGAGTGGGACCAGGGACATTTTGTTCTTCAGCTGCTTCTGTTTGAGTTATGGCATCATGGGCGACTTGGGGCTCAGAAGCAGCTTCAAGGACTGTCTCTGGTTCGATGACGGCCTGGACATCTTCATCATTAAGGGCTGAAATGGGTAGTATATCAGGATGACAATTATTTGTTTCAGAACAAATAAGTAACTCACGCGTCGCTCCAGACTCTACATCTGCGGTATTAGTGACCAGTTCGACTTCAGCGACGGGCTCTTCAGCTTCCACGACCAGTGGACTGTCTTGGACAGCGACAGCTTCAGCTGCTGACTCCTCCGCGGTTTGTGCAATCGTTTCGGGTTGAAGGGGAGCCTCTCCAACAGTTTCATCGCCCGCAGAGGCGATGTTTTCAACATGAACGGCTTCGGCTACAAGCGCTTCGACGGGTCCTTCCTCCGCAGATCCAGTCTCCTCCAAAACAGCGGCTTCGGGGATAAGATTATCTTCCGTCTCAGCTACGGGGAGTGTAAACGTCTCCGATTCGACGAGCGCTTCGGCTTCTGGAGCAGGCGCAGGCTCTTCGATAGGGGTGACTTCCGCTGCGGGCACATCAACAGCCTCCTCAGGTTCAAAGGCAGTTTCCACTTCGATCGCAGGCGCGGGTCCTTCCTCTGCAACAGCGGCATCAACTACTGGGAATGTCTCTGGGATGTGAGTGCTATCTTCGGCGGTTGACGTTTCAGCTGCTGGCACTTCGATCTCATTGATACCGGCGGAAGGCTCGCGCGCTTCTTCGACAGGCTCCACGGCGGCAGCAGGCTCGCTGGCTGGAGCAATGACCGCCTCCTCGACCTGGATGTCCTGCTGGGGAGAGACTCTATCCTCAACGGCTTGCGCGACAGATTCTGCAGCAGATTCTGCAGCGATCGGAGCCTCAACGGAAGGCGTGCTTTCCTCTTCAGCGACGGCTGCATCAACGGGAGGCTCGCCAGCAGGAATAACAGCAGCTTCCTCGGCCACGACTTCATCCTTGAGAAGGGCTTCTTCCTCGACAGCTGGTGCAGAGGCAGCGCCGTTTGCGGCTTCGACTTCCACGACGGGCGCACTCTCCTCAATAGCAACATCCTCAACAACAGGAACCTCCTCGACTGCGACTTCTTCCTTTGGAGAAATTTCATCCTCGACGGCTGGAGCAGCATTGACGGGGGCAGAAACTTCAACAGCATCAACAGAGGGCTCGGCAGCAGGAACAATGGGTGCTTCTTCAGCCTCGACTTCTTCCTTAGGAAGGGCCTCTTCAGCAACCACTGCGACAACCGCTGCAGATGCAATGACAGCAGCAGCCCCGATGGCGGGCACACTCTCTTCTTCAACAACATCAGCAGCCGGCTCGCTAGCAGGAGCCTCGACTGCTTCCTCGACCGCGGTTTCTTCCTTGACTGGAACTTCTTCGGCGATTGGCACGACGGTGTCAGGCTCGATGGCGGCTGGAGCTTCAATGGAAGGTACGCTTTCCTCTTCGGCAGGGAGGACATCAGCAATTGGCTCGGTGGCAGGGGTTTCAACTACTTCCTGGGCATCGGTTTCCTCCATCGCATTCGGAATGGCCTCTTCCTCAGCGACGGCGGTGGCGTCATCTTCCACCTCGGCGACGACAGGCGCAACCTCAACAGCAGGCTCGTGAAGAGGGATTTCGACGACCTCTTCGGTCTTGGCTTCTTCCTCTGCAACTGTTGCAGCGACGGCGCCATTGGTAGCCTCGACTTCGACAGGAGGTGGAGCCTCTACGACAGGGGCAGTATCAAGCTCGGATTCAGCAGGAACAGGGATAGCGGCCGCTTCTTCAACTTGGATTTGTTCCTTAGGAGCGATGTCCTCAACAACGGCTGCAGCATCCTCAGCGACAGGCTCGCCAGCAGCAGTGATTTCTTCTACAGCCTGCACTTCTTCCTTCGGAGCGATTTCATCCTGAGGAACGGCCACGGCGTCATCAGCGGCGGCAGGTTCGCTGGCAGGAGCAGGAACGGCCTCTTCGTCGACCTCGGCTTGCTCCTTTGGACTGGCACTAGCATCCTCGGTGCTTGCAGCAACCGCAGCAACAGTAGCCACGGCAGCTATAGCAGCAGCAGCAGCAGCAGCAGCAGCAGCAACGGCCGTCGTATGCCCTTCCGAGTCTTTGGATTCGGCGACAGGTGCCACTTCGACCTGCTCAGAAGGAGGTGTATCTGCAGGAACAGGCTTCCGCTCAGCCTGCTTTCCCTTGGAAGCGGGCGCCTCCGACTTGACCTCCGCTTTCGCCTCTTCCTCAAGCAGCTCGCCCATCTCGCCGATCTTCGGCGACTTGTCCCGCTTCTTGCCCTTCACAGACGTCGCAGACGAACTCGAGCCCGTGCGCGACATGCTCCAGAAAGTGAAGCGCTTCCTGCCCGAAACAGACAGCGAGGGCGACGCAGGCCGCGCCGTCTCCGGGGGCGGCGTCGACACAGCGACGGGGGTAACGACAGGCGCAGGGGCCGGGGCGGGCGGGGGCTTGACGGTGTACACCTGCTCGAGGATGAGCCACTTCAGGGTCTTCTGCGCCTGGCCCTCGACGATGGGGCCGTACACGAGGCGCGGCACGAGCGTGGACTTGAATTTGCAGATGATGAAGGTGGGCCAGGTCGAGGCGATGGGGTCGAGCAGGGAGTCGCTCCAGAAGTCGATGAAGGCCTCGTCGAACTGGATGATGTCCAGCTTGGAGGCTTTGACGACGGGGGTGGTGTCCTCCACCGGAGCTGCTTCGGCTATTTGGATAGCACCTAGCACGCCATTCTCTGAGATAGAAAGGCGCGGAATATCGATGCTCTTCCTTGGACTCCTAACACGCTTGCTGGATTTCCTGGACACCGAAACCGAGCTAGGAGGCACGGTCTTCTCGATGTCATTATCGAAAAGAGTGGAAACGAGTGGTACGATCGCAGGTGTGGAATCAAGGAATCCCGAAGAAGAGAACTGCGCCCAATCACTACCAATATTGTTAATCCCAAGAGGAGAAATGGGCGTAGGTGTAGAAGCAACAGGCTCCGACACGAATTTCTTGTGCTGACTGCCCGAGGCAGTTGGTTGTTCTTGAGCATCCTCCGAGAAAGCCTTCTTCGTAGGGGATGTCGGAAGGAGCGTAAACGTCGGCGACTTTGCCTCCTGGGATTTACCTGCACGCGCGTCAGGGATGATGGAGAGGAAGCGAATCGTCTCGTCTGCGAATATATTGCTCAGAGGCGAAGGGCTGCTTCCATTCTTCGAGGCAGCCGTGATTTTCGCCCAAAGCTCTGCGAACTCGCCCTCGGTGACTTGGGTAGAAAACGCGTCGGCGAGGAGGTTGAGGGGGTGCATCTTCGACTTGGGCTTAAGGCTGGCCTTTGGGAATTCGATTTCGATGCGGACGAAGAGGGCTTCGTAGGTTGGGGTGGAAAAGCGCGGACGCGGCAGGAGCTGCAGGTCCATAGTGGGCGATGACAGTCCTTGGGTATACGGGTATTTGCGTACGAGCTCCAGCAGACGAACGGGCATACGCTGGTCGGCGGATTCATCCCTGTACAAACAAATTTAGATAAAGAGAAAAATCGGAGAGAAAAAAATTAATTCACCTGATCCTAGCTAGGAAAATATGCTCGAGCATACGACCTGTTCGCTCCCACCTAGTGTAAAATGAGGCCCAATCATCTTTATCTTCAGCACGTCGGGCGGCCAACAACCACAACCCAAACATCTTGGAAAGCTTGCTGCCGGAAGTGCTATTGGCTTCAGCATGTGCGGCGAGGGAAGAAAATATCTCCAGCGTCGCTGTCAGTAAATCCAAGTGTGCCGGAGGCAAATTCGGTGCCAACTTCTCCGAAAACGATTTCGGAGGATATTCGGCTGCTGCTTCCGCATCAAGGAAGGCTTTGTACCATCCGTCATCGGTACCAAAGCTCTCGCCTTCGATCTGCAAGTGGCGCAGGCCCCAACGAAGAACAGCTGCGACGTCATGAGGAGACCGCGTAAAATGGATCTCGGATTCGAAAAGAGAAGTAGGCGAAGTGATAGAAGAAGGAGAGGCGATATTTTCAGAATTCTGAAGATTCATAGAATAAATGAAGCGTGAAATCAGTCGGCGTTGGACGTCGACGGATGAAGAGTACCAATGGGGGTGCATTATCCCAAGGGTCTCCAGTCCTGTTAAATATCTCCGTAGTCAGCAATCCGCGGTATTTTTTTTTGGAAGATAAAAAAAATACATACCGCGAGTAGTAATAGCTTTCGAGCATGCTTGTATAAGTACAAGGGCTTCCAATGGATTCAAACGACGCTGTCCTATGACAGCATCACTTAGGAGGCCCTGGGTATCGAGGTCGGTATCATGAAGAAATCCAAGCTGACGAGAGGCAAGTTCTTCTTTAGTTTCACGAAAATTTAAAGAAAGGTGAGGAAGGCTATCGAGCTTCCTATGGTTGACTTCCGGAGAAGATGGACGCGACTTTCCGCGAAAGAGGGAAAATCCGATATCCCTATCCTTTGCCTCGTGTCCGTTCGTCTTCGGCGGGTCAAGTTCGAGAAAGTGGTTTGCGCTAGGAGAGACATTTGGTGAGATGGCTTCGAACTTGCCGTCGAGAAGTTCTCCAGGGGCTAATGTTGTTGGTGACGTTTCCTTGTCCTCTTTCTTACGTCCAAAGACTTTGGACAAAAAGGAGTGCATCGCGTGGCCCTGAATGCCGGGAGGGTTAATCAATTTCGCGTGAAATCAGGCCTGGACGTGTTTGGGTATACTCACAAGCGATGTACGGTGTCCTCGAGCCCTAGGACGATCCCGACAGTGAGAGTGTTGGTCGTGTATCAAGATTCCGAGGCCAGGAGGTTGCCTGCAGGCTGCCACGTGCTGTGCACTCGGAGTCTATGGCGCCATCCCAAATAACCATCGGCCCGCGCACAACCACCACCATCAATCCAAGGTCCATCCATTGGACTTCAAGCTTCCACCTTAGGACGAGGATATTGGACAGATGATTTGCGGTGAGCAATAGCGTACCACAGACGCACTTCCCAGGCTTACTTTGGCTTCAAACAGGGCAAAATTGGCCTCGAAGCCCTTAATTAAATCCACGCAAACTACCCGTTCCATCCTTGTCGCTGCTGGATCAGTTTCGCACCTTGAGACTCATCTTTCTAATATACCTGGTGGTATCATAAAGGGCACGGACCGCGCTTCGAGATAGCCATGACTTGTCAAGGAAATCCGTGAAGCCTGCATGTAAAGGCTCGTGATCGAACGCGGAGATGAGGAGATGGCAAGAGATTGCGGGCGTTCATCATTGAGATGAAGATGGTGGGCGTTTATCTAATCCAGCATCCCAGTTAATTTTCTAAACTTATGTTTTCTTTCCGACAGGCGAAATGCGCCAGGCGGACTATTTTGGACCAACTCTGCGCCTACGTAGGGCTTATGTCACTCTTACCCCCCAACCGCCGCCTGCCTCATGTAGTTGGCAAAGAGTCCTACTGCAATTGGACACCATACGTCATTCTATTCCCCGCCTTAATCTCCTACCCGGCATCGATTCACCAACAAGAACCATCCCATGTTATCGATGGCTGGAAGCATCCACCTCTGGATGTGGTTGATTTGCGATGACCGTGCCACAGTTTCGCATGGCGCACCTTAATTTATCATCTTAGCCCAACTGAATGTCGATTGGCCTCGAAGCCTTTGCTCAGCTCCGCTACTTGAATTCTAGGTGTATTCGTTGTAGCCTTAGCGTACCATCGTTTCAGCAAGCACCCACGAAGCACGATGGTGATCGAGGTCGGTCAGTGACGCCACGGGGCTATCAACCATCCTGAGTCCTGACTAAAGAGCGGTGAGCGCTTGTCCAATCAAGCATCACAGTCAAGTTTCCATAACTTACTTTTCCTACCCGACGATCAGAATGCACCCGGTCAACTCTGGTGATTCAAAGCTTTATTCTTCAGAAACTCTGCTCTCTACATATGGTTTCAGCTTGCGTCAGCCTTCGTTGTTGCCACCCGAAGCCGGCGTACGCCACCTACGGCTGGCAAAGCTGGATGTTCTATGAAATACAGGAACATCGCGCAGTATGTACGATCTACGTCATTCGGGTGTCGCGCCCATATCCCCTGAAATAGATTTAATTTATACCTCAGGCCAACCTTCAGCCTGGTCTTGCCGAAGTCAGAAGGTGTGTAGCAATTCTCTAACACATCACATTGGCATCACTCGCTCAAAATGTTGCATCCCCAGTCAGTCTGATACCGAAAACTAGAAATATTCGACGGAGTCCCATATTTGGATTTTGAACGACCACGCTTCCCCGTCTCAAGTCCATATTCGTGATCCTGTTCCCTCGCCATAATTAGCCCACGAAACAAGCCATCGAACTGGATTCTACCTGTGGTGGACATTCTAATTTCTAGCGCTTTTCTTGACATAACCTTCCCCGGTATCTTTCCTTCGTTGTGGTCATTCTGCGGGCAGCGAAACCATCCCGTCCGCCCTTGGATGTGATACTTTGCCATCAAAAATATAGTGTGCCAATTATATTGATAGGAAAACAAAGATCAGACGCCTTGTCGAGAAGAATCATTCTCGTTTCACACACTTTGGCACTCATGATTTGTATGGCGAGGGTACATATTTGACATGGTCTGCCGCCCATGCGTTTCGTTTCTCTTTCCAGACTCCCTTGCTTGGCGGCGACTTATGCGAGCTCGTCGAGGATGTTCTTTAGGAATCTTGCCCTATTCTTCGTAGTCGCGGACTGTCTTCTCCTGCCTTCCATTGGTCAGACCAACCATGCTGTAAGCTCGCTATATTGCTCGCATAGACTTACCCTTATTAGATGCATCGTCATATCTGCTGTACTAGGTGACCGTGGGAGAACTGGGAAGCTTCTACAGTCCCTTGACTTTAGCAGCCGGTATCAACGACACCGTGACATTCGTTTTCGAAGGACCGTAAGTCACTTCATTCTCGACATCCAGCTATCCATTCTTAAATCTCGCACATCGCAGATTTCATACCGTCACACAATCCAGTCTCGCGAACCCATGCGTCCCACTTCCTGGGGGCTTCAACAGCGGTGTCCTTGGACGGGGAACGAATGATTCGACTACGCCGTCCCCAACGTGGACCATTCTCATCACCAACATCAGCGAACGTAAGTCCCATATCCTCTGGCGCTGAAAAAGATCCCGGCCTCTCATAGATACTTGTTAATCAGCGATCTGGTATTTTTGCGAAATTTCGACGCCTACTTCTCACTGCGAATCTGGGATGGTGGGGTAAGCCTTCAATCGTCAGTCATCGATCGGAAGTTTGATCCATAAAATAGGGCAATAAACCCTCCGAGTCAAGAGGTATTCCAACAATTTCGGAGTGCAGCAGAGGCGGTGACTGGCACACCAGCTGTACGTCTTCTCAATCGAAATTCTGTTTCCTTGTATTCATAAAGGACACTAGCCATCGCCGACCTTGGTATTGAGCGGCATAGGTGCAGTTGCTTCGCAGGGCCCTGTCACACCATCTTCATCCACGAGCCAAAGTACGCCCACATCTCATCTGGGCACAATCATCGGCGCCGCAGTCGGAGGTGCTCTCGGTGCCATCCTCATCATCGCTGCCATCACTTGGTGGCTCGTGCAACGAAAAGCCCGGAATGTGGCGGACTCGCCCACGAGCGACGACTCCCATTTCTTCCAGTACAACCCTGCCCCCGTCCGCGTGCGGCGTCCGAGCGAGGCCTTCGTGGCGGCGAAAGCTATGGAAAACTCCATGGTCACCGCGTTCCCATTACCGCCCGATTCTGCGGCCCCGCTCGCCCCCAATCGCAGGGCAAGCACCTCGCCTGGAAATGTCATGCCGCCGGCAGGCATTCCGCGAAAGAACTCCGACCAAGCGCTGGAGCGCCAGCCCTCTTTGCAGTCGACATTAGCGAGCCCTGGGATGATGGAACAGACCTCCAATGTGGATATGCGCGCGCTGGCGACCCAAGTCGCCGCCGTCCTGCGGAACTCGCCCTCTGGGGGCACCCTGAGCACTACGACGAACACCACCGGCAGCCTGCTCAGCCCAACAGCGAGCAGCATGCAGCATCAGGCGTTCCGCGCGGACAAGCGGCTGGGGCTGCACACCGCGGACCAGTCGCACAGCTCTCAAGATCCACCCGCGTATCGTGCGGCTATGGGTACTCCCGCCCAAGATGTGCTGAAACCGAACAGAGCATAATTTTATATACTTCACGTTTTACCTTATCATCATCTCCATCCATCCATCCATGTCCACCCACACTGCTATCGTTTTCCGCTTTGTCTCCGTGGTCGATGTCGTGCTAATACTACTTTTGTATTTCATACGCCGTTCTTGGCTCTCACGAAGTTGTGTCGAACCTCCATAGATTTGTATGTATTGACAAAGTTCATGGGATAAACTCCCGCATCCTCCGCTCCTATTCTGACATCTGATCTCCATCATCATCTGTTCCTCCATGTTCATTTTCAAAACCTGTATCTCCCACATCCACATACCATATCCTGCCATGAATTCCCTCATTACATTCTGCTGGCTCTGCCTCGGTTAGCATCAGCTGTTCGCCACTGCCGCTGGATGAATCTGATACTCCTGGTCCCTCGATCATGATTGCAGTTCTATGTAAAGAAAGTATCGCAGTTGATCTGGTATTTATCTGACCTCAAAAAAGTCATTCTTCCCACCTTTAAACAGCTCCATGAGAACATGGATAAGATGGGATAACTGGTGTCTCTCATGTCAGGAGTCCGGCGCCACTGCTCTCATGCTTTTTCACAGGAAGCTCCCCATAATTAGCTCCTGCTACATCATTGGCACTGCCATACTTACTCTAGTATCCCTGGACATGCCCATCGATTTTATCATCAGCCGCATTTCGGAGTCTGCCTACGGGAGACTAGACATGCCCAAGCAATCTCATCAATGACAATAACCTATAAAGAATTGCATATACAACAGACACATGCTCGCATAGATTGAAACCATAATTTGAAGAGTTAGACTATCCAACCGATTAACTTACAAGGTGCTAAGAATAAGATCACTGGAATATAAAGAAAAAATATAGCAACCACAATGTCAATGACCAATCGGCCATGATAGATTCCCAAGGTCAATCATACATCATGTCCAACGGTCCGCGCACGACAGTCGAACGTTGGGCGGTCACCCATAGTCGTATGTAGCTGGCAATAGGGTGGATAATCTCGAGGGCATCAATCCGCTGGCCTGCTGGTCCTCATGTAGTGGTATCGGAAAGAAAAACTCTCACTGGCTTGGCCCAGCGCCTTGCCCGCCTCCAGGGGGTGATGATGATGTGGTTGTAGTAGGAGCCGTTGTCGTGCTAGAACTAGATGTGGACGACGATGCTGGGCCACTGCCCACCCCTACGCCGGCGCCGGCGCTCGTTGTGGATGTTGATGCGGAGCTCGTTGCGGCGCCCCCGCCGACTCCAACGCCAACATCGGCGTTGGACGACTTCTTTTTCTTCGAGCCACCCACGGCGCCTCCTACGACGGCAGCGACAATAACGACGAATACGACGATAAGGATGATGATGCCTTTTTTCGTGCGATAGAAAGGTGTTGGCTTCTTAAGTGGGGGAACAGCGCTGGTGCTTCGATTCTCCTGCGCGTATGCTTCGAGATCATGCCTGGAGTTCTGCCTCGAGTTCGAGGCGGGCGGCGTTGGCGCTATAGGCTTCTCTGCCAGGAGATCTGAGTTATAACCATGCTGTGAAACGATGCAGACGATTTAGTCAGTCCTCCATGCAATTACCGAGCATCTGGGCATGCTGATCAAGCCCATAATGGCTGGGAAGCGTGTACGCACCTGCAATTGTTTTTTCGTCGCAGCTGGCGCTTCAGCCAGCAGACTCTCGTCATACGGTGATGCCATGAGCGCTCAGTGTACCAATAACGACTCCTGGTCGATTGCTGGTCAGAAACGTGGTATGGGATGGTGTCAACCTCGAAGCCACTGTACAGCCTCAACGAGAGTCGTGGGGCCAGTTTGGCCCCGACCTGTTCGGCCCTGCCAGCTGCCAATGTTTGTAGAGATGCGTTCATATATGGCAGGTCAGGCACATTTGTATTTAGATTCGCACAACAAATACAATTGCAAGCCTAAATTTGGCCTTGGACCAATGCGAGGCCAATGGCACAAGTTGCTTTTGAATTGCTTCAATAATTATCACCCAACACTCGCATTCAAGTTGGTCTCAGGAAGTACTTTCGTAGACTAGTACTGGTCGGGAATTTATTTGTTTTGTTATCATCACCAACTCAAGGTGACTACGTACTTACATCTCAAATTTGTTGCAAATTTGATAGCAGTCATGCAAACGCAGCTATATCTCTTCGTCGTTCACAATCTTTTCAGTTCAGTCGAGGTGTCTTCTACTGCTGAAATTAACCGAAATGCCATATGCTCAAGCTCTTTTAGGACAGAGATAGAACTCGGCCACTAACTCAATGGACGCAGCAGATGCATGTACAACGAACTCGAAAGCAGCCATTTAGTTTAAGCACATACTAGCACCCTTATTCATGAAAGCAGACCTGGCAATTTTTGGTAGATAGCAATATCAAAATACTATTGCAGCGACTCAGAAAACCCATTACACAAAAGCGTAGTAATTAGCGCCCGAAAAGACCCAAAACTGGCTGCGAAACCATGCATCTAGGCGTTGATGTTGATAGGAGTGCATCCAAGCGCGACGACGCCGTCTGAGTAAAAAAGGAATCATGAGTTAGCTGACAATGAGTCGGTATATAATTTTCACAACTTACTGAAGCTGTTGTTGGTGCAGCAAACAGTCTGCTGAGTGCTTTTTGAGAAATAGAAATATGATAGGTTAACAAGGGCATATCATTCGCGACACACAACGTCGCTTACCATGCTTTCGATCCAAGATCAACAGCAGTGATAGGGCTGCATTTGAGTCCAGCCAGACCAGTGAGTCCCTGGGTAGCGACTCCCAGCGGCCCCAGGGCCTGGACGACGTTGGCACTTTGTACGCTCTGCACGCTGTTGCCTATGAACGACGCCAGATCAGCGGCACATCCACAACCGAAATGCGAAAGGGCGCCGACTTACAGCACTGGACTGGACCGCTGTTGCACGTAGGAGATTTGGTCTCGCTGGAGGGGCTGGCGACTGCAAGGCAGGCAAGCGCAAGAGTGACGAAGGCGAACTGCATTTCTGAGACGGTGACGAAGTAGTAGTAGGCAAGTGGTTATTGGCTTTGAACGTTGGTGGTTGTTCGAATGCAGTACATCGTCGAAAACCTGCACATTTTATACGCTTTCCAACACTGTATGCCTAAAGTAGAAAGAAGCATACCGGGGACGGTCAATGCTAAAGGAAAGGCAAAATTAAGGACGTCCACGTACTTTAGGCTTCCCTTTCTCGTAACGGGTCCTGCGTCGAAGGACGGCCAGCTGAGGTGGAGCCTTGCGAAATTCGGAATGAGGAGACAAGCTTGTCAATATAGCAGGAATAAGTGTCAGACGGAATTCTCGCTGCAGCCAAAGATATTATTTTGCCCTGTCGTTTTTTCAGCACTAAGTGCACACAGTATCAGTCATCGTCCGACTCCTGTTAGTAGCGCAGTTCCATGCAACTCCGAAGCTGGTCGGCGATTTGATCGCCATAGAACGGCCTATTAATCGAGTGTGAATTCACCAGTTCTTCGCTTTCTTTTCGGCGCGCCACAGGATTCCACTGTCCAATAAACTTGAGTATTTACGCCCACATTCGGTAGTGAACAGGCGTTGCTAGACGGGCGAGCGGCGAAGTGAGTCATGACTCATGAAGGGCGCTATGGAGGCCTAATGAAAAAAAGGGTGTTAACAGCACCAACCGGTGTGTGCATCAGATAAATTCCGAGATAACAATGCGTTTTTCGCTTTCGAAATAAACACTATGCAAAGGCCGAGAAGGATGGCCACTTAAGAGATCGGTTGCTGCAAGAAAAAGAGGCTCAATCGTTGAGCCTCTCTATCGTCTTGAATTTGAATGGGCTCCACATGCTGCAGTGAAACGATATGCGTCAGTCTAGCTCTTCACGATATCCCGACTGACCGTAATTCTATTAGACTAGACACCATTATTAAACGAGATTGGGACGCCAAGAAGTCCAGACCTGTTCGGGATCGCGAAGATTTCGTAGCTTCCGCATAAGATTTCTATACAAATAAGTAACTTCGTTTTTTGAAGGTATATACAAGCCTCTCCGACATTCTCTAGATATACGGGGGCCCAAGTGCTGCACAAAGTCCGTCCAATCAGCAAACCGATTACTGAATAACAGCGATAAATGATTACGATACCTGTCCTGAATATACCCAAAGTAAATTCCACGACGAGGAGCAGAACACCGCCTCCTGGAGCCAGTCGAAGAACCTTGGGTACGAATCCCTTGTACAAAGCCGCTACACCTTCTTCTCTTGCGATTGTGACTATCGCAGGATATGTCCAGTTGTATTTTGGCGCCACGCCGGGTATCTTTTCCGCTCCTTGAATACGTGATTTTACGACCTAGAAATATATTCAGGCGCTGGAAAAAAGAAAAGAAATTGGAACTGTCGTACATCGAATCTGGTTGCAGGATCGAGGGATTAGATCGTAGGCGAGGATGAGGCAAAGAGGTGTATGCGCTGCTTACGGGGTATTGAGAAGCGTTCCAGCAAATCCACCGATTGCGCCAGAAACGAAGTTGTTGAAGAGTTCAGCTTTTCCAGTCTATGAAAATATGAAAATAAGATTGAGTGAGACTCAAAAGAGTGTTATCCGACCTCAGGCTTAGGGAGAAGGCTTTTGATTTGATAGATACATCCAAAGTATCCTCCGTTCCAGTAAACATGTCTGTCGAATAGTCGAACATTAAATATTGTAAGCGGCAGAGACAGGAGTCTTACCTCCAGAAAGTCGATTCCATTCCCGCATAAAGGCCGAGAATACCCTGTTTACGAACGACTTGCTTCACGACGTCCATGGGTCCTTTGTAGGTGCTATTCTTGTCTTGCAGTCTGTTATAAATTAGTGAAAATCATAAGAAGACAAACTACCACACCCACTTGATCTTCACAAGCTCAAAGGGCACCACAACGAAACTTTCCTAGAATTTCGGGTTAATAACGGGGCAATATGTCACGTAAAAGTTGTCTTACAGTAGCTCCTGCACTACATCCAGTCAAAGTTGCTATATTTTGGGTCATTTTAGATTCTCCGAAAAGGCCTAGGTATGTTTTTCCCCAGAAATCATTGGCGGCACTGTATCATCATATGTTCATCACACGCGCAAGGAATGGACAAGTATGGTGATATACTGACAATTTGACCGCACGCTTAGGCGCCTCGAGCATCAGAGGGGGGACGAGCCCTGTATAATTTTAGTTTTGGATGATCACAATCGCGTTGAAGAGTTCGTTACCTCGGTAGAGACGGCCTGCGCTGTGAGGCATATCTCAGAGAGGTTCGAGAGAAATTGCAGGATCCGTACGCACCCTTCTTGCTTGACGATATTTTTGAATGTTCCTACTAGTCCAAACTGCGACTTTCCGGTCTCCAGCTGCATACGCGTCTTGACCTATCGACAAAATGTTTGGATGAAGCTGTCGTGTGATCCAAACACTATAGACGTACAACATCTAAATTTCAGGGGTCATTTAGCTACACGCTTCGCAATGGTAACATCGGGCTCACCGAGAGGGTAGAACGTCAGAATCTCTGAGATGCCAGCAATCGCGCCCGCCGCGAAATTGGCCACGAAAGGTAGAGCTAAAGGCGTGGAAGTCAGTTAAGATAACACACAACGCGCTTTCGCGCTAATGAACGCACGCTTTGGCTTATGCTCGCTCGACATGGTATAATCAAGAAGAGAGAATGAGAGAATCTAAATCCAAGAAAATAAAGGGAAGACGAGAGGAACCGAGCACAGTGGATGTGGTATAAGTAAACCGCAAGGTATTCCGGGCGGACCTCTGCGGGGGCGGATTTATCGGCCAGTCCGCTTTGATGGGGGCGTGACCTCCGTAACTCCTGCACACCGCTCCTGCAGCCGACTGCGTCACTCTCGATGAGCTATGGTGTATATCGGCTCCTGGCAAGAGTTCCAGGATGCGGCGGAGTCGTTGTACTCAAAGTCACCGAATAAGGTACGTCTTTTCCATCTTGAACCTGTATGTCTTCATCTGATAATTGGACAGACGCGGTACTGCGTAAAATGGAAATCATCAGAGGGCAAATTGGTTCTGAAGATCACGGACGATGCCACAGTGAGTTCCAGGATTCAGCAAGAGAGAAAGATGCATCTAACCCTGTCATTCAGTGTCTTAAATTTAAAACCACGTCTTCCATCTTTCTCAATCGATTCGAGGCTTTGAACTTGTCCCTCATGCAGAAGATGCAGAACTACAAACCTCATGAGGAGGCACCCCCAGCCGCTGCGACCTCCGATCTGGTTCCACCCGCCGAGAACGACCGTACAACTAGCCCTGCACCAGCGCAATCATCTTCTGCGCTCCCGACCGCTTCGGTTGCAGGCGGCGGCGTCAAAAAGAAAAAGCCCAAAAAGAAGAAGTAATAGTTGACCGCAGGCGCGATACTGGATAACGGCCGATGTACACGATGGATGGGATGGATCGAACGTGTTGCAAATTATAATCGCTCTGGTGAGTAGCTCGCATCATGCTCTTTATTCGCCATTCTTACCTCGATTTTTTTGTAGACCTCTGTTTTCATGTTTACCATACATAGATCTTGAATCAATTCTTCGCAGAGATCGGCTTGTGCTACATGTGATATAAACTTCAATCAACAGCGCAAGTTTCGTCGATTTAACCGGAGGAAGGCTGAGACTAAGTCCGATGAGTTTTTCCACTGTTCCTACCAGATCCTGGAAGATCGCGATGAATAGTGTCATTTGAACGTTTGAACTTTCACCATATGCAACTCTAGTTGGATATGCGCAAGAGATTCAAGGCTCTCTCAGGATATCCGCGACTGAAGGAGTTACGTGCACACTTCTCATCTTTTACTGTTGTTGAAACTGTGCATTTTCATCGTGTCGACGTCCGCAGCCACACCCGTAATGTATGCCGTCGACGCGACGTATCGCGCATCGTGCAAGACGTGCGTTATTGATTTTTTCGCGCATACTATATCGTGCACAATAAACTGATGTGAAGTCTTTGTAGCTCATCGGCTAAGCAGTTCAAACAACCACTGGCGGATTTTAGCAGAAAGTTATCGAGGAATAGCCCAACACTATTAACCATGTATCTGTCGGTCAGTCTGTGTTTTTTTTTTCCGGTGCCCACGAACTATGTCGACTTCGATGAGAATATGGCACAGCTGAGAGTCTGGCACATTTCAGTGCTGTGTTCATAGTAGCGACATAGGGTACGTCAGCCGCGATATTGTTTCCAACAATACCTCAACTACACTCTATTTCGAAAAAGGGCCGTAGCTCCACTTTTCGCACCCTAGAAACTTTATAGTCTAGTTTCTTCACAATAGCCCGAGACGTAGGTTGAATGCCTGGAGGTTCTGTTGAAAACTGCCCTCCGGCAACTCAAACAGCCGGTCTCACGACATTACACACTATCAGAAAAACTCAATCGATTTCGGTGAAATCATTTGACAGTGACTGCGGATGTCGAAAGCAGAGCATTTCTTAGTCGTCTTCGAATTCCGTAGTATGTCAAGAAACAACACAAGTCTTGTCCCCATGTAGTAGTACCCGCCGTGTTTCGTTCCCTTATCGAAGAGAAATCAACGTTATCTGCGTCTCTTGTGGGCTTTGCGGGGGCCAAGAGCTCGACGTTGCGAGAGCCTCCGTTGAGATTTTCTACCATTTAAATACAACTAAACACTTCTTGCGCGCACAATATTTCTTAAACACCGCGACTAAGGCCCCATCAGCAAGGCTTATTTTTTCGAAGCCGCAGCCAGGTACGACGCGCCTTCAAAGCATCGCCGTCAGTTAAAGGAATGCCGATCCCAACTTCAAGTGTATCCGCGCTGCTGCGGAATCGACGCTCGACGCTAATTTCCTTTTCCATTTTTGCTTCTGTTGTTTTGTTCGCGAAAAAGCCACCGCTCACGTCCGATCCCGTCTGCGTTGTGTACTAATAGAATATATGTCAAAAGAAAAGAAAGCGCCAAGAAAGCGCTCACGTCCGGATTGTAGTAAGAATAAGTCGGCACTTCTCAGATCACGGCAAGGAATTGATATTGGGCATCTTGACGCAAGGCGCTGCGCGCGCTCCTCTGTGTGTTGGCGCAGTCTTGATGAGAGAAACCAAGGCGTGCCAAGCCCCGTTGTATACTATTCAGTTCCTTCCTTGTCATAGACACAGCAATGTGTGTGTGCGTCGGAAAACACGGCATTGGGAGTGCTCTCACTGTGCATCTGTCTTAACGATATCATCAGATAAACGCCGCAAGTTCTACGTGAAATATCGGGCTTTAGAAAGCAATGAAAATTGTACAATCGATGACAATAAAATAAGTGCTCCAGAAAATTTCATCAGAAATGACTGATAGAATGTTGTGAAAAATTAGAGAGGAGAACTTTTTTGAACGGGTCGCGTGCTTGCTCATTAGACTGATATGGATAAAGTACGATTATACGTTAATCGCAATACTACTAATTCAGTAGGAGTTGAAGTTAACAGCTACAAGATCCGGGGGAAAATATATGATGCTAATTGGATGTACAACCAAGCAGTGACTCTCTCATGACGCCTCCAACCAATCTGCCTCTTATAGCACCCAGATTCCATGACATACGATCACAATCTACGGCCGCAGCAGTATTGGGCGCTATTTTCTCAGAGTCATTCCGCTATTTATAGCCAGAGGGCGGGGTATCCTAAAATAGATCCGAGGGCGACATCTTTTCTGACAACTGTGGCCATGATGATAGTAAGTTTGTATCCAGATCCGGAGAGCGCGAGCCATGTCCATGTATAGAGAGAGGGGAGAGGGCGCCGGCAAATAAGATGTAGCGCATCTCGCTGATGTTCTTTTATGGCCTTTTGAGACGACAAGGCAGTTCAGCCCGCGCGGCTGGGTCCAAGGTGGGAGAAAATGCCAAAAATAGAAGGCATGATTCGATGGTACGAATGGATGACTATGGAGCGTAAAGTAAGTTGCACAGATAATATACAAAATGCCATCTACGTATGCGAGGGTGAAAAATAATCTGCTGCGCGAAAAAATCAATCGATTTTGCGGAGGGGCTCGGACCCGCATAATGTGGCACTTTTAGAAATAAAGTTACATCCATGCAGTCGGTATCGGGCCACTGGGAGACCCGCGTCTAAGAAATGTCGTCCCGGAGATTCGTGACCTCTGTGGGTTTAGGCACCGACTCTGGGATCAGCAACAGATCTGGTGGACGCTCGTGACCGCGGCCTGGCGTCAGCAGCGTCGACGGACTGGAGAAGGGGCACGAGTTCAGGCGCTGCAGCAGAATTAAGAGACTCTGTACCCACGGAAATGGCGCTGTGAGAAGATCGTTCCGCTCCCGTTATTGAAGGGGGCAGCGCACCTTCTTCTTCTGATATCGATTCGATCTGCATGAGCGGTGGTGTGGAAATAGCGACGGGAATGGGGGCGGGGGTGGGATCATCGTGTCCTCGAGCGGTGGCGGTGGGACTGAGGGAGGAATGTCCGCATATGATCGCTGTGTGGAGCCAAAGCTGCTAGAGGAAGCGTAGCCAATAGCGTAGAGTTGTTGTTATTGGACGCTAGTGAGGCCATGTATGTTGGAGGCTCCGAGGGTATGACGGTATCTGGGAAATATCTCGGCACGAAGGGGGCAGGACCGACCATATGTGGTGAATCGTCGGATGCATTAGTATGCAGCGATTCATGGTCGCGTTGCTCTCTCTTCGCCGCCAAGTACCGCCTCCGCATAATGCTCAGCGCGAGGCCAAGCGAGAACAGTGCCAGCACGCCGACGCTTCCACCGACTGCTCCTCCAAAAGTTGCAACGTTGTGCTTTTTGACCTGTCTGTAAGAGATTATAGCGTTATCATATTGTTCGAGGGACGATAAACGAATCGCCGACATTCATACGATTCGATACTTACGGGTCCATAGATGGGCTTGGCGAGCTCTGCTGAATCGGATTTGTCGAAGGACTAGCCTGTTCTTCCATTGTATAGATCAGACGTTCAAAGATAAACGTTGAATTTTGGCCGACTTGGACCACGAGCTGGTGGGGTCCATCCGCGAGACCTGATTGGGAGAAAACGAGTTGCCCGCGAGATAATTTGGGTTTGTCGAATCCGATGGCTGCACTGGCTCATTGGCGTATTGTCCAAAAAGAAGGTTAAATTCGTGTTCGAAGACGTTTCATTGACATTTGGGATGTTTGGGGGTTGGGTGGCGAATATGTATACCGCGGTTCCTGATGGTAAAATAGTGTAAGAAGACGCATGACTTCCCTCAAAGTTGATACGAGCCTGTAAAATTGAGTGCCATTGAAACAGTTGGATCCACAAAGCCTGGATCATCGGGATCTAGCCTTGGAAGAACTCGCCTGACGAGCGAACGTCTAGGTCTTCCCACCGGGGGTGGATTTATGGCTGTCGGGATCGGCAGTTGATGTTGTCGACGTTGTGGTTTGCGTACTCGAAGCGGTTGAAGAAGGCCTGTTGTGCTCGTGGGACCATCGTCTGTGTCGGGGGTGGCGGGTGGATGTATTGCTTCATGAAACGAAGTCGAGCTGCCGGGATTTAGACATGACGAACATAATCGTACTTGCATACCACAAGTCGGGTGGTTGGTAGACGATGGAAGGGTCCGTATCCAGAACCGTAACGTTCTCTGCAGCAAGCGCAGAGTGTTGCGCCTGCACCAGCAGGACAGAATGATCGTAAAGCGCAGTAATGAGCGCAGCCTGAGCGTAGTTCTGCCGTAACCAAGCACATTCACAAGATCAGTTGATGCAACGGCGACTGCAGGGCAGAACGTACGACATAGCGAGAGTCTGTATCCTGGACGTCGTGATAATAATCTCCAATGGCCAGCCTAGTATCCTACAGACGATATGACGCTGGGGTAATCTGGAGAAGGGGGATGGGCGTGAGAGGGGGGCCTCATCTGAAAGATGCTAAGCCAAACTAGTTAAGAGAGATCGTCCGAAGGCATTTGCCCACGCGCCAAATTATCCGGGCCAGAGATCGCAGAAGTCTCGGGAAAGGGATGAGAACGAAGAGCCCCGGAGGCTCGTGGTATATTGGCACCTTAACAGACCTTAACGGCCAACGCAGATTGCCGGGCACCACACCTTGGCCTTGGTATACATCTGCGTTCCCACATCTCATTGGAAGACCCAGGCGGCGCAGTGATACGTCCTTGAGGCTGTAGCAGCTATTGGATTCTAGTCAAAAAACCAGTCAAAAACTTGAATAAGATCAATACAAGTCAGATACAAGGTGTAATAAAAGTTGAATTGATCAGAATACACTGAGCATGTGACCTCCGTACGTATCTAATCTCCATGCAACGACGACGAGCACATTCCTCTTGACGTCCACCTCGCCATGTCCTTGCGACGCTACACACGATCAGTCGATGGAACAATACCCATCCAAGCCCTACTGTACAACGACGAAGAGCTCTTCGCCTCTCAGGAGAGTGTCGGTATATACGATGGGTAAGTACAGCACGTATTTGGTCGCCGTACCTTGGCCGCACCCCATCTTTCCATGATATACGTTTCATCCTTCAATTGAAATAACTCAGGTCACAGAAGTCCCCGGACCACCAGAACGGAACCGTTCACATAACGAGCCACCGCCTGTTCTACATCGATGCGCACCGCCCAGGCGCAAGGTCATTCGAACTGGATTTATCATGTATTATACAGACGGAATACTATGCGGGGCTGTTTAAATCATCGCCCAAAGTCACCTGCCATCTCACTGGCGATCCCGTTGCGTCGGGCTCGACTGATACGGGCGGAGCACATGCCCAATTCGACAGTTGGGAATGTGAAGTATGCGCGTATCGAAATCCACCAGGTCTCAGCCCTACCGCCGCCCGTATTTGTGCTTTATGTGGGGTTCCTCGCACGGCGGTTCCGACGCCCACTACTTCGGTATCTTCGAATCATCTTTCGAGCTCCCTCCCGTCGTCCGTCTTATCTTCGTCTCCCAACTTGGCTCCTCCAATACCTTTGTCTGCTGGTGGCTACAAGCAAGCGATCCCATGTCCCGCTTGCACTTTTCTGAATCACCCTTACTTGCGATCATGCGAGATTTGCGCAACCGACCTTCCTCAGGTAACAGGCGCTTACCGGTCCGCACCATCTTCACGGCCGGTTACACCTGATCCTGACGATGACGACGCGTCCGCCAAAATGATCAAGGTCAGCTTTCGGCGAGGTGGAGAGAAACATCTGTATGCTGTACTTAAACGTAGTCTCAAAAGCAAAGCCTGGGAGGTATGTTTTTGAATGACACGATCGACGCATACAACTCCACCCTCGTTCCTGACTTTGTTTCATTTATAGGGAAGCGGTCCTCAACCCACATCCCTAGCTGCCGCTAATGACACTGATTCTGGATATGGCACCATGACTGGCAGGTCAGGAATATGTACGTGCTTTATATATATATATAAGGAAACGAAAATACTGCTTATTTTTGTCACTCTAAAATAGCTGGTATTCTCAGGACGGTGGAAAACTCGGCCAAGGGTAGGGAAACTCACATGAACGATGCATTGCAGGACCTCGAGGCCCTTATGGTGAAAGCCAAAGATATGGTGAAGCTGGCTGCGGAGCTCAATGAAAAATTGTCAGCAGCAGCAGCCACAGCCGCCCAACGAGGCGCGGATTCTATGTATGGGCAGTCCTTGACAGTCGCAGAACCCGAAGAAGCAACGTTCATCCGGTCTTCTCTGTCGCAGCTGGGCTTGCAGATCGCGAACACGCCCGTGACGCTCGACATGATGGAGAACGAGCGGGCGTGGTACAACGAGCTTGCGCGTGAGCTCGCGCGTGTGCTGCAAGGCCCTGCACACGCCAACAGAGGCGATATAATTACCAGCGGTATGATGAAAGACCGCGGTATCATTGCCCTGGACGAAGTATGGGGTGGTTGGAATCGCGCCAGAGGTGTCGGTACGTGTTTTCACATATATATTTAGAGTTCCTGCTATTCATACTAAGGAACCGCGCCATGGCTTTTCCCTTTCCTTTCTTATGACAGCCCTCATCCCACCATCGACGTTCCTCCAGGTCCTACCACACCTTCCCGCGCACACCAGTCCCACGATCCGCCATCGCGCCTTTGAGTCGGGCCTGAACGTGCTGCACACGCCGCCGTACAGCGCCGCCGCGTTCGCGTCGCGGCTCTCGAGCTACCTCTTGATGTCCGGCCCTCGGACGACGCTCGAGGTCTCTGAGGAAGAGCACCTCACCGTCGCGCTAGTTTCGGAAATGATTGATGCGGCTGAGCAGGACGGCGGTGTTTGTAGGGATGACAGCAGTGCCGCTATAGTGGGTGGCGAGGTTGGAACGGGCGTAGAAGTTCGCTGGTGGACGAATATTTTTGTGGGATATGTTTGGGACGGGCAGGAATAAGCGACAGAGTTGTTCTTCTGTCAACTTGTCGGTCCACTGTATTGGTATGGATTTGTTTTTGGGTTAATTCTACACGTGTATGGCGTATATAAAGTCATTGTATTGTGTAGATACTGGAGTATCTATTTGGATTTCTTGAGGGTATCTATCTATCTATCTGATAATATGTATCGTCGAGATAAAAATCTCGCTTCTTACTCTGATCATGATCAGTGTTTCTGGCTCCCTCCCGATTGCCCAGGCATCAGGACTTATCAGGGAATATTCCCATTTCACTTGAGAGAGATTGGATTCAACGGAATACTTATTACCTAGGTGACTTTGTCATTTACATTCTCATAAACTGACTTGAATTGGCTCCCTGTCAGAGGCGTGCTTCGACGGGTTTGCATTGGAGATAGCTACGGCAACTCTATGCCTCATTGATGCGGTGTGAGCCAAGGTCGAACGGCAGAGGATGAGCACATAATACAAGTCTTACCGGCCCCCCCATTGGACATCCGGTTAAGACACTATCGCTACCACTGCGACACTAACGGACGTATTTAGGACTACCAATTGAAAGCAAACCCCACATAGAATTTAGGCAACCTCTGTGTCCGATGTCCGTTCATCACCTGTGTGTGGTACCCGCATGGCCAATGACAGGCGCTGTAGTTTATCACGAGTCCAGTGATCAAATCTTATTTGCCCAAGGTGCCCAATTGGCGGCTTGCAAGTGTCACCGTGCCAGTTCACAAGCAAGTGCGCGGAGAAACCATGGGTGGTGATTGGCTGCCCCCACGAGTTGGAATGATGGATGACTCCGCTGGATTATGGTTTATCGCTGCCTGTCAGACGAAAGAGCCCGCAAGCGATGCGAGTGAGCGAGATTCCCGTCGGTCGAGATCGATGGGGAGGCCTGCGTTCTTCCAGGCCTCGTATCCGCCAATGATATCCGTCGCGTTCAGCAACCCAATTTGGTGCAGGGAATAAGCTGCGAGGCTGTAAAAGGAGAGTTTGAATCCCGGTTCCAATTAGTATTGGCCGCATTCGTCTGATCTGCAAACGCAGGCTGAAAGGTAATACTCACCTCGAAGTATATCCTTCCTGGCAGAATATGATAATCCGTAGGTCGTATCTGTCCGCGATGGCGAGCCGCGACGCACACCTAGGATCGAACCTCCACTCCAGGACGTTGCGCTCGATAATCAGCGACCCGAGGATACCTCCCTCGCGCTCGCGCTGCTCCTGGGGGCGAATGTCGACCAAAAAGGTAGGCGCGCCCACTTGGGACTCCCGGAGCTCCTCCAGAGCCTGCTCAGCGCTGATGCGCTGCAGCTTAGCACGAGCCTGGGCCAGGATCTCGTCGATGCCCTTCGCGCCGGGGGGCGGCAGCAGCGGGTCCATCGGCGCCCTCGCGGCCTTGCGCACGACGTCCCACAGCGCGTCCTCGTCGTAGAGATACGTGCCGAGATCCGTCACGGTCGCCGCCCACAGGTCGTCCTCGTTCTCCGCGTCGACGATCCGGCCGATGAACTTGGAGCTGGCGAGCAGCACCGCGCGCTGCACGTAGTCCGGGGACGAGCCGCATATGAGGAGCGTGCTCGGGGTAGACTTGGCGGATTGTGCGGTTGTGGCGACGGCGAAGAGGTGGTTGTGCAGGAGCAGTTGCTGTCTGATGTGCGCGGCGACTTGCCTGAGGAAGCCTTCGTCCTCACCCTTCGACATGACCAGTCTCACGCCGATTCGTACGCCTTGGAAGAGATAACGCGTCAATTTCTGGTAATGCGATGGAAGGAGGGGATAAGTAATGAGCTTGCATACCATCTTGCACTTGTGCTTTTGTGATGGTGTGAACGGCTATTTCTTGGGAGACTTGCTCGCGCACTTCGTCGAGAGTGCGAAGCGCGGGTCCATGATTTCTGGGCACGAGTGCAGCACTGTTAATCACTGATGCTGCGCCTGTCGTGCTGCTCCTCCTGGATCGAGTAGACGGGCTCTGCGGAACAGAAGTTCTAAATCCTATCATTTCGTCTTGTTGCGCGGTCGGGCTTATCCCAAGTTTATCCAGTGGAAGCCAGATAATCACCGAGGGTTCAGGCAAGTTCGCAGCTCAAGTTTCAACAAAATAAAACGAAGTGTTAACCTGCGAATTGGGTTGGTTAGCTTCCATGCTAAAAAAAAAGGTGTCAAATACTCCTACAGAGAAACCTTTTCTCTGTTGAAGTTGGAACTAGCGCTGGTGGTAGAGTCAGATAGAAGTTGGAGTTGAATGCCATGAGGCGAAGGGTGTTGACTATCCCGGGCCGGATCTATAGCCAGATGTTTGGTGACAACTTCCCTACTAAACAAAATACGCACTGGACTCTGCCGCCTCATGCCGCCGCATCTCCTAACTCTTCTGTCCTTTGCCCCCAAACATATCAACTTGATCCATCGAAAATGTTCAACTCCTTCAAAAGAAAGCTGGTACTAAAGTTTACATATCTCTCTACATGATTTGCTGATCCATGCGCCACAGCCTGAAATCTCAATCTTGTACGTGGAAGACTCGGAGTCTTGCGTACCTTCCTTGTTTTAAAGCTTAAGTATTTCTTTCAAAGCCATCACCCATCCTCTCCTCCATCCACGAAAGCGCTGTCATTACTCAAATCGTCCCTGTCGAATCCATATCCCCCAGATAGCGACAAGAAGAAACCTCTAGAATTCAATCTCGACGTCGTAGAATCTCCACCAACTTCAGACCAACTCAACACCATCCTCTCCTACCTCTCACCCAAGGCCATTAATCCATCAATGGTCTTCCTTTCCGTGCGCCCTTCAGCTCCGAGCGGCAGCGAAGTCCCAAGTACGGTGGACGCCATCGCTGAATTGGCGCAGCGCAATCCCAATGTGTTGAAATGGCCGATTGTCGTCGACTGGTATGATGGGAAGGCGAGTGTCGGGGATGTTGAGGGTGTGAAAGGTATCTTGGAGACCTTGCGCAAGAAGCGCGATGGTGAGCTGCCGGAGGAGCAAATCGACCAACCCAAGGGGTGGTTTACATATTAATAAATTGATTGAGCAATGACAAGAGAACTGTCGAAATAATGTGCTTGGTGTAATATCTTGTACTGTAATTGTTGGCATAACTAAATTTCCATCCTCACTAGGGCTCAAAGCGCTCGAACCTTGTCTAAGAGCGGGATCCCTGAACGTTAGACACTTTCGAGTTTCGAAGCGGTTTCGAGCGTAACTTTGGATCTATTTTTAGAATAGCTTCTCCCTACCTGCGTATACAGTACAAGTCGCTCTGATAATTTGTAGTGCCAAAGAATTATTGAGAGGCACCAGCTGAAGAGGCCCCAATATTAGGAGCATCGCCTTGTTCGGTGTCGGGTGGAAGCCTAATAGCCCCAGAATTTCGAAGCTCTCGATCCCCGACATAGCGCACAGCAAGGTAGATGATCAAGACCACCTCAGACGACCTAACCCACGGGTTCATAACCTCCCGCTTTAAATACTGGCTGACCGGCCAGACAAATACGTAGAACGCCTGCGTCAGAAGCCATATGAGGCATAGCTGCAGTGAGCGTTCCATTGATTTGTCAGATTCTTGCATTGGCGGGTTGCTTGAACTAGGATTTGCGCGACGGTATTGTTGGTAAATAAGGTGAAGGTGGAAGAGTATGGTGGGCGCGTATACGATGGCAGACATGGGAACTCCACAGACGGGCTCGGCGAGAGATTCGATGATGAGACATGTCGTTGATAGGATGACCGAGATGACGAGAAGAATTGGGGAAGGGTGATAATAAGTTTCAAATTCTGGTTCTCCGAGAGGGTCTACGGTCGGTTGCGTAGCGCTCAAAGGCACTTCAAGGTTATCGCTAATTATTGATGTACTTCAGAGTATTTTCTACCCTCATTGTGTTTAGAAAGACGTACGTTGGTTCTCCTAAATCACCATCCCTGTAGTGCTAGTGAGAATTCCGTGAAGCGAAAGAAAAAACCGAATCGACGCACATTATGCCCATACCAATTCGGCGTCTCCTCTCTGCATAAGTACTCCGAGTATATCGTACAGCGAAATACGCTGCCAATAGGACTTCTACAGCGCCAGGTACTATACGGATCGGGTCTACAAGTACTCCATCATTGTTCGAGCTTGTATATTGCGTGTACGCCATGAACCCTCGCGTTCCAAGCCAGAGCGGTATCAAATCAAATGAGAGCCCCGCAATTAATGTGTTACGTTGCAATGCGTCTGCGATATCTCTTCGCAGAATCTGAAAAATGATGTAGCTGTGTAGTAGAAGAGTTGGGATATATGCCTGGATGGATGCGACAATCGCTAAAATTAGAGTTGAGTGCGTGGAGTGGTCTTGGAGATCCAAAACGAGAGTGCATAATAATAGTGATATAGATATGAGGAGGAGCGGTATTGAGGGCTGGTAAAGAGGGACAACAGCGGGAGGTGATGCGGCGGTGGAGGCTGCAGTTTCTAGCGCAGACTCTGAGTCTTCTTGATGTGGAAATACACTCATATCATTTCTCGCTGGCCCATTAGCCTGAAGGAGAGCGGCGGCTCCAACGCTGGAGAGATAAATTAAAGTCAGCGAATGAATAAATTAGACGCGCGCTGTTCACTTACAGCGTTGCCACTTCACTGCCTCGAGCAACACGGAGACATTGTTCTCTTCCCATCATATAATTATCCATCGTATACCGAGACACGATAAACATCATCACCAGAATAACCTGACTCCCAGGAAGCGTCGGCAGCAGAAAAATCCCCGCAAGCGCCTCACGCCTGTCCACCCACCACAAACCTACATGTATCCCCACGTTCAAAACCCAAGACACCGTCAACAGCCTCGCTCGGCGCGACGCCTTGCGCGTATCCAGGGCTTGGACGCCACCTACGCTCCGGCGCACGATCGCCTGGGTGGCGAAGTGCAGCGTCGGAGCGTAGGTCATGATGGCGAAGAGGATCGCGTCGAAGGGGATTATCATCTCAGTTATAGCGGATATTCCCGTCCAGAATACGAGAGTGCATAGGAGAAAGACGGATGGGTGGCACCCTGACATGGTACTGCCGCCGGCGTTGCTGGCGCTAGTACTGGTGGAACTTCGTTGTTGTTATTGGACTAGGAGAAGGAATTTGGATGACGATGTTTAAGTATGTAGGAGGCAAGAGGACAGGGCATGGCGGTTGGGATCATTGATTGAAGGCACAATAGATAGTAGTATCCTTGCACAGCATCGATATCAGAGCGAGACTGCGCGCGATGGCGAGTATAGTTGGCAACATTGCAGAGATACTGCGTCGAAAGGATGTCCGAGGAATCTGCGCACATGTGATCTCGTAGTGGCTAATTCTGAGAGGTAACCTGAGGTATTATTTCCTACCAGTCATCAAGTGCCTTATATTAGGTATCGAAATAGTATATGCAGTAGTAGCTCCAATTATCCGTATCGTGAGGAGGCTATTGATGGCTATCTATAGCAGAAGGCTCACCAATAGAAGCATCACCTCCCTCGATGTCAGGTGGAAGTCTAATGCTACCCACCGAATCTCGCATCTGTCGATCCCTGACATAGCACGCAGCGATGTAGACAATCAACACTACCTCAGACCACCTAACCCACGGGTTCATAACCCTCCGCTCTAAATGCGGGCTCAACGGCCAGACAAATACATAGAACGCCTGCGTCAGAAGCCATACGAGGCATAGCTGCATTGAGCGTTCCATTGATTTGCTAAACTTCTGGAGGGGCGTGGCGCTTGAACTTGGATTTGGACGGCGGTATTGTTGATAGATAAGATGCAGGTGGAGGAGTATGGTGGGCGCGTAGACGATGGCGGACATGGGAACTCCACAGACGGGCTCGGCGAGAGACTCGATAATTAGACATGTTGTGGATAGGATGACAGAGATGACGAGAAGGATTGGGGAAGGGTGATAATAGGTTTCTAATTCTGATTCTCCGAGAGGGTCGACGGTCGGTTGCGTAGCGCTTAAAGGCACTTCAAGGTTATCGCTGAATATTGATGTACTTTAGAGTATTTTCTACCTCTTGTGTTTTGAGAGACGTACGTTGGTTCTCCTAAATCATCATCCCTATAGTGCTAGTGAGAATTCCGTGAAGCGAAAGAAAAGAGCGAATCGACGCACATTATACCCATTTCGATTCGGCGTCTCCTCTCGGCATAAACACTACGAGTATATCGTACAGCAAAATACACTGCCAATAAGACTTCAACACCGCCAGGTACCATACGGATTGGGTCCACAAATACCCCATCCGATCTCGAATATTGCATGTACTCCATGAACCCTCGCGTTCCAAGCCAGACTGGTATCAAATCAAACGAGAGCCCCGCAATCACTGTGCTACCTTGCAATGCGTCTGCGATATCTCTTCGCAGAATCTGAAGGATGATGTAGCTGTGAAGCAGAAGAGTTGGGATATACGTCTGGATGGATGCGACAATCGCTAAACTTAGAGTTGAGTGCTTGGAGTGGTCTTGGAAATCCAAAACGAGGGTGCATAATAATAGTGATATAGATATGAGGAGGAGCGGTATTGAGGGCTGATAAAGAGGGACGGCGGAAGGTAATGCGGAGGTGGAGGCAGCAGTTTCTATCGCAGGCTCCAAATCTTCTTGATATAAATCATTTCTCGCCGCCCCAAGGACAGGCGGGGCTTCAACGCTGGTGAGACAATTCAAGTCAACGAATGAACACATTAGACGCACGCCATCCACTTACAGTGTTGCCTCTCCATCATCTCGAGCAACGCGGAGACGTTGTTCTCTTTCCATCATATAGCTGTCTATCGTATATCGAAATGCGATGGCCATCATCACCAGAATACCCTGACTCCCAGGAAACATTGGAAGCAGGAAAATTACCGACAAGGTATCCCGTCTGTATGTCCACCGTAGTCCTACATGCGCTCCCACATTCAGAACCCAAGATACCGTCAACAGCCTCGCTCGGCGCGATGCCCTGCGCGTATCCGCACCCTCTACATACCGGCGCACGATCGCCTTCGTGGCGTAGTGGAGCGTCGGAACATAGGTGACGATGGAGAAGAAGACTGCGAGGATGGGGATTAACACCTCTGATATAGCAGATATTGCAGTCCAGATAATGAGCGCGAAAAGGAGGAAGATGGATGGGCGGTACGCGGCGCTGTTCCCGGCGGCGCGGGTGGTGCATCTACATTGCTGTTGGACCGGGGGACTTGTCGTGGAAGGCATCTGGGTGACGTTCTAGGTAAGATACAAGAGCATTCAGAATGTCGTCGGAAAGGTTGACTAGTTATATCCCAGCATAGGATTCAGATGGATATCCAAGCCGAGGCTGGGCACAGGTGATGGTGGTGGGTGTCGTGAGAGATGCCTTGAGTCCGAGTCAACTTGCGCGCAAAGCAGAATCATGTTGCTGCCAAGATGTTGCTGTATTTATTTGTGGCATCTTCGCACAGCCCATGCCAGTAGGCTATATATAGACATGGGGACCAATCAACGCGCTGGTACTTATATATGTCATGAACGATGCTGGTGAACCTATGTATGTACATGCTGAAAATGCTTCCAGAAATAGTATTCATACAATAAAGAACCCAAACATTATTGTAGTACACCATGTAAATTGGAAGGGGCCCGACAAATGAACTATATATTTTTACAGCAATTGGTATAATTTCCAACACCTAGCTATCTTACTTCTCTTAATTCGTAGTCGGCGAAGGACCTATTGATCAATATCAACAGCAGAGTACCTACTGTAGGGAAATTGCCCTCCTCGTTAAATGGAAGCCTAATGCTACCCACCGAATTTCGAACTTGCCGATCCCTGACATACCGTGCAGCGATGTAAACGATCAAACCCACTTCAGGCAGAAAAATTCTCGCGAAGCCATCGTGCCCATCCGCCCACCACAAGCCTATGTACATGTATCGCCACGTTTAGAGCCCAGGACATCGCCAACAGCCGCGCTCGGAACGACGCCTGGAGTATATCTGGGGGCTGGGCACCCGCTGGCGCTGTGCTCCGCTGAATGACAGACCGCGACGAAGTGGAGCGTCGGGGCGTAGGTGACGATTGCGAAGAAGATGGCGTCGATCTGCTATCGCGGATATTCCGGTCCAGAAAATGAGGGCGCATAGGAGGACGACCGAGGGACGGTAGGCTGTCGCTGTGGCGCTGCGCCTGGCGCCGCTGGTACCAGTGGATCTGCATTGTTCTTGGACTGAAGGATCATTCGGGGAAGGCATCGAAATAAAGACGTTCCAGTCAGAAATACGAACATAAACTAGGTTATTGGGGCGATTAAACGGGTACTAGATAGTAGTATCCTTGTACAACATCGATTCTAGGGCTGGGTACGATGGCGGTTGGCAATACCTTGGAACGATAATCACAATTGTTGTGTTTCAACTGAGCAGTGTAGAATCATGTCAGGTTTTCGGGAGGCGCATGTGATCTTGGAGATTTTACCAGGGTAGCTTCTTCGCACAGCAAATGGACTTGCGCTGCAGATTTGCGGCAGTCCTGATGAATCGTACATAACATTAAATAAATTGGCGAAATTTGGGGGTGGCCAAAAACCCAGAGCAGATATGAGTACGCATGCAAATACTTCCATGGCCGATAGTTTCGAGTAAACTGTGAAATGCTTATCACTTACATTTCTACCTTTGTACCCTCGATTCAAATTGAATTAAAAGATTGATCAGCGCCCTGCTCGCTGCCCATCACCAACGATTTATTGGTTCTTTGTCGTTCTTGCTTTGATATGAAAATTAGGCGAGTCTATTGGCATACATATCAAATGAAATTCCAGGTTCGCGGTGGGCTTGAATCGCTCTGATGGACTGCGTCCGCCGTGGAGCATATGATTTCCTATCTCGTATATACTTATATACCATCGTAGATGCCTCTGTTGATTATGCTTCTACATTGTACAAGACGGTTAGATATTAACCGCCCAGAACTTGGGTCTGTGATCTTCTATACGGGTTATCAAAACTTTTAATAGGAGGGAGCTGCCTCAGCTTTCGGGCTCCTCGGTGGTGTCTTTAAAAAATGGTCTTTCTCTGTCCAAATCGTTGTAAAATACTGGTTCTGTCAATGTTGATTTTTAATGTAGTTAGTACGGCTGACATCGAACCAACGAAATGGATCTCCAAAAAGAGATTAAAAAACCGAAGGCGAGGAATCAGAAGGTTGGGCAATTTCTTGTAGCGGATGATGCCTATACATGACTCGTCTTAATCACCGCTGAGTCGGAATTGTCTGTCCAAGATAAAGGATGTGAAAAAATGATCGCTTTCAGGAGCATTTAGGGTGGCACTGACTTTCTCTGACTCAGGTCCAGGATTTTTACCCAAGCACGCGTGTTGCATCGTGTTCTAGGCCCTGTTCTGTGTGATAATTGAAGCTGTTACGAGGGCGGAGAACAGGGGACGTAGTGGGGGCAGTTGCCCGTGAAGACGCAGAACATTTCAGTAAGCCATTGGATTGTACCCTTTCCAATTGCGGAAGATTTTAGAAAAACCTTGTACATTGAGTCCGTTTCGACGGCGGTAAATAGCGCTTGACCCCTTCCTCGAAGATTGTTTCCTAATCAATTGACGTCCGGTGATATGTCGGCTGGCAAATTCAGAAGCCTGTCAGTAGGTCGACATACTTACTGGCGAGCAGTCGGTCCATGGATGATGGGATAACTCCTTCAGCACGACTCGGAATCAGGAAGTCCCCTTTAGCTTACTATTTCGAGTCAACTGCCAGTGTTTAGCTGCGATGAGAAGTCTAATTCGTGCTTCTGTGACAGTGCGCTAAAAATGAGGGTGTACGCCGCAACTGTATTGGGGTTGTTACTGAATTCCAGCATGCGGTGATGGTTTGACATTGAGTTTTGTGCAGCATGCAGGCGTGCAGTGCAGAGCGGGTCCCTGATTTGTGATGTGGGCAAATGCCGCTGGAATTCAAATCGGACTCGCGTGGGCCGTAGTCGCCCATCCCGGTCGCTATAGTTTGGGCTATCACGTATGTTGTCAGAAGAGCTGGGAACAGCAGGCTGAAAGCGCAGAATTCGAAGAGAAACAGACGAGGAAGCGTGGCTGGGTTTGTAATGAAAGCGAATTGGCCCAGCCAAATGCTGGACCGCAGGGAAGCGCGCCAGCGTCCTATCAAAGGCACCAGGCCCAGAACGGCCTTGACAACGTCCGCCCACCCTTTCTCTCTTCCCCCACCACCTCGTTGGCGGTCGGGCGTCCCCTGGCGTCTCCCTCCATGCCCAGTACTCAGCGCCAGCGGGCTCCGTCCCCAGACCCAAACGACATCGAGGTATGTCTCCTCGTCTCAGCACTGTGTCTGCTCATAAACCAACGTGCTCTTACGTTGCTTCATCGCGGCATGGAAGGCTGATTTTAATTCCAAGTTAACGCGTCTAGAGCGCGATGGCGGCCTCAGACCATCTCCCATGCTCCAGGTCACCACGCAGCTCCACCCATTCTGGCACACCAAGCGCGGAATGGCCCTCCTCGTCGTTGTTGTTCTGGCCCTCGTAGGAGCGGTTGTGGGCGGCGTCATTGGTGGGACAAAAGGGAAAAATGACGGATCGAAAAAGGATCTGGGCTCGCCGCAAATGCCAGTCACGACGAACGCGGCCACATCGTCGACTGCCAACTCCACGACGTCGGCGCACAAATCGACGACCACGAAACGTTCCAGCTCGGCGGCAAAAACGGATTCGACGACTTTGGCTGCAAGAGCGTACCCCATACGCCGCGATGCTTCAGAAGCTTCAGATCGAGCCCTGCCATCTGCTATTTTGAGCCTGGCAGCTTTCACGCCCGTTATCTCCCCGGCCATGCTCGTGCAGGTCCAACCCACCATGACATCTCCACCGTCCTAGTCATCCGTCAACTCAAGCCCCCTCGGCCACTTTCGCTTCACAGCGATACATCCATGAAAAATAACGCAGGGGAGGAAGCAGAAGAGATCTGGAGAAGGAGGAGGATACACAGACGCGGGATAGAGGTGCAATGACAGTTACGTTTCGTTTGTTGTTTTTGTTATTTTTGGTATTTTCTTTTCCTTTGGGTTCTGCGTGGGGGTTGCTGCTGTGCTCTCTGGACTTTTTCTCTGGGTCTTGGGTTTTTGGGTCTTGGGTTTTATGTAGGTCCAATATTACTGGTTTCTTGTGTTTTCTTTCTTGTGCATCCATCTTGGAATTCCGCTTCGCCATATTTGACAGACGAGTGTACTTATCATATATCGGACAACACATGGTATGTATAGTCGCCTTACGGTTTATTTCTGGACGATAAATTTTGCCTTGGACAGCTGTACATCTCTTCAAAGTTATTAGATCTCTTATAGCACAGATACTTCTTGGTCGTGATCAAGTCATGATCTTCATCGTTGTGAAAGGATTTTGATGGAATATGTATATGATCGAAGGCATCTCAAACCCTCAACGTCCAACGCTGGCTTGGACATCAATCACTGTCGACAATGCGTTATCAATGTCCAGAGATTTAATGAGCCTCGTGTAGCTTCAAGTTCAAATTTAAGGCTGGTAACCTGCTTGGTTCAGTATTCGAAGGCGTTGGGATCAAGCATGCGCAAATCAAAGGCTCCGTGTATCGCTTTTGCTGTTGAACACTTTTGCAGAATGATCTACCATCTATGCTGCGACTCGCGGTGGGTGTGTGGTATAATGTACCTCCTGAAACTCTCGACACACAACACAACAAAGTTGTCGATTTGCGTCGACTTGAGAGCGTAGCAAGAGCGTAGTATGCCTTGCATACCCCATGGGGCGAAGAGGCCATGTCTTTTGCCCATTCCACGATTGCCCAAGATTCCCCCTCGCGCTCTTCGATCAGCAGGTATTCGTCCAAGCTTGAGTTTTCGATAGGGCTGCTGCGATTTTCGAAGAATGAAAAGACTAGTACATCTCAGAACTCAACAGAGACTATCTTGGGAGCTTCGGACCTCGTAGGGATGCTTAAACGATCTCCACTCACATCTTTAGTGGGAAGGCTTCTTTCGCACAGTGGGTTTTCCACCCAGAAATGTTCTGATAAATGTGTCGCCGCCAAACAACGTGGGGACTATTGTGGCTTTATTTTATAAGGATAATTGGACTGTTAAGCCTGTGGACTTTGTTTAGCGCTGAGCGCTGGCCGTTGACGTTGACATTTAGCGCCGACAACTGGATGATTTGAACAGAACTCGTTCGCTTGGGGTCTAAATTTTTTTTGGTTGCTTTCAACAGGTCTGGGGCATCATAATGTTATCACTGAATTTTTATGCCTTTGAAATGCACTGCCCCCCTGTCAACGACAACCTCTAAAGTTAACATCATACCCTTGAGGAACAAGAAGAGCAGATGCAGGATTAAATTCATATGACCTCGAACACTTAGAATACTATCTGATTCATAGACTAGTATTACAATATCATCATTGCTCTCGATGAATTCAGGGAATCGTAGGAGGTCTATCTCCTTGGATTTCCAAAGACCACATCTCCACCGCCAGGGTTCATGAACGATACTCTTTTTCGCTGTACAGATTAAGTCACTGGCAATCTTAATGAACTACATCTCGGAGATTGAATCGCAGATCGGCGACCCGTCTTTATATAGACTGTGTGCCACTGAAGTCTATTTTTAGTACAGCTTTCTGACGCTCGACATTGTTGAACGGCTGTGTTCTCCCCAAGGTGTTGGGAACGATATACATGGCACATGGGCGGTGTAGATGGATGGCTGTGGGGGGATTAGACCTGACAGCCTTTGTATTGCTGCTGCATCAAGGTGACATTGGGCGCGGTTTAGGTCTCTAGTGAGGGGTTTTTGGCGTGGTGCCCCGCCTCATAGCGGTGGTCGGCCCCGCGGCCCCGCTTGCCGCGATAAATACCAGATGCAGATGATCTAGGCGCTCAGAGCTACCATTCCCTACTACTGCGAGGGTGTGGTTGTATCAAGTTTAGGTAGGGTTGGGGCAGATTCTCCGACACTCCACCATCGACTATAGACCACCAACTTGAACGCCTGGGCCGCGAGCCGATACGGGGCGGACGCTGTCCAGCCATCTGATTTCATACCGGATGTGCACAGTCAGCTAGGGCTAGTACAATGGCGAAGATTTTTTTGAGGATGGTTGGGTACACAAAAATTTAGGGCGCGTATTTATTGGATGTGTTTAGTATTTACGTGCTTTTGATTGGGGTGATAGCCCGTCGAAATGCCTTTTGCTGTGCACTTCGCGCGGATGTCATTAATAATGGGTGATTAATGAAATTCAGGGGGTGGCATCTACCTCCGCACTACGTCGGTGCTCTAATTCTCAACGCGCACGGTATGTCGTGCATCAACTTCAGCCTCAATGCCTCGCGGAAGGAGGTTGGCGATTAGATGTCTCATTGTTCTTTCTTGCTTTTTTTTATTGTTAGAAGCTGTGTTAGTTAGTTACTCCTTGGGGCTTTCATATAGTAACTCGAGGTGGGCAGTTTTGGAGCACTGGGGGCCCTAACTCAAGGCGCGACCCGCAGAACGGAGGCAAGGATATGCATGCCCAGTCTGGCAACGCCAATCTGGCTGGTCTGAGTGGCCCGAATAGCCCGTGATAATAATGCTTCCCGAAGCTACCAATGTACATACAGATTCAATCTATCATCTACTTGTGTTCTCCTTGCTATTACTAAGTTCATTTAGCCTGCTCAAAATACAACCGGTACCGAGAGAACGAGATTTGAGGGAGGGTATCACCGACGATGGACTGCGGGTACTGGGTTTGCCTGCCCAAGCCGGCTTAGAGAATGCTGGGACAGAGACAGGAATATCGATGCACAGTTGAAAGCTGTTGAAAGCGATGCGAATCCACACACCACTGTGGGTGTTTGAGGATATTCCAGGGATATTCTCAGCCGGAGACTTACACAACACGCCTGTATTTTCGGATGGCCGGAGCCTGCCCGCATTCTTGCCTTCACGACGCGCACATGGTTTTGGTTGCGATGTCATCCAGCGCCTAATGTCATGGCTGCCTGTGACTCAGCACTTACGAAGCTGTGCGGGGTAGATCAGTGGCACGGCTGCTGTTTCGGTGGGGCATACACCATCGTCATACCTGGGTCGATTTAGGCTGGAGCCGACGTGCCACGCCCTTTGCGCGCAGAGGTGCCACTGGCTATTTTGTGGCAATACTGGCGTTTTACCTGGGGCCGATGCCACATACAGAGAACACGCGATGTCGAAACGCGATTCAGAGAACACGTTTTGGAGTGCACTCGCGCTGCTGGTGTGCAAGAAAGAGAGTATTACTTAGCTGTACTCGCAACAAAATAAGCTATACTAGAGCTCGGTGCTCATTTAGGTGATCTTTCATTCGTGCAAGCTTATTAATGTTATGCGTCTTCACATCCCGCTAGGAAGTATTGCATACCTGTTAGACAAAGATCATTTCATTCGTGAACTGGGCAAGAACTGGGGCGAATTCTTGCTAGAACTTAGAAGTATTCGAAAGAGCTGCTCCGAGTCGTGAATGGTATACATAGTGCTTCTGGGATCAGAGATATGTTTAGCTCCAGATGCTGTATGTGGCCTAAATGCCCCTTCATTTCCTCTCCGCATGTGTTAGTAAGTATCACATCGCACTTCGAAATGAAAGGGGTCAGGCCGGCCCCATGGCGCCTAATGAAAGTACGTTTCCTGGATGTAATTCCTGGATCGTCGGATCTCATAACATATCCTGTGTAAGGAGTACTCTGACCTTGTTCCGACTGCAGAAAACCGAATAAATCCCATAACATGACTCCTCGTTGCATTATTTTGGCGGAAGATATACGGTTTCGTGTGAGAGGCTGTCCCAAAAAGGCAAGCGGCAGTTGGAACTTGGAATTCATCTTTCAGTGTTGTACCCTCACCACCCCTACGCCCTCAGCCAGGCCCTTGCGCGCTGCAGCCGACTCGAACAGCGCATAGCCTGCGGAGCGAGCGCGGACAAGCGAGAGGCGACCTACAAAAGCTCTACTCGTATCGCCGGCATTAGTCCATCACCATCCTTGCCTTGCCGAAGCAACGAGGCAGCGGACTTTACAGCGACGTTTCCACCCAAACTCTCTTTATAAATCATACACTCGCCATTCTCCAGGTCTCCATTATCTTAACTGGGGCACCGACATCAACAACATGGCAACCAACAACAGCAGCAGTCCTCAGCAACCTGCTCAACGCAGTGGACCGCCGTCATCATCGACCTTCGATTTCAAAGCGCCCTTCCCGGTCTCCGCCAGCGCGCTCAAGACACGGCGCGTCTCGCTCGCGTCGCCGTCATCTCCTCGTCTCGTTCAGCCGTTCCCCTTTCGCGACGAGATGGGCCTGCTGGCCAACGCGCCGTCTTCGTCAGGCCCGAGAAGAAGGGCAAGATGCGCAGGCTCGACAACACCGCGGATTTGCTCATCGTTTCTGATAAAAAACCTCGAAAGAAGTGGTCTACCGAGGAGACGCAGATGCTGGTGCAAGGATGTCAGAAGGTACGCCCCGTTTCTTCATTCACTCCTGACTAAAACTTGCTGACGACAGAACTATATTCTACTCTAGCATGGCGTTGGCAACTGGAAGACTATTCTACTCGACCCCGAGCTCAAGTTCCACGACCGTTCTCCAGTTGACCTCAAGGACAGATTCCGGACCTACTTCCCAGACGCGTACAAAAAACACTACCCGAACGCGCGTACGCATCTGAGCAGCAAGGTTCGCTCGACGCTCTCTGATGGGACGTCGCTGTTCGAGAAGACTCGCAGCAAGCGGCGTCGCCCCTTCACCGAAGCTGAAGACCGCGCACTCAAAGATGGATACGAGAAACACGGGACGACCTGGGCTACGATCGTCAAGAACCCTATTTTCCAGGAGCAGGCCCGTCGCTCCACGGACCTGCGAGACCGATTCCGAAACGCCTTTCCTGACTTGTACCAGGCCGCCGGCTACAAGCCTCGCACCGCTGCCAAGAAAAAACTGGATGGACCCCAGAGGGCGGCTGACGACCAGCTGTCGGCAATCTCAGGTGCAGGCCCCGTAAGGAGCCGAAGGCGTGCGCAGACCAGCCAGGGGCTACTTAGGGGCGGCACCAAGAGCGTGCCGCAGAGCACTGCAGTTTCCGAGGACGAAGAAAGCTCCGCAGGCGAGGAGGAAGACAACGAGTCCATCTACAAGACGCCTCCGACGCCCGTCTTCGTCGACAATGTCTCCACCGCTCCTTACAGGCCGATAAAAACAGCGCCTGGGGATTCTGCGCACAACGCCTTCCGCATGGACGCGGACGCCGCCGACCCTGATGACGATGATGCAGAAATGCAGCTCGTCAATGGGGACAACACAGACCCCCTGCACATTCCTGACTTCCTCCCTAACCACGCGCACACGGACATGGACACCTGGTCTGCAGGGCTGAGCACGCCTACCCATTCTTCCACTGCCGCTTGGTCTACAGCCGGCGCATCCCCTTCTTCTTCCCATCTCGAATCTACACCTTCCGATTTCCTCATGAGGCCTGCAGGCCATCATCATCAAGGTCACGGACACAGCCATAGCTTGTCTGCCTCAGCTTCAGCTTCCGTCGCGTCCTCCCCTTTCTCCACCGCCGTGGGCCAGACTCTCTCGGCAGCGCGAACCTGGGCATGATCGGGAAGAGCGCCTGGGGTGAGGACTGGTTCTCGCCGAACCCGCGCCTGGACTCGCGCAATAGCGGGAACAGCAGCGATGCCGGCGGCGGAAACGGTCCGGCCGTTCACGCGTCAGGATCGGGCCGGTTCTCCCCGCCCTCGCCGTGGAGCTTCAACCACGCGCACCTGCACGGCGGCGTGCTCGACCGCTACGACCTGTTCCCGCCGTACATGCCCGACGCGCCGGGGTCGGCGAGCGATGCGGGCCTCGGCGACGCGCATGCGTTGACGAGCTCGGGTTCGGGTTCGGCGCGGGCGGGTATGGCGCGGGGCAGGGGATGGGGGGCGGCGGCGCGGGGCCCAGCGCTGGCGGCACCGGATTCAAGGGGTACCACTCGCAGATCGCGGGCGACCTCATTTCCGGCGCGAGCTCGAACGCTGGCGGGCGGTTCGGGTCGACCGCGTCGGCGTCGGCGTTCTCGTCGTTCGCGCCGGGCGGGGCGCTGTCCATGTCGCTATCCTCTCTCTCTGGGATGTACGGGCCCTCTTTCGGCGGCGCTTCGTCCGCGTTCGGCGGCGGCGGAAACAACGGCGAGCTGGAGAGCGGCATCACTGGCCTCGGCCTGGAGGGCATCCCGCAGAACGCGGGCATCCACCCGATGCAGCTGCACGCGCACACCCCTAGTCTCCTGGCGATCGACGAGCTCGGGTTGACGGGCATCTCGCTGGACGACCACGAGCGCGACCACGCCGACGTGGGCGGCCTCGGGTCTGGGAGCGGGGACGCGGGCAGCGGCCGCGGGGCAGCGGCGGGCAAGGACGCGATGGAGACGACGGAGGAGCGCTGCGGGCGCATGGGCTTCGGCGGCGGCCTGCCGCGCTCGCCCACGAAGCACACGCCGAAGGGCAGCCTGAAGGAGGAGCCCGACCCCGCGGAGGTGTTCGCGCTGGACGACCTCGTGGACATGGCCGAGCTGCACGCGACGCCGCCCGCGACGCCGCTGATGACGCAGCCGCGGCCGATGCGGCGCGCGTCCGGACCGTTTGGGTTCGGATTCGACGCGGGCCAGATGGGCGGGGCGGCGACGACGCAGCAGCACCATGCGCGGTCGATCAGCGTGCCGCCAGGCGAGGCGCGGAACGGCGGTGTGCAGCTCGGCGTGCCGATGTCGATGGACGATGTTGGGCTGCATATGCACCATGGACATGTCAACTATGGCTTCTTCAACGCGCCGTTGGCTTCTATGTCAGGCCATGGGAGCGCCGAACACCAGCACCAAGAACAGCAGCAACATCAACAGCATCAGCACCAATATCGTCACCCCGCATCATCGCCTATGCGTCTTAGCATGAGCAACAGCACGAGCTCGATCCATTCGCCGATCTCTCCTGTCCAGCAGCAGCAGCAACACAACAGCTCTCAGCTCACGCCTCTCATCCCGCACCACCTCATCCTCTCGTCGCCCTCCTCCGCCGGGCTCGCATCGCCGCCCTCCGCCTCCTCCGGGCACCCCAGCCCGCACGCGCTCAACACCCACAACGAGGAGCTTTGGCGCTCCTTCGCCGGCACGGGCGCCGGGCCCGCCGCCGTGGACTACTCGTACAACCTCCCGTTCCTCGACCTGCACTACTACGGGCACGCGAGCTACGGCGCGGGCATGACCCTGCTCGGCCACCCGCATGCGCACCCGCAGAACAGCCTCGGCCTCGACGTCCTCGACGAGCAGGCGGAGCTCGCGTCGTCCGCGCGCCAGGGGCAGGCCGCGCTGGACCTCGCGCAGTCCGCGGCGCTGACGTCGATGGGCGGGCTCAGTGGCGGGCTGGGGCTCGGCCTGGGGCTCCCGCTGCGCGCGTTCGACACGCCCTCGCCCGTCGGCACTATTCGGCACCACGCGAATGCGAATGGAAGGGACAAGACGACGTTGTCTGAGCTGTTCGGGGCCCCAGCGTCGACGCCGCAGCCGCAGCCGCCCTCTGGAAATGATACGCGCGGTGGCGGTCGAGATGCGGGCGGCGGCCGCAATGGGGAAAGTGCTGGAGGTATGGGCACTATCAGGCAGACGCATGGGAAGGGCAATGCGGGGTCTGGGGCGCTGGGGCGCTCGATGAGCCACCATCGTGGGCAGAGTGCGGTGTGTCCGCAGGACTTGATGCTGCGCAACGATAATAACAAGCGCAAGCGTGTTAGTTGGGATGGTGGCGCGGTATGATAGTATGGATTTTTCTTTTCTCTTTCTTTTCTTTTTCTTTTTCTCTTTCCTTTTCCTCTTTCCTTCTCTTAATGGATTTTATTCTTTATCTCATCATTTTCCCGTCTCCTCTTGCTCCTCGTCCTACCTTATCTCTCTTTCATAGACCCTTGGTTTTTCTCTCCCTCAAATATGCATTCTACCCATAGCGAAAGCACTCATCGCCTTTGACTGCCCAACAAGTTTAATCTGATGCTGTTTCCACCCTTGTAACATTAGCCGCATACCAACATTATTCCTCCCATTAAACCAAACTTCATAGGTTTTTATAGCTAAATATCGTTTGCTATTCCTATCTCCATATTGCGCTATCCCCTCCTATTCATTTCTCTCCTTCTTTTACCTATACCACTATTACTTGCCATTTTTCAGGCTATACCAGCTCATCCTGGTACGCTACACCACACCACCTTCCATCCAATCGCTCATGCACTATCATGCAGATCGCTTTCAACAGAATCTCTTTATGCATCACTTGTACTTATTCAAAAATATACTTGCATGGAAATCATACTGCCTTTTGGCATTTTTATACTGTACCGATTATAATGACTGAAGCAATATTAAATGTTTTGAAGAAATAAAAATATATAGCATAAATTCAAGTGCAGAGCTTGTCGAGTTCAGATTGTCGTCCAGACGGTCCAGTGCCCACATCAAAACCATAAAGACTCTACTCACGACCGAAAACAACGGATGAGACGTTGTATTATGGTCCACGTATGCGTTGGGCCTCGAGCCTGACCAGGTGGACGCAGAGAGGAGACGTGTGCATATGTATGAATACAATTTAAGTGGCTTACTGGAGCATGCATCTGCAGACATCCAGTTGATTGGTCCGTGTTTTTATTGAGCGCCCGGCGAAGCGCCGTTGAGTACTCGCGACTAAAGGAATGTGCATGAGATTGTATGGAAAAAATGGAGACTCGGTGAAGCACTCACATCATTATCTGGCGCCGATTTTTATTAGCATCCTTATGAAAAGGAGCACTGCTGTTGACGATATGATTCTTCGCAGTTGGTACCCTATGACACACATGTAAGCGGAAGTTGAGAAAGAACAATCCATCTGAATCAAGGTACGTACGGTCTGCAGAGCCCTTTCTGGCGCTTATACTCCTCTATCTCATGCGAGCGAACACCCTGCCTCCGAGAAAGCTTGAGATTCATGTACCATGCACCATCTTCTGTTTGAATCTGCGAAATAATGTCTTTTTTCACGTCGGGCACCAATTTGCTTCTGTAGACAGTCAAGTAATGAATGAAAATGCTGTGAAAACGCGCTGAATCTTGACTCGGACGTCCTGATGGAGGATGCATCAAGAAGTGGACAAGACCCTCTAGGAACGTGTTGAATTTAGGAAGTAGCATTGCAGCTGCATTGGACGAGTCACTCGGAGGCACGAGCGACTGGAACCTAGACTCTGAGCGTGTGTTGAGGCCGTAATACGACTGCGGCAGAAGAAGGATATGTTGAGGGAAAGGCCAGAGCTTATTCCGATCCTCTGAATCAGGTATATCAACATGCTGAAGGCGGATGCTCTTTGGAAATGCGTAGTCTAAGTCGCGTCGATCAGGCCCGAAGCGCGCAAAATAATTTCTGTGGCTCTGAGGTTCTGGAGTCCTTTTGTACTTGCCTTGCTCCAGGATATCAGCGGCTTTGTCGAGCAACTCATCAGGGACGAGTATCTGCTGATCGAAGATATCTAGAGCGATGGGAATGGCGTGGGCGAAAAGCGCATCTTCGCCCCACAATATGCAGGGAATGTCATGCGCTGTGAGTTGGCGCAAAGCGGAGAGTCTCTCTGCGTCACACTTTTGAGCCTCAAGACTGCGGACACGCGAATCATCACATGCCCAGCGAAGCGGAGAATGTTGGTGAGCGGTTGGTAAGGCTGGCACAGAAGAATTGAGGTATATACCTTTCGCGGAGTTCTTTTTGTCGCTTATATTCCTCTAAATTATCGCCCCTTTGATAATGACGGAAACGTAACGAATAAAACCTTTGTCCCAAATACCACGCACAATCTTCTGTTTCAATCTCTGAAAGGATCTCGCGCCGGAAATCGCATTTGCCTTTCCTTCTGAGCCGAATCAAGTCATCAATATAATCATCGTTAGAAAACTGCAGTGGAGTCCAACGTCCTCCCGTCGGAGGATACATCCAGAAATGGATGAGGCCCTCAAGAAAGGTGTTATAATTGGGAACCAATATATCTGCATTGGACGAGTCGAGCGGAGGGACAAGCGACTTGAATCGGGAAGCAGAGCGCGTGTCGAGGGCATAATAGGACTGCGGAAGAAGAAGGATATATCGAGGAATGGGGAAGATTGCGTGAGGTTTGAGACCATGTTCTTCCGATGTATCGACATGCCGAAGTCGAATGCAATTCGGTGCGTAATCAGCTCTATCTCCGAAGTACCTAACATATTCTTTGTCGGGTTCTGACGTCCTCTTGTACTCGCCCTCCTCGAGGACAGTAGCAGCTGCATCGAGCAACTCATCCGGGACGAGTATTTGTTGGTCGAAGTGCGATGGCTTGGCAGTGCCTGTAGTGTGTTCCAGCGTACGCCACGACCAAACGTTATGACCAAAAGTCAAAGCATCTTCACCCCAGAGTATGCAAGGAATTTCGCGTGCTATAAGTCGCCGCAGGGAAGCAAACCTCTTCTGCTGAATTTCGAGAGTTTCAAGAAGCTCCATCGCGAAGTCGCAGAGCGTTGGCCAAGTTTTGACGATATCGATACGTTGTAGGAAATTCAAGGAATGAGTCAAGAACGAGTATTGAGTCCGAGTAGTTTGAACGCCACCGTGCGGGATTTCAATTTACGCGTAGCTCCATCCTCACATCCAAGGATGTAGCGAAAATCATGTATGTAGATAGAACGTATCATCGGTATTGTAGTTATATCGTTTACTAGGTCTGATACTTACCAGAAGAGTTAGCTTCATAAATAATGAAATAAATATGTAACCTGAATAATCTACTGAAAGCGCTCGGAATTGGCACATATTTATTATGCCCTCTCTCTCTCTATGAAGAGTATAATCACGACCGAAAACAGCGAATGAGATGCCGCACCACATGTGACAGAGTTCGAGACTTAAAATGCAGAGCACGACTGCACGGAAGACGAGTTGAAGTCCTTGCCTTTGAGATCCATTGACTATCAGGAGCATGCATCTGCAAACAAGCAGCTGGGTAGTTTTTGTGTTGCTCGATTGACGGAAGCATTGAGTACTCTCGACTGAGGGAAAATGCCTGAGAAATTTTGAACAAGAATAGGGACTCGTTAGAGTGCTCACATTGTCTGAGTACGAATTTTGTTAGCGCCATTATAAAAAGGATAATTATTGTTAGTGATGCAATCGTTCTTGTCAGATTTCCTATGATAAGCATATGGGTGAAAGTTGGTAACTCGGAATGACGATCCGTCGGAATCAAGGTACGTACGGTCTGCGAAGCTCTTTCTGGCGCTTATACTCCTCTATCTCATGCGAGCGAACACCCTGCCTCCGAGAGAGCTTGAGGTTCAAGTACCATGCACCATCTTCTGTTTGAATCTGCGACATGATATCTTCTTTCACATCGGGCACTAATTTGCTTCTGTAGACAGTCAAATAATGAATGAACATGCTGTGAAAACGCGCTGCATCCTGACTCGGACGGCCCGCCGGAGGATGCATCAAAAAGTGGACCAGACCCTCTAGGAAGGTGTTATACTTGGGAACTAGTATTCCCGCGTTGGACGCTTGCAGCGGAGGCCCGAGCGACTGAAACCGGGACGCCGAGCGCGCGTCGAGGGCGTAGTATGATTGTGGCAGGAGAAGGATATGCCGAGGGGTAGGCCAGCACTTATAGGGATCATCTTCAGGTATGTCGACGTGCTGCAGTCGGATGCTCTTGGGAAATGCATATTTGCCCTCATCAGGACCAAAGCGTCCAAGGTAGTTTTTGTGGGGTTCCGAGGTCCTTTGATATTGGCCCTCTTCTAGGATGGCAGAGGCAGTCTCGAGCAGCTCATCTGGGACAAGTATCTGCTGATCAGGGAGAGAAACAGAGATGGAATGAGCAAGAAACAGGGCATCTTCGCCCCAGAGTATGCAGGGGATGTCGCGTGCTATGAGTTGGCGTAAAGCAACGAGTCTGGAGTTTTGTGCCTCGAGACTATCGGAAGGCGGATCATACCACGTTAGCAAAGTGGAGGATGTTCATGTGCGGCTAGTAATGGTTATAGATACGGATTGAGACACATACCTTTTACGAAGAGTTTTTTGTCGTATATGCTCCTGTATCGTAATTTGAAAACCATTCCGACGCAACGACTGAGTCATGTACCATGTACAGTCTTCCGTTTGAATGTCTGAAAGGATGGCGCGTTCGCGGAGCCCTCTCCTTCTATAGCGAACCAAGTAATCGATGAAAATATCATGAAAGCTTACTGATCCTCGGCGTCCTTCTGGGGATACATGAAAGCGTGCACGAGGCCTTCGAGAAAGGTGTTGTATTTAGGAACCAGTATACCCGCATTGGACGCGTCGAGTGGCGGGACAAGCGACTGGAATCGGGATTCAGAGCGTGTGTCGAGTGCAAAATAGGATTGTGGAAGAAGAAGAATGTGTCGAGGCAGTGGCCAGAGCGTAAGTGGTGAATTAAAATTGTCGGGCACGTCGGTGTGCCGAAGTCGAATACTTTTCGGAAATGCATATTCACCTTTACGCCCTCCTCCCTTGGCAATATAGCTTCTGTTCAGGTCTGAGGTCCTCTTGTACTCGCCCTCCTCAAGAACAGCAGCGGCTGCGTCAAGCAACTCATCTGGGACGAGTATTTGTTGATCAAAGAGCATGGTGGGCACGCAATGACCAAACGCCAAGGCATCTTCACCCCAGAGTATGCAAGGAATTTTGTGTGCAATAAGTTGGCGCAGCGTAATAAGCCTCGCGTGTTGGGTCTCGACAGTTTCGACGAGCCCCATCGCTAAGTCACAGAGCGTTTAGACTCTAGAGGTCGTTTAATAGGCGCGATTTGCGGCATGAAGCCGAGGGGGCATAGTGCGAGGGGGAGACTGGGGGAAGAAGAAAGAAAGAACGAGTGACGCGTGACGGCTTGCATGGGAAACCGGGAAACAGGTTTTCTATTTATGGACTCATCTGTTCGTCCGACGGACATCTGCTCGCAAGTTTTACATCTAATTAAGCCTCTGACTTTAAAGGATTCACCCAACTAGCATCACCAGCCACAACATGAATCATAGGAATGCATTGGTATACGACGGTAAGAGAACACACACAAAAAAGAATATGTAACATGCAACAGAAAAGGCTACGACTCCAGATCCTCCACGTCCTCGTCCGCATTCTTCCCGAGATCGAGCTTGCGCTTCCGCCCGGGAATCTCCTTCGCCCCGTTCGCATACCCCACGCCCGCCTTCTTCCGCAGCGCGTCCAGATCCTGCTCCGCCTCCTCCGCCCACTCGAGCACCAGATGCCGGCCGAGCAAGTGCGTGTGGCGCAGCGCGGCGTACGCGCTCTCTGCCTCGTGCCGCGTGGTGAAGTCGAGAAAGGCGAAGCCGCGCGAGCGCGCGTCGAACTTCTTCGGGAGGCGGACGGACTTGAGATGGCCGTGGGACCTAGATAGCGAGTGTTTCAGTGAAAAATTGTAATTTCACTTCAAGTGCAGGAGAGATAATGACATACCCGAACAAATCCCGGATGTCCTTCTTCGTCGCCTCGAACGGCACGTTCTTCACAATCATCTTCGTCGTGCGGCTCTTCGCCTCCGCGCCGCCCTTCTTCTCCTCCGCCGCCGCCGCCGCCTCCGCCCGCGCCCCGCGAACGACACATGCAGCGCATGCCCGTCGAGCACGAAGCCCTGCACGCTCCCCAGCGCCGCCCGCGCGCTCGCCGCGTCGCGGAACCCGAGGAAGCCGTACCCCATGCTCAGGCGCGCCGCCTCCGCGCCCGGCCGCTTCGGGTCCGCCTTCGTCTGCACGCGCGCGAAGGCGAAGCCGGGGAGGTGCGCGAAGACCTTGTGCAGGCGCTCCTGCGTGGTGAGGAACGCGAGGTTCTTGACGTATAAAGTAGACCCGTTTTGCACGGACGGCTCGCCCTCGCCCGCCTCTGGCCCGCCGATGACCTGTTCCGCCACACGGACGGCGTGCGCAGGTTGAGCATCGGAAGCGGTGGTGGGTGTGTCTTTCGTCTTGGGGACGAAGCCTTCGATGAACATCCCAAGAGGTCCTTTTTCGAGGTAGATAATCGAGTTGCCCAGCCGCCTGTACGCGACGGCGCGGAATCCTTTCGCAGCTTCGTCGGGTCTCTCGAATTCGACGACGGCCATAGTACCGGCGGGGGCACCAACACCCGACTCAGCTCGCCGTGCGGCTCGAAGAGTTCGCGTATTTGCTCCGCCGTCGTTCCATATGGAATGTTCTTGACGAGGATAGTGGTTTCCGACCGAGCGCGGGACGAGAAGGAGGAAAGCAGGACGCCTTGGCTCTCTAGGTATGATTTTGTCTCTTGGATGATGTGCGTTTCTGCGAGAGCGAGTTTGACGGCGGCGTTGTCGCCGGATTCAGGATTCAGAATCTCTGATTTGTCGATGTTCATGCGGTCTGCAATAGACGAAGCAACAGCATCGCTCTAAAAATGACAAAGGTTGGTTTGCGTACAAAGAAAGAGATATAATTCGATGTGTACATACATTCATGTATAACATGCTCCAATTAAACTCCTTGCCCGCCATCGCTTTTCTCTTCGCATGCTTCTCGTCCTTCACACTCTTCTTCTGGCCATCAGTCTCCTTCTCAACCTTCCCTTTCCTGTCGACCGCCGCAAGGATATGCAGGAGCCGGCCTTGGAAAGAGCGTCGGTCGAGGGCTTCATAGGCTGCCAAAGCGCTCGCTGGTTGAGCGAAGGTGACGTAGGCTAAGCCTTTGTGCTGTTTGGTGACAGGATCGAGAGGGGCGTGGATCTGGCATTAAAAAAGAAGGTAGGTGAGCGACGATTCGAATAAAGGGTTGGAAGATAAAATGAAGATCAGATTAATATTTCTACTATCGGTATTCCAACAAGGATCAGCATTCCCGAAAGTCTGATGTCCCTAAATTTGTGACATCTTGAATTCATACGACGAAAGGAAATGACAATCACCTAACAGGAAAATAATTCGTTAGCGACAATTCTAAGCATATTTATAGGCCAAAAGTGAGAATCAGAATATTATTTCTACTATCGGTATTCCATGAGGATCAACATGCCCGAAGGTCTGATGTCCCTATTTAACTTGTTCATCTTTCAAACGACTCCGTACGAAGTCGGGGCAAGAAATATCAGGAAATATAGTGCTCACCTGAATTATTTCGCCGAATGGTCTGAAGAGCTCCGCGAGTTCTTCATCCGTACATGAGAAAGCGAGATTTCGAACGAATAATCGCGAGGTCTGCAAGATGGTATTTTTCGTCGTGTCGATCGTCGTATCGTGTTTCTTTGTGTCATGAGACACTGTCGAATCGGCCACAATTACTTCCTAGTTCCCAGTTGAGCTATGCTAATTGAAAATAAGATCCAAGAAAGCTTACCGGTTCAATCTTCTTCGGTTTCGGGGTATCATCGTCGTCAGACTGCTCAAACACTCGTTCCTCGACATCAACATTTTGCGACATTCGTTGCCTCATCCACTCCAAGTCGCTCATTGCTCCCTGAGCTGACGAATCTGCGGCAGCTGGTACCGTCGAGTCCGGAAGCTTAGGTTCTGCGGTGGGCTCGTTCGCCCATACTGGAACTTTTGAGGGCTTCATAACTTTCATGAATTCGTCGAGTTTGGCATCACTTTTGCCTTTTGGAGGAGGATTTGTCGCTGGTGTGGATGAAGGAACGTTGACAGATGATGAAGGGCCTGGCGTTTCGGCATCAAGCCGTCGCCTCTTGGCTGGACGGGGAGCAGGCGCATCTTTTGCTCCCTAGGGTTAGATATGAGTTTGCATTTTTGTGAAAGCAGATTGGTATTTGGGGGGAAAAAACGTACCTCGCTGATATTCACCTCGATACGGGTGGAGTCGATAAAAGTGCGGTTGAACCATCGCTGGGCCGCTTGAGCCTCTTCATTAGACTTGAAGCCAACGAAGCCAAATCTTCGCGAGGTCCCGTCGTTTTTGGAAGAGACCTTCACGTCGGTGAGCGTCCCGCCTGGGCCTCCCTTCTGCTCGAAGTGCGCCCTTAGCTTTTCTGGTGTCACATAAGTGGGCAAGTTCTTAACGATGAGCCGAGACATTCGATTCTACGGACTAGAGTCGCCTGGTTAGCTAGATAATACAGAGGGGAGGAGGAGTACGGACCTGAAGAACTTGAGCAGAAGAAAAAACATCCAGTTTTTATGGCGAGAGTGGATTCAAAGTCAGCCCGGCAATCGCCGCAGGAATGTCCTCTTCGCCATTGGTTGAAACACTTGCACTGATCTCACCTCCTATGGCGTCCAAAATCAAACCCGTATTCTCAGAGGAAAAGAACCCACGCGGGATCCCAAAAGCCCCATTCATTGTAAGAGTCCGTGCATACTCTCCACGCGATGCGCTGATCAGCATCACAGGCGGATGTCGACGCATATCTCGGCAGCCCCGATGCTGAAGTCGAGCCCGTCCTGAAAAGCTTCCAAGATGCCCTGGCGTACGCGTTTTCTCGTCTCTACTCATGATACTCCGTGAACGACGATCCTCATCTGGAAGCTCAGCAAATACCGGTACATGGACTCAAGTCTGACGCAACGGCGCGCGAGCCTCGAGCAGAAGATCCCGGACATCCGAAAGACGCTGGATATGGTGGAGTATTTGCAGGAACGAAGAGTAAGCAGTGTGGTTGTTCTTGATGGTGTATCGACCTGACGCATGGATGCAGGAAGGCAAAAGCAAAGCTACGGAAGAGGAAGATGACCTAGATGATCTTGAGGAGGAAGATGATGGTCCCAAGAAACCTCTGAAGACTACATTTGAGCTGAACGACACACTTTATGCCGAAGCTGAACTTGAAGATACCGATACGGTCTACCTCTGGCTTGGGGTGCGTACATTGCAAATACCTCCGTTTTCTAGGCAACTCATCGAAACAATCCGATTCATTTAGGCAAATGTTATGCTTTCATACAAGCTACCCGCCGCGATCACCCTTCTAAAGTCTAAACTTGATGTCGCGCAGACGAGTTTGGATAACACCATCGAGGATCTAGAATTCCTACGAGAGCAGCTTACCATCATGGAGGTGAACACCGCGCGCGTGTACAACTGGGATGTTAAACGAAGGCGAGAACGGCGGGAGAAGGAAGCAGCTGGTGGAGTAAAAGGCGAGCGATAATCGTCCACTTTATCCAGTATGTAACGTCCACTTGTCAAACATTTGCTCTGCCACGGTCGTGCTGCCGCGTTCACTTTACGGCCATGACGCCTTCCTTCTTGGTCTTCTTTTCCCTTTGCGACGTCGTCGGCATCGCAAATGCAAAGCACCGAAGAAAACATATCGTGGATTGAGACTTGTCAAGTTCTAATTTAAACTTCATAATGCCAAACGAATCTTCCACGGCCTCAAGTGATAAAACTGACTTCATACTATCTACTTTATTCAATCGCGAATGGTCGCTAATCATTTCCCAAGTCATTCCAACTATGAGACTATAATTATTCATCGCTTTCAGCGCCCTCGATGCCCAACACGCAGTGAACAAAATAAAATCCTTTTGCATAAACCACGTGTTCGCTCCTTCAAAAATCAAAAGCTTCCACTTCCATACCACCTATTCAAACCGAACAGCCAATTGGATAAATTCCCAAGGTCCTCCAGCAAATGAGTCTCCGATAAGCGTTATCCTTCCCAGCTCCCATGCATGTGATGGCACCCGAAAGCCATCCAATCGCCGTCTCGCGCGGGTGCCCGTATTTATAACTCGAGTCCATACATAAAAACTGGGGCGACGTCCGACGACGTCCAACACGCGCTTACCCTGGCTTCCGTCTAGTATCCTACGCTCTAGATCCACGCAAGAGATACGATGAACGCGCACGAGCCGTCGCAGCCCCAAGATGAAAAAGCCAGCGTGCTGAACGACGACAAAGGATTGGCTACGGTGTCGACGTCCGATTCGACGAGCTCCGTGGGGAACTTGTACGAGGACGGGAGCCTAGATCCTGTGTATTATGCGAAAACCCTGGCGCTCAATCGTGCCATTCAGGATATCGGAATGGGGAGATATCAGGTCTGTGGATCGTGATAAATCACGTCATTTCTTGGGATAGCCAATCAACTGATATCACGCTCGATGATCTATCCGTTCAGTGGCTGCTCTTCATCGTCGCCGGCTTCGGGTGGTTCGCGTAGGTCGCCCTCCCCCCCGTTCACTAAAAAACGCATCTCTGAACCCTGTGTTATCCACGACAGTGACAGTGTCTGGCCGGTCCGTCCACGTCCACGAGATTTATGATTCGTGTCGGGGTTTTGACGTTCTGGAAATAGCTGATCACCGGCCTGATCCTCGCGCCGGTGACCGACGAGTTCCACTTCAACGCTCCGTTTCTGAGCCTCGCGCTGAATGCGGGGCTGTTAGTCGGCGCTGTGTTTTGGGGGCTGGGGTGTGATATCTGGGGACGAAGGTGCGTTCAATTTGCGATACTGGTTTGCGTCTTTGAATTTCACATGGATGGGATTGACTTGTTTTCGAGGATAGATGGTGCTTTAATGTGACGCTGTTGATCGCTGGGGTGTTCGGCCTCGCAGCGGGAGGCGCGAACTCTTTTGTGACGCTGTCGGCGTTGCTTGCGGTTATGGGTGTTGGAGTTGGAGGTGGGATTTTTGCCTGCAGCTCGGTTGGACGCGTTTCTGAAAGAATTGTCATTTTTGATAGGAAATCTCCCCATTGACTCTGCTGTTTTTCTCGGTGCGTCCCCATCTTTGAGATTGTGTGCCATAAAGATTGCTAATAAAAATTGCATGGTAGATTTTGCTCCTGCGTCGCATCAGTATCTCTTGACATTCATGTCAATATTTTGGTGCTTGGGGCAACTTCTTGTTAACTTGGTTAGTTTTCCGCTATTCAGAACACTATGACTCGAAACGAATACTTCATCCCTTATCAGCTCGCATGGCCCTTGATCGCCAATTTCTCCTGCTCAATAGGCTCAGAAACATGCCAGCGCTCGCAGAATATGGGATGGAGATACCTCCTCTTCCTGCTCGGTGGTATCACCCTCATCCTCTGGATCGCCCGCTTCTTCCTCTTCAAGCTCATGGAAAGCCCGCGGTACTTGATCGGGAAGGGCGAGGACGAGAAGGCGGTCGCCGTTATCCACAAACTCGCTGCCTACAATGGCACCACGTCCACGCTGACTGTGGACCAGCTCAAGTCGCTGGGGTCGCTGGAGACTGAGGGCAAGTACCCAGGCGGGACGCTCTCGCTGAGCCGTACCTCGAATTATACGCTAGACCATATCAAGGCGCTCTTTCGGACCCGCCAGATGGCGTATTCCACATCGCTGTTGATTTCCATCTGGGGTATGTACTTCTCCTACATGGGTTGCTTCTCTTTGTTCGGTGGCTAACATCCAGGAACGCAGGCATCATCGGGCTCGCTTCGACTCTCTATAACAACTTCCTTCCGTTTTTGTAAGCCGCCTATTCCGTCGATTATGTGAGGGCGATCTCTGACATGAAATGACATCAGACTGGCGAGTCGAGGGGCGCATTTCGGAGACTCGTCCCTGAATATCACGTATCGCAATGTGAGATATGACGCCACTCTCCCTGGGTATGAGCTGATATTGTAGATGCTTAGACTTTCATCCTCAGCGTTGTCGGAGTGCCGTCCGCGTTCCTGGCGACGTACGCTGTTGAGATTCCGTTCTTGGGTCGTAGAGGTGCTCTCGCGGCATCGGCGGGTAAGCAAACCGAAATATTCATAATTTCTCTTGTATGGATTGATTGAACCTGGATGAATCTCCTTGTAGCGTTGACTGGCGTCTTCCTGTTCCTGACGACTATCGCTCGAACGTCCAACGCTCTACTGGGATGGAACTGTGGATATTCATTCTTCAGCAACGTGAGTAGCTCTATCTCTGATCCACAGCTTCAAACGGGTTTAGACTTTAATCAGATCATGTACGGCATTCTATACGCCATATCGCCTGAAATATTTCCGGCCAAAGATAGAGGGACTGGGAATGCGCTGACGGCCGCGGCCAGCCGGGTATTCGGCCTCCTGGTACGTCGATCATGATCATTGTCGTCATTATCTCCCGCTGATTGGACCTGGATGGCGATGGTGTTATAGGCCCCCATCATCGCGCTATACGCCAATCTATCGACTGCTGTTCCTGTTTATATCGCGGGCGCCCTGGTCATTCTCGCGGGAGGACTGGCGCTCTTGATACCTTATGAGCCGAGAGGGAAGGCTTCCATGTAGAAATAGATGTGATAATTGAGTCTGCCGACTTTTCTGATGAATAGCTATCGTGGCAAATGTGCACATTTCTTTAGAGTGTCCTCTTGCGAGAGGTGACTGCGGTTTGCATACCTGGTGCCTGCCATATGGCATAAGTCGTGTGGCGATGTAGCGATGGTACAGTTTATAAGAGTTTATATGTCCAATGGATGATATATATTCTCATGCCTTTGGGTTTACAGCGGCCAAGTTTCGGCCAAGATAGTGAGAATTGCGACGAAGCGATACCTTAGAAATCAGTTGCCTATTTTTAGGTACAACCAGCCCTTATATGGTCATTGATGAACCCCATTTGGGCATCTGCAATTATGGGAGTTCATCACGCCATTGACAATGCTCAACACGCAAGACAACTATCTTATAGCGACGAAATTAGACATGTGTTCGTATTCTGGAGCCGGGGAATCAGAGACCGAAGCACAGATAAAAAGCATGGAATTCCATTCGCCAAGAACCCCACCTTTGGAACCGCTGTTTTCAGCTTCTCTCGGTGCCCTCAGCGATGTCGACCGCACTTTTGCGACTGGATGAGAAGAAAGTCTCGGAGAGAGACAGCCTCGACGAGAAGCTCTCTGATGAGGGCACCTCCGTCGAGGGCGACATCCCGAAGCTCGGTGTTCCACTGTACTCGGACGACCGTGGCGCCAAAGCATTCCCATCGTTCTGGAGAAGGGAAAAGGTCGATTTGGACGCCATTGCGACTCAGCCCTCTGTATTCGACAATCCTGTCTCGCTCGAAGCTTATCGACCGCCTCCTGTATACGAAAACGTTCACCGCTTCGATCCCAAGGCGAGGTGGACGTGGCGGGAAGAGAGGGTAAGGGATATACTTTTTCGTCCACCTTATTGGGTATTCACATATTAGGCGTTGTCCTCTAGAAAGTTGTCCGCAAGATCGATTTCCGCATTATGGTCTGGGCGTTCATCATGTTCTTCTCGCTTGAACTGGATCGCAGCAACATCAATCAAGCCAATGCCGACAACTTCTTGAACGACTTGCACCTCACTACGAATGACTTCAATCTGGGAAACATTCTCTTCAAGCTCTCTTTCTTATGCGCAGGTACTTTTTTCTGTCATTAACTCGTTGAAATAGTGCTCATTAGGCCACCACAAAATTAGAATTGCCTTCACAGTTAATATCGAAGCGAGTGGGTCCTGACGTTTGGATACCTTGCCAAGTATGTTTTATATATGATGTCACTACAAAAGCTAAAACTCTTATTTTAGATGGTCCTCTGGAGCTTTGTATCGCTTTCGCAATTTTGGCTTTCAGGTAAAGGAAGCTTCCTCGCTTGTCGGTACGTGTGATCCTTTGCGTCAAATAGCAGTTACTTCGGTGTTAAAGATTGTTTCGTCTGGATAGCTGCTTATTGGGGTTCCTCCAAGGAGGATTCATTCCGGATGTTATTCTATATCTCTCTTATTTCTACACCAAAAACGAGCGTAAGTACATAAATAACGAGACTATACCATGTCACATTTTACTCATCGTTTCTTGTTCAAAGTCCCCTTCAGACTCGCGTGGTTCTGGATATCCAATTACTCAGCCGACTTGGTTAGCGCCTTCCTTGCTGCTGGAATTCTTCGCCTCCGAGGTGTCGGAGGCAGAGCGGGATGGCGGTATCTCTTCCTAATCGAAGGTGGCATCACTCTGATAGTTGGAGCGCTCTCATTTGCGCTGATGCCTCCTGGCCCAACGCAAACTAAGGCATGGTACAGACCCAAAGGCTGGTTCACAGAGAGGTATGTTCGACTTGAATACAACGAGTCTGAGAAGTTAATTTCGATCTGATTTAGGGATGAGGTCATCATGGTCAACAGGTGAGGGCGTTATTTCAATATTTGAGTTTAAGCGCTTGTTGCTGACTCGGCGTTTAACAGAGTTCTGCGAGACGACCCCTCAAAATCCGACATGCACAATCGCCAGGGATTAAGTGTTGGAATGATTTGGGAGGCTGTTAAGGACTGGAAAATGTGGCCGATCTATCTTCTTGGATTGACGCACTTAGGTGAGTCATGGGTCAGAGACCACGATTTTGTGGCGGCGTGTTTCTAAATCCCAACCTTTTTTAGTGCCGGTTACACCACCTCAAACCTACCTCACCCTTTCACTCCGCAATCTCGGCTTCACCACGATCCAGACTAACCTCCTAAGCATACCGTATATCGTTCTCGGAATGTCTGGACTGCTCTTCATGACCTTCATCAGTGAGATCATCGACAGTCGGGTCGGCGCCACCGTCGTGCTCCAAATCTGGGCCCTCCCCCTCCTGATTGCGCTGTACACTTTCAATTCGTCGACGTCGCAATGGGTGTATTTCGCCGTCGTCACTTTGATTGCTGGATTCCCGTACGTGCACCCTATTCAAGTGGCGTGGGCGTCCAGAAATTCGTACAGTGTGCGCACTAGGTGTGTGACTTCAAGCATCTGATCATAGCCGACTTTTTACTAAAGCGCTGGAAAATAGAACGATCTCAGCAAGTGTGTACAATATGTTCGTCCAGGCAGGAGGCATCATCTCGGTGAGTGCAAAAATGCTAATGGCTTGGAAATGAATGGATGGTATTGAAACACCCCACAGGCGAATATTTATCGGGCAGACGATAAACCTCTGTGTAGGTCAACCTTGCCTATTTGACGATGTGGGTGCTGACGATATCGCCCCAGATAAACGAGGGAATAGAGTTCTCATTAGCATCTGCTCTTACAACCTGGCTCTCTACGCTGGAACCTACATCTTCTATCGCACTCTGAACGCTCGGAGAGATAAGAAATGGAACGCCCTCTCTGCGAAGGTAAGGCAATGGTCCGCTTTCAGATGAGTGATTGTATTCTGAATCATGATCTTTAACAGGAGCAGCAAGAGTATATTGAAACGACCAAGGATGAGGGGAATAGTAGATTAGATTTCAGGTTTGCATATTAGCAAGCCAATGGTAATTTATGATCACCATTACGCTACCATTCAAATTTTATTTGTATTATACACGGTTCACATGTAGTTGTGGAACTCGTAACATTCTGGGTTAGTAGGCACTGCTGTGCCTATATAATTGTGGTGGATAGTGTGCGTAATAGAGATGCGACTTGAACAGACGGACGCAACGAGATTCAGAGATGGTGTCGATGTGAATAAATATTGGAAGCTTGCCACATTGCTGCAGCTTTGACATCATAAACAGCGATGGTCAAAGTGGAAGAGGATTTGATTGAATCGCGCGGTCTCGTACTACCTGAGCGTCGATCTGGGCAACACCAATACACAAACGAAGAACATAACTACGTAGCAACGACCACCTAGCAAGAGAAATGCTCTAAATTAATTGGCACCAAAAGACGAATTTCAGAACATACCGGCCAACCAGTAGAGAAATCGAGTCGGTTAATCCCAAGCTGCCACATACAACACGTTATTTAGTCCTTTGACAATCATGAGCGCGGAAGGGAACGTACGAAGCTTCCGCTGGGGTATAATAATCTAGTCCGCGAAAGCGTACAATCAGAACCCGACGTCTCAGACGAAGGTATGAAGGACGAAGGTAACTCACGATATACCATAATAACCTCGCCGTTCTTGTCAACCATAAGGTCCTGTCCACCAGGACCCACAATCTATGTGAACGATGGAAGTAGTATAAGATTAGACAAATTAATTAACATGAGTGGATGGAAGACGCACATCATCATGAGTCCCTAGAATGAGCGTCCCGCCGCCATTGATAAGCCCAACGCCCTCCTGATCGACAAACCCACCTGCAGGGCTAAACATCCATACCACCCCCCATCAGCACCCTCCCATCCATACTCAACAAACAAACAAAAAAAGAACACGCACGTCAACGACCGCCCCACCCGGATATTATACGTGCTATTCACCCCCCGACAGCAAAAGTCCCACGACGCGAACAGGTAGAACCACTCCTTGTGCTGGAACACGACGCTCCCTTCGATCGACTGGCTGTTCACGAAGCGCTCCGCGAGGGAGGTGGGGGACGTCGCGTTCCCCTGGAGGAGCAAAGCCGTGCGCGGGTCGACGTCCATGGATTTGATGCCGGTCCAGAAGCTGCCGAGGGAGAGGCGCCATTGGTCGCCCGCTTCCGGAGGGGTGGGGCATCAGGTGGGCGGGGAGGGTAAGTGCGAAGTGCGGGAGACGTACTGATGATAAGGCTGGGCAGAGTGTTCGTTTAGTGGGTATAGACAAATGAATGTGCAGTGACTTACTTTGGGTCGATTGCCTTGGAATAGAAGCCAACGTATGGTCAAGCATGAAAGGTAGATCCATTTGATAGCTTGTGTTACTCACGTTATAGTCGCGAATGGAAGAACTCAAAGTCACCAAGCCTTCGTTTGTGAAGCTTCCGGGAAGGCCAGTTTTCGATTTTGCGAGGAATATTCCAGACTACAAAAACACTTTGACACAGTTACACATATAAGAGATAAATCGCAGGCTTACATTCTGGGACCCAAAGCTTGATGCGGCATAGTAGAGCTGTATGTTTTAGTGCGTTACTTTTTGGCATCCGATCGGCCTATGAAGTCGAAGTCGAAATACTATCTCACCAAAAACTCCCCATTGAGGTAAGTACAGTCGGGTGCCCAAATGTTGCTATAATAAGTTTATTGGTATGTCACCCCCATTTCCAGCCGTAAGATGTTTCTGCACTCACCCATTTGAAGTCAACGTAAATTGATCTGTCCACGGAGCACCGTCTGGCCACACAGTTCCAATCAGAGTCCAATTCTTGCGGTCTGTGGAAGTCCTGATCTCAATCCCTGGAGCAGTGCCTACCATCCAAAATATAATTAACGGCTCATTATAGGTGACAACTTGCGAGATTACGCACAGAAGACGAAGTAAGTCCCATGTTGGTCTTGGCAAATAGTTGGATCATGGACAGCAGTGTTCCCAGTTACGGCCTGAGGAGGTGGATATGCTGCACGAGAGACAGTGGCAAGAGAAGCCGCGCAGAGAAGGGATAAGGTCCAGCGCATTTTGGGAAGGGTGAGATGTCTTCGCTATTCAACGCCCTTTTATACTTGAGTTCGCCAGACTTTTGAAATAGCATATTTTTAGTTTCGAAACAATCTTCAGTAACATTCGGAAGGAAGCCATTGCGAGATTCAGCACGGACAAAACACGGAAAAACTTAGATTGAATTTCCACTTTGTTTCCACTTGAAGGGTGAGTTTTCTCGTGAGGAGAGGTCACAAGTCTTGTTGAAATAACCATTCTTCCCAGTTTCCAAGATATTACATGCCTAGCTTGATAGATGTTAGAAATTGCAGAGAAGATGCACGGCTTGTGACGCGAATATGATGAATTTCGAGGGGAAGAAGCGGTAGGAATCGGTTCAAGGAGGACCAAGGCCCGCATAAACGGCCCGCCAATAAGTAGTCATCACGTGTTTTGACATCATGGTCCCCATCGTTGAATGCGGAGATGTTTCTAACAAGTTTCACTGAATCGAAATCTCCGTATCCTCATAGAAAACACCATGTTCGCCGCACACAATGTCGTGAGGAGAACAACGAGAATAGCGCCAGCGACGCGCCGCGTGGGCCTTGCGCAGACACTGCCCTCGCTCTCGCGCGCGGCTCTCCGCTCATTCTGGGACCAGAAACAGCCCGAGGAACCCAAGAGTTACAATACCTCACAGGACCAGCAGGCGAAGTCCAGCGGGAACGGGAAGCACCCGAAGAACAACGGGAATCATCAGCAAAAGACCAACGGGGGAGGCGCCGGCGCAAGACAGGAGCAGCCGCAGACCAACGGGACGCAGGAGCAGGCGAAAGCTGGCGGTGCCACGCAGGGCGCTTTCGATAGGCCTTTCCCCGGATTCCCCCCGATATTCTTCGGGTTCCTAGCGGTCGGGCTTGGCCTGGTGTCCTATGGATTGTAAGACATCGCTTGCATCTCCGTCTGTCTGCTCCGATCTCATGATATTTAGGTACGGCTTGTATGCAATGACGACCCTTTTCCCCACTGAGGTGCGCCAGGACCTGCGCAAAGGGCTGCGCCTGAAACGCAAGGGCGAATGGGACGCCGCTATCCAATATCTCTCCCGGTACGTCTCCAATCCCCACCCCGTATCGGCGTATGCCCTAACCACACCCCCAGCGCATGGGACACCGCACGCGCCGTGCCGCGCGAGACATTCGGCCCCCAAGCGCTGCTCAAGATCTCCGGCATCGGCATCGCGCTCGCCGGCGCGCTCGAGGAGCGCGGGCAGCTGCAGGCCGCGTACACCGTGTACCAGGACGTGCTCTGGTTCCTGCGCACCGCGTACGTCGGGCCGGACATCGCGCAGAAGGTGAAGGACGCGGACCCCGGGACGGAGACGATCCAGGTGCTCGCGCCCGCGGAGCGCATGCGCGCGATCGCGGTCGCGTACAAGCTCGGCGGGCTCGCGCAGACGCTCGGGCGCACGGAGGAGGAGGAGAAGTGGCTCGTGTGGTCCGTGGAGGCGCTGCTAAGGACGGTGCTGCATGCGATCCCGGTGAGCAAGGTCGAGGGGCGGGGCTGTCGGAGCCGCAGAAGGCGCATGAGGGCCATACGGACAAGGTGATCGTCGAGGTGCTCGGGCTCCCAGTGTGGTCTGCGGGACATAATATCGCGGCGCCGTTCGAGGCGCTTGCGAGCTTTTATTCACGGCAAGGAAAGGCGGAGTGAGTCTTTTTTTTTGTTCATGGTACGTACACGAGTTAACGAAACCCTCATTCAAGGTACGCTCTTCCCTTGTATCTGCAAGCCATCTCGATCTTCCTGCCACCCGCACCGGCTATCTCTACCGTCGAAGACAGATGCAGAGGTGTGCATTCTCCGTCTAACACGCACAGCAGCACCCCTAACTAAACAACCACTCCTACTAGGCGCGCAACTGATGGGCAACGTCGCTGACCTAATCCTCCGCACCCAAGCGAAGGAGGCGCAGACGCCCGAGGCGATCTTCCAGGCCGAGTCCTGGGCGAAGAAGGGGCTCGAGATCGTGGACGCCGCGCGCAGCGCCACGTCGCAGAAATGCGACGCGTGCGAGGAGGCGTACGCCGTGCTGCTGTACAACCTGGGCATGATCCGGGAGGTGGGTGGTTTCCTTTTCCCGGGTATCGGAGATGGACGCTCATTTGAATCTTGATTTTGGCGGTTGTGCATAGCTTACGGGCGACGAGAACCATGCGCGGGAGCTGCTGACGCAGAGTCTGGAGCACTCGACGAGGATTGGGATGCACAAAGCCATCAAGCATGCGAACGGCGCCCTCCAATCTCTGGATCTCAATAAGAGCAATAAGAACGACCTCAAGCCTGTCGACGAGGAAATCGCGCTCGCGGCTGCGCTGGAGTAAATTGCTTCTGTTTCTCGGTCTAGTATTTACTTATTGCCCCACACGACATAATATCTGTATTTTGTACATGTAACACTGCATATTGTATTGTTAGTTATTCTCCTCTAGAATTGTATTACCACTTGTGCATCGAAGGGCCCCAATTCAAAGTATCAAGATCCAGTAGCGTTTGCGTAGCGTTTCAATTTAGAATCACAGTGCTATACATGCTGTAGAGGATACAGGGAGATTGTAAAGCTGCTACTGCTACTAGAGAAGGGCGGAATTGTGAATATACAGGGCGGCTGCTACGACACTGCACTCCAGGCAGCGTCAGCTGACGGACACGAGGGGATTGTGAAGCTGCTACTGGCGAACGACACGGATGTGCATATTTGCGCAGGGAGGCAGATACACTCCAGGTGGCACCAGCTGACGGACACGAGGGGTTTGTGAAGCAGCTATTGGAGAAAGGCACAAACGAGGTATCAAGATTACTGGGGTATCAACAAAAAAGATGAAAGCAGATGTAAAGATACAAATCCTCTGGTCAAAGTAGCCGCAAACTAGACATGATCCGCTGACGATGTCTATCTCCGCGCAGCCCTCTCCTCTGGTGCCTGGTACCATTTTATTTTGCGCCTGGGACCAGTTTCCGCTCCAGGGACGACCTGCTGCGGTGTCGCGTTATCGCGTGGCCAGTCTGCGGCGGCCAGATGTTTCCGGATGGTGTCGACGACCGAACCCCGCGCTGTGAGTCGGGCCAGGCGGAGCGGATACCTGTATGCCTTGGAATTAGTGAGAGCGTTCCTGAAAACATCTAAACATGCGAGGTTGGGATGCTCTGCAAACTCGGCCTCCAGCGATTTGAAACTCTCGTAGTCTTCCGGTGTAGGTGGACATTCGTAGCGCACTGCCAGGCACTCGTCTCGGAGTTCTCTCACCAGCGCGCCTAGCGCGGGGCGGCCGCTGAACCTTAGCCCACATAGATCATTGCATACGAACCAAAGCCCCTTGTAGAGGCCTCCTCTGACAATGCCACGTCCGTCGACCTCAGCCTCGTTGTATGCGTGCATTAGGCGAACCACATTGTTGTAGGGTGGATCATCTGAAGGTGAAAATGTGCGATCGGCATTTCTCTTATCCGGATGATGGGTTTTGCTCTCCGTGTATCGCAAGGCGATCCAAAGCAAAACAAAGAAAGCTGATTCGCGGTCATCTTCGAGTTGGTGGGACCTGTCGGGACGCTTGAGCAATGCCGCAGACATGAATTGCCATGTTCCCTATGCACCGCGTAAGAAATCACATAGCAAAGTACCAGAGAAACTCCCGCTTACCATTCGAGACGGCCGTCGAGCGAGCACACCATCTGAGCTCGAATTGGCACACAGATCCCAGTCAATCAGCACGCCCTGCTTATTATCCGTGAAGAGAATATTGCCGACACTGATGTCATGATGAAGAATCTGGGCATCGAAGTAGGCGTTATCGTGGGCTGTTGCAAGACATTCAGAATACTATCTGTGTGTAATGAAAATTCGTACCCTCCATAGCATCAGCGATGGCGCTGATAAATTCGTGCGAGGACTCGAATCCCGTTAGACTCTGGCCGACAGGCTTCAGCGTCATTCGGTAGTGGCACCTACTAATTATCCCATTCATTGGAACAGCCCATGACTCGGACGCCGACAACTGCATGAGAGTTTCGTGGTTCCTCGTACCGTTGTCCATCCCAGACAGGGCAATATTCCCAACCATCTCCTTAGTCTGCATGCCCTCGACGTCGGCCCTCCAATAGCCCTCGAGGAAGTCCATTTTATGCGTGGTCAAGTCGAAAGCCACCACGGCGCGAGTAGCTCGAAAAAGGGGAGAACGAGATTCATATCGTGGAGGGTATGAGATCAAGAAGGGCTTCTCATCTCTGGGATCGTCACGATCTGGAATCATCAACTTGCGGCACTCGCAATGGTCTTTGTTGGCGTTCTTCAAGATGTTCCATGGCACGAACAGCTAAATTACACGTGACCGTGACTTACCCTAGAGCTTTATCCGACGTTAGTTATTGCACCAGCAAATTCTGCGTTGTTCCCGATGAGAAGAGCGGTTTCCATCATAACGCTGCCATCTTAGACGTTAAGTCTATCTTCAAAACATACAGTTTATTTTCCATAGTACAAAAAAAAGTAAAAAGCAAACAACGGCTCAAGCACCTTGCACGAGCACCTCCGGCGCTATCCTCTCCTCGACCTTGCTCAGCTTATCCACCCACTCCTCCAGGCGCTTCGCAAGCGACCCGATCTGCTCCCGCGACAGCACGCGCGGCTGCACCCACGTGATCAGCGCCTTCTCGTCGACCTGGTCGAGCGAGCCCTTGATGAGGTTCAGGCTGAGCGCCTTCATCACGAGGTGCTCGACCTCGTTCACGGGCAGGTGCGTCTCCTCCGCGATCGTCTTGAACGCGAGCGTGCGGTTGTTCGCGCTGCGCTTGGACACGGCCTCGATGAGCGCCATGAGGCAGATCTTCTGCCGCAGGAAGGCGTAGTTCGACTGCAGGATCGGCTCGCGCGGGAAGAGGGGCGCGAGCGCTTCGAACTTGCCGATGTTGCCTTCGTTGAAGGTGAAGAGCAGTTTTTTGAGCCATTCGTGGTTGGTCCCGTTCAGCGAATCCAGGATGGGATGCATGAGCTATGCAAAATATCATCAGAAATACAATTAATATTGTAAGGGATGCAACATACGAGTTCACCAAAGTTGTAGATGGTATCCCCGAGGAATGCAGAGATACCGAGATCATGCGCACGCGCCAGCCGTTCCTCCGCAGACATATCCTTCTCCACATCCACGCACGCGAGGTAGAGCAGCGAATTGCGGTAGTACGGCGCATACTCGGCCTTGGCCTTGTAATAGTCCGCCGCGACGCTGTAGTACGCGGCGTTCACCGTGGTCTCCACATTCTCTAGGGTGTCGAGGATCTTCCACGCGGCGTCCATGTCCGACTTGGTGCCTTCGAGGTCGCCATATAGCAGCTCGGCGTGGGCGATGGAAGCAAGGAGAAGAACGTGGGCCTCGGGAGCTGCCTCGGTGTCTATCCGGGAGAGGAGTGATTTCAGGAAGTTGAGATGCACTTGTGGATCTAGAATATTCAAAGTAGGCGAGTGAGCAGATTATCGACAAAAACACTTCTGGAGGCCGTCATTATTTCATCCGAAAATTCAGATGGCCTGCAGGAGTGATCAAAGGTTGCACATACTATCAATATCTTTGGCAACCTTCACGCCAAGTTCGGCTAATCGCAGCTGGTTCAGCTTGCTCTCAAAATCGCGCACGAAGCGCTCAAAGACATCCACCCGGTACGGCGCCGCAGCCGGGTGATCAAAAAATTGAAACAACTTCTGTGTTAGCTGATGCCATAGCCTGTCCATCCACAGATTAATTGTACACCAAACACATCGGATGAAATGACGCACTTGCGTGTGTATAGCGTCCTGAACGACTCGAAGAAGGGGTGCAGCTCAGGCGGCGTCGCTGAGAGTGCCGTGGCAATAAACTGGTCCAGAACAAGTTTCGGAGGTGTTTGCAGCGCCATTAGAGTATGATATGGCAGAGATGAGGAGATGAGGTTAAGAGCAAGTTCAGAGGCGCCAGGAGACGCGTCGCCCTGTGGCTGTGCTTGGCGTCGACGTGAATATCTAACACCACCAAATAAAAGATCCCGGGCCGCCGTGATCCGACCTAGGTGGACTCCGGTGAGCCAGGCGCTAATTTACTTGGGCGGCGCGCGTCCGTAACATCCTGGCAACGAGTTATGATAATGACCGCCATGACCGCGCAGTTCCTGCAGATCCTTACGATACGTCCGACCGCTCTTAGATGGCAAGTGCTATGTATCCCATAAATACCACCTCGGAAGAGAGCATTCGCAGGACCGATCAAGTAGCGACGGGCAAGCATCAATTACCTACCGTTCCGGCGCCGTAGCATACGAGGTCCTCGGGTTAATGAAAGTGAGGCAGGCCCTGGCATCGCCTTACACCGTCCATACCGCCCCGCATAGGACGGCTGTCGCTGACATCATTGACAGGGCCATTTCTCAAACATGCGGTATAAAAGGCTGTCAAATGAGTCGTGTATATTTCGTGCTTGAGATCTTTCTCTCTCTACACACGACTTCATACTCGCATTTCGCTCAAGAACCATACAAAATATACCCACCATGGCCAGAAGCCAGCGCAAACGCCCAGTCTGCCAGACCTCCTTTACTCGGATGCACCTTGTTGCCCAAGGAAAATCACGTAAATTTTGCGCCCGCACACCTTTTTCTGTAAGGATTTTCATTGACAAACTTCTTGTTTCCAGACATGAGGCCGATGGCTAAACTCAAATGCCAGCAGTGTGACGACAGCTCCCCCAGTGATCTTCTCTCCACACATCCCACCAAACGGCACCCTCGCGAAAATGCCACTCCAATCGCCGCCGTAGCGTTTTCAGCGGACTTGAACGCAATGCCCCTTCAAATTCCAGCAACTAGACGTCCAGCCATCCGCATCACCCCATCCAATACCATCAAACGGTCCCCCTGCGAAAATACCACTACAATCGCTGCCGCAGCGTTTTCAGAGGACTTGAACGCAATGCCTCTTGATATTCCAGCAAGTAGACGTCCTGCCAAACGGTCCCACTGCGAAAATACCACTACACCCGCCACCGTAACATTCTCAACGGACTTGAACGCCATGCCCCTGCACATCCCAGCAGTCCGACGCCCAACCACCCGCACCCCTCCGTCCAACACCAAACCCAGCGCCTTCAGCTTGGCCCCCAAACCTCTCTCCCACAACATCCTCCGAGTCAACAACAGCGTCTGGGGCGTCACCTGCAACCCCAACCCGTCTGGGCTGCCCCCGTTCGACCCCGACACGAGCAGCACCGAGAGCATGGACCAGTGGCTCGAGGCGTTCTGGCCGGGGTACATCGGCACCGAGCTCAGACAGGCGCCCGGGGACAGCGCCCGTGCTGGCATGGATAACCATCCATCAGACTTAGATGTACGATCCGGATCGAAGGGTGCGCACTCTCTGAATTGATGGGATTTGGAGGCACGCCTTTGGCACGCCTGGACGCGCGCAGCGAGCGCGATCTCCCACGTCGTCGAGTCCGAATAGTGCGCACTTGCGGGCTGCGTCGTGGTCCGGGGCCGTATCCCTGGGACGACGCGCGATGTTATGGAGTCTCCGTTCGGATATTCGACACCGCCTATTAGATAGTTGCTCTGGATTCTTGGGGATCTTTTGACGAATGTTTGGTTTTGGTTTTTGTAAAATACGTATTATTTAATCATGTTCAACATCATGTTCCCGTCGCTCGCGGGCTTTCCAAGTACATGTGTCATTGTGTGCCGAGCGAACAGGACCCCGGATTATACTGATAGATACGTGAGGCGATCTTTTGATAAAATTTAATGAACCAGATGGCACAGGGCTGTTTGGATTAAAAAAGCACACATTTTGAGCAGAATGCTTGGGAAATTTTTTGGATAAAAACTCCAAAATGCCCAAAAGTCGTTTAGATAAAAACTTTCAGAATATGGCCATTTCGAATCATACATTTATCAGTATATTCAGGGGTCCTGAGCGAACGCTGGATTCGTGAGCAGGAGTTGTCGACTGAAGAACTTCCAAGTTTTTTCCAAGTCGAACGTGCCGTTGACGTGTGACATTGACTTGAGCGCTTAAATGGCTGGATTCGGAAGCCGGCGCTTGTACCGGGCCGGCCCCGTCGGCAAAGAACCGTCGTCGCAACTGAACTTGTCACAAACCTCTCCTCGGCGCTCCAACTGTAAGACACCGGGTTCCTCCCTAAGGCCTCGCATCCGAAGGACTCCAAAACTTGGAGAACACCGCCTCTATGGTTGGAATCTTCTCCTTGACATGCAATCGCGTCAGTCTACTCGCATTGGGGGAAATTTGATAAATCTTGTTCACAGACCTCCAGAGCTCAAAACTTGCCATTTACATATCACGATTCCTTGGGTCAAACCTCTCTATCGGGTGTGCACAAAGCTGGGTACTGATCGTGTCATAGACCCGCAACACTGAACACAGGTTCTCAGAAACACCAAAATGACGCACCGCTTCAGACCTTGCTATAAAAACATATGTTTCGCCTGCTCCTCCCAGGGGCCTAGAGCTATCTTTTGACTTGAAAGACATCGCATCCTCCAAACTTGCTTTCAACCATTCGAATTTCGAAGTGCTAGCCAGCGCGCACACAGAAAAGATGGGCGAGTCCACATTCAATAACGTGTGTTTTTGTTGTGTACTCATCATTCCACATTCCAGGTATCGGAACGACCATGAAACACATGCTCAGCAACGATCCCGAAGCCGAACAGGGCGCAGAATCCACCAACGAGCCCAGCCACGCCCGCGACACCAGCCCCAAAACCCGCCTCCCCCCGGGCACGGGCCCCGGCACCTCGGGCAAGCCCGAAGGCGCGGGGGGCACCCGCGTCGACCCCGCGCCCAGCGAGACCCGCCGCGCAGAGCTCCCTTCGGGGCGCGACCAGATCGACGCGAAGACCGGCAAGCGCACCTCGCAGGTGGCGATGGAGCACGACATGCAGCGCACCCAGCGTGCGGAGAGCATCGAGGGCTACGGCACGGACGCCGCGGCCGCTGCGGGGGGCTCCCTGTCTGCGTCGCACCCGGGCAAACTCCCATCTTCGGGTATGCGTTTTCTGTAGAGATTTTTTGTATTGAGGAGCTTATTTATTTGGATTATTTTGTATCGAGGAGGAACGAAAGGGCATAGGCCGTCCGTATCTAGCGAGGGTCAAGGCAACATGCCGCCCAGCGCTCCCCAACAGCCCAATCTGGAGAGCGTGAAAGAAACCACTGAGACCCGCCCTAGAGTGCTTTCTGGAAATGTCGAAGGTACTGAACGTACCGAAAGTTTGCTCTTTCGTACCTAGCCTTTGTTTTAGCTTCATCTTCCTAATTCTTTTTTAATAGCTCTCCCTGAAGGTCACCAGGCAGGCCACATCAAGAACGACAAGGACTCTATGCCGACGCCGGATGCGCAAGAGGATACCAGGCAACTTCAGCGTACGTCCGCTTCCTCCTCACTGGACATGGAATTAATCATGAATCTCAACCAGCCATCATGCACGAGCGCATCCGCCATCTTGAAAGGGAAGAAGTTACGCGCGTCAAAGACCACGAGCGACACAGTGAGCTTCAGCCTTCCTTGTGGTGATATGGCGGTATATCTGATTGGGAGCCGCTAGTTCATCACATCCAGCATCACACCCAACCAGTGATTGCGACGGACGAGCTCACAGAAATGCATAAGGATAAAGTGATTGATAGCTTTTCTGTTTTGTTCTATCTTCCGTTCCTCGATGCTTATTCTCTACCTCTAAAAATCAGGTTCTTCCGGTCACAGTTATCAACGAAACGCACGCCAACAAGCCTGAAGACACCTCCTTGTTCGAAAGCCAAGTGCGCCAGTTCTGCGATACGCTGGTGCGTTATCTCTGTTCTCCATCTCGTCAGCTACAGCCGGCTGACTTGCGCTCTCTAACAGACGCATGCACCCAAGGAGCGCACGATCGTCGACAAGGGCGTCACTATCACGGAACACGTCCATCACCATGTCCACCACGTTATTCAGCCCGTCATAGAGAAAGAAAGTACGTCGCCCAATCTCCTCCCAGTCGTCAAACCATTGACTTGAAATTTCCCTATCTTTTCAGCCATCGAGCGGAAAGTCATCCACACGACCGTCCCGATTCACGAGATCACGCAGGAAGCGCCGATCGTGCACCAGTCGCAGACGCACGCGCCCGTGCCGATGGAGCACTTCCTCTCGCGCGGCGGCGCGATGAAGGGCGCGGTCAGCCAGGGCGAGATCGCCGGCAGGGTCCTGCAGACCGGGCTGTGCGGGCGCATGGTCGACGGCGTCGCGGAGAAGCTGGAGAAGGATTTGAAATTGAAGCCTGTACGTGTTTACTTTACTTACTTGCTTAGTTTTTTGGTTGTATTGTTGAACTGACATCGACGGTCTGTATTCAGGACATGCATACTCATGGTCAGAAATTGGAGGCTGAGGAGATGAATCGCCCTCTAGCGTCCCCTGTTGGCAGGAACTAATGTCTGAAGGTTTCCAACATAAATCTGCCTAATCGCTACCTTACCATTAACTAGACAGTCTTTTTATATTTTATCACTTCCGCTTCTTGTATTTCTATGAACGAGAATGAACATGAAAAAATGTGAAGAAGTCTATCGTTTCGGTGGTGAAAACATGCAAATTATCCAATCAAATTATATACATAAAATATCAAGCACTCTAAATCGTTCTATCGCAGTCGGGACGGACCAGCGACTGCATTACTGGTATCAAGATCTCTGGGTATACGTTGCGGGACATCCAGTGATATCAGCTCGTTCTCTTAATCCTAGCTTGTCTCCTCAAGGGCAGTAGGATTAAGTGTACCCTTTGTACTATAGTCAACACAAGTCTAAGGCTACCAATAAATTTAATCCTATCCTAAACCTATCCTACTCTAGCCTACTTTGAATCGATTTGCAGTATGCTTGACCATACCCTTTAAGTCTACAAATAATCCTAAGGGCCTACAAACAAATCTAATTATATTCCACTTACAATTTGCTTTGGATTAATCCTAGCAATAGGAGTAACCGTACAATCTTAGTCTACAAATAATCATATTCCACTTTCGCGTCTCCACGCCGCAGAGCGCTGCATATGCAGCGCTGATTGTACGTGTAGACGGTGAGTGCGAGGCTCGCGGCATCCTCCCTGCCGTCTGCATGCTCGCGCATCCTCCCCTCTGATTCTCTTATTGCCTGCGCAGCCCCTCCGCACCAGACCGCCATTGTCCTGCACAAGGGTAGCGGCGCCCACTGCGCCGTCTGACGGGTGCGTGTCGGCGGCCAATGAGTTGGCAGGCGTCAAGGGGAAGGGGAATGGGTGAAGGATGTAGGCATGCGGGTTCGTGCCGTTCGTTAGCTTGCCTGCACGCCGTTACAACGAGCTTGGACATACTGTATACGCGCCTTCACGCCGTTTGGAGCCCGCATATGTCCCATGTTGTCCATGCCCTCCTACCTATGGCTGATTGGCTCGTGGTCGAGGGCGAGGGCGCACTACGGGTGTCGCAACGGCAGGGCTCTGTCGTAGTCATTGGCGGCGGCGTCCTTGATGTCGTCGTCGGTTGCTTTGGCCTTGCGGAGGGATTTGGAGGGCGCAAACACGTTGGGGTTGACGGTGGTGCATGGCGAGGCGCTGGCAGGGGCGAGGTAAGCACGGATGTAGGACAACGGAAGGAAAGTCACGTTAATGTCCCCTGGTAGCCATCGACGCATCCCGCGGCATGGAACGATAGGCCTGGTGTTCAACAAAACACGTCGACATTGACCATGGCGCTTCAAACACGTCATCAGCGCGTGCGGCATGCCGTTGCAATGAGCGCCGACGTACCGTATATACGCTCGAGCGGGCTGGCGTCTCGCGTTGCCCATTCATCCGATCTTCGGTGGACTTGCTTCGTCGCGAGCGCCCGGAATCGTCGTCGTCGAGAGGAGGGAGAACGGCGGGGTGTGGGAGCGGCTCGGGTGCGATGTCCCTGCGAAGAACAGTAAGTGGCCAAGGTGGTTGGAAAACACACATGCCGTTCGAGTGGGAAGGTGATCGTACGTGAATAAAGAGTGTGTGAGCGGTCTTCCAAGTGGCATCAGGCAGATCGAGAGCCCGGGCGCGAGCTCGATCGATCCGCCGAAGATAAGACTTACAGTGTAAAAATTTCGCCGGGGGCTACTCTCATGCGCTTGGTAGTAGGAGATGGACGCGAAGTTGAGTTCGACGCGAAGTTCAACTTCAGGTTCAAGTTGAGAGGCATTCCGTTGTCACATGATCTACCGTGCTGGGCCCTGGCCCTCCACCCGACGATTCTATTGTCAGGAAATGGATCAAGGCCATATATTTACTGCCTTATTGTGACGTAGTACTACAATTGTTATGGGCCACGGCTGTGGCTCAGAAATAAAATTATATAAGACCCAGCTTGTCAATTCATTGATGCCTTCCTCCCACCATGCCTCCCACATCAGACCTTCACCATCCAACTCATTGCCCCCTTATCAATTTCGTTCTTTTAGTGCGTTCATCTGAGGCATAACTCCGCATGCATCTAGCTAATTTGACTGTTACAGATATAACATTCAAGATGCATTGTTGGAGTTGGTATGTTTTATTGTGGTTTCGTCACCAACCATTCACAAGGGACCGGAATGCAGGCATAAAAGGTGTTTGTTGCCTAGAACCTACACATACGCCTATCCTTTGATTATAAGCCTATCCGAAGCCTACCCCAGGCTTATCCCTATTATGGAATAGGATTATCGGTAGGATAGGCTTATGCTTGGCTTACTTTGTCACCGATGTTGATCCTATAGCTATATCTCATATTCGTAGGATTATGTAGGATTACTAGTGTACCTTGAGTGTACCTGATTAAATAATCGACGATAGGATTACATTGGATTGCAATAGACTTGTTTATAATATTATATGCTTAATCCTACCATATAACATAGTCTATCAAGATTCAACTTGGATAATAATCCAAACAAAATCCACTGGCAAAGGAAATCCATCGGATTATGTAGGATTAAAAGTCTACTTTGCGGGACTACAATAGACTTGAGTCTATGACACACTGTGAGGAGTAAGGCGTAGGCTCAATCCCACTGCCCTTTGGACCCCAAAGTAGGATTGAGCGCACGAGTTGAGACAGGCGGGACATCTACCATCTCGACGTCCTCATTTGGGACGTCCTGCGGATTTGCAATGGCCGTCGGCGGTAGGAGGAATTCAACGTCCTCGAACATGTGGGGAAATAGGATGGCGAGCATGTCATTGACTCGATAAATGAAGTCGCCTTTTTGGAGCTTGCTTTTCTGCTTGCTTTTCTGCGCCGGGTCGTCGATGGTTGCATCTTTCTCTTGATTAAATGGTGACACGCTGACGGTACCCTTCGAGTTCTCTTTGGTATAGAGGGAAAGTCCTTTGCGGGCCGCAAGGTCAAGGATGTTACGTTCAACGGTATCTGAGGTGATTGTTAGAATCATCCATATTAGAACTGAATGAAATTTTACCTTCGGCGTAATAACAGTAGACTAAAATCATATAACAGATGATTAGAGAAAAGTAGAAGACTGGAAACTCAAAATTCTAACCTTCTGTTGGGCGGGTTTGTCCCAGCCGATCAATTCTGGCAATAGCTGTACAAATATTGAGAAAGATCCGAGGCAAGATGGAAATTCTGACTTACCTTGAATTTCAAAGCTGTGATGAACAACACTTTCCAGTAGGAATACGCGACATGCACAAGTCACATTGAGCCCAGCATTCTCTGTTTCACTAGGAAGATATGAGGATCAAGCAAAAGCGATTGGAACCGAAGGAGCATACCCGTGAAGCAGCAAAACAAGGATATTTGGATCGGTCCTGAATTTATGGATTGAATTCGCTGGACGCGAACCTGAACCGATGCGGAGAGTCGAGATGCCGTTCTCTCGTAAAGCGTGTTCAACAACTGAAGTATGAGTGAGCAATTATTCATGGTATAGCAAGCGAGATAAAGACGCACTGTTCAACGAATCTGCCCAAGCCGAGAAGACAATACTTTTCGACCCAGGATCGACGAGCTTCAGGTGTGCCAGATGTCTAACGAGTGTTTGAATTTTGCTACCGAAATCACCATATGTTTCCATGGTTTGAATATTCTCGAATAGAGCAGGGTCTGAAGAAGAGTAAGTGAAAAAGACAGTGCAACAAGCAAGAAAGTCGTACCAATCCTGCTATATGTTATCGTACGATGTGACTTTGGAACAGGTTCACCTGACGCCTGAAGTCTTGGAGGTGGCTCCTCTGAGGGAGCATCTACGACGAAGCGTTGAATAGTTTCTGTATTGATCGCAATGCTAAACTGGGTTGAGATCATGAATGTAAAGCTGAATGCTGGGTTCAGCTTACCGACACACTGGGCACGTTTTCCCATCCTTCTTATGCAACCAGGCTTTCATGCACATCTAATGAGGATGGGTATTAGAATTAAACAGAAGAAGATTGCAAAGAACATACCTCGCAAAATACGTGACCACTGCATCAAGAACTTCAATACATTCGTCGTATCGAACAAAAAAAGATATTACGCACCAATGTGTTATATATCCACGAGTAAATTCGCATCGACATAGTACGCACTCTTTCTCGTCTTCTAAGGAGTTGCTATCCTTGTTGTTCGAAAGATTTTCTAGATATCTAAAACGAGCGCGTGCCGTATTCATCTTGGCATCTAAATCGGCTTTCCCTGTCACGCAGGCTTGGACAGCCTCTGCAACCGTAGGTTCTTCGAATATTACGTCCGCAACAGAGTCAGAGATTTCTTGCAATTGCCAGTAATAACGAATTCGCTGATTGAACGATTTGCGTAGAAGATTTAAATCAGTTTCCAATTTATTGTGTAGGGTTGCTGTTGAATCGGTAAGTAACCTGATCTTTAGTCAGTCGTTATCGGAAACGTACTTTGTTGAGTCGTGAACTTTCGAATTGTTTCTAGAGCTTCTGTGATGAGAATTTTTTCGGGATGTTTAGGGTCGTTGATAGTCGTAGAAACGGCGTTGAGTTCGACCAATATCTATAACAGGCATTTAATCAAGAAGCCACAGCCAGTAAGACTATTACTCACGCTTCTCACTGCTCGTCCGTTCAGTTTAAGTAAAAGCTTCTTGCGCTTGAGCGTCATGGCGGAATGCATGACTTCGTGCTTGGGCTCAATTTCTAATCCTTCAGGCGTCTCCATGATAAGGTCATCGGCGGCAGCGGCGGCGGCAGAAGCGGCTTTCATAGCGGCCTTCGTATGCCTGCCTTGCTTCTCTCGAAGAGTATGTGCCGCAAGAAGAGTGCGCTCGTTGATCAAAGCCTCACGTCGGTCGGCCAGTAAGGCAACGTAGCACTGGAAGTAGATTTCCACTTCTCCTTGATCGTCCAAGGTCCGTTGGAATTCCTGACCGTCCGCGTCAGTCTGGCCTGACAGTGGATTCAACGGTTGAGTGAGAAGGCCCATAATATGCGACCTCCACTCCCACAGAAGTTCGGCCTGCTGATTGAGGACTTTGTCGACGATATTGTTGAGTTCTTTGAACTGTAACGTGTATGTGTTGACAGCGTATCCAGCGATGATAAAGAAAACGAACTTACGAGATGCGCAGATTTAATGCCTCCTTGTTGCAGTAACGGAACGTCAACCAAGAAGGCAGACTTTCGGAGATTATGATTTGACGCGGTGCTTGCCAAACGACCAATACTGTTGGTTGCTTCCGTTTCAGCATCTAGAATGGTACCAAATGAGTAAAGATGTTGAATAAAAAAGTAGAGTAAACACGTACGTTGCAACAAATCTTGTCTGACTTTTTCTGCATTCTGATACGCCGAATCTTCTTCGGTGGAGTCACCAAGTACATGGTATACGTCTCCTTGCAAGAAATGGACTCGATGCAGAAGAAGGTACCCTTTTCGCAGTCGTTCCCTCAAAACAACCCCTTTCTTCTTATGTTCTTCCCCGGCAGGTGTCTTTGGTAGACCCTTTTCCGCTGTTTCATCCTCTGTGGATTCCTTGTCATCGTCACTGTTGTCCTCATCACTGTCGTCCACGTCGCTCAAGGCTTTCTCTTTCCCTTTACCGTCCGTTACAGCGGCCTTCTCCGCACGCCCCTGGCGCAATCGCGCCGCCTCCATGATCATTTCTTTGCTCTTCGCGTCATGTTTCGCCAAGACGGCTTTAATCTCTTCGATAAAATTGTTCGTTTCCTTTCCTGCCAACTGTAGTGTTTTCAGGGAATTTCGATAGTTGCCCGGGACGGTGTCGTCCTTTTGTTCCAATTGTGCCTGTCGAATCAGCAACTCGATCTACAAAGAAGGTGTAAGTGCCAAATTGCCTTATGATTATGACTTGCAGTACCTTGGATGTCCAGTCGTCAACTAGATTTTTCCAGTTTTGGTCTTGCATCGCCTGCATCCATGTCAATATAATTCAAAAGAAAAGACGAGCGTAAACATACTTGAAGAACCGCATCCATAGTCTTGAGCGCAGTCGGTTTGTATACATCATTTCTACCTTGAAATTGGCCGACCTGCAAAGAAAATCGATAAATGAAACGGACAGTCGAACGGAAGAAAACACTCGTACTTGAGGATGGGTACAGATACCACGCAAATTGCGAAGAGCACTCCTAAGCAATATGCTATCGACTTTCCAATCGCTAGTTGCGGCGACTCCTCGCGCATCCAGGCCGATATCGAACAACATCCTCTCCAAAGCCTGATCGTACACCTATAGACATATGGAAGCTTCAATAATCAAAGACCACAAGTGACGCAATGATACATACATGACGTTCAACTCTACCCAATTCAATTCCAACTAGATATCTAGTTTGCTCGGGAATAGTGAGTTCACTAGCCACAGATGATTTCGTGGTCCTTGATCACAATAGAGAATGTTAGACAAACACATAAACCATCGATGAGTGATCTTACCTGATCCCATAATGTTGCAAAAATAACGCAAAATCTTCCGAAAAGCCTGGCTTTAAAAGTCTTTTACAGAGGCGAATATCGCCGATGAGTTGATCTATACGCAAGAATCTTCGGAGTGGATGAGTCACGGTAATTCGAATATGAGAGTTCCATGACCTACTTGAGAACATGAATTAAATCAGATACCTGGGCCTTTGCTGGAGTGCCCGAAACAGCCAACGACGACAGTCGGGGTATGAGCGACACCATCTCCCTATAAGATCATCAACATTTGCATTATACAAGAGCGAAAGTACTGAAAACTTACGCTGTAGATCCTCCTCCGACCATCTGCACTTCATCCATCACAACGCGCTTCCATTCGACCGCAATTAAAGGACTACGCAAATAGTCCCCTTTACCCTCCCTCTCGCGTCCAGGGCGGGCGGCATGCACCTCGGAGCGGAGGGTCGAATACGTGGTGATTACCACGTCGTACTGATGCACGTAGTCGCACCATTTGAGGAACTTGCCGTCCGCGCCACGCGTGAGGTCGGGAGGATCGTTGTCGACGTCCATGGCGCTGGTGCTGCCACTGGCACCGTGAGGCTGGTTCGCACGTTCTTTCTCGTGCTGTTTCTGCTTCCTCTTCTTCGCCCGCGCTTCTTTTTCGAATATGCCCATGACTCGGTCGTACTCCCTCTGGCCTTGCACTATCGGTATTCTGACTTTATTCCATCCCTCATACACGAGAACTTTCAAGGATGGCGCGTGCGTGGCTAGCTCCTCTATCCATTGAGTAGCCAAGGCAGGCGGTGTGACAATGAGAGTCGACTGGAAAGAAAAGGTCAACAGAGACAGAGAGAGAAAATGACAAAAAAAATGCATACCTTGACGGCATTGATATCTGCACGGCCTTGTGGATCCTCTCGCATCAGCGTTGGGTTCCAAGATGGCGGCGCCGGATTCATCAATATCAGCGCAATAGTCTCCACGGTCTTCCCCAGACCAGGCTCCTCTGCCAGCATTCCACCACATATGGTCGGTACCGCCGGAGCTTCGATGTCGAGTTCGCCGCTCAGGCGATTCAGGTAGAATGTATGGTCTCCTTCCTTGATTTCGTTCCAGAACGAATATTCCTTGGTCGGGGATTGGACAAGCGTGCCTTCCGGGCTGAAGGCCATTCCTTCGCGTTCAAGCAGCCAAGCGACACTGCGCCGTTGGAAGGGGAGGAGAGAGGGTAGCAGTCCCTCTGGTTGTATCGAAAGTTCCAAAGAGGTGGAGGATAGAGGTGGGGCTGGGCATAGGATAGAATAAAATGAAGATACAGTGACAGGGTCGTTGATATCGTCCGAGGCAACGGCTTGGGGCATAAAAGCGGCTCGAAAGAGACGGCGTCGAGCGTCCTCAACAGCGACCACGGTTGTCTTCAACTTGTTGGGCATGATATTTCGTAACACAGCGTCGACGTCAAGAGCAATGTCGATGTCGACAAACAGAGAAAACGTAGGAAAAGAAGTAGATGTCGAATCTTGAGGATGCACCGTCAATCGTAAGGATGCTCGAAGATGAATTTGTCCAATGCTTTGCAGTGTTCGACATGCCTGTAGAAGGTCACTTGCAGACGCAGATAAATCATTAGAGTCGGCGTCAACGGTGAGTGGCGGGAGAAGGACAAGCCACTCGTTCGTGGACGACAATCCCACACATCTACCCCCATGTTCTCCAAGCATGATCTCTCCAAGGGCGATACTGTTGGGAGAAGTGATGGCGCCACTCAGGGCGAGCAAATGCTCGCGAAGCGTTTCATCCTGGAACTTCCACATTTCCACAACATCCGGGCTTGAACCAGTCATATTACATGAAACGTCTTCGTGCGTATAATGTATCTCCAGTACATGCCGCAGAATAGGCACAATATCCGACCCAGTATCTCTTCGATTGAAATGGGCTTCGACTCTAGGGTAACTTGGGTCGATTCGCGTTGCCTCAAGTTCGAGTGGCTCAGTGTGACTCGTATCGACCGGCTGAGAACTCCTTGCGCGCTTGTTGCTCTCGAAGCTTTCTCCTGATGCCTTTCGCTTCCCATTGGAGATTATGATATCGTTCGAGTCTTCCGTAATATCAGAAATTATGGTCGCGAGAAGGGCGACGTTGAGGTTAGGCCTGAACTTGCGCGTCGTATCGGGCCAAATATGGACGGCCTGCGTTCCAGTGGATTCAACATGGTAAGATATAGTGTCCCGCATACGTAGCAAAGTCTCTGGAACCAAGAAAAGAGTAGAAGGACGGGGTGATGGTTCAAGTCAAGCGGGGAAAATTGAGTACGTATTTATGACTGGATTCGCTTTATTATTGTACACGCGGTCACGCACAATGCACGTGCTCTCATTAACGAAATTAGGGGCTATAGTACTCGAGCGGCGAGTCGAGTCAGAAATTAGGCCGGTAGCCGGCCCATCTTCTGATTCTTCACAGGCAGGTTGGACATCGGCCTACTCAGCAAGTAGGGTGTGGGATATTGAAAAGTATGTGGGTACTCAGTCTACTTAGACCAGCTATTTTACGCAATATTACATGCTAAATTGCATAAATTACGCACCCATTGTGCACTGGCACTGTGTTAATTGATGTTGGGACCTTGTCGGGCGTCTCAAACTTCAAACTGCACTTTCATCTACACCTTCAGGCATCTGCAAATCTGGATCTCTAATATCTGATATTAAGTATGTCTGTCGCCGCCATGGGTTAATGGCGACATGGGCGTCGTGATTCAACATGATTTCAAGAGATTTGAATTGGCCTGATGAAATATTCGTGACGTCGATATCTAATATGAATATGACGGTTTATTACTCTGAACACTGTTGACCGGCCTGCAGCACTGCATAATATTGCCAGCGGAAGCATTCACCTGAAAAGGTGGCCCGTGGGGTCATAACATGTCGGAGTCCCTAAATGAGAGTACTGTCACATGTTGATCAAATCAATCAACACACTGCGAACTTCAATTGAATCTGCCAATGGCCCCAGCTGCAGCCCCATCGCGCAAGCGCAAGAGAAGGAATCTCATGCAAGGTTTCTCCTCGTCGATGACGCCCGATGGCCGCCGCGTCGTTTCGCGGAAAATCCTGAATGCTAAAGGCATTGAGAACGCCAGGAATGAAGAACACCGTCAGATGCTCGAGAGGGTCAAAGGTGCGCGCGCTTCCGCTGGCAATAAAGAGCTTTGTCCTCAACGCGCTCTGCAGCAATGAACCCTGAGCAGCGAGCAGCGCTCCAAGCTCTTCGCGATGATGTAGCCGCCATCAGGGGCGCTTCCTCTATCTCCGCAGACAACGACGTTCACGGCGTTCCTGCAAGCGTCAGTGCTCAGCAGGCTCTGGACGGCTCTGTCCCCATGCGTATTAGCCAAGCCGGCGTAGAACTACGCGACATACCTCAAGACCATACTAAGTGTAGAGGTCCGAAGGCGAAGCGCGAGGATCCTCGCACTCGTCGCGACCGGACTGACCTTCGCACCGACGCGTTCGAGCAGCACATGGAGGACAACACCGGCGCTTGACCAGCGCTTACCTCTCCTGGCATGCGGGACTAGGATCCAGTGGGTACGGCTGCTCTCCAATTTGCATTGCCCCAGATGGTGTGCACGTCCAGTGTGCGAGATGCAACGGATTCTCACTTCTTTTCCAACTGTCAGTCCCACGTATATTGTTGCCCAATACTTTCTATAGGCTGTTACGAAGGTTTGTACATTCTTGCTGAAAGTTAACTCGCTACAGAATTTTCAACATCGCACGAAAAACAAGTCATTATATGAACCAAAAATGTCGAAAGAGATCCTTATGTAGTGGGCAAGAATGACATAGAGAAGTACAAGCTTCTGTCGCTCTGCCACATATCTGTGACAAGGAATTCAATACAAAAGGTGGCATCGAGAACGGTGCTTCCAAGATTTGGTACCAAACAACGACGTTGTAAGAGTCATACCAGGAAGTTGTATCCTTTCCGCCTTTGCTTAATACGCCTATTTCCAGCCGCTCATCCCAAGCTCATCCTCATCTCCCTGGGCGTTCAAGAAATACATGAATTACAATCTTCAACCGCTTTCCACTATTTATCTCGACACCGCCTCTCCTTGCGTCCATCTATTCAAGTCAAATTTCTATTATGCACACTGTCCACAACTCAGCGTCTCATGCGCCCTAATCTATGTAAAATACCTACGGCGGCTCTATGTTTTCTAAATATAGCGCTAGTCTTTCCACTGGCACAGTGGCGTCCACATTTGTTTATGTACTTCAGTATTCCGAAAATTGGCCAAATAAAGCAACGAACTACGTGGGGGGATCTTGCCAACGTGTCTTCGACACTTTATGCCACCTCGGCATTTTGACGTGTGCAGTGTGCACATAACACCCAGTTGCTATGCTCGGATATAATACACTCCAGGCGTGTCCTCTCCGTTCCCGGAAGGAAAATAACCAGAATACAGATCGTTCGTATGATTCACTTACAAACGTTCTTTTTAAAGAATGAAGAGGTTAAAGACTTAAAGTAGTTACACATCCCCGAACAGTAACACAAACAACAATGGGGCGGGGGAAGGAGTGGATGGGATGAGGGTATAAACTGCCACCTTTGCGCCAGACTTCCACGGGCCAGAATAAAATTACAACAGGGGTCCAAAAGACGAAGCACACCACGCACACGCCGACGATAATCTATTCCAGGCCAATTTCACGTCAACCGCCGTCGTCGACACCCCGCAAATGGGCGGAAACACTCACCCGTCGACCGCTAACTCCACTCCGATGTGACTGCGCAGCACTCCCTACGCGCGCACGACGTTGTCCGTGTACTGGCTCTGCCGCGGGTTCCACCGCCCGTGCAGGGGCTCGAACGCCGCCTTGTTGGCGATGCTGAAGAGCAGGCTGAACGCGAGCAGTGCGGTGAGCGTGAGCCACCCCAGCCAGGCAAAGGCCACGAGGGCGGAGAGCACGCGGCACGCCTCAAATTGTTGGCACCAGCCCAGGGCACCCCATGGATTCTAAAATGCGCGTGCAATTGCGTCAGTCGAGCGTGCAATACGGCGGGCTTATTTGCAGCGACTTACCGTAGTGCCCGCTGCGCCAGCTATCCAGAAAATCCAGAGAACACTGAGACCCACAATCTCGGCGAGAAATGTCGATACGACGGGGTGTTCCCAACGCTTGTGTATTGACAAAGCACTAGATATGAAAATGAAGCAGGCTAATCAGCACATGGAAATTTGTGCAAGGCAAAGTGAAATGGACAAATCACATGAAGATCGAAAACGGCATGGTCATCAGCGTCGTGATAAGGACCTCCACAACGATCGGGTCTGCGCACACCAGGCAAGCACGTTGTGAGCTGCGAAAATTCCTGAACAGGCGACGCCACTGCACGCACCATAGAAGGGCCTGCCCCCGTTCAGAGGATCGCCTTTCGGGAGGTGGGTTGTGTAGTTCAGCCTCGTCGCGGCGAGGCAGAAGAGCACAAAGCTCCAAAAGGTCTGGCATAGTAAAAATTGGGAGCTTGAGTGAGTCCCAGGGCATCACCGCCCAATTACGAGAAGAAAAAATTGAGCGCGCACCAGGAGTCCGTAGAGTCCCATCCGGATTATGGGGAAATCGAGCTGCATATTGAATTTCCTGAAAGTGATTGGCAAGGCACCAGGAAATAGAGGGTTGTTATAGGCTTGCAAGCGTTGGAATGCAGTAAGTCAGAAGGCGACGATGCGTTCAACGCGATATATCGTACGACGGGGCCAATGAATGGGTCTGTTGAAAGAGTGTAGCAACTGAAAACCAAGTGCGCAGCCAAAGAGTGTGAGGGGCTCGTGGACGGAGCGAAGCTGGGGGTGATATGGCGGTGGGGGCGAGGAACGTGCACGACGAGTCCCAGCGGAAAGGCTTGGTAGAGACACACGCGACCGCCGCATTTTCCTCATCCCTACATATGTATCATAATTCCCGGCGTTGTTGCTGGTTGCACCCCTGATCCGGATTGGGCGAATCATCGGCTATTCTTCTCTTGTGTCTTTCTTTTATCTTTTTATATGTCGCTCTTCTTTCAGAAATTCCTCCGCTTTACATTATATATATTGAAAACTATAGCGATCTTCCGGAGAATTGAGATGATGATGGAGTACTTTTGGCGGCAATGGTTCTGTTTTCTCAGGAAGGCGCTACCTTTGTAAGTTATAAGTAACGTACTGATTGAATCTTGTTTGTATAGGTCAGAAACTCGAGGCTTACAGCTTCGATTTCTATGGTGCGCGACCCCTAGTCACCACTACTTTTGTACAAACGAAAGGGCTCGGTCAAAAAATAACCATTTTCTTAGTTACTTGGTAGAAATGCTTCTTTTAAGTAGACGAACAAAACCTCCAAAGGATTTTTTATTTGCATGAAAACTGAAGGAGTCATTAATTTCCCCCACACGAATTTGGCGGTCTGTCCCAAAAAGGAAGGTTTCCGGCACGGGCCGACGGGCCGAGAAGCTTAAGATGGTCGCCAGACTTTGGCCAGACTTGTGCCACACTGCCCCAAGCAAGCCCCAAGTGTGCGAGGGCATTTCTCTGGAACCCATGATGGATGCTATATTGCTTGGACTGAATAATTTTATAGTAAGTTGAACTCTCTCGTCAAATCTATGTGCTGAAATTATTTTTTGTGGTCGAGTCATTGATTGGAAAGAGTGGCCTCATTGGCCATGTATCAATTCCAATAGTCCAGTGTACATTTTGAGTGATATTTCATTGAGAAATAATTGCCAGATTACCCTTCCGAAATCAAATTTTTTTCCTCCGCCAAATTGGCGGCTGTCCAAAAGTAGCGGTGACTAGGGGTCGCGCACCATACATCAACTAAACTACGTACGTATGCAGATTTCTGATATTCTGGGCTCTAGCGTAAGTAAATATGATATTCAACAACGGAGGCGGCTTGGTTGCACATGCCCACACTCCGCAGTGCGCACGGGGAGTGGCAACGAGGCGGTTGTCATGATCGTCTCCCAGTGCTCCCGCTCGCAGTTGAGCTCGAATACAATGGCTGGCCAGGGCTGGCCCGAGCCGCCCATCGCTGGCATCAGCTTGCCACCCTACATAAAGATCGAGCGCATCCATGTCAATTGTCATGTTCTCAGCCAACTCTAAAAATCTTCGCCTTGACGCCACCAACATTGACAGCAACCGCCAACCATCAAAAAACAAAAACCTCCAGTCCTCGTTCGTTTCCCCACCTCCAACCAAAAGGCCTAACGTCGTCCAACAAGAAGGCAGTGACCAGCACGGAATGGGATGGTATAGCTATTATATTGATAGCGCGTTATAGACACTAGTCGCAAGACATAGATAGGCGTGGCGAAGATAATCTTCAGAGCGAAATCAGCATGTCAGATCAATTACTCCATCCATATCACTAAACCAGCACGCACTGATCGCCAAAAAAGCGCCCTCTACACTAGGTGAAAGAATCTCATACATTCTGCCAAGATCCCATACTACACTGGTCACAAATGTAGGGCTTTATCACAATGTCATAAATCACCATAAAATGCTCGGAACACTTCTGACGTTTGCAAGGCAATTCTACAATAGAATCCATTAGAATGGCAAGTGACCATTACAAGGGTTTCTGGAGCTGGAATCCTATACGAGGAATCTGAGGGTTACAAGTCCTTGGAAAGCTTGCGAAAACCTCACCAATGAATTTTATTGTATTCTTTAAGATCTTGTAGCCGTACAATCCCAATGAAATAATTCTATTATCCTTGTACTTATGGGTACACAACATTTCTGAGGCATCAGAATGGGTATAAAATCATTGTAGCTACATTACAAGATGGTTAGAAGTTTCTATCATGGTTTTCGTATACTTACACTCGGGCTGAAATCCATTATGTTTGATCTATATTCGGGCGAACCTACGTATTAAGACTGCTTTTTTGCTGAGATGCTGGCAGCTCTCCTCTTCTCTTCGATTTGTAGGACGACGACGACGGCAACCGCCTGCGCCGGGGATATTATAGGTAGAGGGTATGGATACGCGGTCTTGCGGGGCGGCGGCGGCGCGGCTCAGTTGTCGCGGGACGTGCGGGTGCCTGACGTGGTGTTGCTCGCCCTCGATGTCGGGCATTGTTCCCCAGCTCCCAACCGCAGGTCAAACATCACACCAAAGGAAGCACCAGGACGGAATGGGATGGTATAGTTATTATATTGATAACGCATTATAGACACTAGTCGCAGTACATAAGTAGGCGTGGCGCAGAAAAAACCTTCAGAGCTAACTAAGCATGTCAGATCCATCAATCCATCCATATCACTAAAGTAAAGCAGAAGCTCTTCTCCTCTTTTATAAGACGACGACAGCGGCAAGGCGCGTGCGCCGGGGATAAGATAGGTAGGGGGGTGGTGGTTGGGGGGAGGGTGGTGGGAGGGGTATATGTACTTATATACAACGCGGTCTTGCAGTGTCGCGGTGTGCTCAGTCGTCGCGCGTCGGGCCGTGGGGGTGGCCGATGGGGCGGTCGCCCTCGATTTCAGGCTTCGGATCGCGGATGAAGACGTTGTCGCCCTTGACGTTGAGGAAGGAGTACTCCGCGAGATCCGGCGTCCGTTTGTTCCTGTTGTAGTTTTGGTAGACCAAGTTGGGCTAAATAAGATGAGAAAAGAAAGGATGATTGATGAGCAACGCTGTCGCGGAAAGGAAGATGTAGTAGAAGATGGGATTGTGGTATTTACCTCGGTCCAGAAGGGGCGCAGACCAGCAGCCTCGAGCATCTCCCACCACTCGAGGAACTCGGCGAAGGACTTGTTCCAGATGTGGATCTCGAGCTGCAGTTGACCGAATGGCAGCGGGCGCCCGGAGTTCACGTACGGCTTCAGCAGCGTCGTGAGCGTCTCGAATTCCCAGCCTTCAATGTCAATCTTCAGGATGTCAATGTGGGTGTGGCCTAAGAAAAGAAGTGATAAACATCTGATGAACAAGGGTGCCATGGCAAGCGATGCGTACCGTTCAGTTTCATCAGGCTCTCGAGGGTGTACATTTTGGGGTCGTCGTTGGGACCGGTCTTGTCAGAGCCAGCGAGGCCGACAGCCTGGAAGTGGGTACGGTGCGCGCGACTGCGGGGGATCTCAGGCCCGAACGACTTTACGCTGAAGTCGTAGCCCCAGACCTGGCAGTGGTCGGTGTTGTCCAGAATCTCCGCCTCGAATGACGACTCGAGATTGATACCTGCAAACGGTTCGGTGTCAGTTCACAATGATGATGGGTAGGAAATGGTGGGCGTACCGAATGAGTAGACCACGCAGTCCTTCTTCTCCGCTACGCGGGAGAGACCACACACCCATTTGCCTCCGTCACCCAGGGCGCCGAGGCGCTCTACCTCATGTGGGCAGTTGAATGCTGCAGGGAAGAAATCCCCTATTGACGGCGAAATGAGTACTGCCACGACACCAGCGCGAAAGCAACCATGAAGCACGACTTACAGACAGTATATGGAGGCCATGGGGCGACATCAGCAGGGAACCTGCATGACACGTCAGTCAGTCCACCGCACGTTTCGCGCCTGGGAAATAGGAGCAGCCACGTACAGCTCGATCGAGTTCGGCGACGGGCCAAAGCGCTTGATCAGGCCCTGCCTGTTCTTGAGCAGCTTGTCGTAGATGTTCTTCGAGCGCTCGACGCGGCTCGGGAGGTCGCCGTCGTAGAGCGTGCGCGGCCTGTGCGCGCCGGCGCTGTACGGTGTGAGCAGGTAGAAGGTGGTAAAGAGTGCCAGGGCGACGAGCGCGGCGTAGCGCGGGTGACGAGCCCAGATGCCAGCCATGGTGATAACGAGGGGAGAGGGGGGGAAAGCGAGCTTCCTGTCAGTTGAATGAGGGGAAGGGGCAAGAGGGAGATATAGGAGAATACATTCCTTATAACGACATACATATTACATAGCCCCATCCTTCCCAGCGGAATTTGATGGAACCATTTGACATTTCTCGTGATGGGAACTTGCCGTTTTGACCGTTCTTAAATACATCGTCAGGGCAGTCTTCACCGTCCCATGAAAGTCATCTCAACATCCTCTTTTCTATCCATTTCCCCTACAAGAACGACAGAGAGTTCAACCAATGCTCAGGCAGGCCTGTCTTTTGGGGGCTGTAGTATGACGTGCGCCGCAGCGACGAACGGGTTCATGTTTTGCCCTCGACGCAGTAGTGATAAGTATATTCCGCTCAGCCCGGGGCAAATCACCTATCGCTGCTCACGCTTGCTCACGACGGCCCCAACTTGCCCGTCATGGCCAAGCTTGCTACTATCCGTTGCAAGATCTCTCATTCTCCTTGCTGATGTCGTTCATGGACAGGAATATATGTCATTTCGTTGACTGAAGCTTTGTTTTGCGCTCCTGGGCGCATACATACGTGCGTACTAAACTCAAGGACCGTCTTTCTGAACAGCTAATAATTGCTTATAGTAAAGACCTCAGAGATGAAACATCCTTGAGGTTTCTTTCGGGCACAACTCGCCTGGCGGCGATCGAGGCATGAGGTTCAAGTAGCAGCAGCAACATCAAAATAATCAACAGCCTGCGAGAAGAAGACCATGCAAATTTCATCGAAACTGATATGCCGTACACAGTACACACGCACGGTGTGCTCTCCCCGACGTTACAGCCTCCCCACATGCTGAATCAACCCGCGCAGCAGAGCGCTTGCTCAGCCTTGCTCAGCTCGCAATCTTCCACCTTGAAGCCTGCCACTTGAGTTTGGAGTCCCATTAAGCGCCGGATATCTAGCGTCGCATTTAACTCCACAACGGGCTCCACGTTGCCATCGCTAAAGATTCTCTTGGCATTACGTATTACGTCACGTCACCCCACCCCCTTATTTTTTCTCCTCCGTCTGTGCCCCATTTCTATTTTTATACGAACGGCCGCCAACATACATAAACCCTCTGCGAGCTCGTCCAAAAGCCCTCTGAGGTTCTCTTCGTGCGACGCAGGCTCTACGCTCTAGGCGACAAACTTTCTTAGTCTATCTAGATTCCAGACTTCATCTTCATCCACGGTCAACTCAAACATCCAGAAATCACCACACCCACACACACCACGACACCCTCTTCCACGCAGACAGAGACGCCAACGAAGAGACCATGCAATAAGATAATGCATTCGCAGTAAGTACGACATCTAATAACGTTATTATTTTTTTGTGTGGTTGTCCGTCATGCATGCATCAAGGATCATTCGATCGTCGGGGCGTGATACGTCTTTCAGTGTGAGGAGGGGAAACGGAAGGGACGGAGAGGAACTGTCAAGGTGGGATGGATGATGGATGGCGAAAGGAAATGAAAGGGAAAGAAAGTCGAATAATGGAATGATTATCGGGAATAAGGGTAATACGCTACATAAATCCGAACGAAATAAAGGTTAAGCAGGAACCAACGATGAGATGGCGGGCAGCAAACAAGGGGAGGCAAGTGAGGCAGGAAGTAGATAGGATAAAACGTGGAATGAACGGGGCAAGCAAAAACAAATCGCTTCAATAGAACAATCGAAATAAAAAAGAAGAAGAGGCGAGAGGTTTGTGACGACGGAGGCAGGAGGAAAAACCTCCCTCCAGCATCGAAGTCTTCGTCGGAAATTTCAGGTAACCGCAAGGATCCCCGTCCATCTGCATCGCCGTCATACAGCAGACGTATGTCGTCGGCCGTCCTTTCGATCCACGGTCCAGAGAGCACTACTTCGCATACCAAAGCGAGGCGTGGGTGCATCGTCTGTTTCGAGATGGCACGGATAAAATCGTGTGCGCTCGTTCCGGCCAATCAACACCGACATGGGCGTCCAAAAACGCACGGCGCCTCCAAATCCCATACCCCATCTTCACACCTCTTCCTACTCACCCCACACCCCATCCTCATCCTACCCACCGCACACTCCACGCAACCACACCCTCCCTCCTACCCTTTCACCCACCCGCACCTCCCTCCTCCTCCGGCGCACCTACTCCCGCCCACCCGCCGCGCGCTCCCGCCCCGCCAGCAAGCTATCATACGTCGGCGGTATCTCCGGCAGCTGCTCCTCCCCCTCCTCCTCCAGCGCCTCCCGCCCCTTCCCGCCGAGCACCACGCGCCCCCGTCCTGGTGCACCACCACCGCCGACCCCGCGCGCTGCGGGCCCGGGCGCAGCGCCTCAGGCACACCCACACCACCGTTCTCGGACGACGACACGGCCGGCGGAGTGGGAGTGGTGTTGTAGTACTGCCCCCCCGCAGACGTCGACGGGTACACGCCGGAGCTGGGCCCGTGCGCGAGGTACGCGGTATGCTGATCGTCCGGGTTCATCACGCGCGCCTGGCGCCCGAGCGCCTCGATCTCCTTCGCGCTGCGCGGGTTCCGCGCGTACATCCCCCCTCCTGCGCTCCCATACCCGCCCGACGAGTGCTCCGAGCTCCCTGCGGTCCCCGGGCCGGGGTACGCCATCGCGCCCGCGGGGTAGTTGTTATTATTGTACCCGCCCGCGGACGAGCCCGTGGTGTGCTGCTGGGCGGGCGCGTACCCGCCCTCGGAGGAGAACGCGCCCGCGGAGGTCGGGCCGGCGGCCTCGGACGACGCCGTGCCGGGGTAGTACGACGACGCGCTCGCCCCGCCGTTGTTGTATTGCCCTCCCTGGCTGGTGGCCGCCGACACGCGGCGCTGCGCGTACATCGCGCCCGCACCCGCGCCCGCCCCCGCCAGGAGCGGCATCGTCCCGGAGCCCGAGCCCGTGTGCGACTGCGACTGCGACATCTGCAGCGACGCGTTGTTGTTCGCGCTGGGGTTGTACGAGTACGGCGAGATGATGCCGCCGCCCTCCGCGCCGGCCGCGAGGCGCCCGCCGACGCCGTCGTCGTCCTCGAGCCCCATCTGCGGGAGCGTGCCCCCGCCCGCGCCGCCGCCGCCGCCATTGCCGACGTGCGCAGGGTCGAAGTTGCCGTCGAAGTCGTCCTTCCGGCTGCTGCGCCGCCGCAGGAGCACGAAGATGAGCAGGAGGAGGAGGGCGAGGCCGCCGACGCCTGTGCAGGAGTTAGTTTATGTTTAAGGATGGGTGAGGCAAGAGGGAAGAGGGAAGAGGGGGTAGGGGGGAGACGAACCTCCGACGACGCCGCCGACGATGGCGCCTGTATTTGTAGTGTCCGAGGGTTCGCGCGCGCAGGTGCGGAGGTGACGACGCCGCCAGGCTGGATGACCGTGGTGACCATCACCAGCGTGGTAAATGTCTGGCCATTGGATGTCAGTCTGCACGCGAATATGTCAGCAACGTGTCATAGAATTATGGGCGCTAAAAAGCAGAGCACAAGAAAACGGAACGGAGGGGGAAAAAAGTAGCAAAGTAGCAAAACGAATAAATATGCTGTCGAGATGTCCAGAAAAAACAACGCAGAAAAGGACCGGGAAAAACCGGGAAAAGCGCCCCGAAGACAGTCCTGTGGAATGACGTCAGGCTTCGAAGCATCCTCTCATTTTTTATCAGAGTCGAGTTCGACTCTGCGAAGGGGAAAATAATCTGCGAGGAGTTACGTCCGCAGCAGCAGACCACGAAACATCAAACCACGAATACCCATCTATGCCTCGAATAGAACCAGGCTTTGCCATTCTGCTCGAGAATGGCGAGTGGGATCCGGTACGGCCCGGAAAATGGAAAACATAGCATGCGACGCGTCGCAACATGGAACAAAAGTACTAGTATCGGCCACTAGATAGTCGGCCCTCGTGGTGCATAAGCATCCTGCTGAAACCCGATCTTCAAGGATACTGATATATCCACTAGTAAGGATGTAGCATGCCAAAACGTGCCCGACGAACGAAAAGGCAAGACCGAGTAGGGCCTGGTCTGCGTCCTCGGCAGACGAGAAGCATAGATGACGCGCGATTACACGAATGACCCAGCGAAAACAGACACCGAGAATAGTATCGATGGACCACGATATGAATAGTAGTGAATGATTCTTGCGCGCAAATAGAGTGGAAGCGCAAAAATAGAAATCCAGAGAACGAGAAAGACGTAACCAAATGGTTGAAAAAACTCACAGCGAGGTAGATGCGAATGTACTTGTTGATGTCGAGGACAAAGTAGTCAGCGGAAGGGTGGTGGATGTTGAGGTGGTGTTAGTGCTCGTCGAGGTGGTGCTGGTCGTGGTATCGGTGTTGCTAGTCGTAGAGGTGGTGGTGGTGGTGTCGGTGGAGCTGGATGTAGTGGTGGTGGAGGTAGTGGTGCTCGTGTCGGTCGAAGATGTGGTGGTGGTGATGGGGGCAGGTATCGGCGACACAGGCGTAGCCGGGGACTGAACTGGAGGTGGAGAGGAAGAAGTGCCTGGGTCAGCATGAGTAGAACTTGTAGGGAGTATAGTAGGGAATGAACCAGGAATGGACGGCAGCGACAGCGTTGGGATCGCAGGCGCACCGGGCTTTGTGGTGGACATAGCCCAAAGGGAAGCAAGACGTCGAGCAGGGAGAGAAGATTAAAATATGTGGAGTGGCAAGAGCGGGCGAACAGCGGTGTGAGCTGCCTCGCGGACCAGGCGACGGCGGCAGCCTATTTTTTGTCTCCACCTGCCACCGTCATGCCATGCCTCTCGGCTTCTTGATCTTCCAACCACATCTTGCTCCCAGCTCCTTCCCCTTCCGAGGCGATCGCGGGCCCCGGCTTTACATTCACGAAACCCGTCCGCAGTCGTCACGGCCAAAGCGCGTCCGTGCGCTCCAAACCAGCACACAAGAAAGGAGAAAGGGCTCACCGGTGCTCATGGCGGCAGCGCAGGGGCTGGGTATATGGTGGTGCGAGGAAGAGAAGGGCTGCACAGGGCTGCACTCGACCACGATGCCAGATGGTCAACGGCCCATGCATCCTATTATTACGTAACATTTCCCCTAGTACGTAAACGGCCTTGACATGTTTTCCGTGTCCTCTCCTCCGCACCACATCCTCTCTCAGCTTTCTTTGCTCACTTTCTGGTCGTAAAGTCTCCTTGAAATTATTTGCCTTCCATGGTCTTTGACGCTGCTCTACATCTGCTCTGTAGCTCTCGCTTGTCCCTAGCTCCAATAAATGACGTTTCGGAGCCCTTTGCTCATTCTAGCCGGACTGCGTGCCACTGGAGTACTTCTCAACTTAGAACAGTGATGCAATGGAAAGAGGCTCCCCAGCGGTGCCCGCAAACACCGCTGGATAACCCACCGAGCCTCTGGAGCTAGCCTTACTTATACCCAATCTGCTTCGGACCCGACTGCTTGCAGATATCTGCGGAGTGGCTCAGTTTTCTTTTGGATGCATGCTGAGATCGAATTATGTATCTGCCTCCTGCTTCCATTTCCTGAACCTTGCGATCGAGCTCTAAGGCTTGAGCTCGAAGATTCGCTTCACATATTAACGCATCCTTATACGTTGCAATGGTCGGGTCAAGAGAAGACTCAGAGGCAGTCGCAGCAGGAGGCTGTGAGCAAGAAAATCCGAGATATATCGGACGAGGAACGCGTAGGGTCGAAAGTTGAAACTAGTCTGGGAGGCCCGGCCTAAAGCGGCCCGAGCCCCTGTTAATGGGCTTGACACATACGCGCCTCAATCTCTGCATGATTGATGCTTAAGCGCTTAAAGCTTGTAGCTTTGAAGGTTCAAAGCTTCACGAAGGAGAATTGAGAGCTTGAAGTGTGAGTTTGTGCGCTTGAGCAAGCACACTAACCCGCAATCCCGCCCACGCCTTACCTTCGTTCATTCACCTATCCGCAACTCGTTATTCCCTGAATCTGCATCCCCATCCATCTCCCAACGGCCGCTGCTGACTGCAGATCCTGCGAGTGAAATTCAGTGGCAACATTGCGTGAAGATCGCGGCGCGTCCCGATACAGCTCTTGAGTGCCCTTGATCGTCAATTGAATGTCTTGCAGAGAGCTCACGAGGACCAAATAATAAATTGACGCGAGGGACGCTCACAGCCTCACGCTGATTTCGATTAAAATCATGACTTATCGCGCATCCCATGACCTCGTATGTCCCTGGATGCTGGACCTCCATGACAAGCATGTATATATGCGCCACTTTCTCTCGGAGATCGCGACGGGTAACATGAGGCCTTGGCATGAGGCGGATGATGTTCTGGAGGTATTCAAACGCGTATATACGAATGTGGCGAGATAACGCAGACGCGGCTTGCCATCTACGACGCAGTGCGGTGGATCTTATCGAGGCAACTGAATGGCGCGGGGAATGATCGCCGTGGAAAGGAATGGATGCTTGCGACTAAGGTTCTGCTCGAGAGATCGACTCGGAGGACGCTGTGGTGCAGAGTCGTTTTGGTAGATGTATATGCTGTACCACGAAAATTTGTCCCGTATGAATTGAACACCCACCACGAAATCCATTGATACAAGGCTAACAGAGAAAAAAGATAGATGGTATGCAATAATTGTATGATTGTTTTCTAATTGGCTCCGGGCGTCAGACTCGAGTCTGAACAAAGGAGCGGGGTCGACAATGTACGGTGAAGTCAGGACGGCAGAGTCTAGAGCACCGTCAGATCTCGCATTCGAGGCGCTGAGGCGCTGGCGCAATGATAACTCCCTACTTCAAGAATCATCCTCCCAGTCTTGGAAATCTATAGAGACGAGATATAATTGGATGGACAAACCGACACTACGCACCCTTGCCGTCCTGACAAAAAGTATATACGCATTTAGACGCCCAAGCTTTTAGTAGAGATTACATGCGTATGTACAACCACCTAAAAAATATAGATATAGATTTAGCATTAGCATTCTAGATCAAATAATCGGCTTCCAAGGAGGGCCAGAAGGAATAAAAGTAATCGTACACCAGTAGAAAATCCGATTGGACTAACCCAAGCTATCCTCTTCAACGACCTTCAGCTTGAATAAAAGAATATTGCAAGCAAGCACTTGATTATGCTCCGACCAGGGGGATTGTTATCTGGCTTCAATCAAGCTTCGATCAAAGGCACTTGCTCACTTGCTAGTATAAAGGCCATGGCGGACGACTCCATTATCAGGCCACCTTCTCGCTATTATGCTACTGCACGCCATGAAGTCCGCTCTGCTAGCCACAGCGACCACAATCCTTCTCGCAGGCTCCACGCTCGCGAGCAACCACTTCGCCGGCCTCACGGTCTCCAACAGCGCCAGCGCGTCGACGTACACTTGCCGCACCCAAGCAGAGGTGGCGTCGTCGTCTCACGGGTTGCGCTGGGTGCTATTTATGTTAAATATTGCCTTATTCAGTGGAACCAGGTCGCAAAGGATGCAAAGTCCCAGGGGTTTAACGCAATTCGGCTTTTAGCAGTGGATTGCAATGCGTTGGACCTGGCGTCCTCTGCTGCGCAAGCACAAGGCATCAAAATCATGGCAGGGATATATATTTCGGTAAGATGAATTTATCCCACTGAAGGATCATAGTCTGTTCAACGTTGACTGCTGTTTCTGCGTTAGGGCACGGTCGCTGCAGGTTCTGCACAAGTCGCGTAGGTTACGTTGTTCTGATATCTTTTATACTAGATTCAGAGGTATTATTTTCATCGAATTTCCAGCAAGGATGTGCAAACATTCGTGACAGCTTATAGAAAGTACGGAGCAGCAAGATACGTGGGGCTGACAGTTGGAAATGAAGTGAGAATACTCGCATTATTTTAGGGATACATAGTAATGACCAGACCATTTTAGGTGAATGATTCTGCTGCCAATATTATGCAGCAGGTCAACAGTGTTCGGAGTAAGCAGTCATAATTGCATTTGAGCAATAAGTATATCGCGAATTGTTTATTAGGCCAGCTCAAATCTCTTGGAATCACGACGCCGGTCTCTACTGTTCATACTTGGGTTATGATTCGCGACAATCCAACCCTTTGTACTGCAGATTTCGTCGGCGCTAACGCTCAGTAAGGCTTTGATTTCCACATATGGATCGTTGAACTCAGCAGCTAATTTACCTTCGCTGTTTATCAGCGCCTTTTACAATCCAGGGAGCAAATCCAGCCAAGCTGGTAGTTTCGTGTTCAAGACCGCCGTCCCAGCGCTGAAGAAAAAGTGCCCCGGCAAGAAGATTTACATCACAGAGTGAGTGGGATTCAGTTCCCGAATCTGATAAGCTCTGACCAGGCTGTCCAGATCCGGCTGGCCGTCCAGAGGGCCGACGTTCCAGAACACGGGAGTTGCATCGGTTACCGATGAAATCACGGCAATACGGAGCCTCAACTGCGCTGCGGCAGCTGAGACCAGCGTCTCCCTATTCGCGTTCGAGTACGACGACCAGCCCTGGAAGGCGAACGACAACGAGCGCAGCTTCGGTGTCGATGGAAAGCTGGACCTCAACGGAGACGTTCTTGCGCATTGCTGAGAGGGAGATGTCGTAGGTTTCATGTGATTTTTGGGATTGGCTATGGATTTTGTCTAAGGAGGCGCGCGAGTTGGTAGACATGAAGTGCATTTGACTTACAAGTAGTTTCAGATCAACTCAGACCGTTGCGGCCCAATACCCAAATTAATCAGACGATTTTGGGTTTGAGCGTTGTTCAGAAAATGGGAGGTATTGTGGGCTGGTTGTGGTGAATTACCGCAGCGCAATTCGTGCGATGTGCTTGTCCCAAGTTGTCACAGGCGCTCAACCTGACAAGCGGTGGCGGGTCATAAGCGCCGACCATATTTATTTTTAGAATCGCGGAAGTTGGGCGTTCTGGTCTTAGTTGGCATTATATAGGAGATTCGTCAGAGGTCTAACATGCTGAAGTCAGGCAGGAACAAGTGGAGTATGTTAATCGATACTTAACTTTGGACCAGACAAAAAATTTCCCCTCGCACCCCTTTAACCATCTCGGCATTCGTCCCTGCACATCGAAGAACTATCAGCCAACATGCACGCTTGTTCTCCTGTGCGCTCGTTTCTTCACTTTTTCCTTGTGAGTCGGACTAGGCGCGTAGATTATGCCTTCGATGACCTGATCTTCGTCTAGTTCGCGTGCTCGAGCGTTCTATTGGGCTTAACCGCCTATCGTGTCCACTACACAAAAGCCCTGAAAGATGGCGACATCTTGACATCTAGTTCTCATTTCTACGGTGAGATTAAAAGCATCACGCGTGAACTCCATCCTTCCTGACATACTTCTGCAGACCCTATAATCGTGGAACTCTTAGTCACGAGCTGTCTCGCAATCATCTTCTGCCTTTGGCTGTATGTTGACAATCGTCAATATATTGGCTCCCAACTTATCCTTCGTCCATAGGAGCGTCGCAGTTCTGACTCCTTTGGGGGGCCCTTTGGGCAGCTTTGCATCAGAGCATGTCATGATATGGATTATATGGGTCATGTTCCTCGTCGGTGCCGCCATCACAACGGTACGTCTTTGTATCCCTTCTTTACAGCGGCTTCTGAATTGCGCACATCAGCACAAATGGAATAATCTCAAATGGTGCAGAGGCTCACACAGACCCTGCCGCATCCTGGAGACGATCAAGGCGTTTTCCTGGATTTGCTGGGGCATCTCCTGCTTCGTCATCCTCGCCAGTGCATCCCATCTGGCCATGGAGAAGACCTCCTTCACCGGCGCCGCCGCTGGAGGCACGACGCGATCCTCTGGCTATGGCCATAGTTCCGGGCCTGACACCCGCCAAGTCAACAATCCAGGAGGCGGAACTACCACCGCCGGAGGAGCCAACGCAACTCATCCGAGTACAGCACCCAACCCCGTCGCCGTCACCGTTTAAACTTCATCATAATTTCCGCTAGAATTACGTTAATTTTATACGCCCCAGAACGCCTCCTTCCTAGTTACCTACCTTTGCGATTGCTATATTTTGGAATATGTTAGTCTGCCTTTAATCACCAGTTTTTAATTCTATCGGCCTTCGCATGCGACTTAGCTGAGCACCATCTTCCAGAAATTGTTAGAGCCCGTGTAATAAATAACCGCACAAAGTAAATGCAAGCAAGAGAGATGTATGTAAATTAGGTCGATGAGTCTGCCTTCGCCTTGGCAGCAATCTCAAGCTCCGCGAAAGACCCACTCTTCAAGCACATATTTCTAAATATCCCATCGCCTTTGTTGATAAGATTCCATGGGGTATCGAATTCCACGATCTAAAGGAGCGAGTTAGTCACGGAAGAATACCCATCATGAAGCAGCACGCACCTGTCCTTTGTCCAGTACAATCAGGCGATCGTAATCAATGACGGTACGAAGGCGGTGGGCGACTGGAACGAAAGGAATGAGATCCAATCAAAAAAAAGTAGCAAGACAGAACGAGCATACCCGTCAGAAGCAACGAGTTGTTAAACTCCTCTCGGATCGTAGTCTGAATCTTGGCATCAGTCGCAAAGTCTATGCTGCTCGTCGCCTCGTCCAAAACAATTATCGAGCTTCGGCGAAGAAGAGCCCTCGCCATAGCGATTAATTGCCTTTGACCTTGCGAAAAGTTCATTCCTCCAGCCGATACTTTAGTGTCCAGAGATACAGAAGATTTAGGGTCGGCGTCGGTGGTCGTAGTGGATACAGAATCGATTGTTTCTTCGCGTTCAACGCCGTGGATAGATGGCGCCCTGGATGGATTGCGGGAGGATACAGTGCTGGGTCCTTGCGAGGTGTGGGGGCTATCCGTAATTATGTGGACTCGGCGGAGCACATCAAGACATTCGGCATCTTCGTGTTCGTCTGCATATAATGGTGAGAATCATCTATTCGAAATGAAGAGATGGACCTACTAAATGGATCAAGATTATCGCGCAGCGTGCCCGAAAATAATGTAGCATCCTGTAGAAGTTCAGATTCTGCCAAACGAAGAGGTTGAATCGCTTACTTGAGGTATAAATGTCTATGGCAAAAGATAAGAACGAGGTGAGGCTAGGATGTACCACGGAACGTACCAATCTAGAGCGTAAATCATGTGTTCCAATAGTCGAAATGTCAATGCCATCGATTAAAATACGTCCATTAGTAGGATCGACCTGATAAAAAATAAATATTATTTCAGATTGAGAATTTGAAGGAACTTACAAATCGAAGGATACTCATGGCGAGAGTAGATTTTCCACTTCCTAGAAGAAATGGATTGAAAATTTGACCCTATGGTAGAAAATGTCACATACCTGTACGACCCAACAAGCCAACGCGCTCTCCTGCTTTCAATGTAAAGGAGACGTCGTGCAAGACAGCAGGGAGGTCGGGCGCATATTTTATTTCCAGATTCTCCACGCTAATAAGAGCATTATTGTTGGAGCTGGAGGGCCAGTAAGCAGGAACACGGTTAGATTCGATGGTGGCGGGTGGCTCCTGGGGAAGATTTAGGCTGCAAACTAATGAGTCATGTGTGGTTTCCTTCAGTGATGGGAACTCACTATTCCACAACGCGTTCGACGGAGCTGTAGAGGGTCAGTGTTAGGAAGAACAGTAAAACACGAATAAGTAATGCCTACTTCAGATCCAATTCGAGAGCTATCAACGAACCGTGATGAGGACAAGTAAGATATACGACATAGTAGATTACTCACCAGTCCAGAATCGACAAGCCCAGTATACTATCAATATCAAAGGATCAATAAAGGTACTTGACTTCATCAAACATTGAATTCATACCTGAGGAAGTAAAAGCCATAGCACTTGTTATGCACAAACCAGCAAGACCAGCGCCATTTGCCAATGTCGCAATCGAGAAAAGCATCGTTACAAGGACGGCTACAGCACCGAGAACATCGAAATTGAGCAGAAGCCAACGATTGGTCATCCAGAATGAATACCACATCTTCGAAGAAATAAATTAGTCACTGGAGCTTTAACGTGGAATTGCTTAAAATGAACCTTGGTGGTCGTGTCGATTCTGGTATGCAAGTTGTTAAGGAATCGCCTTTCGGCAGAGAAAGCGCGAACGGTGACGATGCCTTCCAATAATTCTCCAAAATCCGAAAATATAGGTGACCGAGTGTTGGATTCCATTCGTCGTAAGTCTCGTCCGGTGTTTAGATATCCGATAGCCAGTTCGCGATATGCAAACCCAATAAAGAAAGCAGGGATGAGGAAAGTGGGAAAAACGACACTGCAACCAAAAGTGTAAGAATGAAGTTCCGCCAACTGATGAGCCGTAGAAATATACTGACGCAACTGTTATGATAGCAGCAAAGAAACCAGCAAGAGAAGAGTTGACGGCTTGTAAAGAGCCAGCCAGAGAGCTATCGATTGTTTCTACGTCCTTCAGAAACAAGAAGAGGTCAGCCATAAGCATAAGCGACTGCTAGAGAAATTTTAACAAACCTTGCCAAAGCGGTTGAGCAAACGGCCTAGATTACATATGTGATCAGTCGAGTAGATAGGACGAGCGACAAAATAGGTACTGACCTGTTGGAGTGGTATCATGGAATCTGAAAGTGGCTCGCACAACAGTGACAAGTAGTTGCCTATAGATGTTATTGTTAGATAAAACCAGGACCCATATCAAGATTGAACATACCTGAAGAGCAAGCGGGACGCTCTCAGCGCACCCGTGTACTGAGCCGTAACTGAAAGAACACTGGCAAGACCGCTTGCTAATCCAATGGCTGCATATATACTAATATAAAACAAAGGGTGTTCCGCAGCGTTCGGCCAGTTGATATTGAAAATGCCCTTGGTGGTAGGGACACTTTGATAAGTGGCCAAGTGCAAATGGTGAAGGGAATAATCATCCATAGTATGTTGATGCTCTTGAGACGCGAATGTGTTGAAGGTATACATTGATGGAAGGGGCTCCGTGAGATTAGTTCTGTAGGCTTCGCCCCAGGTCTTTGAAAATAAAAATAAGATGAGCGAATGTTAACTTTCGAAGATTCAAGGTCAAAACGCACTTTGATCCAAAGCTTCTCGGAGATGCCGAGGAATTGAATGACAATGATGAGAGACGCAAGGAATACCCATGTCCAGTAAGATCTAATAATTCGTTTAGTGAATGAAACGGAAACTAGTGGACGTTGAATAATGGAGGAGACACTTACGAGGCCTTGAGATAACTATTGTAAATGGACCACTTGACACCTCCGGTTTCCCTATGTTCGTCTTTGACAAGCTTTCTAGGTTTCTTGGCCGTCTCCGCGGATTTTGCAGCTTCTTCGATGGTATCGTCTATAGCAACCTCTTCCGCAGCAACTACCTCTTCCTTATAGGCATCGATGGAGGCATCCTGCTCTATCCCTTCCAGAACACCTTGCGCTCGGAGGTCCTTCACCGTGCCCTGGGTGTCAATTCGGCCATCTAGCATGCGTACGAGATAGTGCGCGCCAGGAAGCACAAGGTCAACATGGTGCGTGACGAGGATCTAAGGTATACTCATTAACTTCATCCACAAAAAGGGAAAGGAGTATAACATACGACAGTGCGATTAGCCAATAGAGGTCCACGTAGAAGACGCTCATAGAGGAACCGCGAAGTATGACTGTCCTAAATAAGAGTTCAGTAAAGTATCAAATTGAAGACAATGACGACGAAACTTACGACTGCGCTAAGAGGATCATCTAGAAGAACATATTTCGTCCGAGCGTATACAGCACGAGCCAGTGCGACCCGAGCTTTTTGACCTCCAGAAAGACTGACACCTCTGAGTATCGAACGCGCAAGTTAGATAACTCATATCTGATAGAGATGCAGACACACGCACCGGGCACCGATTTCAGTTGCGTCGCCATCCTCCAAAATTTCCAGATCCGGCTTGAGGGCGCAGCATTCAATGACGGCATTGTATCGCTCCTCATCGTACGGATACCCAAAGAGAATGTTGTCCTTGATCGATTGATGCCTCAGCCAGGGCGTTTGTGCAGCATATGAGATGGAATGCATGAGGCCATGCTCGTCGACCCGAGATGGCTCCTTGGACATGATGATACGACCAGACAGGAGCGTCAACTCGCCGAGGATGCTGAGCTATACAACAAGACCGGTGAGATAAACATCATGGAAAGCAAGCGAAAACAATTCTTACAAGGAGGGCAGTCTTTCCTGATGCAGTAGGTCCAGTGACGACCGTCAACTCGCCCTCAGGGAACTTGATCGTCAAATCCCTTAATTCAAACTTCCGATCTCCGAGATCTGATCCACTTTGCACCGAAACGCTATCGTCCACGACAGTACCCGTTTCATCGTTAGATGCTGTGGGGGAAGGAGGACTATCAACGGCCTTCTCTTCTGGGTTCTCAGTGACTTCATTCCATTTGAAGCTGGCGTTTTCAAGGCCCAACCCTTCGTCGTGGGACCCTGGGAGATGAGGCTGAGAGTGATCCTTCTTCAAGGAAGAGACCTGGTCGGTAACCTCTTCTTCTTCGAGGTAGACAGAGATACGATTCAGAGCGATGCCAGTCTAGACGTTGTTTGAGATATAGCAAGAGAAAAGAGAAGGAACTGAGGTACATACCTGCAAGATTTGGACGATCCACGCTGGGATAACGTTGAGAGGGGCCCTAAAATATCCATTTAGTAACCGCGTACGAGGCCTCGTTGTTTGGTGACGTACCTGATCATGTTAAACAAAGCAATAGCCTGTTGACGAAAATGAGTACACCGAAGATATAAATCGAAGAATATCGATAATCACCGTAAAAGCCGTAGGAATATCTAACTCGTTTCCTTGAAGCACATACGTCGTGAAAGATATGATGGAGACCAAAATCGGCGCACAGGTCCAAAGAAGATAAAACATGACCGAATTAACTCGTGCTTAAAAAAAATTGCATGAGTTTTGCCTGCCTCCATTATAGTCCCGTCAACACGTACCTTTGACCATCCATTTCATCTCAGCCTCGCGCGCGTCCAGCGCCCTTTCGATCCAGCGCTCTTCCCAAGCGAAGAATTTAATAAACTTGACCTGTCATTTTTCTCTCGTGACTTAGTCGTATTGGGAAGGAAAAGGGAGGGCTTACGGCTCCGATCAATTCGTTGAGGACGCCCATTCGTTTGTCGCGAGCAGCCAAGACACCTTTTTGGATCCTTATACTCCTGCGCGCGATGAAGCTATTCAAAGGCCATCCAGCGAGTAGGATGAAGAAGCCAGCAAAAGCGCTCAAGCCAAGTAATCTAAACAATAGATTTAGTAAGAATTGGGTGGCGATTGTGAAAGGAATGCTGACTGGTATAAGAATATGCTTGCGATGATAATCTCGAATGGTGCTATGAAAAGTTCGTGTTAATTGTCTGGAAGGTCAAAGTTACCCTGCAAGGACTTACCTCCATAAATGAAATATAAGGAAGAGAGGGTTTGCGAAACCTGCACATTTATCATGAGTTACACGACGACAATCCAGAGAGATAGAAACATACTCGATTGGCATCGCCAGCCATGAGGTTCACGATTTTGCCGACATCAGCTCCCGCTTTAGGGTCATCAGCCTTTGCAGCTTTTGCTTTATCTTCCTTCTTCTTCGCTTTCGCCTGGCCTAAAAAGCACACAAATCACTCCATCAGGAGCGGCCACTGAGAACAACCACGAGGACGACGTACGTTTAGATTCCTTCGTTTCCACCCCATTCGACACAGGCTCCTTAGGCGCCTCTTCCTTCTTATCTTTGTTGACGATTCCGGAGAAGTCTTTACGCTTCAGGGCCTTGTCGTAAATAGACGCCATGAGTTCCGACCGCATGCGCGAAGCGCCTCGGCGTCCGAACCAGAGATGCTGCACGTCCGCCTGCGCTTTTCCCACTGAGCACACGAATGCCAGGAAAGCGTAGATGTACGCTTGCGTGCGTGATTCTCGGGTTGGGTGCTCCAGGCCGATCAAGTCGAGAATGTGCCTGTTGGGGAAATTTAGAAGCTGCGATGTTGAGTGAGGGAGTCGACTTACTTGAGGAAGAAAGGGCCCGCGTAGTTGAATATGACGCTGACGAATGTCAACATGAAATCCAGCCTGTCTGTGTGTGAGAGAAATCATTGAAGAAAGGTAGGCACGCGACCTACAAGATGTCCAAGGAGTTGGCCTTCCACAGCCGCCAAAGTAGTTTTGGGCCTCTAATCTATGATAAGCAATGCGCCGTATCATAAATGATGAAAAAAATACGAACTGTATAGAACTAAATTTAATAAATATCGGGCGAGATTGCATCGTTGGGCTCAGAGTCCAAACGTCTTTCTCGTTAAGAGTTGTGTATCGTCCCTAAGAGAAATCAGAATAAGTCGAGGAGCTACTAATTGAGGACTTACCCGATGAATAAGGGGATAAACCCAGCTGAACGTAATCCATCCCCACAGAGACGTATAGTCCTCGGGAGAAACAGAAAGACCCTGCACACAGTTAATAACATGAATGACATTCTTAGACGTAAAACGTAACTCACAATTTCTTTCTTGTCAACTCTATTGCTGGGAATCGCTAGTGGCATAGTTAGGACCACCGTCAAGAGGACGGAAATGGTAATTAAGTTGACAACGAGCACCGTCATTGTGAATGTCGATGGCAGTGGTACGCCTAGGACGCTGTTTTCGAACAAAACTCCGCCAAATTGGAGAATTGCCGCAAAAAGGAGGGCCAAATAAATTGAGAACATGTCGTAAGGCGGTGTCGGCGTCGGGCGTGCTATTGGGCGCACAACGGTGTACATCCACGACATGGCAACGAGAAACGAGAAAACACCACCCCAGACGTTTGACCCGTCATTGTACAAACGAAAGGCCCCGTCCGCAACCCAGCAGAATGCCTCTATGATTCCGACGAATACGAACACGACTGTACGCCAAACGGGCACAAGTTTAGGCACTTCCACTAAGTCGGCAGCGTCCTCGTCGTCCAATGCTGTCTCCCCCAATACAGCTGTAATGTCAAGGGCTTCTGCTTCGTGTAGAGTGATGAATCCTTCAAATGGGGAACCTAAGAATGCGAAAATGCGTCGAACGGGTCGTGGGACTGGAATGGAGAAGAAACAGAGAGCAAAGACGATAGCGGCAGGCAGAAACGCGCTCCATGATGCTCTAACACATGGGCTTCGAAAGTCGAACGGCCCATAGTCCTCGCAGAGCTTCATAGCGCGCCTAGGGTATGGTTGGTGAGAGAAAGGCGGTAAACTTCAATTTTACCACGCGAGCTAATAAAAGAACCCCTGTGACTAAGTATGTAAATTTTATTGCTTCCGAACGAATTCCGACCTTCACCACAATGACCAGCGCATCCAATGCACGCGATGCATCTTTTGAAACAATCAACACTGTTTAAGCATAGTGTGACCACGAGGAAGGCATCTCTTTATCTCAACGTTCCGGCGAGGATGGTAGACAAGATGGTATGCATTCCGCAAGCATTCCGCTTTGTAATGACTTTGTACGCTACATTTGTCATCCCGGGAAAGACTCAAACCCGAACCCACAGGAACAAGTAACGAACAAGGAGAGCCTAGGAGAGCTGAAGCGCTGAAAGAGGAGAGCTGTCGCAACCTGGTCGCAACCCATATAGAAAGACCAATGGACAACATGAGTAGAGAAGATCATATGCATTCCTACCATCAAGCTAACACATGTAAAACCCCTACAGTCCGAGCCCACCACTCGCCTTATTTTTAAGTAAAGATGCCCAACGGAAACGCATCCGCAATCGCCTGGTACCCAGCCACGTTGGGGTGCAAGAAGTCGCCCGAATCAAACTGGGGGTTCAGCTGACTCGGGTTCGCCGGATCGCCCACAATTTTATCAAGGTCCACCACCGCGTCAAAAATACCGCTCGTGCGAATGAACGCATTCACCCGGTGGCGCGTCGCCTCGCGGACGGGGCTGGAGTACGGCTGGACAGTGGGGTCGCCGCTGAACGGCGTGATGGTGGCCGCGAAGACGGGGAGGTTGGCCGTCTTGAGGCGGGCGACGATCTGCTTGAACGCCCAGATGAGGCGGTCGCCGACGAGCTGCTGCGCGGCCTCGGTGGCGTCGGCGGTGCCGATGTCGTTGACGCCCTCGAAGATCATTGCGTATTTGATACCAGATTGGGCGAGGACGTCTCTCTCGATGCGACCGAAAGCGTTAGGACCGAGGCCGTCGGCGAGGATGCGGTTTCCACCTGCGGCTTGATTCACGACTGCAATGTTCTTGGTGGCAGGATTTTTCTGCATTTTGGCTAACACAAGATCGGGCCAGCTGGCAGGATCTGTTGAGTATATTTAATTCCCTTCAGCGCAAAATTCTCACCGGTTGTTTTTATCAGTATCACTTCCACGCCCATCCGTAATACTGTCTCCAATAAGCGCGAGAGCACCTGAGCTTTGAGGCACGAACGCCTCGACCGCACTCAGGAAGTACCAATGCGCCACACTCTGCAAGGAGGAATCCGTCAAGTTCTCCGCGCTGACGAAATTGCCAAACGAGAACCACGACGTCGTCCGGCTGCCGGGATGGGACGTGATGCTATTCGTAGTCTGTCCTTGCGCAGTGTAAATGGTGACTGTAATCATCGACTGTGGCTGCACAGGGAAGTTAAGAGGGTCGGAGACGACAAGAGCGCCATTGGGGATCTGCACAGAGGCGTCGCCGCTGAAGGTGACCGTTTTGAGCGTATTCTTCTGGATAGCACTGACGCCTGCAGAGCCATTCACGGGCAAGGCGATAGTTACGGCGGTGATAGGTAGATCAGAGCCTCCGAATACATTGGAGATTCGCAAGCGAATCTGCTCTGCGCCAATCGACATGTGGAGAGTTTGGCGGATTGTTGAGTTAGGGAAGACCAAGCCGGTCTGGTTGAAAGGCGGATTGGGCAGGTTGGCTGGTTCAGTTAATTGGGGCATGCTTGTCCAGGTATCGACCCAATGGCCTGTGGCCGAAGAGCCAGGGTTTGAAGCGAGAGCTGCGCCATTGAAGAACAGAGCAAAGATGGCGATAGTCGCAAGCAGGAAACGATTTGAAGACATGCTTCACCAGACTTGGTACGTCCAAGATATTGAACCACAGCACTTTTTTTTTCATTTATATACTTGCGATGGTATATATAAGCATATATGTCGCCAAACTTGAATGCCACGAGCCCGAGCCACGTTGGACTCGTGGCACTACCCCGATGATTTAGCGGTCCGAGGCAGTGACCTGCAGTGACTCTATTTTTCTCGTCTATTTTCGCATTTACTTCTAGGAAATAGATTGGCGAAAACATGGGAAGGAAGGAGCAGGGAGGAGCGTATATTTTAGGACGATTTGGGGGCGTTTAAGAGCAAAAGCTACGTCAACGACACATCACATGGGTCGAAAGAAATCGAAATTGTTACTGCTTTCGGCCCGGCGGCGGAATATTCGTCCCTGACCATACGAGAGCACAATCAGAGGAAGGCAGAAATTTTCCGAGGATAAAGTTGATACAGATACATATATTCAAGCCCCAATAGAAAGCTTTGAAGATGCGTGTAACATCATTGCATCAATGGATCACTGATCTGACCTTTGATGTGTGCCAAAGTATTAAACGCCCAAATAAGCGCCCAACTACTCCGCCAATACTTAGTACTTGGCAATGAGATAAATCGATCGAAATCATAATTTATTTCCAAGTCTCTGGTCGAACATGCGTTAACTTATATAAATAACCATGTACCAATAATATCGCAGCTATAATAGTCATGTACATATATTTCTGGATCCAGGTGAGCAAAGTGTCCGCAATTAGAACAACCCCCTGATGAAGCCCGTCAATCGACCCGAAAACGCGAACTTTGCGTCATATGCGCGGTGTTTGGAAGGCTCGTGCCAGGGTGCTGCAGGCTTTGGAAGAGTCTCCATAATCGTAGGCTCTCGTCGAAGTTTCGTCTGAGGATACGTGTGTCTGCGCCATGGCATGCGACGGCTCGGTTCGATTGAAACAATCACTGGCTCCATAGCCATAGTTCCGATTGACTGAGATATCGAGCTGTTGGCTTTCAGGATGATCTTTTGGTAGTCGATCCACGTCTCGACTGCAGCCCTTGTCTCTTCTCCAGGAGCGGGATAGTTCGTCTGCCTGTTGAGCACGAGGTTGAGGAAGGAAACGTGGCCGTCCCAGAAGATGAAGAGCTCTTTGAGGGAAGACAGAATTTCTTTGAGAGCCTCGTATAGGACAACGACGGAATCTTCATGCGCCGGATAAGGTAGATGAGGTTCCCCATCAGTCGATGCGAAGCCTAAAATAAGGACAATGAATCCCGCAATGAATCGAAAAGACACCGCGCACTTGCGCACCTTTCATGCTGTGCTTAAACGCTGAGATAGAGATACCAGATAAGACAGGCTTCTGCCCTTCAAAGCCTTCGCACATTGCCTCGAACGTACGAGTAACCTCTTGCAACTCGCGAAGAATACTCTTTCCAGATCGTTGACACCGTTGCGCAGAGACGCCGCGCTCGTCCGGCACCCGTTTACACGAGCTCGTAAAGTCGATGATATGACGGTAAGAACTCTGCAGGGCCTGATGTATAGTTTGGAATTCCGATCGAAAGAGGGCTTTACTGCTTCGGAGTTGTTCCAAGGCTTTGGTCGACTTCTTGCGCATCAAGAGGCTATGAACATCGTAGAATCCTCTCGAAGCCTTTTGTATGGTATCAGAGAGCTGTTCAACCGGCTGACTGAGGGTAGGTTGAGCCTGTAGCAAATTGTTCTCGTCAGCGATACGAAAAATAATATAAGATGCACTTACCGCAATACCCATCGCATTTTGGGAGGCGACGATGAAGGCAAATTCTGTCAACGACATTTTGTTGAACGAATTATCGCGAAGGCGCCTTGTAGGATATTATATTGCGCATCCTTCGACTGGGCTGGATTGCTTAAATATACAGATACCCGCAGCAGGGTACCACATTGTTTATCTCTGAGAGGGTGCAGTGAAGCCGACACCTCACCATCGACGGAAATTCATACGCGAAAACGCGTTGATGTCGTTTCACCACGGACATTGTGGAGCTATCGGCGCAATGGTATGCCTAAATAATCCATAGCTATACTGTTAGAGAAAGGGTCCATGGTCTCGATCTCTTTCGATAGCAGGCAGGGAACAAACAATTTTACCCTTGGGCCCAAAATTGTAGACAGCGACAGGCGTAAACCACGAGGACTCAAACGTATCGCCGCTGCTACTGTTGAGCGCTTTGCGCTTGAACCTGTGAAGAGAAATTAAGCTCCATTTTTGCGAGCTTCAAATCAAATCAAATGAGGGATTAAGCCCAGTGAGATAATCATTAGAGTATTGGAAATAAATTCAGACAGTTTAGAGTGGCCGTAAGCATCCTGCAGGTAGGCATCCTAAAACTGTATAAAAACGCGGTAAACTGTAAAGATTAAGAACGTGCCACTCAGGATCAAAGGTCCGTTGCAATGACCAATCGGCAAGAAATTGGCCGTCTGAAAAAATACGCTTAGTGTGACGGAATTCGGCACTACTCAGGTTCTTTCGGTCGCGGTATGATCATCGCTCTTGGAATGGAAGATCCAACCAAAGCCCAGTCCTCAGTTCAACCTCAGTTGCCTACTGTGTATTTTCAGCCAACCCGTGCAATTAAAAATAGTCCCAGTGCCATACTTAGAAGCTAGAGGCGCCGAAATGAAAACTGCAGGAATAGGTATCTCATTCACCCATTGACCATAGCATGACGGAGCTCCATGCTTCGGCACCCCCAAAAATATCATTCGCGCATTGGCCACTGCGCGCGGCACGACAGTGAGTGGCATCTGATCAGAAAATCTTGCATCGTGATTGACTCTGTAGCTAGTAGACTCAAGACTGCGTCATGCACAGGATGCAGTACCAAATAAATGTGTATTATTTATTCGGTGCTTATGTAATAGTTTATTTACATCACACTGCAGATATCTGACAACAAAGTATTTGGAAGATATTTGGTACAATTTAATAGATAACAGTGTTCGATTTATCTGCTATATATGAGATGGTTTATCTAATAGAAACTTTGCAAATAAATTGATGCCCTTTATTTGGAGCATATTTACATATTGAGCAGGTTGATTATTTGACAACATATGTATATGACACAAACAAATAACATTTGAATAAAGAAAGCAATTTTATTTGGTAGGAATATTTAAATAAATAAGGAGAGATTATTTGGTAGTTATTTGGTAGCAGATTTGCCTCGTCAAAGGGGCAAATCCGAAATTTGCCGCGCAAAAAATGGCAAATCTGGAATTTGCCTCGTCAAAGGGGCAAATTCGAAATTTACCATGCAAAAAACGGCAAATCTGGAATTTGCCTCGTCACAGGGGCAAATTCGAAATTTGCCGCGCAAAAAACGGCAAATCCAAAATTTGCCGCACAAAAAACGGCAAATCTGGAATTTGCCTCGTCACAGGGGCAAATTCGAAATTTGCCGCGCAAAAAACGGCAAATCCAAAATTTGCCGCACAAAAAACGGCAAATCTGGAATTTGCCTCGTCAAAGGGGCAAATTCGAAATTTGCCGCGCAAAAAACGGCAAATCCAAAATTTGCCTCATCAAAGGGGCAAATCACTGAGGCAAATTCCAGATTTGCCGTTTTTTGCGCGGCAAATTTCGGATTTGCCCCTTTGACCAGGCAAATTCTAGATTTGCCATTTTTTGCATGGCAAATTTCGAATTTGCCCCTTTGACGAGGCAAATTCCAGATTTGCCATTTTTTGCGCGGCAAATTTCGGATTTGCCCCTTTGACGAGGCAAATCTGCTACCCAATAACTACCAAATAATCTCTCCTTATTTATTTAAATATTCCTACCAAATAAAATTGCTTTCTTTATTCAAATGTTATTTGTTTGTGTCATATACATATGTTGTCAAATAATCAACCTGCTCAATATGTAAATATGCTCCAAATAAAGGGCATCAATTTATTTGCAAAGTTTCTATTAGATAAACCATCTCATATATAGCAGATAAATCGAACACTTTTATCTATTAAATTGTACCAAATATCTTCCAAATACTTTGTTGTCAGATATCTGCAGTGTGATGTAAATAAACTATTACATAACCACCGAATAAATAACACACATTTATTTGGTACTGCGCCCTGTGATGGACAGTAGGGTAGCAAATGATGGAGTAGTATTTACGATCGTAGGCGGGCGTGAAACATGAGCACACGCCCCTCCAACGTCTTCTCCACGCCGTAGACTTCATCCCAAGCAAGGTCGGCAAGCGATGATTAATAGAGACCCTGCGCACAGCCTTTCAGTACTGATAATAACTGCATGCGGAGACAAGGTTGTGTCATCATAGCGTCCACTGAGCAGCACGCCTTCCTAGTCTGTTGAAAAGCTTCGTATATTGCCTGTGGCCCCTGTGGCTTTGTCTGCGGTTCCGCTCTCGCTTGCCCCCATTCACTCGACGAGCCGGACGACCGAGACTTTGCTCAGCCCATCACGCTTCTCCCGAGTGCTAGCTACCAAACATCCACAACAAGATCCATTAGAATCGGATTCAGGATATTTGGGCTGATAAGTACCATCGAGGTCTCCAATAACGATCAAGCCTATATATTAATTCACTTCACGGTCTGTTCGTCCTGCCTCTCTTACGCGTATGATCCGCGTTTGGGGTATTCAAATTGGACGCATTGAAATCCGAAATGTGTATTGCATCGAACTGTCGTGGCGGTCAAACTCGTAGTTCTGTATTGTACTTAACTATCAATGAGTAACTTTAGACAACCATATGCTTGATATGTTTGAAACATTGGGCATTGAAGAATTTCAAGCAGCGTTGACGCCTTGCGCACGCAGTCAAGACATTGGATAGACGCTATTATTACATCACATATACTTATACAAATTCAGTTATTGGTTCATACAAGCAATGAATTTTGAACATATCCAAGAAAGAGACACATACAGTTATGAGAAGATTCATGACAATTTCAAATGGTACCAGCAGCATCGCTTTCATTCATATTGACCCACAAACCTCCCTGATATTTCCCATTCATCAAATCAGGACATATGGTTTGAATACGGGGGGAAAAACTCACATTCGTATACATGGTAAGATGCATCTTGGGGAACAGCCTTTCAATAGCCTTGCGCCCTTTCGCTTGGGCCCACTCCGCTGGGGGGTGCGCCTCAGGCGGTGCAGCGCTCGGTGCGAGGTCGACAGAGCTGAATGACTGCAGGAGGCGGATGATCATGAACGACATTTCATTATAGGCGAACTATAAATGAAATTGGTTGTTTTGTCAGTCATGACGAGACGAAGGATGCTAGGAAGAAAAGGCGAGTGCAATACTTACCTGTTGACCGAGGCAGATACGTGGGCCGGCGTTGAAGGGGAGGAAGATGAAAGGGTTCTTGGAGAGGTATTTCTTGAGGCGGTCATCCAAGAAGCGGTCGGGATCAAATTCCTCAGCTGAATAATAAAATGAATACGTGAGCACACAGCAGTGGATAGCGAGACGGGATATTACCATCGGGACCCCACAGGTCTGGGCGCCTGTGCATCATAAAAACGGAGTAGGCAGTCCTACAAAATTCGAATTAGCCATCATATATGAGCTGTGGGCAGACTTGATCTATCTTACTTGGTACCAGCCGGGATGAAAAATGGTTTCTTGGTCGGATCATCTGACGCCCATGTGGTATCGTTGATACTTTCCCGGACGTTGAATGGCCTTTGAAAAAAAAATGAGATGACGGGAGGATGGGAATTCTTTGTTTGCCTTACACGATAGGATATAGACGCAAAGTTTCTGTATCAACGATGATTTGGGCGTGGTGCATGAAAGATTTGAAGGAGACTAACCATTAATGACGGCACGCAGGTACTTCATGTCGCGGACATCATCGTAATCTGGACGACGCGTCGATCCGACCTTGGAGATAATTTCTTCGCGAAGACGCGCGCAAACGTCGGGATAGATAGCGAGGAAATAAAATATGAAAGTCAGTGTGGCTGCGGTGGTATCTCGTCCCGCTAAACAATAAAACCAATTCAGCGATATTGGATTTACAACATGTGATCGTTTCACATACCAATCATGATGTTCAGACTGCAAAAGAATACAAAACATTAGCACCGACATCTGGAAGTGAGCTCCAAAAAACCCTTACATCTCGTCTTTAAGGACGACCGGATCGTCAGTGACATCTACCAAATGATCTAAAAGCGTCGCATCGTCAGCTTCTATCGCCGCCCCCGCCGCCTTTGGACTCTGCCGCTTCTTCCTCAAAGCCTCTTCCACGATGGGTTCGATGTACGAGTTCACAATCTGCATCGGCGCATGCGTCTTATCCCGCATGATCTCCCCGAGCGGCCACACCCACCCGGAGCGCTCCCTGACGGAAATGATCTCCTGCGACTCCAAGAACGCCTGTGCGAACGCGTTGGCTGCGTCGCCCTTGGGCGTGCGGCGGACGAGGGGGACGTAGGGCGCGTTGTGTGGGTATGGGAGGCCGGCAGAGAGAGACTCTACGCAGTTTCCGAAGAGGAACTCGGTGGCGGCGTCGAGGGTGAAGCGGGACATCAAGTCCTGGTTTTTTCTGGGTGTCAGTCGCAATTTGGGTTGGTTGGGGGTTGGAGAAGCACTGACTTGGAAATCTACGGCATATCCCTCGCGAAGGCGCTCGCGAAGTTTACCGATGGCCTGTTGGGTTTGGCGATCGAATAGCTCGAAGTGGCTGATGCGCTCTCGGGTGAACATGGGCCTGGTAATTGAACGGTGGAATCTTCACAAGGAATTCAGTCAAAACAGGTTGAACTCATAGCTCAGTCATGTAACGCACTTCCACATTTCACCTATGAAGCAATGAGTACTTGGGTGTGTATACCTCGACGAGCAATATAACTTACCATCAGAGTTGAAAACACCAGTTCCCAACACAGCTCCCATATTGTAGTGGAATCGTGGACCTGGGCAGAACGTAAATGAGAGAGCATAAGGTGCAGTCTAAACAATAGGTACTTGCCCTTGACATAGTTCTGGAAATCCGACGCCAATATCGTTTTGATATGCTCTGGGGACGTAGTCAAGATCAAATCCGACCACATAACGCGCATGTTGATGACCGGTCCGTGTTTCTCCAACAGCGCGTCAAGACCATCGCCTATATCGCAAATCCGCCGTTAGTGACGGCCATTTTGCTGTGAGTACTACATACCCGGATACCCAACGTCCAGGTTCTTGATCATAACTCGAAGAATATCGAGGTTTCCGGGATATTTGCCTTGTACCTCTGTAATCATGCGAGCTCCAAGCCTCCGTGCAGCTCTCTTCTTCGAGTGTTTGCCGCCAATCACATAGACGCTGGCGACAATAGGGATGCTGCCTGCGCAGAAGGCAAACAGCGGCCATGTGGGAACATCCCTTCCAGCCCGAGCGGTGAGATAGGAAATCGACGTGGAGAGAATGCCAATATATGCAGTCAGCAGAGCGAAGCCTTTAGCTATCAAGTCTACCCCCGGAGTGACGACCACCATGATGGAAGTAGAGGATAGAAAGATATATATCTTAGTGGGAGTTGACAATCAGCAGCTTGTGTTTTGACGTCGGTGTATATGAATGGTCGGTCTTCCCTCGCATCGTCATCTGATTGCACCAGTGTTTGCACAGAGAACAGGATTAACGCCAGTTTGCCGCTGATTCTCGACGATTTGTCAGGACATGCCGTCGTCGCTGCGCGTCCTCAAAGCTCCAAAGTCGGGCTGCTTCCCATGCCTTTCCCATCAAGCCATGTCAGCCGACGTTTGCAGAAAATCACAAGTCAAAGCCCTCGTTGATCACAAGACTGAAGATTTGCCACTGCTTTCCTGGTCCAAAGCTTTCTGGGCTAGTTGCCGAAGTTCTCTGTTAATCATGAACACAAGAATAGAGTACGCCGCGCCTTGCTTGCTTTCTACCAGATAATCTCTTTTTCTCTGTCTGACTCCGATGGTGAGCGTTAAGGCCAAAGCGAGGTGTCACAAGGCGTGACTTGGACAACTTGCACCTCAACTTCGCGCAGTGGACGGCGAGCAAACGTTATTCAGTCTAGAACTGCTAATTCTTGATCATGTTTGAGGGTACAGAGGATGATGTATATGGTGTGTAAAACCACGATCACTACAGTCGCAGGAAAGGCTAAAGGCACCAAGCTTGGGAGGAAGAACCGTCTGACAACTCCGAGGACGGTGAAGACGGCGAAGACACTGAAGGCTCAGAGGCACAGTCTGACGAATCTGAGAGCGAGCAAGAAGTCATTTCACAGGAGGAGGTAGCAGCGGAGCAGGAGATCGAAGGCGATTTTGAGTGCGTACCCTTCCAAGTACTAATGGGTTTTTGTCTGATTGGATTAGCCGTCTTGTCAAGAACATACGGCTTCGCGATGGGTCGACTTCCACCAGTGCCAATTTATTGACGAAGGATTGGGATTTTGACATTGAGGAGCAGGAAGCAGAGTTCAAGGACGATTTACGAGCCGCTTCTGGAATTGGTCGCAAACGGCGAAAGGTTCGCACAGATGTAACTATCTCAAAACGCGTCTAAACTTTTCATAGAAAGGAATACGCGTGGCGGGCCCAGTGCTCTCGCAACAGGTGAAAGCGCTGATCGGAGACGGCAACCAGGCGTATGTCGACAACAATCTCCCTGAAGCCATCCGCATTATGCAGGAGGTCATCCGGATCGAACCCCGCGCAGCAGCGGCGTGGTCGGTGCTGGCACAGTGCTACGAGGACATGAAAGAAGGACAGAAGGCACTGCAGCTCCGAATTATGGCGGCCCATCTTCGACACGACGCCGAAGAATGGGATCGTCTCGCAAGGCAGTCGAGGTGAGTTCGCCAGCTGTTATTTATTTATTAGAGGGCATACTGACGATTTCGCAGGGAGCTTGGATATAATCAACAAGCCCTATATTGTTACCGCAAAGTTTACAGCTTGGATCCTACCAACGTGGACGCGTTGTGGGATCGTGCATCTCTAGCCAAGGAGATGGGCGACTTCCGAACGGTATATCCTTTTTTGCATAGTTTGTATTCTTGGACTGACATATATGCTAGGCTCGCAATGCCTTCCTCGCCATTCTAAAACGCTTCCCACACGACCTCACCGTCCTCCGCGAGCTGCACGTAATTCTCGTAGAACTCTCCGAGCTCCCCACATGCGCGAATCTCCTGCAAGAAGCATTGGACCATTATTTCAAGACATACCCTGACGGCAATAACGCCGGGTTCACAAGGATCGACCTGCTCCTCCTAGCGGATCTGTACAACGTGCTTGGCGAACACGGACGCGCGATCGAGACCATTCGACGCGGTACTCGGTGGTTGCAGGGTCGGGCGGAGCAAAAGTATTGGGATTTATGCGAGGACGATCGGGAATACGATCCAGAAGATTGGCCCCCACGACCAATTCCTGCGGAAGGTACTACGATGCAGGCAGGCAACCATCCGCTGGATGCGAATTCACGCCACCGACTTGCCGTAGCGCGAATAAAAATGGGGGACGTCGAGGAAGGGAAGGTGCGTAATAGCATGCGGATTCCCTGTCCTGAAATTGACTAAGCATTTTCTGGGTTTGCAGCTGCATGCAAATGCTGTCCTGGCAGAGGATGTTCTCGATTATTCGGTCCTGTTTGCTGAGATAGCAGATGCGTACTTTGAGCGCGAAATGTATGCAGAGGCGAAGCCTATTTATGAACTTCTAGGTGGAGATCCGGCTGTGAGTATTCGTGTTGACCTTTCGCATACGCCAGCCTGACCAAGAGGTACAGACAAGCAGCATATATATTCTTCTCCAAACCGCTGCATGTATGCGAAATGTCGATGAGCTGCGAGACGCTGCAGATGTTTATGAACATAGTATGTCTTTTGCATGAATTCCTATCTCATCTCATGCTCACTGCTGTATCTTCCAGTTCGGCTCGCTGACCCTGGAAATAATGACGCTAAGATGAAGTTAGCAGAGATATATGAAATAATGGGCGAACCGCGCAAAGCGCTAGATCTTGTTTATGAAGGTACTAATAATATCCTTTTCATTCAACACAACACACTCACTGTCTGCTCCCTCAGTGATCGATTCTCGCAAGAAAAGAGGCAGGGGTGGAGGCCCAACCCAGACAGATGATGTTTCTGGCGGCCCCTCCACGTCTCTCTTCGCCGAAGATAAAACAACCGGCAAATCCAAAACACCTGCTGCTGCACGCCAGACTCGGCTGACCCCCGCACAACTTCGCGAACTGGAGTTGCAGAAGGAGAAGGAAGTTGTGAGGGGGTACCGGAGGCTGAAGGAGCTCTGGCCGGCTATGCTGGCCGGTGATTCGGATGCTGAGAGGGAGTGGCTTGTGGAGGCGGAGAAGCTGGTGGATATGTTTAGGGAGACGAGGAATTTGTTTTTGACGAGCCGGGTGAGTTGTGATGATGCATTCCATTGTATCAATCAGATGGAAGGCTAATTCATTATTCATTTTTTTTGTGTTTGAAGGCAAACCCTTTTAGAGGCATGTTTCCGAGGTCCCGCAAGAGGAGACAGCAGCAGCAAGAAGAGGCCGAGACGGAGGCCGATGAAGAACGAATGGCGTCTCGGCTTCAGCTCGATATGGGTACGTATCTACTCAACTTTGCAGATATGTCTGTATATACTTATCGCGCCATAGAACGTGATAGTCTAGCTCGCAAATCAGCGCGGGGTGGCTCAAAAATGGAGGCTGTGAATGTCTTTCGTGGGATCAGTTTTGATGACTGGTTGCGGTTGTTTATGCAAGTGCGTTGTCATTTTTTCTTTCGCAAGACATCATATACTTAGGGGATATATAGTATTGTTTTACACTAACGAAGCGCGGAGAGTTCGATGCTGCTGATGAAATCCTTCGGCATATCATGGTTTCGAACGCCTACACAGCAAAGGAGCGGCAGGATTCTATAAGACTTGCGATCATTAGTGAGCTGCCTTTCAGTACATATTTTTATTTGACCTTGGATCAACGTAATCCTAGCATGCGCTATGGCGGCGGAGCGTTTTGATATCGTTGTCGAACAAGCACGCAAGCTGATAACCCAACACCAATTCAACAACGAGCCTCTGCGCATCCTCATCGCCTCCTTAGCAAGCGGGTTGCGAACAACGGACGCTTTCATCACTTCTACGTTGCAGAAGCACTTGTTCCGCGAGATGAAGTTATCGGATACCGCTGTCAAGAACCCAGAAACCCTCAAGTGGAATAACTTGAACAAGCGCTACGCGCCTACGAGCCAAAGTAAGATGGCCGAGGCGGAAGATGAGGATGGCGACGATATCGAGCGCACCACCGTTCAGGATGGCGATGCGAGCTCGGTTCTTTCTGCTGCTACTCCTACTGCTGCGGCTGGCGGTGACAAATCGGGTTTTGTTGAGCTTCCGACGAAGGAGAATCCGGTGATTATCACAATCTATGGGCAGATCTGCATTGCTGCGAAGAGCTATCAAAGCGCCATTTGTATGTTATGTTTATCATGTTTACTTCATCGGGGCTGAAATGTGTTTGTTTGTTCAAAAGTCTACTTGCTTCATGCATATGATTATTACCCAGACGATCCTATGATCTGTTTATGTCTAGCGATTGCCTCTGTGGGAAGGGCCATGCAGCGCCAGTCGGATAATCGGCATCATCTTGTCGTACAGGTTTGTCTTGTCTTTTGCTCATTACATTGATTTTTTCTTGATTAATGATGTTTTGATAGGGTATGGCTTTCTTGTCAAAATACCGGAAGCTGCGGGGTGTGCATGACCGCGGTATGCGAGAGGTTGAGTTCAATTTTGGAAGGATGTTCCATCAGCTTGGTGTGTGCGCATATTTGAGGCGTCAGTTTCATTCTTGCTAACTAATCGACTTGGGGATGTAGGGCTATATTCTCATGCGGTGAAGCACTACGAGCGTGTTCTGGAAATGGCGGCTAGTGTAGGGGTACGTCTCCTACTGCGCATTCGCCTCCTATATCGACTAACACCACTCTCTTTGCCTGCGATCTGTAGGACGATTGGTTTGCGCGCGAAGCTGCATATAACCTTTCTCTCATCCTCGTGTTTACTGGCGCCACCTCTCTTGCGGATGCCTTGTATCGACGTTGGCTTTCCATTTAACTTCAAGAGATGTGGCTAGGTGAAAATTGGGTAGAGCTTTGACCTGCACCGCACGCGTATACGCTGTTTGATATCTCAGTCAACAGATGGGAAATATGACGAAATGAACCTTCACAAGGAGAGATATCGATTGCGTTCAGGTGACAGTGCTAGTGGCGTGTGGTTGAAACGACTTTGGAACCGAGGATGTTGTGCTTTTTGGTTCAACTTGCATCATGGCGTTAGCAGCCGATTTCTAGCACGCCTCAGAAGCTCGGCCTGAGCTTGTAATTCTGACCTCCCCTATCATATGCCGCATGCATTACATTCTTTCTTCGCGACCACTGTATCTACAAGTACGTAGGACTGTGTTGAGAAGTCTATCAGTAGTGTACCTTACGGGACCGAGTAGGCCCCCCCGCGTAGAACAGTCTGTTCAATCCAGGTATCTTCGGTGTCCACAAACATGAGTCTCTCCGTGTTCGAAACACCACGTTTCTTCAGCCAATCCCTCGCCGTCCTTGTGAGTTTGGACCTCTTGGCCTTCTCCAGGTCAAACTCGGTCCCCGAGTCATGGTCCCATAAGACCAACATCAGCTTGGGGTTCTTCGAACCCTTCGGGTAGTCGAGGGCTATGAAGCGATGCTGGTATTTTCTGACTTCCTCGCAACAATAGTGGAAGGCATTTTCGTCGTCATCCAAGGGTTTTCCAGCAACGTAAGTGCCGAGTTCGACCATTTCCTTGGTATTGAGAAGCAGGCCGACAACGTGGTTCACCATCTTAGGATATGTTGTTCTCAGTGATAAAATGCTGTCCGAATGCTTTAGAATGTTCATATACTTTCAGACAATGCAGGACAACATACCGTATATAGTGTTTGAAGCTGGGAAGATTGATATGTCAATCAACGAATGGGAAAGATGAAGAGATGAACGTTCCGAGGGAGAGATATCGATGGCGTTGGGGTGAGGGTGCTAGTGCATGTCGTGGTTAACTGTTAACAGACTTAATCATATCCAAATCTCAACGTTCAACGGCGGTCAGTGAATCTACCATGTTTAGCCCTTCTGTTTCCACTCACGGCCACTCGCCAAATGAAAGTTCGCGCACGTCGAGGATGTTGTCAGGCTTGATGCGCTCTCGTCGGACAATGGCTTCCAACGGTAGTGTGGTATGAATCTGGGAGGACGGCATCTGTAATTCGCAGAAGCTATTCATCACATCTGGCCACTATGTACTACGATGACCTCTCCATTGATAGTCTGTCTATTTCAAGTAAAACTGGTTCAATGATAGCAATTGATTGTGATGTCTCCGGGCTCATTCCGTTCTTTGTCCACAAGTATATCTACAAGTACGGAGTGAGAAGAAGTCCATCAACAGTGTACTCTACAAGCTAATCTTCAATAAACTAGTCATCCAACGAAGGTATCTTCGGTGTCCACGAACTTGAGTTTCTCCGTGTCCGGAACACCACGCGCCTTCAACCATTCCCTCGCCGTCATTGTGTGATGTGATTTCTTTGCCTTCTTCACGTTGAACTTCTTCTCTGAACTGTGTTCGAATAAAACCAACATGAGCTTGCATTTCTTCGAACCCTTTGGGTAGTCGATGCCTATGAAGCGATGGTGGAACTTTTCGACTTCCTCGGTACAATAGGGAAAGGCCTCAATGGTGCTGCCCAAGGGTTTTCCGGCGACAAATGTGCCAAAATCACGCATTTGCTTCCAGCTGAGAAGGAGGCCGACAACATGGTTCACCATCTTAGGAGACGTTGTACTCGATACTCAAATGCTGTTCAAATGCGTTAGAACGCTCATATATACTTTCAGACTAATAATGCAGAACAACATACAGTATACGGTGTTTGAAGCTTTGAAGCTTGATATCTCAATCAATAGATACGAAAGACGACGAAATGAGCCTTCCGGTGGAGAGATATCAATTGCGTTGGGGTGAGAGTGCTAGTGGCGTCGTGGTAGAAACCGCTTGGGACTTGGGAAATTGCGCTTGTGTTCAACTTGAGTCATGGCGTTTTAGTAGATTTTTTGATTCTGACCGCCGCAATTGGAGCACCCCTTCCTTTCTTTCTCCGCGACTATATTTACAATTTACAAGTATGGAGAACTATGTTGAGATGAGAAAAAGTCTACCAATAGTGCACTTTACGAGCCAGACCTCAGTACACTAATTTCGGTCCAGGTATCTTCGGTGTCCACAAACTTGAGATTCTCCGTGTCCGACACACCACGCGCCTTCAACCACTCCTTCGCTGTCACTGTGTGATGCAAGTCCCTTGCCTTCTTCTTGCTAAACTTCCTCTGTGAATTGTGTTCGAATAAAACCAACATAAGCTTGCATTTCTTCGAACCCGCTGGGTAGTCGAACACTATCAAGCGATGGTTTGTCTTTTCGACTTCCCGTAAACACAAGGGATAGGCCTCCATTTTGTCGCGGCCCAAGGGTTTTCCGGCTATAAATGTTCCAAGTTCACGCATTTGTTTCCAGCTGAGAAGGAGGCCGGCAACGTGGTTCACCATCTTAGAAGAGTCAATGCCGAACTGCTGTTCAAATGCGTTAGAGCGCTTATTGCTCATATCAATATTTGTAGATATGAAGAAAAACAAACCGTATTAATAAAAGGCTCGAAGGCTGAGCTTGAGCTTGATATTTCAATGAACAGCTAACACTCCGATAAAACGACGAAATGAACCTGCTGAAGGAGAGATATCGATTGCGTTGGGATGAGAATCATTGGAGTGGTTCGTGGTAGAGACCGCTTAAACCAGTCCAGGGAAGGTGCGCTTGTGTTCAACTTGAGTCAAGGGCCTCATGGCGTTAGTAGCCGATTTCTTTCTAGCACGCTTCAGGAATCAGAAATGCGGCTTGATTTTTTAATTCTGACCTCTTGTACTGTATGCAACACTCATTCCTTTCTTTTTCATAAAATATACCTACAAGTACGGAGAACTATGTTGAGAATTCTATCAGTTGTGTACCTTACGAGGTAGACTTCCCGTGGCTGCGTAGAGCACCTTGTTCGATCCAGGTATCTTCGGTGTCCACAAACTTGAGATTCTCCGTGTCCGAAACGCCACGCTGCTTCAGCCAATCCCTCGCCGTCATTGTGAGTTTGGACGTCTTGGCCTTCTCCAGGTTGAACTCGACCTCCGAGTCGTGGTCCCATAACACCAACATGAGCTTGCCTTTCAGCGAACCCTTTGGGTAATCGATGGCGATGAAGCGATGCTGGAATTTTCTGACTTCCTTGCGACAATAGCCGAAGGCATTGTCTCCGTGAGCCAACGGTTTTCCAGCAAGGTAAGTGCCGAATTCGACCATTTGCTTGTAACTGAGAAGCAGGCCGACAACGTGGTTCACCATCTTAGGGGACGTTGTTGTCGATGCTCAAATGCTGTTCAAATGCTTTAGACTGCTCATATACTTTCAGACAATGCAGGACAACATACCGTATATAGTGCTTGAAGCTTGCAAGTTTGATATCTCGAATCAACAAATGGGAACGACGACCAAATGAACCTTTTAGAAGGAGAGATATCGATTACGTTGAAGTGAGAGTGGCATCGTGGTTGAAACGTGAAAATTGCGCTTGTGTTGAGCTCGAGTCATGACCGTTAGTAGCCGATTCTTAGCATGCTTCCGAAACGCGGTTTGATTTTTTAATCCTGACCTCTCCTATTGTATGCCACAATCATTCCTTTCTTTTTTATAAAAGATACCTACAAATACGCAGAACTATGTTGAGAAGTCTATCAGTAGTGTACCTTACGGGACCGGGTAGGCTCCCCCACGTAGAACAGTCTGTTCGATCCAGGTATCTTCGGTGTCCACAAACTTGAGGTTCTCCGTGTCCGAAACGCCACGATTCTTCAGCCAATCCCTCGCCGTCATTGTCAGTTTGGACCTCTTGGCTTTCTGCAGATTAAACTCAGTCTCCGAGTCGTGGTCCCATAAGACTAACATCAGCTTGGGTTTCTGCGAACCCTTTGGGTAGTCGAGAGCTATGAAGCGATGCTGGAATCTTCTGACTTCCCGGCGACAATAGCTGAAGGCATTCTCGTCGTCATCCAAGGGTTTTCCAGCAACGTAAGTGCCGAGTTCGACCATTTGCTTGGTACTGAGAAGCAGGCCGACAACATGGTTCACCATCTTATGATATGTTGTTCTCAGTGCTAAAATGCTGTTCGAATGCTTTAGAACGTTCGTCTATATTTTCAGATTGCTTTCTGAATAACGAACCGTGTAGCGTGTTTGAGGATGCTTGAAGTATTGTGAATGAACAACCGGGAAAGAGACGAGGTGATAATCCAAGAAGTTATAACACCAGGTGAACGCTACTGAGTACTCAAGCTCAAGGACTATCACCGTCAGGACAATGGAGACGATGAAGGAAGATGATGAAGGCGTGTCGCACGAAATTAGACTGACTTGGAAAGCCGGCCTCTTTATGAACACCTTTCGGGGCCATCAGCAGACAAAATTATTTCAGCCTTGCCAGTACAACTCACTATTACATTTTATTGTTATCATTTCATTTCAGGCTGCCAAATTTCATTTCAAATTCTCAACTTCACTTCAGATTCTCAACTTCACTTCAAATTCTCAACTTCACTTTAGGTTTTTTAAATTCACTTAAAAAAATGCCAATGTCACTTTAGTGATGCTGATTCGGAGATTCAAACCCGAGATGGCATGCATGGGAGGTGCTGTGACGCGGCGGCGCCAACGCAGGTACCTAGCCATATTGGGGGACCCACTGATAGAATATTTACTATGTCCTGGGGCATTATACACCTTGTTATCATTGGGTATAGCAGCCTATACTACAACTAGCACAGTGGCACGGGGTGCGGGAGTGCAAGCTGTTTTTGATGCCGGGCCCGGCATCGTGGTGGAACTTTGATCAGGCAGGTGGTCGCATACGAGAACTTCACACTGACAGTCCCCCCACTCCATCAATTTCCAGTGGTAAAAACCTCAAGAAATATTGAAATGTTAAATGAATGTTATTAAAGAAAAATGCTGAAGTGAAAGTTGAAATGTTGAAGTGAAAGTTGAAATGCCGAAGTGAAAGTTGAAATGTCGAAGTGAAAGTTGAAATGCCGAAATTGAAACTGAAATGCCGAAGTGCAAGTTGATTAAATCTAAAAGGCTGGAGTGAAAAGTAGAATTGCAGAATTTCCGGCTTTGAAGTGCAAAAATTACCTGTTTTGAAGTTGAAATGCCGAAAATCTTAGCTTTCTGAAGTTGAAATAATTTTGTCCGCTGAGGCCTTTCATAAACACCACGAAATTGCCTTGAAGTTATTTTGATTACTTCACGTTTCTGTTCCGCTATCAACTTTCCACAACTTTACTTACAAGTATCTCATTTTCTATTTTACATAAATCGTAAATCAAGGTCGCCTTCATTTCAATTTCCCCCGCATTTGCTGTTGCCTTTCACGAGAGGGCCAGCACCTGCGTTTCCATTTTTAGATTAGTGTGTAATGTGAAAGGGTCCGAAAAGTTCCTGGGATCTTTTCGTGCAACGGGCCATCACAGCGAAGTCCAACCTTGGACACGGCCGCCATCGACGCCAACGCTCTCGACCCCTTGGCCAACGTTTCTCGAACATGGTTTTGGTCTCCCCATAAACTACACCTCCAGAGTCTAACTAAACTGGTTCTTCGAACACTATGGCCACCCTACTCACGCCCCCTACCCCATCAACGACACCGAACACCAAGAAGGGCGTTTTTTCTTCTGGAAGCTCTTCTCGTAGGCAGTCTACGAGCAGCGTGGCGGGAAGTTCGAGCACCCAGATTCCCCAGGGAATTGGCTATTCCCCAGGTTCGACTAGCATCAACCAAACCAATTCAGCCAGTCCTGCAGGCTCAGGAATACCCTCCTTCCGCACTCTACGCTCCCTTTTACCATTTGGACCTGGCAAGAATGCCACACCGACCTCCACATCTTCGCCAAATACGTCCAGGAGCCCGTTTTCCGGCTTTGGGTCGGTCAGGCGGTCTATGAACAGAGAACGCGAACGCAAGACCTCGCTATCCAACGACGCCACGCCCGTCATATCCATTAAGCGAACTCCTCTGACGGATGATACGACTATACGACGGTCGGCATCGCTATCCAGACTCGATAAGCCTCTCCCAAGGGAGCCGAACTTCGGGGAAGGTTCCTCAAACTCTTTCCAAGCAGACACTTTGAGGGCGTCTGGTATGTGATCCCTTTGCGCTTCGTAGTATGCTTCCAACTAAACAGACATACAGGTTTTGGATATCCTTTACGGACACCTTCTCCTGGCCCACCGCTTTCCGTTGAGCTGTCGACCATCATCGAAGCTGACAACTCAGGGGTGTCAAAGTATGTCCCTTACTTTGGAATTGATGCACCATCTGGCGAGTCGCACTCTTCATCTCCACCTCACGTAAACCACAATTTCCTCCATGCGGACCTCATCTCAAAACCGCGCGAAGAAAGCACACTGGGCAAAGCAGCAACAAAGGGGCATCGGAAGTCGGATTCGGAATTCGAAGGCGACACATCGGTCTTGGAGCTGCCAACAGACCACTTGACGGACCAAGTCCGCGAAGCCATGCGCAAGAGCGGCTCGTCCACAAAGTCAAAGCAGTGGTTGGAGCCTGTCATCATCGACGGCGACGAGCATCCGGATATTGCAGACGCGAGCTTCAACCTCGAAACCGTAGACCCAGACCTTCTTGCGCTTTTGAGTCCGAATACGGGCTCCGGCTCGAAAAACGCGTCGTCGCATTCTCTTACGCGGGCGGGTTATCATACGCCGTCACCCACTACACCCACATTTCCTTCGTCGCCTGCATCGGCCTCTCGCCCTCCACGGACGCGCCAGGCGTCATCGCTCTTGCCTCGGTTGCGCTCTTCGCACAACCCATCCTCACCCTCATCCCCACACTTCTCCATACCTACTCCATCTCCAACAAAAACCTCTTTCAGCACCACAACTACGCCTAAAGCAACACCATCCCAAACGCGAGCACCAGCAATAGCCATCAATGGAGGCGATTATTCTCCTACATCTACATCACCTCCCTCTCCCGGATTATCTTCTACAACCACATCCACGCCTGCACGGCGATCAATGAACATTCCGCGTTCAGTACGAACGTTCAGCCCCTCCGCTTCCACGTCCGGCTACTCGCCAAATGAAAGCTCGCGCACGTCGAAAATGTTTTCAGGCCTGATGCGGTCCGAGGCCAATACACCTTCTAATGCGCCGCCTAACGGCTCCTCGCGTCTCGCGTCTCGCACACTGCGTCAAGTCATTCTGGGCGGCAACCGATCGACCGACGGCAGCGCGGATCTCACCTCCTTATCTCAGTCGTCGCCGTCGTTCTCCACGCCAGCGCAGCTGGGCCGGGGGTCGCTGGACTCGCGCCGGCCGGCGATGTCGAGCGCGATGATGATGTCCGAAATCGGGCTCGGGCGGCCGTCGCTCGAGATGCGCCGCGGCAATTCCTTTGACTCACGCGCGCGGCCGGCGCAGCAGCCCCTCGCGACGCGCCTCAGCGCGCGCCCGTCCACCTCGCCCGAGCGCCCGGGCACGCAGCACTCCGCCACGGACGTCGACTCGTCGCCGTCGCCCGAGATGCCGTTCGAGGACCCGTCGTACCGCTCGTTCGACTCCGCGCGGCCCTCGTTCGAGACGAGCAGCCGCCCGGGGAGCGTCGCGCGCATGCGCGAGCGCGAGCGGGACATGCAGCGCACGCCGTCGCTTCGCGTCACGGACGCGCCCGGCGGGTCTGCGGCGGGCACCTCGGCGCGCGCGCGGAAGCGCAGCATGAGCGTGCAGGACCGCTTCCCGAAGGGAAGGCTCGGGGCTGAGGGCGGCGGCGTCGCGAGGCCTGGGAGCAGTATGAGCGTCAACGGCAGAGGGATGCGCGGAGGCGGGGGCGAGGGCGAGCATGAGGGCAGCAGTGGAGGGGCGCTGGGCCCGCGGATGGAGTGGCTGGGCCCACGGACGGCGAAGGCGTTCCGAGCGGCGGGCCTGATGGATTTCGAGCGCGAGAAGGACGCGCGGGAGCGGGATGCGAGCGATATTCTAGACCCGGTCCGGCGGTTCCGGAGCGGCAGCGTCGGCGGCGGCGGCGGTGTGCCCTCGCCGTCTCCGCTCGGGACGCACAACAACAGCGCGGGCGGGAACGGCAGCCTTCTCTCCCAGAACCGCTTCGCCACGATCCGCAGCGCGTCCGAGTACAACCCATCCCCGGGCCGCGCACTCTCGCGCATGGCCTTCTCCGAGGCCGGGGGCAGCGGGCGGCGCGGCAGCGGCTCGTTCTCCGCGTACGGCGGCAGCGCGAGCGCGCATGGCGGGTCCGCGTACGGGCACGCGGCGGGCCTCATGGAGAGCCCGACGTTCACGGTGTCGAGCAGCAGCCGCGAGACGCCGAAGTCGTCGGTCTCGACCGCGCCGACGAGCGTCGCCGAGTCGTTCGGGTACCTCGGGCGCGACCGCGACCGCGAGGAGCTGCGCGAGCTCAGGGAGCGGCACGGGACGGAGATGGGCGCGCTCCTCAGCGCGCTGTCGGACTCGCAGCGCACGGTGCGGATGCTGCGCGAGGAGAACGCGCAGCTGAGGGAGCGGCTGGATCGGTTTGGGGAGGTTGGGAGGGAGAACGAGGACCTGCGGCGGACGTGCGAGGTGTTGGAGGGCGAGTGCCTTGGGCTGAGGCGGGAGTATGCGGAGATTCAAAGGGAGCTCAGGGCGGTGAGGGCGCCGAGCAGTTTGACGCCGAGTTGGAGTCAGGGCAGTGCGAGTAATGGGTTGAGGACGCCGATGGTGAAACCCGGGAATGGTAGCCCCCTGGCGGTGGATACGACGCCGCAATTTCTTCGGCAACAACACCAACAAGAGGACGATGAAGGTTTCAACAACACTATCATCATCCATGATAGTGTCGATGATGACCCCGACTTCAACCTGCTGACAACGGATCCTGATACTGCTCGGCCCTCGAACGGTGTCGAACCATCATCGTCAACGACGCCATCCCTGAGACGACGCCTCAGCGATACATCTTCCATATTCCCCGTCCCCCTGCCAACATGACCATGCTCCTCCACGAAGACGGCACCCAAAACGTCGGCGGCGACGCAGGCGACGGCAACAACGACAACTCCCAATTCCATTTCTCCTTCCCCTCCCAGAGCGCTTCCGCCTCCAAACCCATCCCCACGCCGCAGTCCAAGTCGCATGCCCACTCGCGCTCGCTGTCCAGATCACCCCCAGTATCACCTACCGCAACTTCGCCGGCCCAGGCCACTACGCGAACAAGTCGATCACGTCGACGACGAGCATCTCGCCCACCACCGCGAATTTCTCGATGGCGACTGGGAGCCCCGGCAGCCTCTTCCTACGCCCGGAGCACGAGCTGCTTCTGGGCGACATGGAGTCGCTGGATCTGGGGGCTAACGACGTCGACGTCGATAGTGTTGCCTCTACTATGAATAGAGCAGCCAGCGGCTGGTGATACGCGTCGGCCCTCCGAGCACGCCGTCCCCTTTGTTTTCTTGTTTGCTGTTTGTTTTCTTTTCGGATTCCTTCCTCGTCCTTGCGCTTGTTGCATACTATACCTTCACCGGAATATACCTTCTGGATATCAATTCCGCAATGTATTTATACTTAACTTTTATTATACTAGAAATTCAGTTCCTCCTCGCATTCGTTCTTGTCTCTTCGTTCTTTCGCATTGACACGTCTTCTATAATTGTTTTCGTTCTTTGCTTTCGGTCTTTACATTGGAAAACTATATGTTCGAAGCTACAGTTTGTGGTTACTAGCTTCTATATTCAAAATTCACCCTGTACAACAAACAATATATCGGTAATTCAGTACTGCGACTCTTTGACCAGGCTTCGGACCGATCGGCATCAACGACCATGAAGTATCTCATGCGCCCGGACGAAAATGCAATCCTTATACACCCATTCGGCTGCAAAATAAATATGGGTAACAACCATTGTTCATTCAATGACATGGATATAGTATGGTAACTGAACACAGACTAGAAACTGGATATATAAATGTGATAATAATACGTGCGCACACCCTCGGAGTCTGCGCTTTTTTTTATTGTCGAGTAGTCCTGGCGCAAACGTCTAGTACGCTCTCAAGTGAGTTTCTTGCCAGACATCCCGAGCATCTTGGTGGAAGCCCATCGTCCGAGCTCCTCGCAGATAGGATTGAAGCCTATGGAAACGAAGTCAGTCAGCATGAACAATTTTTTGGGCGATATGCTTACTTTTAACGGCAGACATCGCGATGCTCTGCCTAGGTGGCCAGTTAACGACACCGACGCCTCCCTTCTCAACCGCGCGTTTCATGAGTAAAGCCATACCGACGGGGACGCTGGTGTCAAGACCGCGCATGTGCTTCGTCATAAGAGTGTCGATAAATCCTGGTTGGACAGTGACGACTTCGACGCCGCAGGGAGCAGCCAAGATGCGCAGAGATTGAGAGAAAGTGTTAATAAATGACTTTGTAGATGCGTAGGAAATCATGTTGGCGGGCCCGTAGAGTCCTGCTGCGGAGCCAACGATGCACTAAAAGATAACATGTGAGGCATAATTCGTGTGTCAAGGTTAAAGGAGCGACAAACAATTTTTCCGAAACGGCGTTCCTTCATGAGCTCGAAAACCGTCATAACACAAGTGACCATGCCAGAAACATTCATGATGATCATGTCTTCGATGGCGTTCTAATATATGGTTCAATATACAACATCGCATGGCAAAATGAGTGAAGAAGAGCTTACAAGTCCCCACTGGGTGCTGTCCTTGAGATGGTTGGAAACGCCATTGACTTCGTAGAGGTGGGTGATTGGGCCATGAGTTTTGTCCAACTCGTTAATGGTCTCCACGATCTGTTTCCTACCGCTCGTAAGGTCGAGTTCAATGCATTGGATGGTTGCACGTGTATCGCCCAGTTCAACGACCGCCTTGCGCAGTCCATCTAGAAATATCGCCTCAGCTAACGAATTATAATGAACGCCTTGTAGACTTACCAATAGACCGGGCGGTGGCAATAACAACGGTATCAGGCTCGTTCATGTACTGCCTCAGAACGCTGTACCCAATGCCGTGAGTTGCCCCTATGATAAGGACAACCTTGTTCATCCCGCCGGCGTTGGGATGCTGCAAAACGCTCGAGGGCGTAACCGCCCTGAGCATTGAAAGGGGTAAAACGAAAAACAGAGTAAAGAAGAACGTCGCAGTCGAGGTCATCATCGTAGCCATGGACATGAAGATGTTCTGAACGGTATAGGCGAGCGTAGGGATATGGCGGGGAGCCATCATGGTCTGGAGGGTGTCCGGGTTGTTGATACTATTGGAGGTAGCCATGGCGAGATGGGTTTGGGGTTTCTGTTGGCTGAGGGTGATAGTGGTTGAGGAGGAAGAGGGATGGGATGCCTGGCGGGGGTGGCAGCACCTTTTGTAGTCCAGCTAACAGCACGATCGGGAAGATCGAGCGTTCGTCTGTAGGCTAACATGACATCATTACCTGTCATGGCCCAAGAGGCTAGATATGTCCTCAGGCTCAAAAGTTTCAACCAATCGAAGATGTATAACAGCTGCGAATACTCTGTTCTGCAGAATGGATTCGCGAAGCAGGAAATGAGGAGCTATAAGTGGGTAATAGGCTTACCGCATTTCAGAGAGGGCATTTCCGATGTTATGGAGAGAAAATAAATTACACAACTGTGGGTTTCGAGTTTTGAAATGCTTACCTGCTATTTACTCAGCAGCCTTCAATGTTTTAACATTGAAGACTTAGGCGCTCGCCAGGCGCTCAGGCGCTTTCGATAATTGTTGATGGCATCAAAACTCCTGGAAAAAATCTGAAGTTGGTCTGAAGGACGCCCTCCTCGCCACGCTTTTTTTTATTGAATCGCATCATAACCCGCAAATACATGAAATTAAAGAGGATCTAAACGTATATAAGTGCTTGGTGTAATTACTTGCCAATCTGATATTGCTCTTGTCTAATAATAGCTGGAATATCACGTGCTCTTATAAGAACGCGTCGCCTTTGAAATTCACACGAATCTCTCCTGCGTCGATATCACTCACTCCGTATCTGCCAACTCAATGCCAACCTCCACACTCAAGCTGATACTTGTCTTCTAAGGGTCCTTAACCCAGGATTCGACCGAACAGGCCAAAACAATCTTCAAATGCACCTCGTACGGGCTTGTCTGGCAATGTCGCTCACCCAAACTTTACCAGCACTCTCAATCTTCAAACGATTGTACATAGTCACGTTCTTTCCTCCCTTTATCAAAAGGTCCTGAATGTTCTGGGCCAATTACACCACATCGTTGAGCATTTGACGTCAATCCGGCGTACCCCGCAATATGTGGGTCAGATTGAGACATTGAGCGCTATTAGTGGCCGCCAAAAAGTTTCCACAGCACACCCACCCATCCAACTCACTCCTGCACTACGTCGAATATGGCCACAGCTATCATCTCACCTCGAGGTTCTCCGTCTCCCGGTGCGGAACGATCCCCGCGATTTACTAATGCTGCGATAGCGGGCAGCCGCGTCTCCTCTGCAAAGCATCATTCGATCTCTATGTCCGAGACTTTTGCCCGCAGAACTTCGAATGCCTCGGGCCAATACATCCCGGGTGCTTATCCAGAAAGTAATAAGGGTATGTGTTCTCGTCACTATACCCCATCGCAATCACATCTCACATTCCTCCCACACCCAGCACCTCCTCCGGTGAAAGTTGGTGCTAGTGAACATGAACAGGTTACCCATGCCGGACATGACCACCGTCCTACTCTCAAAGTCGACCTTCCTACTCATGAAGAACCAACTGGCGCTCGAGAGGGTGTAGGCTCGCTGCCCGGGCCCAACACCGCGCAAGGCGTAGCCATCCTTCCTGACGAGAAAGAACACTTGCACGATGAACCACACCCTCCACACAAGAAGCATCCTCAGAAAGGCACGCATAATCGCTTCTCATGAGTGCGGTAGATATTGAACAGAAGCTTAGGCAGGAAACACAAAGAACACAAAGAACCTGGCCCTCAGGCCGAGTTGCCAACCTCTGAACCGCCCACTGGCTCCCGCGTTGGCATCGGTTCCATGCCCGGCAGTAATCGCGAGTCTGGCGTCGCCACGCTTCCTGAAGAGAGGATCGAAGGGCGGCCTTACGGCCAAGGACACACCGGCTTCGAAGGTGTGCCTCGTTCATATGTTATTCTGTATCTTATCTAAATCCGCTGTTCAGAGCTCGGCGGTGGAAAGCAAGCGCAACCTCCGCCTGGAGAAATGGACAGCCACCTCGCGACGCAGGTTGAACGTGCAGGTGGAAAAATCGCGGAGACCCAGGCTCGCCACCAAGGAGGTTAGTTCCTCCTACTCTCTGCGGTCAAGCTCTTTACGTACGTGGATGCTAACAATCTTTTCCTGAAGAAACGAAAGACGTTCCGATCGTAGAAAAGCCTCAGGAAATCGAAGAGGTGCCGGAGGTGCCTGAATTCCTTGAAGGCGAGTTCGAACGCACTGCCGCAGGAAAATACGAAGTCGTGTTCAAGCCTGCGTTACCGCCCCCTGGCGAAGCGGCTACCTCGAAGGAACCGACCGGAACTTGGACCACCGTTCCCTCTGTGGCTAGAGTGCCAGCAACCAGCAGTACGCATGCCTTGTTCGGCGATGTATGTTATTCGTGTCCTCACCACCCTCATTCCGCGCAGTTGGGCCGCAGCCACCCGAAGAGGCCGCGGAGATGCCTCAGTTCCTCGAGGGAGGATATGGAACCACTGTCGCAGGAGGGAAATACGAGGCGGTATACGAACCTCTCTTGCCTGGTCCCGGCGAAGCGGCGACTTCGAAGGAACCATCCAAGCCTAGCGCCCCGTTCGCCCAGTCTACTGTGTTCCTCAAATCGCACGGTATGCAAGCTTTTTTCGGTGATCATATATCATCATATCCTTATCTTCGTCACTCGCAGCTGAGCCGGAGGCACCTGCAGAGGTGGCGGGGGCGCCCAGCTTTATCGAAGGAGGGTTTGAATCCACTGTCGCAGGTGGAAAATACGAGGCCGAGTTCAAGCCTGCCTTGCCTGGTCCCGGCCAGGCGGCTACTTCCAAGGAACCATCCAAGCCTGGCGCCCCATTCGCCCAGCCTACTGTGACTCTCAAACCGCACGGTATGCGAGCTTTTTTGTTGGTGATCTATGTTATCACATTCTTATTTTCTTCGTCACTCGCAGCACCTGAAGAGGTAACGGAGGTACCGCACTTTATCGAAGGAGGGTTTGAAAACACTGTCGCGGGTGGCAAATATGAGGTCGAGTTTAAACCTGCCTTACCTGGTCCCGGCGAAGCGGCTACGTCAAAGGAGCCGACGAAGCCTAGCGTCCCATTCGCCCAGCCTACGGTGTCTCTCAAGCCACGTGGTATGCAAGCTTTTTTGGTTGATCTATGTCATTATAGCCTTATCTTCTTCGTTACTCGCAGCGACGCCTGAAGAGGCCGCAGAGATGCCTCAGTTCATCGAGGGAGGATATGGAACCACTGTCGCAGGAGGGAAGTACGAGGCGGTATATGAACCTCTCTTACCTGGTCCCGGCGAAGCCGCTACTTCGAAGGAACCATCCAAGCCTGGCGCCCCGTTCGCCCAGCCTACTGTGACTCTCAAACCACACGGTATGCGAGCTTTTGTTTGGTGATTAATATTATCGTATCCTTATCTTCGTCGTAAATCGCAGCACCTGAGGAGGTGATGGAGGTACCCCACTTTATTGAAGGAGGGTTTGAATCCACTGTTGCAGGTGGAAAGTACGAGGTCGAGTTCAAACCTGCCTTACCTGGTCCCGGCGAAGCGGCTACTTCAAAAGAGCCGACGAAGCCTAGCGCCCCATTCGCCCAGCCTACGGTGTCTCACAAACCACGCGGTATGCAAGCTTTTTTTTTGGCTGATCTATGTTATCATATCCTTATCTTCTTCGTTACTCGCAGCGATGCCTGAAGAGGCCGCGGAAATGCCTCAGTTCCTTGAGGGAGGATATGGAACCACTGTCGCAGGAGGAAAATACGAGGCAGTATACGAACCTCTCTTACCTGGTCCCGGCGAAGCCGCTACTTCGAAGGAACCAGCCAAGCCTGGCGCCCCATTCGCCCAGCCTACTGTGTCTCTTAAACCACACGGTATGAAAGGTTTTCTCGGTGATCTGTCTTATCGTACTTATCTTCTTCGTCGCTCGCAGCACCTGAAGAGGTAACAGAGGTACCTCACTTTATTGAAGGAGGGTTTGAGTCCACTGTCGCAGGTGGAAAGTATGAGGTCGAGTTCAAACCTGCCTTGCCTGGTCCCGGCGAAGCGGCCACTTCGAAGGAGCCGACGAAGCCTAGCGCCCCATTCGCCCAGCCTACGGTGTCTCTCAAACCACGAGGTATGCAAGCTTTTTTGATTGAACCGTATTATCTCGTTCATATCTGATTCGTTACTCGTAGCTGAGCCGCAGGCGCCTGAAGAGATAATGGGGGCACCTGACTTTATTGAAGGAGGGTTTGGATCCACTGTCGCGGGTGGAAAATACGAGGCTGAGTTCAAGCCTGCCTTACCTAGTCCTGGCGAAGCGGCTACGTCCAAGGAACCGATGAAGCCTAGCGTCCCATTCTCCCAGCCTACCGTGACTCTCAAACCACATGGTATGAAAACTTTTCTCGATGATCTATGTTATCGTATTCTTATCTTCTTCGTCACTCGCAGCACCTGAAGAGGTGATGGGGGTACCCGACTTTATCGAAGGAGGGTTTGAGTCCACTGTCGCAGGCGGAAAATATGAGGCCGAGTTCAAACCTGCCTTACCTGGTCCCGGCGAGGCGGCCACTTCCAAAGAACCGGCGAAGCCTAGCGCCCCATTCGCCCAGACCACCATGCTTCGCCAGCCAGTCAGCGGTACGCATACCTTTTGCGGTGATATGTTATACTGTCCTAATGTTTCTCGTCATTCGTAGCCGAACATCAGGCCGCCGAAGAACCGTCCGAAGTCCCTCATTTCATTGAAGGAGGGTTTGAATCCACCACGGCGGGAGGAAAATACGAAGCCGTGTTCGAACCGACGTTGCCTCCCACCGGCGGAGCCACAATGGCCCAACCTGCGCCCGGGTTGCCGCCGTATCTTGGGAAGCCGATCTCGAAGGAAGAGGTGTGTTCTTCGTTCCCTTGTTGACGTGCAATCAGTTGAGCACTGTAGATGGCTGACCACGTTGTACCTAGGAAGCGGTGCAGGTCGAGCAGGCTCGAAGATTTGCCAGCAGGAAAGCGGCAGGAATTAACTAGTGCGGGGATCAACTAAATATTTATCGTGTACTTTTGTGTTCTCGGTTTTGATTCATGGTCTTATAAACAACATTAATGTACCACATTTTAACACTTACAAGAAATATGTAGTGATTGAATATCCCATTGTCCTTCTTGAATCTTTCGAACTTGCATCCTGTGGAAATTTATCGACACTTCCTGATTCTACTCATCTGGTAATTTGCACCAAGAGAGCGGAACCGTACTTCTTAGTGTGTTCAAAACCTGACGTTCGATGTTTCATAACCATCCCGTCGCGGAAATGTCACCCATTGATCATAAGAATGTCGGAATTATCATGGAGTTCGTAAAGACGAGGACGACTTCTGAGATGTTTAGAGCCCAGCGGCTTCGGACGCGTGGCTTGGCGAGTTCTACACTGCTTCGAGCTCCAAAGGAGAAACTGAGGTGGAGTCGTTCCTCCGTCGGGGCGTACAGCTGATTCCGCAGAGGCGCTTCAGAGCGTAGGATTCGTATATGATAGTAATCGAAAGAAACTTCGTAGCTCTTCAGGTCGTTGCTCACATCATTTTTTTCCATTAGAAACGGATTTTATGCACTCTATTTTCGGTATTTCGACAGATACGAAAAACTGTGAAGATCGATGTAGTCCGTTCAAACGGGGCGGATTGTCGGAAAGAGGCAGATTATTACTCGGTGATACGGACTTCGAAAGAGATAGGGGTCTTCATATACTCTCTTGGAGCTTGTTTCTTGATATCGAATGCCTATCATCAGGGCCCCAGTGTGTATTTAGGAACGAAATCAGAATTAAACGAATTAAAGATGGCGTAATTTGAATACAAATGAGTTGATGACCTAGTTTCGAAGCTCTTCGGTCACTTCAGAAGCATTATCGTGTATTGTCCAGAGATCGTTTGCAAGATCTTTGAGATCGTCGACGGAGATGTCCATTGATGCTATAGCCGTGGTGTGGCGTTGCGCGGCCTTTTCTATGAAGAGAGCGTATCCTCCGAGGTATTTGGCGGTATTTGAGGATGTCGACATCGAAGAAAATACCTCAGTTGTAGGTAGGGAAGAAGGTCGAGACGCCGTTAAACCGCTCGCGATGACCGGAGATTCAGACACGCGGTGCTTAAATGGAGGGAAAGAACTCGGCATAGGGTAGGCAGATGCATGAATGCTAGGGCAACAGTGGAATCAGGTATTCGACGAGAGGATCAACTTCGATAAATCCGCTCACCTCGCTACGGATGAAATGTTGGAAGATCGATGCTCAGCAGACCACTTGGCGTACTCCGCAAGCTGGTTTGCAGAAAATCCACGCGTAACGTTCAGCTGCGAATACAGACTGGACGACTGTACAGCAAGAATCAGTAATGTAGGCAAGTTTTGCCGAAAAATCGAGATACTTTGGAAAAAGGCTTCGCAGAAAAATTGGCAATTCTCTGATCTAGGTTCGAAACAGAGTCAAAAGGGAACACCCCGCTTAGTTCCCCGAAAGGGCATGTGCTGCGCCAATTAAGCATTCCGCAAACGCTGGACATAGTCTGATGGGCATATTTTGACCTGGAAAATCAAGGGTCTAAATGGATAAATACGCTGGATTGAATTTCGACCTACCGGAATGGAAGCGTGCAACTTTCAATGTGGGCGGAAAGAACGGCCGACTGATGATATCTACTGTCGGACTGCTAAAATATTAATAGTGAGGACAGTCCGGCGAACGCAAGTCACGAACGGGATATCCCAGAGAATCATTCCACACAGCCTTCGGCCACATTGCTGGTTCTTGGATGGGAATGTTCATTGAAGAAAATTCATTCAGCGTACGCAAATAAAATGCCTCGTTGATGAGCTTCTTCGATGTTTTCGCCTAAGACATTATTAGTGGTGCAGCGGCATTATAGGGGACACGGAGAGATTTCGCACATCATAGCCAGCTGAGTCCTCGGAAATGACACCTGATATTAGGGGCATGCAAATCGAGGGAAGCTTGAGGTATTCGTCTCTGAAAGATGCGAAAAAGGAGGCCATGAAGCTTCCAAACGTATCTGTGTCATTCAGGATTTGAATTCCCTGTAGTAAGCATATTAGTTTAAATGACAAGGCCCGCAACAAAATCGCACCTGCGGATTGTCACAACCCTCGACAAAGAGACGTAGCATCCCATCCATCAACTCTGATTCCTTTGAAAGAGGTTAACAATGGACCTCCTGACAATATAGGCTCAAAGCGACCTCATTGAAGCGCTTGAACAATTCTTGGCCTTGAGTCCAATTAAGACTTGATTCTTCCCACTCAGGAGGATCAGGGAGCTTTTGCAACGACCTAGGAAGGTAATAGACGCGACTGAAATCGGACCAATATCGAACACTGCCAACATCGTCATCCGATTCTACGGATGGACCTTTAGCAGCACCGTCAAGTTCCTCTGTTTCTGCATCCATGCGTCTTTGATATTTGCTCTGGGGGACTTTCTCTCGCCGGTACTCAACTACTCCTCCGGCCCTGGAAGACATGTCAATAAATACGCGCGTGGGTGAGCAGAAGAAAATCGTACCATAAGGTTGGTGTCTCGAAGGAGTCATCTTCGGACGATATCAAGGCATCATCTGCTCCTACAGTGCCAAAATTTGCTACAATCGACATAAGAGCCAACTGTCATTTCCGTGATTTGCTCCCAACTCACACTTCCTATCGAAAATCAGAACTCGCGGGTACATTGTAGACCTTCCCTACGCGTAATCAGCATAGTGGTCATACATGAGAGAATAGTACTAACCTGCTCATCTACACCCTCACAGAACGAGACATCGGGGTCAATCTCGATATCTCCGTGTTCGTCATAAGGAATGTAACTTTCTTGGGTGTTCCAAAAGTGCGTTCCAGTATAGTTAGAGAGTTCTCCCGCTTGGATGTATATGATTTCCTTCATGTTGTTTGTAAACTTCAAAGCTCGGTAAGTCGGTAAGATGGATGACCGGAAACATGTCGGGACTCGGGAGAGTGACAAAGAACTACATAGTCACGTCACGTGGTGCTCGTTACTCGCGACTACGCTAGCCGAAGTGCCGCACCATGCCACTCAACCTCACTCATGATCAACAGACAGCCAACAGCCAGACGCAACTCTAGTTCTTACAACGAGCAAACTGCCAAAAATAAATTGGGCTGATATATTGTAAGTACGGAATTTAGACACTTTTTTTGGCGTGTTTTATGTCCTATTTCGCCCAGTCATCGATCAATATCGATCAATGGTAATGATTTAGCAATGATTCCGGGATAAGTGGGATTTGAACGGGATCGCCGGGACTCTGTGGCAGGCAGCAAATGTAATACAAACTCAATATAGCACTACCCACGTCCTGTCAGTGAGAACAGTCACCCCCGCAAATAGGATGAGAAGTTGTTATTTTGGTTTCGGTGATTCCGACTTATATCCCGCTAAGTTTCTAGAGTCTAGAAAAGTTTTCTGACAGCCCTTCCATTACTTAGATGAAGGTGTGCTGAAGAGATATCTGCCTTCGTCTCGTTATGTTCTATTTGCATAATTACTCGCGATCTTGTAAGTCGAGCACCTATTCAGAATTGGTTGATTTTACATGCCAAGACATTTGCGCAGCAAGCTAACAGCAACCGTTGAGAGCTTTGGGAAAAATCAGGCCAGGTCAGGTACATCATGACGAGTTACCGAGAGAGTTTGGACCAGAAAAAACTGGAACTATATTAACTTGCAACCTCCCTCGGATACACACCAAAAAAAGGTTTTGATCCTCATTGGGTCTATAACGGAGACTGTTCTATCAAGCCAAAGCAAAGGTATCCAAACGGTATTCAGCTGTAAGTCTAAAATCAGGCTCTCCCCGAGAGATGTTACGGCGGACCGAGGTGCCCTCGCTATCATGATGTAGCTACCTCCATGTTAGGAGATAGGTGTTATGGAGGAACCGCCCTAGTATTATATCAGACACTGGTACACACTCGACGATCATCAACATATTGGATAGATCTATCGGCGCAATCTGTAAATAAGCATGCAGTCCTGGGTTGATGGGCTGTTAAGCTAGGTTAGCCTCCTCTTCGCCATTGAAATAGCGGTTCTCGGAACATTTTCGGCTATGAAGCATTGGAGTTATGTGTTGCAAAAACACCACGAAGAATAACTCGATGCGGAATATCAAAACACGGGCCAAGACATACGGACTTAAACGCTGGAAGCTCTAATTGCTTCTTTCTATCCTCGAGATCCTTCTTTGGAGTCAAAGCATGCAAATTCCGAGAAGTGAACGAGCATACACCGAGATCAGCGTAGTGGTACGCATTCTTGTTCAGGAAAGCATCGAAAGGTGAAACCAAACGATTTTTTATCATTAAACAACGTACATACTGATAGGTACCGAGATATCAGGCCACAGGCCGCATGCGTTAGCAGACCCAGTCTGAGTGCGAACGACGTAAAAATACAGGGAATAGATATCTAGCAAGGGTCCAGGAGACAACATAAGGGTATTCGATAGCGACAAGTCCAAAACTAAGTCCGACTGAATAATTTAGGTATTTATTGCCCAGAGAGAAAAAAGGATAGCTTCAAAGGACGATCTTGAATTTTTGCAACGCTCGCCGATCTTCATTGGAGAGAGGAGTGTAATGACCACCATGACCGCTACTGTAGTTACCAGCTGTGTGTGCGTGTGGTAGGTGTGGTCGTTTTTCATACGTTCCCAGAGAAGAAATGGGAGGGAGTTGAATTTTTGAAGAATTTGACGATTGAGACGAAAGCCGAGGAGAGTATGAGTCCATTGGAGACGGTGGATTGGAGTATGGAGATGATGGTGAATCGTCATGGCGTTGATATCCAGAGTACAAGTCGTCGAGGGGCTCGCTTTCATCCGAATATGAGGCGAATCTGTCCGTTCGGGTGCAAAGAACCTTGTTGCTGAAGAAGATTCCATTCGGTGCGTGAATGTTGCGGAGGTAGGAATAATTATCGATCACTGGCAAACGCGCATAATCCTCCCCCTGAGGAGATAAAGAGCATCAGCAGTTGCTCTGAACCATACGGGATAAATGGGTACGAACAGAGAAGTAGGCAACGACGTGCCATTTTCGTGGCTCTGAAGAACCAGGAAGGTTGACTGTGACCGAGTATGTTTGTTTCGTTAGTCCATTAGGCTTTGATGGGCGGTCCTTCCGTCTGATCGGAGGTGGCACAAGAGCGTTTGGATCTGATGCACGACGTGCTCTATAGGATAATAAGAGACTGAATTAAAGTTGAATTGGAGTTATCAGTACCTTCTTGCAGCTTTAGCATCTCGTTCTTCTTGTGTTGTTTCGATTTTCTCTTCGTAGAACAAGTAATCGCCTCGCATTCTGCTTTGAGACCTGGGAAATATTCAGAGGCGATGAGATACAAATGTGAGACGAAAATAGAACACCAATTACCATCGTCGACCGTCGGTCCATCTTAGGAGGCCTCCATCGTCTTGAGCCTCTTCCCAGACGTAGACGTGGCCGCTTTTTAGCTCGTCGCGCTCACTTGCAAGCAAACGACGCTTGAGGAGAGGTAGAATGTTAAGCCTGACGGCCTCCAGTACAACATGCGCGTCGTGCACATCCCGAATGTCTTTGGAAAGATGTAAGGCATAACCTAAATCACGAATGTATGTTTGACTTACGAAGTGAAGGATGTGTAACAGCGCTTTCCTTGATGAGTCCGTAAGAGCGTGGCGGTGGTGGCGGAGAGTACATGTTCGCAGATAATAATGGAGGAGTGTGCTCGATTGCATGTTGACCTGGATCTTATATATGTTTCGATCAAGGAGGTGGAAGCAATGCATATTCCTTGAGGATCATGTTTCTCGGCGAGTTGACGGAACCACCCGAGTCTCTGTGATCTGTCAAAGGACCTGAAAACAGATTCGCCAACCATTCCAGCAAGTGCCTTCGAAGAGTCGATATGACATTATCCAAGAACAAAACGACGGCCGGTCCGAAAACCCAAAATAGGATTCTGAGTAGCTCGTGGAATTACCCTTTCGTGCGCCGGAAAGGCTTATTTGCAAGCCGGAATTCTGAGCGTACCAAGAGGAAATTCTGGGAATATTCAACATAATATTCCGAGCGGTTGAGCCATGGTTGTACACGGGCATGAACATATCCACGACCGTCTACATCGCAGATTGTTAGCAATGGTATGGCAGAAACGCAATGAGGGCAGTTGTGATACTATTCTCACCTCTGGACCGATATCTCTAGCTACTATGGGGAATCTTCGGCTCATCCGAGGTTTTCCCTTTCCTGGAAACCACAATGTGGTTTCGTCGATTGGTTGTGTTTGCCAAACAGAAACTTTGAAAGTAAGTACCTCGGAGAATTTGTAGGGTACATTTTTTACATCTTGGCGTTGAATCTGGACATCCAAAAGATGGCTATCGTACTTATCATGGCTGTCCAGCGGTTCAGTGGAACCGAGTGCCACCGAATGCCACAAACAGAACATGAAGGAGCTCAAATACCGATCCCTTGTGGATACGCATTTTAGGCCTCGAGGACTATTTGAGCTGATGCATGCCTTGTAATGCGGTCCTAATAATCGTTGTCAACAAAGCGCAGTATGATGTCATCTGATATCATGTTCCTATTCAGTTTGAAGTTGACATTGAGAGGAGCTACAGCACTTTACCTCGTGAGGCGAGACCACGTACAAATCTCTCATGAAAAATATCTTGGCTGGCTTATTATTGGGAAGGTTCAAAGTATCCGAGACCAGCTAACCAGCTAAAGACAGGCAAGTATTATTACCGAGGGACAGTGCTGAAGTTGCCCGATGGATAACATAGGCATCTCTGTCGGACTTGTAGTAAATGGGTACCCCGGTTACAGTATTCGGTAGGAATCTGTGTTTGCAACGATGTCTTAGCACTAAGCTCAGCTGATTGTTGAAAGCAGAATAGATTAATGTTGATCTCACCGCAGTAATGGTCAAGGATACCACGAACGCTGGCCCAATCTCTATCCTGAATGACGCAGACAACAAATACAGATCCAAAAATAGATTTTGAGCGTGGCCTTCGCGTGAGTCTGATACCTAATTCAGCAGCTTCACTCGGGCTTGAAGACACTGAAATCGGTCCGCTGATCAACTTTATCCCATGAATCCAGTCCAGCAAGTCGATTGAGTGAGAAATAGGGTCTACATCCATGGACATCTCGCAGCAAATGCCAGATCTGTGGGGATAACGGCCAAAAATATGGATAGAAGCTGAGGGAAACGAGGCAGGATAGGTGAATCGATTAGAGTAGCGCTTCGCAGATGAGGCATATTCTAACCCCTGAAAAGTGATTAGGAAGCAGCCTTGTGCATATAAATGCCTTGCCAGCTCATGATTCAAGATTACACAGGTTGAGCACAAGGCGTAGAGTCAGAATATAGCTCTACTTAACATTGTGAAGTGATAAGCATTTCTTTTTTGGTCTAGCCTTTGACGAAGGCGGTCCGATCCGCGGATAAGACGTCTAGCTAATTATGATCGTTCAACAGTGTTTTTTCAGCTGCTTAGCATTGCCTTATGCCAAATGAATCACATTACGGTAGGATAACGGGTGGACATTCCGAAGAACCGCTGCAGTTATCAATTAGAAGACTACTACACCACAAAAGCCACTTAAAAATATAGTTGTTGACATCTAGAATGTGCCTCAGGGCGTAGTATAAAGCTTGACAAACAGTTATTGGGGATGTGATTTGTGGAGAAATGATGCAAAAGCTCTGCAACATGGCATTTCACAATCTCAAGAACGTTATTGACATAGAACCACTCAGATGTGCTTCCCGCGACGCATTACGCAACAGAGCGCCCCTGTTAAGACGGAATACTGCTTATTTCGGAATGATTAATGGGAAATCATTAAAATGCACTGCGATAGGGAATTCACACTGCCTCGGGCTAGCGCGGACTTTACGGGCTTCATTTCCGAGTAGTTGGAAGCAAAGAGATTGCGCGATGCTGATCATGAGCGATTGTTGCAGGGCTTGTATTGCCTCCATGGGGCCGGTCGTAGCCGGGCGCCTCTTGAACCTCGCCTAGGCGCCGGCGCCAATTTAAATGAATGACCTGGATTACGTTATGTGACGTCAAACATTAAGCGAACCTCATCGACGATGGAACTCCACTGGGGCTCCTCATATCCCTTTCTTCATACCACATCCTGAACAACATTTCACAGCTAATATCTATCTTCAGCTCACGCAAACCATAATTGTGTAATATAGGACTATCCGACATGAACGCTAATGAATTTAACCCTGAAAACAACATCGCGACGAGCGTTGATGTTAGCAGTGGCAACGCTCTCGGCACACTGAACGACCAAGGAGACCGTTCTTCAGAATGGGCATCATCGACTCTGGAAGCCCTTGCACCCGATACAGCCAAAGATCACCCTGCGAACGAGCCGACGGCCGACACCCAACCATCTAAATTCGCGATGCATGGATTATATCCACGCTCAAACGCTCCAGTGGAAACACCCGGGAGCGTCAGCCAACTTGTCCCTGGCGCCTTTCCTCCGAGCACGGACCTCGGTACCGTTCCCCTTCCAAACGAGCAGCAAGGCAAAGACACTACAACGACTGCGCCAGATCGAGACGCACAGTACGTGAAGGACGCCACAACATCCGCGGCGGAAACGGTGCGCGACTACGCTTCGAGAACTGGGGAAGCAGTCGGTGGATATCTGCCGGATAATGTTGCCGCTTATCTGCGTGAGTAATCGCTATCCGGTGCGTATGCGCTTCAGAACTCATTCCAAGTATATCTTAGCGGTTTCCACCGAAAACTCTCGAACTGTGCATACCGATGGCTCAGCATCTTCTCCGAAGGAGAATTCGGACTTGGCAGCCGGAATTGACACCAAAGAACATACAGTCTCAGTCTCAGCTTCGCAGCCTCCAAGTGCAGATGAAAATCGAACTGAAACCATGCACGAGGGATTGGAGGGCGTCAGAAAGGATAATCATATCCCAGGGAAGCCAAAGTCACCCAGAAAAGTCACACTTGTGAGTAGGATACGGTACGTCAACGGTACCCGTATAACTAGATCTCGCCTAGGATAATGAAAACGCCGACCGCTCCACATCCAGCCCAACTGAGGCAAGCTTGGACGAGTACATTACGCCGGAGCGACAATCAGAGACTGGTGCGGATACCGACGCGAGCACGCGGAGTCTTGTGGGGACCCAAGTCAACCACAATTTGTACACGCCAGGCGACAGTCTATTCAGTGGGAAGATGCAGGACGACGCGCAGTCAACATTTAGCTCCATTGCCCTTGAGAACGCGCAAGACGAAAGAAGTGCTACCGGGGAGCGCGTCCCAGTGTCCGCCGATACCAGTGGAGGTCCGGGCCACGACGTCCCAGATTCCGTGGCTAGCAAAGTCATAAGCTCTCTTCACGCCTCCAGGGCAAACGCAGGAACCGCCGATGTGAAGCCTGCGCCATCGCCAGCGCGCCAGGAAGACACCGAAGCCAAGCCTCAACCCCCCTCCCAAGCCCAGCCCGTCCACCGCCACACGCCTGTCACAAAAGGGCGCGAGCACCCGCTGGCCCCACACGAGGAGATTTTAGGAACCGCGCCTGGCGCCCAGATCACCACGGGTGTTAACCCAGCATCGCCGCAGAGACCGCACGCCGCCGAGTCGAAGCCTGGTTCAGAATCCACTGGGTGGGAGAGAGTCGACTCATCGCGCGCGACGCCTGGGCACGGACCACCGCCCGTTCCGCAAAAAGACGATGCGGGCATGGGTGCACCACAAAAGTCTGCGCAGCCTGCGACGGGCGTGGGCGCGGTGGCGGCTTCGGCGGCTGCCGGGGCCGGAGCGGCTGGAGATGTTGCTGGCATGGCCACTCCTGTCATCGCTCCCACCACTGCACCCACGAAGCCTGCTCATGCTCATGCCCATGGAGCCCCGCCCAACGGGCACGGAGGTCGTTTGGATGGAACGGAGGCGAAGAAGCCGGGATTCTTTGAGAAACTGAAGAAGGAGGTGCGGGCGCTGAGTGGGAAGCATCATAAAGAAGATAGCGCAGGGAAGCATGCTTTGAAGAACTGAGTTGGAGATTTTGAAATTCGCGGTTCAGGATTTTTGTACGCGCCTCCATACGACCTCTTCACATACATACTTACTTATTTTTAGTGTACTTTAATGTAGTATCATGCCAAGTAACGTTTCTTGCAGGTCGGAAACAGGATATCTGATGATTTGGGACGATCATTGACAGTTGAGCTCGATTAAAATATTGTGTATGTTCTTGAGCGGCTGAGATTCTTGTTACATAACGACTTGAGCAGTAATTATAACACTACATAGTGGGATTCCCGCGTGATATTAAAAACGAGAGACTCAGACAGATATGCAGTGTGCACAGCATCAACACAGCACGATGGCCCTGCTTTTCGTCTTGCTTTCGACAGTCGATCCTTCTTCTCAATTTTACCTCCCTTCCACGATCTCATCAAATGGCTAACTACTTTCCCAATGTATCGCACACTGTTATCAACAACCCAACGATTACGCACGTTAATGGAAACGCATCCTTTCAAGGCAACTCGGAGCGTCAAGGTAGCAATCTTCCCAAGCAATGAGAGGCTGGTATAATAACCGAAACTATTTGAATAGGCTTAAGGCTGCTTCTGAACAATATCTCGAATGGCGCCTTTCACGATGCCGCTGAACGAGGCGATCCTCCCAAATGTCATCCCGACACACGTGTGGCTATCCGGGAAGAAATCATGGAATGGACCAAAGCGCTTGAAGCCAGACGCAAGCTAATTCTATGGATGTACGGTCCTGCTGGCTCTGGAAAGACCGCCATTGGACAGAGCATCGCGGAGGAGTGCAAAAAGCGAGGCCTCCTTGCCGCGTCCTTCTTCTTCTCTCGCACCGCCGCCGGGCGCAACGACATGACACGAGTGGTCGCGACCATTGCATATCAAATCTCGCGATTTCTTCCCGTGATTGAAAACCATCTCTTCACTGCAATTGAGCAGGATCCAACCATTTTTTCCCGCACGCTTGCCACACAAATGCAGGTGCTCGTGGTCGAACCCCTCAATACCGTACTGGCAGCTTTGGCTGGCCCGATTTTTGTGATCTTAGATGGCCTCGATGAAAGTGGCCCAAATTCCAGGTCTCAGGCCGACCTTTTGAATGCTATAGGGGAGGCTATCTCGGAGCTTCAACATATACCGCTCATCTTCCTCATCGCCAGTCGGTCAGAGTATGAAATCCGTGAAGCTTTCGCTCAGCCCTTCCTCCACTCTTTCATGCGGCCTTTAGAACTCGATAACAAGTATAACCCGGACGGTGATATCAAACTCTATTTCAATTCTACATTTAGACAAATACACGACAAACACCTCCGGTTGGGCGCCCATCTCCCTTCTTCGTGGCCGTCTGACAGCGATGTCAATCGCCTTGTAAGAAAAGCCTCTGGCCAGTTTATTTTTGCCGCTACAGTCTTGCGATTCATTGACTCCATTCGGCATCATCCTCAGGAGCGACTGGACATTATATTGGGTTTATTGGCTGCAGGAAATGAGAGGCCTTTTGCACTCCTTGACATACTCTATCATCATATCCTCTCTTCCGTGGCTGACCTTTCGCAGGTTCTAGAGATATTGACGCTACTCCTACTTAAGGCTGACGTCCGTAATCCTCCCGATTTGACTGTCGGATTGATTGGGGACTTGCTGGGCCTTAACGTCCGAAGAGCCCTCGTCGACATGCATGCTTTGGTTTTCGTCCCCTTTGCTGATGATGCTGGCGTAGTACGTATCCATCATGCTTCACTATACGACTTCTTGATGGACCGATCCCGATCCCACGAATTCTATGTCGGTAAAACTCAAGGACACATCACTCTCAGTCGCCGCTGGCTGAAGGCCATTGGGAACCGTCAATTGTCGACTAAAATCTTCTTTCCTAAGCGTGTCGAAATGTTCAATTGTCACTGCAGAGATTTACCTATCAGTGGTGAACTCGCGGATGATCTCGCTCAGTTTAATCTTAGGGCACTTTTGGAGGAAATGTATATGGACTTTGCACATGAGATACAGACGACAGAGTGGAGGGAGTTCTTTTATTGCATCAAGCGACAGGTTGGTCCAACTCGTATAAAATTACTCGAGAATTTTACAAGACAACTTCACATGTGTTAGGTTAGGTCAGCACCAAGGAGGTCATTTGCTAAAATTGAACAACGGGTGTGTCGCATTGATTTTACCCATAGACCTTCAAGGCCGCTTACACAAATTAGGCTGGAGAACGGGTTAATTTTCTTGCACGTCTGCAAGAGGAATTCCTTGCCTTTTTCATGGAACACATTTCAAAATATCCTTCAACTCTCCGAGCTTTTGTTCCCACCATTTTGGCGCTTTCCGCTAATATTAACTCAGGCCATATATTTCATACATTACTCTACGCAGTATGTCAATCACCAGAGGAGATTGAAGAAAGCCTTAAACTTGACTCGACGCTCTTGGATCTATATGACACCTACTGCGTCGATGATATTTTCTGCCAGTTGTTCCAAGACCGCTCCCTGGCTGGACACTACTACGTACATAGTGGAAGCTATTTAGCACTAGCGAAGCAAATAGTCAGTGTTATTTTCCCTAGGTAAGTCGATTTAAAAATGGTACTGGCATAATGGAACAGCCACTGATTTTCAGCTAATAATAGCCCTGCAGAACGCAGCCAAAAAGTCGAATTCCAAAGATCAGTTCGCAGAACTGACAGTGGGGTTCAAACGATCGATGTCCAAGTTTCGTTTGACCGCTGGTTTAAGACAATACTGTCCAAGGCTTCGAAAGATTATGGTCTTGCCCAACTTCTACGCGACACTGCACTCCAATATAGAGATGACCTACCACATTCTAAGGAAACAGGGCCAGTCGCTTATGGCATCGCTTGGGCCAGCTTAGCATACGTGGAGGTAAGCCATCTTTCATCATTGATATAAATTCCAACGAGCCTTGCGTTAACTGAATGATCTAAATCCGTCAGAGGTGTGGTTTGCTTTATTTGAAGCATACACATCTCGAAGATACTGATAGATGTATTATATGCGACGAATACGGCGCTGATTCCGTCGTTATTGGCACACACATTCGCAGTTCCCGATTATTTCCAAACACCTTCGACAACATCAAATACTCCGTTCGTAGTCATCTCAGGTTTTTTAGATCTGGCTGGTAGTAATTTGTGCAAGATATGTACTCGACTGGATCAATATGCGTTGTTGTCGGGCGCTAAAGTGTATGTGTCTAAATATAGGTGCTTGCTACACTGGGATGGCGAAGTTTATCGACGTCAGTTCCACTCACCGCTTTCAACCAGTTCTACACCAGTGTGATTTTTGAAAATATCTCAAGGCCCTGTTCAATGACGACAGCTGCGTCTCATCAAGTCGATCTCATTCCTCAGCCGTCATTTTATTATGTATTCAATACTTTGATTTACGCCACTCGCAAAGCATTTTACTACGTCATGTATATGTATCAATTTCTTTCCTTTCTGAACTTGGAAGTTAAATGTCAGGCCGCAAGCGATGTACATATGTGAATAAATGAGCTTGGTTATCTACGGCCTTTTCAGACCGTCTTTTCCCATTCATGAGGAAATTCCTCCTGAACGATAAACGAAAATAATATAAGTGAGCTGTCGTATCCTCCCATATCCATTCCATTATACTCCGACCGACTTAAATGGTCTGAGGGAATCTATGTGATTTCAAAGCTCGTACATTGAGTTGTTCGAAGTAATCGTTCCCATCCGGAGATATTTCCAGTTTGAGGCTGGAACGGCATCTGCCTTGGCGGTGCCTCGTGGCGGTGCGGGCTGTGAAAACTCAAAACATTCGTGGGACGTTGCTTCAACGATGACCGCGGTCTTCCTCCAGAATTCTTGAATTTTGCCCTCATCTTGAGGTGGCCCCTTTGGTCCCGGGGCGTCTCAAGATGCAAGCTTTTCCTAGGCAAATCCAGGGTGATCCGCTAACGTCTTTTCCCAACCTAGCATCCGTTATCGTGAGCTAACTCACCATGAATGCAAGCGGCTGACATTAATGTAATCATCGTCCTGCAGAGCAGTCACTTCACCACTGCCAGTAGTCCCACTAGTACAGATACTGATTCTACTAATGGCGCTGATCCCACCTCCGATCCTCCACCGTCACCAACGACCTCGGCGAAGTGAGCATTGGCTTGTTCTTTCTTTGATTGATCGCTACTTATGGCTTCTGCTTAGTAGCACAACTACCTCATCGACTTCCAGGACGACCTCTGGAACGACACCTTCAACATCAACCACCCCTCTCCCTAATTCAACGGATACGACCTCTTTCGAAAGCACCACTTCAACGGCACCTATCACTCCACCACCTTTAGCCTTTACCCCTACAACGACAAGCCCTGCGTTGAATGCTACAACGTCATCAGTGACGGCAAATTTCACGACCATCGTCACTGAAATTGGCGGACAAGATACCACCGTAAGTTCCCTATATAGGAACTGAATAATAATTCATCGTTCTTACTTTCTGTATAGGTCACCTCCCAATTACCGACAGCACTCATCAATCTCGATCCTTCCGCACACCAATCAAATACGCATCGCACGACTATCATAGCCGGTACAACAACGGCACTCTTTGTCTTTATTCTCTCTATTTTGGCTGCGATATTCGTCTATCGGAGACATAACCTGCGTAAGACACTCGCCGTGTCTGGAAAACGGAAAGAAGGGAGAGGTTTATTGGACGGGGAGGACTTCGATGACGATGATGTCCCTCCGCAGATGCGGTCTCTAAACTCGCACAGGCACTCGCTCGTTAGGTCGACCTCGCCAGCTCCTAGTTTGCTTAAATCCAGAGTTGCAGAGACCGGTTCCATATTCAGGGAAGAAGTATGGCCCCCGCCTGGCTTCGTCGATCCCATTTCGAAAAACAGCAGCCAGGTCGACCTGAGCAAGATAGTCGACGACGTAATGGGTCCCAGCCCCAGGACGCATGAACGAGATATCACCAATGCTACGACCACATCGACGTTTTCTGGGCTTTCGGCAACGTCAAGGAGCAGTAGTCCAAGTCCCTTCCTAGCGAATGCAAACCCTGACGCATCGGGCTCCTCACTTGTGTATAACGACCCCTTCGGCGCCTCGAGTAGCGTAGCATCGTTCTATTCCTCTTCATCTTTACCGCTAGGCGCATCTCCACCTGTTCAGCCTGGCTTACGGTCACCCTCTATTCATACTTCCTCGACCTCGTCTTCTTCGCCCGTCTTCCCCCAGTCATCTTCACAACTCTCTGGCAGCTCATCAAACCCGTCTGTCCTGGGACCATCCGCGTCGACTTTCGCCCCATTTTCCACGTCCCCGCAGTTAGTGCCACCTTCCCGGCCGCTGTCCGGTTCGACAACACCCAAGAAGTCGAGTCCGCTCGCCAGGGCACTCAGTGACCGGGACAAATTGCTGTGGCCTGGTGGACCGGCTGCACCAGACCCAACTGTTGGTCCATCCCATTAACGTCCAATGAGATATTCCTCTTTTCGTTTATTTATCCAATCTTCATCTCTCGTCTTTCCTTTGTAGTTGACATTTACACAACAGTCACTCGATACCCATTTGTGTTCAAATCTGTTCCCATCCTCTCGTTCATGTTTCTTATATCTCCGACACCACTAATACTTTCATTTTTGGATAAACCATTATAGCTACTAGCGAAAAACGAATAGTCCCGCATTCGTGTATACCTATTTGCCCGCAGCGCGGACATTACAGACGTTTCTCATACGATTGTATTTGATTATTTATCGGCGTCCACTCCATGTTGTTTTAATACTCATGATCAGCATGTATGTCTATCTGAAATCACCCAGCATCGGACAACGAGATGTGTAATAACAGGGTATATTGAACTACATAGACAGTGGCGAGACATGAAAACCAAACTGAACGACTCGACTGCGTACACGCTACCTCGGCGTCGCTGATTCAAGATGAGTTCAAATTGACTGGTACAGCTGGTACAGCATTACTGCACATGTAAAGTAACGAGTTAGCGGAACTCCTGCACTTTTTAAAGATTGCGTTCTTACCTAAGTCCATTGGTCGCAGTGCCGAGCTGGTCGAGCTGGACACTGTTATCTAATATTTCAAAACGATCTCCCGGGAGGATGACAGCAGTAGCCACTCACATGGGGGCGAAATCTGCCTGATCAATATTGGCAGCAGCATCGACGCGCTTGGCAAGGGTAGCAACCTTGTCGGAACTGCCAGTAAGGATGTCGGTGTAGACATTTTCTAAACCTGGCGGAAGGGAGCCAAGGTTATTCGCAGCGGAAGACATCGATTTGTAGGGACCGCCTCTAATGGTGGAAAGATATCAGTGAATTGAAGAGAGAGTTGCATCGAAAGAAGAAGAAAAAAATGTGCGCACATAGTGTCAGTTACCGTGCCGCGGGGTTCGTTGTGCTTCTCCTGTTCCTTCTTCTGTTCCATAACGGCGACTCTGTGTTCGAGGTCATCCATTTTGCTGCGGAAGATTCCGAATTTTGAAGTCATTCCAGACGCCTTGGAATCGTATTCGTCCAGAGCGTCGTGGATCTGGTCTTGAGCGTCCGAGACGCCAAGGACGGGGATGGGGGCTGCGTTTGTGGCCTTATGGGAGAGGAAACAAGAGAGAGAAAGGATAAAGAGAGTGTTGATTGCCTTCATCTGCGATGATCCAAGAACATATAAAAAACAGAAATATGATATTTAGGTTGGATATCGTACTTCGAATGTGAGACGACTGGCTGAGAGACCGTGTAGTGACTGTAGGGAGAGTGATGCTTGTGAGATTCGACAAGGGCTCTGAGGGGATATGGATGGACACAAAACGTCGGGCTGCCTATCAATTTATACCTGAGGATACGCAGCCCAATTTTCAAGCGTACGGATCGCTCCTACGACTTCTTTGGATAGTTGTCAGCTCTTGAGCGGATGTGGTTCAACAAATGACTAACTCGGAAGGACTGGCGAAGGCTAGACTAAACTTTTGCCGCGGAATGTCAGCCAAAAATTACAATAAAAATCGAGTAGAATAAGCTCCTATGGCAAGGCGAAATGGCGATCGATCATGTTGTTATGAAATTACTATAACATTGGCAGTTGTGCGGAGAAAGGCATGAGATTCCAGCGAACGTCCATGATCTAACGATGGGCGCTTATTTGGTTATAGGGGAGATAATGGAGAAGTTGATGTTCATTCCCGTACGTACAGTGAGTGGCTTCAATAATTGGTTGTTGTGTACTTGGATTAGTACAGGAGCGTTGGGCGGCAATACATTAAGTCAAATGTGGTGGATTTACATGTTACAACATTTCTTCAGAGGCTAGTTGATTTGCCAATGACATCGAGTGACTTATAGACGACCAAATACAACGTCCTTTCCTTCGTTAGTTCGCGACTTAACATTTCCAGAGAAAGACCACTGTAATAGACGGTCAGTCATAAGAGAAAAATGTCATAGGAGTTAGGATTCGAAACGTACGTTGAGCCATCCTCCATCCCCATAGCGGTGGAAAGTCCCTTCCCTGAACCAGTATATTTCGTAGCTGCCAGAGGGATTGAGGTCCAAAGTCAAAGCAATGAGCGACCAGTGAAAGCTTACCCAACGGTTTTGTGGAACGAAACCGGGAGTTCCTGATGGGAGTGTCCCCAATCTTTGCCTTGTTTACCCTTGAAGTCCGTCTTGTGGTCGGTGTGGCAGATTACGAAATTGTAATGAGGATATTTCGCCCTGAACTTGCCAATCATATCACCCGTCCATTGCGAGCGCATCTATGAGTACAAAAAAAATTCATGGATATTCAACAACAAAAATGATAGAAATAGCAGCTTGAAAACGCACTTGTTTATCTGCTTCAATCTTGCCCTTGATTAGATTGACAATAGCCATTACACCTTTGACAACGAGCTTTGCGATGGTCGCTATCCCACCCCGCTTTTCAATTTCGACTGTGCCCGGCGCGCCTGGGGCATAATCGGCCTCTGTGACATTGAGGCGAGCGGGATGCCCGAAGTAGTGTTGCATGATTGGGTGGTCGTCGAAGCGCAGCTGCAAGTCCTGCATCTCGACTTGAACGTCACGCGTGTCAATCTCTATGGTAGTTTCGGTTGGGGCTGCAGCCACCGACGACGCCAGAAGGCCCAAGGCAGCGAATAATATGGTCGCGAACTTCATGATGTGTCGTTAATGGAGGATGTAGGAGCCAGTCCTGTAGGTGGTGGATAAATCAGACCGGCTGATTTAGTGAAGGAGAAGTCCTCGCCACAGTCCCTCTTTATACTACAGGAGACTACAGGCCTCGTTCTAGAGTTACGTTCAAATCGGAATTTCATGAAGTCGGAACTTCATGCCCGTGAACGATCAGATCATAGATGGTCGTTACTGGGGTCTGCACAGCGCTTTGATACTTAGCGAAAGATTAAAACGAGGCAGGGAGATTCTGATCGATCTTTGAGGCAATTGGATAGCTTTTATCAACAATTTGAAAATTCAGATGAGGTACTAAGTATACTTTCTTCGTGTACATTGGTATGCAAAGTAATAAAAATTGATGGGACGACAAGAATACATCCTAATAAGGATGGAGTTGGGGCGAGCTGTGAGATGAATGGTCGCGGACATTGAAATATGCTCTCTTTCCACAGTATTTAGAGAACATGGTTTGAAGATAAAAAAAGGGGGGGAGGCCGTTTTTGTTTAGAAGGAGGTCGTTTTAGGCGTTCGGAGTCGAATTTCTCCTGATGGCGCAGCTAGAACGGGTCGATGAACCTGGGTTCGAGAGCGATTATGCGGCGGAAGAGTCCGAAGGTGGAATTAACTCTTGCGCTAGGAATGGAACCGGTTGATAGCAAAAAGATGGGGAAGACAACGAGATTGCTGAACGTTGAACGTTGAACGCTCACACCTTCAAAGGTTGAATTCAAGAACAAATAATCAACAGTACTCTGAATATGGAGTGACCGACTCATTGACAGAGACCGTGGTAGGGACTGTAGAGAGAGAGAACGACGCTTTTGAGAGTTATAAAAAGGCTCCGAATGGACACGACATGGACGACCAATTCGGAATTGCGGAAGGAGCATGAACCGTTGGCGCAGACATCTTCTGTACATAGTTGTGCAGCGGATGGGAATTCCAGGGGGGCATGTGCGAGATACCCATTGGCGCCTGCGCTTATTTTTAGCCTTAACGAACGTTGAACGTTTGATTGACCTGTTCACTGCCCCTTTGGGACGAGCACGGAATGAGATGCACATTTGACGGTCAATTTTGACCATTTGAATAATTCCTGTGAATGAACTGAACGCCATAGCGACATTGCGCAAGACACGAATTGAATAATAGAACATGCGTTGAGCCGCGAACGCTGTTGAGCGCGGATGAATTAGATCCAAGGCTGCTTACCGCGTCCACAGGCACCCCTGCATTCGACTTCCAATACTCATACATTCACGTTGAATAGTAGATACTGCCTTACACATTCACTTTCATCTCTGCCCGTGCCATATTATTTCCCTCCAAACACATACCGCCTCACGATCCCATCATCGCTCGCGCTCCACACATCCGTCCGGTTCCCCTCCAGCCTTACCGCGACCTTGCGCACCGGATCGCAGTCCACGCCCACGAGCTCCGCGGCCACCGCCGGGCCCTCCGGGACGACGCTCGCCACGTACGGGAGCCCGTCCGCCGTCGCCACCGCGAGGCCCACGCCCGCGCCGCCACCGTGCGTGCCCACGAACGCCAGATCCGCAATGCTGGTGTCGAGGCGCCGGAACGACGTCAGCGGCGCGCCGAGCGCGCGCGTGTCGTACACCGCGACGGTGCCCGCGGCGGAGCCCGTGGCGAGGAGCGTGTGCGCCGCGGAGTACGCGATGGCGGTCAGCGCGGCGCCGCCCGAAGGGGAGGTGTACGTGGACTTCTTGAACCCGAGGTCGAACCGCTCGAACGCGCCGCTCTCGAGGCCGCAGAACACGACCTTCGCCGCGGTCTCCGGCAGCTCGCGGGCGTCCGTTGACGGCGGCGGGACGGGTTCGTCGCCGTCGGGGGGCGCGGGGAGGCGGTCGCCGAGGCTCATCGACGAGACGCCCGCCTTGGCGAGGAGGGACGTGATGACCTCGCCCGAGGAGACGTCCCAGAGCTTGACGGTGGCGTCGAGCGACGCCGACACGATGTTCCGCCCGAGCGCGATGATCGCGGTGTCCGTGACCGCGCGCGTGTGGGCGCGCATCGTGCGCACGGGGGCGATCCGCGCGCCGGTGGGCGCACCTGCGTCAGGGAGCTCGGCAGGGAGGATCGTCAGCGAGAAGTCCAGGCCAGTCGACAGGATGACCCGCGAGGAAGGAAAGAACTTGAGCGAGGTGACGCCGCTCAGATGGGGCCGGCTTGTCGTGCGCGAGTTCGTGATGTCGATAGTGGTGCGCACTGCGTCTGTGTGTGGATGCTGGACAGGCGATGTTGGGTAGAGAAATATCGAGCCGTCCAAGTAGCCTGTGGCGAAGCGCGATGAGTCGGGTGAGACATCAAATGCTGTAATTCTGTGAGGCTGGCTGATGTGTGAATGGGAGAGTAAGAGAGAAGAGAGCCACGTACCCGTAAGGGGTTGGCGCGCTCTTGATCTTTGTATTCTTGGACGGGGGTTAGGACTTTTGTCGGAGGTATCCCGAGTGATTTGCACGCGATGTTGTAATCCTGAATATTATAAATTAGAGTGATGAGGATTACCGCAAGCAAAAGATGTTGAAAGGATAAACACTAAGAATAATGGAAATGTACAACACTTCCGTCGTTGCCACTTTCGACACGAGAAGTGCGAATCGTTGAGTTCAGCATTTACGGAGTTGGATAGTCAAAAATGGAAGAAATAGCACAGGTTCGCACACCTATCAATCTGAATAGAGATTTATACCGTGAACGTCTGATGAACAAAGTGTGCTCATGTGGTACAGTGAAAGAAAAGGACTGCAGGGGTGATTTCATGACGGTACAGAACTCACTCCATCGGCGTCCCTTGATACTTCAACATCACCATCGACTGTCTTCAGGACCACTAGGTTTCGATCTCGGTCGTCGAGCTCCGCGTAGATCTTTGAATGAACTGATGTTTCGGAAAGTTTGTAACACGAAACCCAGAGCCTGGCTTGGGGTAAAATTCCTTCCTGGACTTCTTGAAGCACTTCAGGAAACGTGTTTTGGATGGTAACAACAGGGAGGGCCAAAGCTGACGTTGTCATGATAATGTGTCGATTGACGAAGAGAGAAAATACAAGGTTGAAGGTTGTGAACACTCGCTTGGCAAGAACGAGACGCTGATGTAGGCTTGTTTACGCTTGTGTGAAACACATGGCATTGCCCTGGGTGGCTGTGTTGCGACGGCAGGACGCCTACCGAGCAGCGACCTCGTCGGCGATGTCCAGACTCCAAATCACCAACTATTCTTCCTCAGCCGTTTTATGCGGATGGAGCTTTGCTTGGGCTTTGCATATCTACTGCTCTACAAACTATACTGTCAGCGCCACCACTCCAGATACTACAGACCATGACAAGTAAGAAGCCAAGAGGGGCCCCAAGCCGTTTACATATGTCTTCTTTGGAATCGTTTCAGGGGCAACAGTCCATAAAAGTCATTACGCTGATTGAATATTTGCGTCTTCACGTGGGAATGAATCGACTCATCGCACGGTTGCCATGATTTAAAATACAGACAGCCTTGACCAGGCCTTGACCTCCATTCTTTCCAATTCCCGAAAAACCAAACGCGACGACGCTCCCCAATGATGGCAACACCAGCACTAGGATACGTACCCCCCTCTGCGCCGCTGCGCACAAAGCGCAACTTCAAGGCTCTCGTACTTCCGGTCGAAGAGGAAGGCTCTCCCGCGCCAGCAGCCGTCAACCCTATAGCGACGCGGCCAGCGCCAGCGCCCGGCAAGAGACGACCACCGCCTCTAGGGGAGGGCGGGCCTGCACCGGGATTCGTATTGGACCCGACATTGCCAGCGGAGAGCCCTGCCACGGGGCGTCGCAGCGCGATGCACGCGACGCTGTCCAAGACCCTCGCGAAGCTAGACCTGCAGTCCAAAGCCGTCCAGAGGCTCGGTCTCAAGAACGAGGACCTCAGGAAGCTCCAGGATCTCGGGCAGGGAAACGGCGGAAGTGTAGAAAAAGTGGAACATATTCCCACAGGGACGATGATGGCGAAGAAGGTCAGTGATAGTGATTTTTTGTCTCCAATATCTTTCCGTGGTGTTGGAGTCAGATATGTGCTAATACCGTCCCGCCCGATCAGATCGTTCTGATAGACGCGAAATCGTCCGTGCGCAAGCAGATTCTCCGCGAACTGCAGATTATGCACGACTGCCATTCCCAATACATCATCTCATGCTTTGGCTCCTTCCTGGCAGAGCCCAATATTTGTATATGTATGGAGTATATGGACAAAGGATCGTTTGATTCGATTTACAAGAACATTGGAGCTATCAATATCAGCGTCGTCTGTCTGGTGGCGAATTCCGTGCTGGAGGGACTAACCTATCTTTATGACGTCCATCGGATCATTCATCGAGGTGCGTTCAATCTTCCCACTTTCATTTCGCCCACCATCTATTTTTCCTGAAACGATATTCCCAGATATAAAGCCTTCAAACATTCTCCTGAACTCTGAAGGAGATATCAAGCTGTGCGATTTTGGAGTATCCGGTGAATTAATCAATTCCATAGCAAACACCTTTGTCGGCACCTCGGTTTACATGAGCGTACGTTCTTCTCTGCTTATGCTCGCGTCAGCTGGACTGACCATGCTCTTTATATAGCCTGAACGTATCCAAGGTGCCGAGTATTCCGTAAAATCTGACGTATGGTCGCTCGGAATATCTCTGATCGAACTCGCCACCGGGCGCTTCCCCTTCTCTGAAAGCCTGTCAGACGATGACGACACCTCCGACCTCGACGCTCTCCGCGAAGAGAGCTCCGACTTCGACTCGGACCTCGACGACCACTCGCCCGGCGCCAAAGACAAAACGCCCACGTACCGCGACTCCACGTTCGCGTTCAACAAGCGGCAGCAGAAGCGGATGAGCAAGCGCGCGAGCAAGCGGATGAGCAAGAACGCGACGTTTGATGCGGACGGGATGTCGTCGATGAGCATCATTGAGCTCATGCACCAGATTGTGCGCGAGCCGGCGCCGCGGCTGGGCGCGTCGTTCTCGGAGGAGGCGGAGGAGTTCGTCGACGCGTGTTTGATGAAGGATCCGGATGAGAGACATAGCCCGAAGACGCTCTTGGTACGTCGGCTTTGCGAATGATTTTTCTCGTTCTGTGTCTGATGTGACCTCTCATTAGGAATATCGCTGGATGGACGAGGCTCGGGACTCTGATTTTGACCTCAGGGCGTGGACCAGCACCTTCTAAATTTCTAAACGTTTTATTCCTTGTATTCCTGCATTGACGACTGTATCGGTATTTAACGCTTTTTGAACACTTACTCAATTTACACTTTCCTACAGGGTTTCCTTCTTTTAAGATGTACTTTAGTGAAACTTTTAAGGACCGAATTACTATCCATACATATAATTGCTTTCGTTCAGAACCCGTATTACCATCCCATCTCAAAATGTACATACTTACAAAAGCGTTCTGTTTATTCTGTGCGCGTTGACAGCAATCTATTCTGATTCCTAAACCCTTCCCTGGTGATTCATCTCCCCATCCCTATGGCTACCACGGCATGACGACTTCGCTCCCATTCAAACTCCAGCTGGCAGCAAGTCCAGCAAGCCTCGTGGAGCCTTGCGCGCAAATTGCCCCACCTATCATTTCAATCATGATTCATCGGGTCGGTGTCTACAATAATGGGCGGTCTGACTGGGACTGACTGGGATCATGATGAGCTCGCGCCCATAGTGATTATATGCGATCGATTTCGCCGCGTTGTGCGATGGGGGTAGGTCTCGAGATTTCAGGGTGTTCGAAGCTCGGGTATGACGGGCGCCATGGCCGTTTTGGGATGAAGGTGGCTCAGGTTGTGCCACAATGCTGTGCTTGGAATCCTCGATAGCCATCTGATGCATGATGACCAGCCAGACAGGTGGACAATAATGGACTCAAAAAGCGTCCTTGGCACTGACTGAATACCTCCTGAAAAGTTGAGAGTGACAGATAGATTCTTCAAATAAATGCCTGATGCACAGCGAAGGTGTGTGGGCGCTAATTTAAATAACTCTGCTTTGGGGTGTACCAAGCATATTGCGTCCATGCGGACAGTGCAACGCCATGATCAATCACTAGACAAATCCCCATAGAATCGAGGAGTGAACATGAATACTAATATATCACTGACTGATAGTCCTTGTATTCGTAGTCTCTCAGTCGACCATCACATGCGGAATATCAGGCTTTAGCAGACCATGATGCATGATGCATGACTATTGAAAATGACTGATATTCTGTCACAACGATATTGCACATGCATCGCACGTTGACATGCTAAGGACGCCACATTCTTATAGCAGAACATGCAAATTTTCTTCATCGAATCCAATTTCTGGACGTCAAAGTTCCGGACAGCAGAGGTCGTTAGTAGATGCATTGTCATGATACTTATCAAAATTAATATAATCACAACATGGGCTCAAGCAGGCTTTCCAGAGATTTTATCATCGACTTATAAGCAGAACGAAAGATGAAGATCTTACAAGTGCTCTTATATCTCAGCCCGTGTATTTGAAAAGATGGATTTTGTTTATACTGAATTCGGTTGAATGTTCAAATGACCTTGCAATGTATATCACGCGAGCAGTTAGTTGCATCCCAAAAGGCAGAGGCATATTGAAACACCTCCATGTCGTATCTGAGCTAATAATAAAACAAACTTCGTCTCAATTCGCGGAGATGTGTCACAAGTTAAACCCGTATCAAGCAGTGGCAGTTTAAGGCTTTAAGCGCCCATATTCAGCCAAGTCACAAACTCTAGTAAAGCTTCTTTGGGGCTTATTATAGGATTGTGGCGTGCGCAGCATGTGCTAACATATGAATTAACGTAGAATGGAAATATCAGTGATACGTTTTGAATAATCCGGTATTCTAAAATTCTGTGTAAGATAAGACCACCAGTAACTCACCTGGGTCTACCAGTCAGTGTCGACCTTCGAGGCCACACTAGCACTTCTCAATTCGGCCTTTTGCGCGGCCACACTGGGTATGAGATAGAAATCTAACTTGACGTTCCACGATCTTTCATATTATAATTTCTAAGACGAAGCTTCGAAAGATGTAGTGCGAGAAGCCTGCAGATTCGAAGCGCTTAGATAAGGTGGCCTTGAGGTGGCCTTGGCATTTGCTTCCATCACGGCAAACCTTATCCGCCAAGACCCTGTTCTCTGTCCTGCGCCTTCCTGCGCTCATCTCACCGTGACTGCCCGTGGATGTTTGGCCTTATATACTTACGTTACAATCACCCATGTGAACAGGACTTCATCCTCGAAGGTCGCGAGAATTGCTATTCATGTCCTCGTATGATTGGAGATCATGGACTGCAGATATCAACTTGTCAGTTAAATCTGGGGTGTTTTTGTTTGTTTCAGGAAGAAGACATCGCTTGCAATGCCGCTACATAATAGAATACATGTCGGAGAGGTTTGAGCTGTCTAATCTGTGAGAGAGATTCGCTTCGATTGGCCCGTAAGCAGAATGTAGTCGCAGTAGAATCTTGAAGTTCAACGGACTGTGAGAGAGGAAGCGGATAATGAGATAACGTCTCATTCCCGGTGCCACAGATTGCAGGTGTTTGGGGATCGGCAGCTTCCAGAGATTAGAAGTAGATGGGTCCGAGTAATGCAGGTCATCATATACTTGCTGAGACATGTTTTTTTGGTTGAGACTTTTTTGAAAAATATGCACTCATATATGCAATCTACGGCTACCAAGCTGATCCAGTCGAATACTCTGGTGCAGAGGAAAGTTTAACAACAAGTATATTGACGAACACCCGTATGACCTCGTCTGGCGATCCCTCGTAAACACTTGCTATCTATATCTTTCCTTCTCTTCCCCAAGCACAAAAATATACGCGGTGGGATTACTTAGTCGAAGAACGGTCGAAGAACCCTTGCCGTATAGTTCTTACCAGTGCTGGAAGATATTATTATCGCGAAAAACGTCAGATGCACGCGCTGTCAAGAATGAGGCGTATGGCCTCCCGCGCACGCCCGGGGCCGCATGGTCCGGACGCACGCCCGTCCGCCACGATCAGCACGGAGCTGGATCACGAATCCCGTCCGGCGAGAACGATTTTCTCGACAATTAGGCGTTCCGCGCGGAACGCGAAAGCTATGTCATCGGTGCACTTGCTGGTGGCATGTCCGGATCTGTGCAACTGTTCCTCGGTAAAGATTTCAGCAGTTAGGGTTGTTTCTCTTTTTCTGTTTACTCTGGTTATACACTGAAAATTTTCATTGTGACCCTTTCCACCGACCAAGGTTTTCCAAGCTATTCTAGCTATAATATATAGTGTCAAGGGCTAGCAACGGCGATTCATTCATGACTGTAATTTCGGTTCCATGGTTGCGCTATATACAGATGAAACACATCGCAGGTTGTTATGTCCAAAAAGGCAAGGGATTAGCCAAATGAGTGCAACACTTTTTTTTTATTACCAAAAGAAGCAACCTTCATCGAGTCCTGGCGATCGACTGCTTTCCGCCTGAACATTAGCGCCGGTTCTCGGACTCAAATCCGGCACAACATAAAAACCTTGTATTAGGAATCCGGATCTCTGTAGCTACGTATACGACCCTGTCGACGACGACGACGACAACACCAACTGGCAACAACTGCGCTGCGGAAGCTGTGTTCGGCGGTAGACATGACTAGGAGCGAACACGACTTCGCCTTGGTATTTATTTAATTACAGAAACATCCTTACAGAGCGCTCGATGCTCGGGGCTGATCGACACCGATGGCTCTTGTTCTCGGTCGCGTGCCAGAGCGCGGCGACTGGACCGAAGATCCAGGGCTAGGTCCGGTCTTCGAGCTTCAGCTTCAATTCCACTTCCCACTGCCGTCAGTGGGCTACGGAATGAAGGAGTTGCGATTTATTACCCGCGATCAAATTGTGGCATTCCGTAGCTATACTACTAGCTGCTATAGGCGCGAGGTGTACTCGTGGAGACGGATGTAGTGCCGTAATGCCTTTATGCCTTTCGGATATTGCTCGTGTGATCCCTGGTGTATTCTAAGTTACATAGTATGCACCGAAATCTCTCCGGGTTAAGCAAGGTCGGCACAGCATCTGCATCACGGGCGCTACATATCTCGGCATAAGCGCCCTCTCAGGCAGGCAGGCAGTAAAGACCGACCAGGACCGACCCATGCAATTATGGAAATATCCATCATAATGCAAGCTTCCCATTTGAGGACAAGGACAATTTCAGCGGAGGCGTTCTGTCAGAATCTGTACGTATATAGATCTTTAGCAGTGCACACGCCTATCACTAGCCGTTATGGATGTGTGTTCCTCCACAAAGCTACGGAGCGGCTGACAGGACCCCGGAATATACACCAAGAGGCCTGATCTTTGGTGGCAAAAAAATTCACACGAATTCCGAGTTTATCTGCACATCATTTGGATGGTTTGGAGCCTTTTTCGAGAAAAAAATTCTGCCAAAAAGGTTGATTTTTATCCAAACTTCCCCCAAAAGTGTGATTTTTATCCAAACCAAAGAGCAGGCCCTGTAGAGCGCATTTCTGGGTATTTTTCCCCCAAACTTCGCCTGCAGCTTCTTTCGATGTATGCGCCCATGTTCTCTTCTGGGCGCAACTCGATTTTATGTCAAAGTCATCCACCAGCACACCATCTTTGCCCAAACAGCCTCAAAACAGCTCAGATCAGGCCTCTTGGTGTATATTCCGGGGTCCTCGGCTGACTCCCACTAAATGCTGATTGATTCTTACAAATAAGTATACGTGGTTATGATGCTTTTCCTGTCATTTCTGACTCCTCTCAGATTGTTTCCATATTGACTTTTCTTTTTATAATCCGGTGGAGAAAGGTGGAGTCGTATACTATGGAATGACGACCCATCAGTTGGCGGCATTCGCGCTGGAAATAAGGGAAGGGCCCCATTCTTCGTCGAGGCGCGAACACCAGCGCGCCTCGGAGTTTTCTTGGAGTAATTACTCACTCTCAGATTCTTTCTCCATCTTTCCAGTCATCTTCAGGTCCAATGGGTATGTGGTCGTTGCATTCCATTACGTAATTGACTGTTGTTTCCCCACTCTGTATTCTGTAATGCAAGTAAGGCTGATTGTGCAGCTGTGATGCGACATTCCATCGTCGGGCTGTCCATCGTTCCGTTCGTGTCATTGTCCTGCCTCCTATGTGTCTGAACGCACGCGTCTGTCAGTCATTTAGTTGGTTTGTCAGTCAGTCAGTGAGTTTGTCAGTCAACCAGTCAGTCAGTCAGCGCCTCTCAAGACCGGATCTGCAGTGTGCAGTGTGCAGAAATGCGGGGATGTGCATGTACGCAAAGGTATACTGTGGCATAGACCGCCGTTCGACGGCGAAGACTCGACCGCCTCCAGATTCCGTCCGCGCGCTGTCCACCTGAAGCGCTGCCCAGTGCCCATTACGATTGATGTTGATCATGCTGAGGCTTCGGTTATCCAACAGGCGAAAAACACGCGCCCGCATCCCAGTGTGTCGCGGCGCCGTCATCCCAGATCATCTGCAGGCGACAATGCATAGTAAGTGAGGAATGTCGTTTCTCAGAGATTGTATGTAGAGAGATCATTCTCGCTTGCTTGAGACCCCAAGTAAACCCTTCGTAAGATCTGCACAGACCCACTTACTCACCAAGACTTAGAGGCCTACCAGTGACTCAACATACGCCGCGCTTGGCGTACGTGCTCTGACCAATGGTTATCCGTTGGTATCCGCGAGAGCCAAGCAGCCGAGGAGCGCAACCCCTACATACGTAGCGGTTGGATCGATGCCCCCATGGGCATCGCTGACTCGACCACGATAACCACGGTCGGTACTCACCACATACAGTACCAATACAGTACTTACAGTACAGTACGACTCATCGATGATCCCAACGCTAGATACATAGATACATAGATGCTTCCTACTATTGAAATATGATCGTATGCGCTGCCACCGGACAGCCTCCTGGGTTCTCGACATCCGCATCAGCGACTTGTCCTGCGTGCGTGCCACGCGCGGAGCCAGGATGTGATGGGCGCATCGGAATCACTGATCAGCGGGGAATCCTGGGCGCCGGGGCTGTGCGGGTCCGGTAACGGTGGTCCGGATTCCTTCTGGGTGCGGGCGGCGCCGGGGGCGGCGATGGGTATTGAGTAGGAAAGAGTCAATGGTGCCTTGCGGTGTTGCAATCCATTTCTCTGACTTATGAAGGAACGTCTCGGCGAATTTTGGTCGAGGTTGCATGCGGAATCTTTGGGTGCGTGAGCTCGAAGATACTTATGTAGGCTTTTTGGGGCGATCAAGACATCGACTTGGATTTTATAAGTTGCATTTTCAAGTTTTTCAAACTGGAATCATTTCAGGCTCTTACAAACTATGAGATATACGCAGATTTGTGGAAGATTATCGTGCCATAGATCCTAGAAAACTTGGGTTCCTCACTAAAAGATTTCACGTTGCGTGAGCAGATTTAATAGAGGTCTTTTTCTGCGCGTGGGCTGGTAAGATGCTGCTGAATTGTTTTTGCGGGGTGGAGGATCTGTCTCGTCTGTCTGTCGTGTCAATGTGTAGATCGTATGAGAACTGGCGACTGTTGGGGACATATTTTAGACGTGATCAAGAGGGATGATGATGATGATGATGTTGGACTCCGACGTATGTTCATGTCGTATGTCGTGTTCGGGAGAAGAGATGGACGGGAGATTGGCATGGCTTGAGATCGAGGCTCGGGCTCTGTAGGGGGCGTAAATAATTAAAGTGTTCGGAGGAGACTTCGTGGGAGTGGTGGCACGGTTTTCTTCAGATTCAGAGCTAGCCTCGTAGCTCGGCTGCATGCGTTTCTTTGCTGCGTCTTGCTATCGACATTGAATTCATTACACACATAACACTAGGACCCCATTGTTATTCCAAAGTTCAGTGGTCGATACCAAGTTTATTGTTAACGTTAATCTTAACCATGTTCTTCAATGCTGTGCGTTCTGACTGGCGTGGACAGCATCGAGGCTATAGTTAAACCTCGAATGATGCAGTGATGTGCGTGCAGTGCATTGATTGTTCGTTCGACGTCCGAGGGGCAGAAAGCCTCTGGTGAGATGGTTAGACTTCATGAAAAGGACACGCGTATGAAAAGAACACGCGCGGATGGTGGATCCGTCCATGGCTGGCTGCCACCGGGATGTGATCATGCGTCGACTATAATTAAATATTGTGGCAGGCGAATAGACATGCACGACCGCGACTCGTTGCGATCGGGTGCCAGTGATGGTGTAGTGTTTGGGGGCATTGTCTTGTATTTTCCAAGTTTATTGTGCCTGCGCGGGCATGGAGGAAACGTTGAGGTTGGAGGGCTGAGAACCGCAGCTGCGAGCATGCCTATCACTGATTCGTGGCCCGCAAACTTGACGAGGGAGCGTGCTGCGAGTTAAACTCACGCGCAGGCACATCATTTGCTCGCAACTGAGGCTGGATCTCGAGACGGCGTGAAAAGCGACCGTCGGAAGGTGCATACCTGGTGGTATTTTGCCAGTGTAGTTGGGCTGGGCGCAGAGACGGCCGGAGATGGGTCGGCCAGATATGGGAAAGGGCGGTTGGGATCGAGAAGGTGCGGCAGCCACGGGATTGCAGCTGGCAACGCCGCAACGGTAACCCCGGATAACCGTGCGCGGCCCTGGAAATCCGATTCGTGCATACGACGGGCGAGGTGGCCTGAGCACGCATCACCCTCCCATCACCCCCTTTGCACTCAACCACCATCTCCCTTTCCTTATTATCCATCCGGCCTCCTGGTGTTCCTCCCTGCGCCTCCCTGATCGCAGCCCACCACCCGCCCGTAAATCCATAATATTGGCTTGCGTCTCGGTCGGCGCTCTATCTTTCCAGTAAGTCTCCATCTCCTCCCTTCTGTTCCGTGCCACTGTCTGCGACACCCGGGGCGTCCACTTCATTTGATGCGCACTGCTTTGCCTTGTGACGACGGCCCTATCGTGCCAACTGTAACCAGTTCGCTGACCACGCGCTTGCGCTGCTTCATTCCACAGATATCCGCCACTCACCACACCTCCCAACGGTCCAGGTGTCCTGACGCAGTGAGCAGAGGCACACTTATAATCCATCGTCCGGCTGCTCGATCCACCACCTCCCCTGCACCACCCCCCGGCGAGCTCGAGCCCCGGCCACCCCCAGGCTACCCACCCACTCACCTACCACCACCACCACCCCGATCCCTGCCCCCCGATGCAGCAGCAGCAGCAGAGCACGAGCAGCGGCACGGGCCTCCCGCAGGCGGCGCGCGGCGCCTACGGGCACTACCTCGACTCCGCCCCGTCCTCGACGCACTCCTCCCCGCGCTCCTTCCACGCCGCCGATCTCGAGCCGTACGGCTACCCGCACCCGCACACCGTGCTCGCGCACGCGCAGACGTACCCGATCCCCGCGGGCGCGCCCATCCACCCGTACGCCCCGCGCCGGCACCCCCAGCATCCGTCGCACCCCCAACAACTTGCGCATTCCCAACAACATCCGCATTCACAACAACATCCCCAGCTCCAGCAGCAGCAGCAGCACCCGCACCTCGCGAGCCGGAGCTCGTCGTACTCGTCGTACACGGCGCTGCCCGCGGCGCCCGCGCTGCAGGTGAGCACCTCGACGGCGTCCTCCGCGCACGAGCACGACCCGAACGAGCGCACCGCGCGCCCGGGGAACGCGCACGTGCATGCGCAGTTCCACAACGCGCTCGGCGGCGGCGGCGGCGGCGGCGGCGGCGGCGGCGGCGCTCCGGGCGGGGCTCTGGCGTCCGGCTTCACCAACGGATTCGACCCCATCGGCGGTGGAAATGCGGGTGTGGAGGGGGGCGCGGAGATGGTGGTGGGCGTGGGCAGCAGCAGCAGCAGCAGTAACGGCGCCGCGCACGGACCCCCGCAGCAGCAGCAGGGACAACTGCAGCAGGGAGGCGGCACGGGCGTGGTGGACTACGCGCAGTCGACGCCGGGCCTCTCCGCGGGGTTCTCGCGCGCGCTGAAGCCGGGCGAGCAGGACAAGCTCGCGCACCTCGACCGGCTCAAGTTCTTCCTCGCGACCGCGCCGTCGCGCTGGGACTCGGCGCCTGTGAACGCCGCTTCGTCCTCTTCCTCCTCCGCCTCTCTGCCATCCTCCTCTCTAGCTTCATCGTCTCTGCACTCATCCTCGTCCTCGCTACCACCCAACTCCCTGCACTCCGCGTCCTTGCTCCCCCCCAACGCCAACGCCGCGGACTACGGCTCCTACCCGCCAAACTTCCCCCATGCGCACGGGCTGGACATGGGCGGCGGCGGCGGTGCGTACCCGGCGCTGTCGCCGCCGCACCCGGCGCTGAACCGCTTCGCGCTGCCGACGCAGGAGTTCGTGACGTGCGTGCTGTGGAATGGGCTGTACCATATTACGGGGACGGATATTGTAAGGGCGCTGGTGTTTCGGTTTGAGGTGGGTTTTTCTTTCCTTTTTTTTTGTGGTTTTTTGGATGGAGTTTGGTGGGGTGATGGCGTGGTGTGTGCGAGCCCATTTACAAAAGCGGAGGGCACTTGTGCTCGTGCTTTAGGGCATTTATTCCTCCGCCCCTCCGTCCATCCATTAGCGCCGGATCTTCACCCTCTTCTCCCTTTCTTTTTTATCTACCGTTTGCTGATGCGTGGTGGAACAGGCGTTCGGGCGGCCGGTGCGCAATATGAAGAAGTTCGAGGAGGGCGTGTTTAGTGATCTGCGGAACTTGAAGCCGGGCGTGGATGCGTGTCTGGAGGAGCCGAAGGTGCGTTTTTGTTTGTTGGTCTGGTCTGCGATTGGGATGCGGTTTCGTTTTTGTTTTTGTTATTTGAGTGGGTTTTTGGTTTTTGAATGGATTCGGAGTCGGGTTCGTTGGGCGGTGGATGGCGTGGATGGCGTAGTTGGACGAACAGAAGAGGTGTGTGTGGTTGGAAGGAAGGGTGTGGAAGACGTGGCTGCGTGCGTTCATGCCAGGCTCGACTTGTGTTTTATGCATGGATATTGAAGGGCTGGACGGGCGAGCTTGCCGATTACGTTCGCTTCGATATTATCGCTTGGGGGCGATCCTTCATTGCGAACTTCTCACGTTGGCGTCCCTTTTTGCGCTTCATGTTTTTCGGGTTTGAGGGCTTTGAGAGATTTATTTATCGTTTTAATCAATCCTTCATTGCTAACTGTTTACGTTTTGCGTCCCTTTTGCTCTTCTCATTTTTCTGCTTTGAGGGTTTTCACTCGCTGAACATTGAACTGATGATTTTATTTTTTGTTCCAATCAGAGCCCTTTCCTAGACCTGTTGTTCAAGTACCAATGTATCCGCACGCAGAAGAAACAAAAAGTATTCTACTGGTACGCCTCCCCCCCTCGCACGCCCCGTCGCACCCATAACGCCCCCTCCCAATCCTTAGGTTCTCCGTCCCGCACGACCGCCTCTTCCTCGACGCGCTCGAGCGCGACCTCAAGCGCGAGAAGATGGGCCAGGAGCCGACGACGCACATCGTCGGCGAGCCCGCGCTCTCGTTCACGTACGATCCGAAGAAGAGCCTCTACGAGCAGTTCAGCAAGGCGCAGGGCGCGCGCGAGGGCGAGGGCGAGCTCGAGGCCGCCGTGCGCCGCATCGAGGAGGGCGGCGGCGGCGGCGGCGGTGGCTCCGGCGAGCCCGCGGCGCTTCCGAACACCGCGCACGGCGCCGACGCGGGTGGCGCGAGCGACGCGGGCGAGGGCATGGACGAGAGCGCGGACGACGCGGACGACCCGATGACGGGCGACGAGGGCCGGCGGCGGCGCTCGCAGAGCCGCGGCGCGGCGCCGCCCACCGCGCCCGGGCAGCAGCTGTTCCTCGCGGCGGTGTCGCAGGGCAGCCCGAACTACAAGCTGCGCCGGAAGAAGGGCACGAAGGCGGCGAGCGGGCTGCGGAAGGGCAGCGAGGAGTACGGCGCGGGGACGAGTACGAGGGCGGCGCCGGCTCCGCGCGCGGGCGGAGCAGCGCCGCCGCCGGTGGGGCCGGTGGGCCCGCAGCGACGCGGTTCAGCAGCAGCCTCAGCCGCGAGCGCCCCGCGCACCCGAGCATGCGCCACGAGTTCGCGCCGCACTCGCGCGCGGAGCAGGCGCGGCGCGCGGCGGAGGCGGGCATGGCGCTCAGCGCCGCGGACATGTTCCTCAAGCAGGCGCGCGGCGAGCTGCTGCCCGGCGACGGCGTCGTGCCGAAGCCGAAGCCGCCGCCGCACGCGCTCGTCGGCGAGCCCGTGGTGACGTACAGCCACGGCGCGCCGCCGCTGGACGCGCAGCAGCAGCGGTTCGCGGCGCAGGCGCAGGCGGCGGCGGGGCATGTGAGGGGGCGGAGCTATGATTTTGCGCGCGAGCAGGCGCAGGCACGGGGCGCGTCGGGGACGCTCTCGGCGGGGCCGGATACGACGACGTTCGCGCAGGCACAAAATCAACAGCAGCAACAACAACAGCAACAGCAGCCCGCGTTCGGCCCTGCAGGGGGCTCCGGTATTGCGCAGTACGAGCGCGTCTCCGCCGACGGCAAGGTCCGCGCCTTCGTCTGCCCGCTGTTCTCCTGCGGGCGCCTGTTCAAGCGCATGGAGCACCTGAAGCGCCACCTCCGCACACACACGATGGAGAAGCCGTTCACGTGCCCCAAGTGCAACAAGAACTTCTCGCGGAGCGACAACCTGACGCAGCACCTGCGCACGCACGAGAAGACCGGCCACGTCGGCGGCCCCGCACGGGAGTGGATGGACGGCGAGGAGGGCGATATCAGCGGCGAGGGCAGCGCGAACGAGGGCAGCCCGCCGCAGGGCGATGGCGGGGATGAGGATGAGGACAACGCGATGCACAACCTCGTTGGGTTTGGCGGCCCGGGTGGGCTGGGCGGGATGGATATGTATGGCGCGAACGGTGGCCTGGGGATGGGGCCGCTCATGGATCTGGAGCAGTTCAACCTGCTCAACGCCGGCAACGCGTCGCCGTTCATGCTGGACCCCAATATGTGCGAGGTGGAGATCCCAGGCGGCGTCCAGGACGTGCAGGGCGACGAGCCGGGCCTGCTGATGCGCACAGGCAGCGTGGACGCGAACCTGATCTACCGCAACCAGCAGGCGGGGTCGGATTATTTCTCCAGCTTGCCGTCCTCAGCTACCAGTGGGATGCTGTTTTCGTCTGCGACTACCTCCGACTTCCCAGATGCGCCGCAGTGGGCCAATCGCCCGCAGCCGAGTCCTGCGTTCAGCAACGTCAGCATGCCTTCGCCGCCGACTGGAATGGTCCCTCTGGGGCCTGTCCGAAATAGCAGCCGCTCTTCCTTGACCTCATCGCCTGCAGGATATCTGCGCAACCTCCAACACCATTCGCACGCCTCCACCTCATCAACGTCCTCTGGATTCGGCGAAGAATACGCAACGCCCTCTCTATCCGCACCCTCACACAAGCAGTCTTTCGACCACGCCGCCCTCTATCCACCCAACATGCTTGAAAACATCTCTGGCGGCAACGTCGGCCCGATGAGACGCCACCGCAGCATGACCCCATCTCTCATCCGCAACGGCGAGCCCATCAGGCGACCGATGACCGCCAACAGCGGCGAGTTCCAGACCGGCTCGCCGGGCAGCGTCAACTCGTCCATCAGCTCCTCGAGTGGCGCACCACGTGGATACCACCCCTACGCGTACAGCAACAGCAACTCCCGCGCGAACTCGACTCACTCGAGTCCGCAGGTCCATGCGATTCCTCTCGGGTCCGAGTACGTGCGGTCAGAATCGCGCAACTCGAGCTATGGGGCGAATCTGCACGAGCAGATGATGATGAACATGAACCTGGACGCGTCGGGCGCTGCGAGCGCGGGCGTGTTCGGGGATACGGTGTTTCGCACCGGGTCGCCTGCGTCGTTCCATCAGACCGAGTCGCCTGGGGCGTTCAACATCGACCTGCCAATGCAATACCCAGCAAATTCCTATGTAACCCAAGGGCAACAGCAACAGATCATCCACGCTGCGACGATGCCAGTGGGCAATCAGTACGGCGCACAACAGCAATATGACGGATATTATACTCAACAACATCAACATGCGACGCTCTAAATATTTTCGAGTCGTTTTCTTACCAGTCTCTTTTCTTTCGGATGTCTATTTATTTCTTATCGGTCTCTTATTATACCGTCCTAATGTCGCCAACCTATCTTTATTTAATGTGTTTTCCGACCGCATTTTTTTTACTTATTAATTTAGGTTGAATCAAAAATCATCTTCTGCCTTTCTGTATTATCCTATCTTATCAATCTTGCTATTCGTGCTTTTTAGTTTTGCAGGATCACATATTCATCCCCAGTCGCAGCAAACCAATATCATTATTGCTCAGAATTTTGATGATGGAGTCACTTTTATTCAATGTAACATTCACGGATGTGCCCCATTATAATTTGCGGAGTCACCTCAGTGCTGCGGTCGATGTCTGATGTACTGCGCAGTGCTAGTATGGTGCTACTCTTGTGCGAGTCTTGTGTTTTCGGCTGCGGCGATTCTTGACCATGTCCGTGAGAATCGTCGAACTATAAGATGTGTCTCTATAACAGTCAACTTCACTCACTGACCGCCCAGACTGCTGCCTAGGAACGCGGTGTTTACACCACAGGTAATCTTCCGTATCCTCTTTATGTGCTCCAAAGCTCAAGCCTGTTCGTGTTCCATTGTCTATTTAGACATCGGTATAGCATCAATATAGCATCGTCCTCTAGACGGTGAGAAACCGAGGTTAATAATTTGGCTTTGAGACTACAGCCTTCAACCTCGACAAGACCGATTCGAAGGAGATGGCTATTGAAACGACCCCTCTCCTCGGAGCGCCCGTTCCAGGCCCTACGTCTGAAAGAACCGTACAAAGGATTCACTTTCTTGACAATCTACGTGCGGTCCTTACCATTCTCCTCATCTTCCATCACGCCGCAATATCAGTCGTGGCCTCCCAATCCAGCAAAACCATAATTAGCTCACTCTATAACAAAGCGGACTTTCTCCCCTTAGCGCTCTTTATCGTCACAAATAAAGCGTTTCTGTATGGAGCATTTTTCTTCGTTTCTGGTTATTCGTGCCATCTTGCCCTTTCATCCAAAACCGATTCTGCTTACTTCGTCTCTCGATCTGTAAAGACTGGATTACCTGCTCTGTTATACCTCGTGTTTGGACGAGAATATCTGGTCAAAATCCTCTGTTTAATTGGTGGAAAGGCCATTTTCAATGACCTTAGGTTTGATTCCGATGCGGGCCGTTTGGAAGGACCTGGACCATACGTTTTCACTCTCCTCCTCTTCGATTACATCTATCTTTTCGGCCGCTGGGCTGGGAAAAAATGGTCTTCTGCCTCCTTTGGGCGACTCGAATCAAGGATCAAGGATTCCCGAGCATGGTTTTACGCCATCTTCGTCCTTTCATTCGTCTTGGTCACCTCGCTCACATTAGGAAATTGTTTCCACCTCCGAATCATTCCATTCATTGTCAAGCGTTATTATCCATTTGAATTCCCTGGTTATGGAGCGCCTATTACCTACATCGTTGCTTATATCGCAGGCATTAACTTCCCCGTTGTCGATCGATATCTTCATATCTCTCGTCCAGCCGCGGCAGTGGGACTCCTCGTTGGATCCGAATCAGCCGCGTACCTTTCGCTCGGGATTGCACAAGATCATTGGGACCAGCTGTGGAAATTCATACGGGCGACACGAGACACCGAAGGCGGACGCTATTTCGACAATCCAGGATTCAACGGATATACCGCTTTCAACGGATATACCGCTTTCTTCACACTTTGGAACCCGTCTGTTTTCTACATCCTATCCATTGCTCTCATTTCGACCTTCGCGAATACGCCATTCACCAACAAAAATTGGGGCGTCTGGACGAGACATACATATATCCAGACATACATTCACATGATCCCCGTCTTGATCACGTCCTATGCATTGAATCAGACTGGCCATACCGACCTTCAGCACCCGGTCGTAAAAACGGTTTTGAGTGGTATTTCTGGTGTCGCGGGAAGCTGGGCGGTGTCTCTCGTATACGTATATCTGGGGGGTCCATCTGCATTCCAGAGGATTTATGATCGTCTTCGCCAGGGACCTGAGAGTGGGGCAAGAGAGTAGTTGACTATGCGGGATACGTTTATGGTCCTCTACTATATGTAGCGTCACCCAGTTGCATTTAATTGTACGCGTGTACTGAGGTGAGCACCCCGACTTCTTATTGATTCTCCAGACGCTGATTACACTATTTATGTTCCGTTGGTATGTATAGCTCAATCAATTCAAGGTGTTATACGTGTGTACTGAGATTATTTGCATTCCGTAAATCAGTGACAGTAAGTATCTGCATGAATGAACAAAGATTAATTATTTTCGATACCTGTGTACCATGTAAAGCTTTTGTACATTTGATGAAAAATTCTTGTATATTACTATGTTCTCTTCATCTGATGCAATCTGAATGTCAACTCGGAAATTTAGGGGGCTTACTCTAGCTCAGCTCTAGCTCGTGTCAGGGTTTGATAAGGAGACTCTTTGAAAGCCTAAGGAAGGATGGCCCGCGCTAGAGCTAGACTCGACTCATACACAATAATTTGTGATCGAGACCCATCATCCTCGTGACAGGCGGTAAAACAGGATTTCAATTTGGACTCACTCTCCTTTGAATCTCCTTATCATTGAACCACCGTGTACTACCGCTGGCCGACTCAAGGCCACTCTGCGCCCCAAAGGATGTCAAATCCTGAATCTACCTCAACGGCATCTAAGCCTAGCTTTGTTTATAAACTCGTTCCATCGTCGACTCCAGTACCATTGGACAAGAGCCAACTTCCTGATAAGCTCCCCGTTAGTGCGATTGACCAGTCCTCCGGGTTCATCCACCTCTCCACCTCGACACAAATTCTCAATACTTTGAAGTGGTTCTTCAAGGATGACTCTTTTGTTTATGTGCTGAAAATAAGCTACGATAAAGTTGAGAGCCAAATCAGGTGGGAGGATCCAAAGGCGGAGGTTTGCGGACCAAGAGGGGGAGAAGGAATGTTTCCTCATCTTTACAACGGATTAAAGCTTGGAAAGGACGAAATCGAGAGTGTCGAGGTCCTAGAAAAGGGAGCCGCCGGTTGGGATGCTGCTGTTGCAAGTGCAAGGTGCAGCTGGTTGCAGTGGTGATTCGAGTTTGTGAGCACATATTCAAGTAATCTTAGCATCGTGTTCACATGCTCATATGATTTAAAAGATAGCGATGATAAACGATAGTCGCAATGATTCGTGAACAAATGTAAAAAAGGAAGTGAGGGAAGCCAACTTTTAAGCATTCGATTTCTGCTCTGTACCCGTGCGTTTTTCTTCCTCCAAATTCCGTAATGATCGAATCAGATGAATGTAAATTTCTCTTTCAAGGTAAGTAGCCAAATTATGCACAGCCTAGTATCACCGCAGTGAAGCATGTTTGTGAAGACGCTAGGAATTAAATAGAACGAGGACCTATCCACAGATACAATAAGTTGGTATATGAATCACTAATTCACTTTAAGCTTGCCGGCGCTTGTTGCCGGCGCTTTTTTTACTAGAAATCGAGCGCCTACTCCATCAAGGCTCTGGAATCATCACAAGCACCATATAAGATATCTGTCCTCCTTTCGGAAGTTTTCGTCCTTTGGAGTCCATTCGCGAATGGAAGAACATAGAAATTAAGATAGCCCAGCGCTTGTAAAAATTTTCATACTCTGCATCGACCACGACTTGTGCCGATTTACGAAGACACAGATCCTGAGTAACAAGTCCTGAAGCTTACAATTACATATTATATTACACGTCGCTGAAGTCATAAATTAAGTCGTGCCAATGGTCATCAGACCACTGGTAATGGATAGTTTTATCAAGTCTATGTCTGGTAAACAAGTGCCTGTGTCAATAATGCGTAATGGCATATGGGTTGAAAACAGCGCCATTGATCACGGTCACATACCTTGCTCCTTGCAAAGCCCTCAGTGGAATTTCGTTCCGTCGTTCTGGTGGTCGTATTTTGACGTGAACTACTTCCAACATTGAGGTCGACCACAACGTCGCGCCGCATCTAGATAACAGACGACGCTCGCTCGTTAGATTGATCAAGCTGATATACAAACTACGGCCTTACTCTTTCATTTTTCTAAAGGAGAAACACTCAGGTCAATTTGATAATTCATGTATATGGCTACGCACCGTTTCGGTCTCATTTGATGATCCAAAGTCGAGCTCCGAAAGATGCATACTGTTCAGTGTCGTGGTATTTGTGGCGCGAATAGCGACCCGACTGTTCAATGTCGCGAGAAGACTATTTGCGTAAACTGATGCGATTCGCGAATTTAGAGCGTCTCTCGGAAAGAAACTGGCTACAACGACCTACGTTTTCCGATAAAGAAGTCGACTGCAAGAAACCACAAAGTATGTGGCATAAGGGCAAACTGAAATAATAACGAGTAAATACAGCCAGGTAAAGTGTATGAAAGATTGGTGGCATACCACGATCACTTCCACAATCGCAACAATGCTGATGTATAGTCTTAGAAAAAATTTATAACCTAACAACGACGCAACTTACGAGGTCAACAGGCAGCGATTGATGGCGTATATAATTAAGGTCGAGATGATAGTATCGGTTCTGTTATTCTTCGATGAGTATTGTACGTTGATGGTCACCCGTAAAGCCACTCACCTTCTAAATCCAGAGCGACTTCCTTGTAACAGATAGCACAATGTACCAGCTATCATGAAGTCTGACAACACGGCAAAAATGGCGAAAGGTGTAGCCGCGAACAACTATACGATTCGAACTGCGGTTTCAGCAAATGAATCCTAATATGTACTGAGAGACACACACGCTAATATCGGATAACTTCGCCAAATCCTTCTTGATGAACCTACGCGAGTGCAGGCTCAACAGCTATTGAATGTAGCTGGAGCGATCTAACTCACATGAAAACAACCGTCTCTAAGTCGAGAACGGCAATCGGACCTGGACTTCACTCATGAGAACAAAAATTTCACTCACCAACGCCAAAAGCAAAATGTGCTGCCACCACCACTCCCTGCGAAAACAAACGTTGATGTTGATAAAATGTTGATATGCTTCAAGTTGTGATATCAGCACTCACGATAATCGAGACTATCCACCACCGGTACCTCGGGCTGCAAACTGATGATTGATCCTAAGTTAAGCATCTGTATTCCCTTGCTCTGGGTACGGGAAACTTACGTTGGGATATCCGGACGATAAAAAAGCTACCACAGAACCTAGAATAATTATCAAAGTCGAAGGCGTGCGTAGACAGACGTACATTTGCACGATGCATGAGATGACGGTGTTGAATGCCACAGAAAGCTGGGAAGGTGGGTGATCGGGTGAGGAAATATGCCCTGAATACACACAGTTCTCGGACAAGGAAAAAGTAAACGTACGAAGAGTGACCTTTGCGAACATCGACGATGAGCTTGGCTATGGCTATTTTCCTGTATGAGCAGACTCACCAGTGCCCAGTTTCCAGAGACGCTAGGTCGAAGTAGCTTGTGACCTATTGACGGACATTCTTCAGGACCCACACTTCCATCCGCGAGGAAACTGAAGCATACTAGATAATGATAGACGCTGAAAGTCACTATTTTTGGGACAGTTGAGGATAGACGTCGTAAATAGTATCAATTTTACGTACTGAAGGCAGCTTGTAGGGTGTCCAATATCCTGCAGGCGCAATGTAATTCAGAGCTGGCGGACAGTGGGGACGATGCGGGGAATATACCAGATTATCGATACCTATTCGATCAGAGATCAGCACACGATCAAGATGGCGCGAAATGGAGGTACTTGCTATGCTTTTCATCGATCCCGAGTCCTTTGGATAGTAGACATAGTAAAGATATGTCTAAAGTATCGCACATGAGCTATTGCAGTAATGAAGGATGGATCGATGGCGTACTTGCAGGGTCGTCAGACCGTACAGTCTGTAAAAATTGAAAGAATTAGTAATTCGTTCTCAAAACGGAGATCCATACAACACTGACGTTGTAGCAACGAACGCCCCGATCAGTGCCGCACCTACAAGGTAGGCAGTCAATACCATACAATACTGGTGTGTTGCGCTTTAGCAAGCGAATTTACCGAAGGTATTAGAGATATCTATGTGTGGCAGGATGGGTGTTGTATCCATCATGGACGGCGGGAGCGAGTCAGGAAGGTCGTGGGCTTCTCACAGCCGTGTGATATATGGGTCGTTTGAGAGGACAAAGGTGGGCACCCGCAGTAGTAAGCTATGTCATGGCCTCATGTGCTTGACGTTTGCGTGGAAGAACCGTGGACAGCCAAGTGCGATGTAAACTCGCTGACAATATAGTCTCGCTGGAATAAAGCAGAATAAAGCGGTGGTACAATATGATCCGGTGATTGTTTTCTCCCACCATCAGGCAACGAAGGCTGCCAAGCTGTACTCAAGTGCCATCAAAACATGTAAAACGGCGTGAGATGTTTTAAAAGAGACCATCTGAATTCAAGGATTACAAAAGGTAGTATGAAGGCCGCATAACATGGAAATAACGGTTATTGAGTCTCGAAGAAGCAGCCACAAACCATATGTGGGATGCGTCTAGCAGACTCTAGCGTGCATCTTTTGTCATAATAGGTCATAATTAGTACGAACGCCGCCATTATCAAAACTAAGGCAATGTCTTACCTTGAATCGTCACAATCATACCAAGCACAGCAAGCATCACATTGGAATCCTTGTCTGGCTTTCTTATAAAGTCAACAAATTATCCGAAGCTCAGACTCCGTCTTATAAGTGTCAAGGCATCTCAGCAGCGGTTGCACAACAGCCCGACACGATCCCCATGTGTTCATGGGCTTACATGTCCGACGTGTCCATGTCGTTTACGAGGCGAATTGGAAGCGAGAGCAATTGGGAGCGATTTCCAATGGATGACCGCTTCGTCAGTCCCGCTTTGGAGCTCTGTGGAGTGGTTGGGGCTGGTTAGGCTCGCTACTGGGGCTGGTGACTAATAAATAGGTAAAATAATACTCTTACATATTCAAAGAAAGCTCGACGGCAGCCATTTTCTTGTTGCTTCGGTTTGATTTCACAAGCCTTTCATCGTGCGTGTTCGCAATGACCAACTGATTTTTAACATGCATAGGCTAGTCAACGATAGACCTGATTAAATTTTAAATTCGAAGTTTAAACGACATCTGAAAGTTCAAGCGGATAGAAGAATACTTATTTATACAGGCGTAACACGTACTCCGCTGGCCGTCCCAGTCTGCCGCTGCCTGGAAAGGAGTTGAAAACCTGGAAATTGGGTGAAAGTGCTGGCATCGTTACGAGTTAAAATAATTACTTACCTGTATTTCCTACTATTGCAGGTCTGAGTTGGCTCTAGATGTCTGAAAACTTGCAAAGCACCGCACGGCGGCCCGTATGAGTAGTATTCGTCTGCGCATCCGCAGCGCTTGTGCTTGAGCAAGGCTTGCGCAATGCAAAGTTGATGCAGAGCGCAAGCAAAGCGCGATGAAGTACTCTTAGGTGACGTAAGCCCACGTGAAATTTATAGGGGCTATTTATACGATTCCCCATCCTGTAAGTACCCACACCGCAACCCTGCTTGAACAGTGCAGCCTTTCCAGTCGAAAAAGGGCACCCAGCCCCCGTCTAGACGTTTCTTCGCAGCGTGTCTGACTTGCTTTTAGTAGCACTTGTGCTTAGTGTCCTCTGGGTCACATAAAAGCTACACATACGCGTATATGATATGCCGAACACCTAGGTCGACCCTTCGTTTGTTATTCCTTTCCCTGCGAACAACACCATGCTGCAGATACTGCATAACCTCCTACTTTTGACTAGGGTACTCCTTGGAGATCAGCACCCCGAGCGGAATCCATCATCATGTCTGCAAAGCTCCGCCTCGCTCGAAATGCTTGTAACCTGTTTGGATGGATTTACGGTCCCCCACGACTACTATACGCCATTCACATATCAGCTAGCACAGCCGGCTGGGTTGCAGCGCGAAGATTGGAAAGCTGCTGTGCAATCCTTACTCGCCGTTGACGGAAACTGCTCCACCACTACCGTCCCACTTTCGCTGCAAGGGTTATACCACATTGCGTCATTTCAGGACCACTGTATTCTATACGAGACAAGCACTCAATGCGGCACCTATTTGAAAGGCTGGGGCTTTATGGCGGTTCCTGCCCGGCGGTCGAGCGTGTCGCGACACGTACACATTTCAGCTCCGCATCCAGGCTATGATCTGGGTACAGTCGAACAAGCTGCCTCTATCTATCATTCCACGGGCTCGAGCAGCCTGCTTGTTGCTGGGCGTCAAAGAACGGCATTCCTAGAAAAGTCAGACTGTATTCAGCGAAAAGCAGGAAAGCAAGTCTATTACAAGACAGATCCAGCACACAATGATGTACGTTCCGCGCGTAAAAATTTAACAATTCCAATCGTCCTCACGAGCTACCTATAGGAAGAGCCTTTCGTCGACGCTAGTATTGCAATTTACCACTGGCAAGACCAACATTACGGCTGCCCCTCATCTTCCTGTGCATTCCTGCAATTCCATGGGAAGGGGCCCACGACATGCTCCACCGACACCATATTCCTATCTTCAGGCCTAGGTAGGTCTCGAACCAACTGCACCATGCCCCGTTGCACTCACAACTTGTTACGTCTTTTCACGTAATAGGAAACTCCTCTGCATCCAAGTCCTGGTACCTCGACCCCACCGATCGGCCCGTCAAGCGCCTGCAGAAAAATCTGCAACTCGCATTCTCCCCCTTCAACTTCAAGGTGTCTCTGCCCTCCGACAGCCCGTGCCTGCTGACAGCGACGACGAACGTCGTCGGCAGATACATGAACGGCGTCCCCATGGAGAGCGTGTGCAGCCGCGGCGCGACAAGCCGACACGCGACCGGCGTGTTCGTGCACGCGGAGCAAGCACGGGGCGCGAGGGACAGGCGGCACTATGCTGCGTGGGCGGAGGCCGTAATGGCGAGCTTTGAGGTGGTGTGTATTCGAGATGGGACAATGGATAGGGGGACCGGGCTGTGTGTCGAGCGGCAGAAGATGGGCGCGGGCTTGGGGCTTGATGGGAAGAAGGAAGAGACCATGATCATGGATCGTCTGGTTTGGAATCCGTGGTATTTGTCGGTATGCTATTTTATGATGCTTTGAATGCTGTTGGGACGTGCTGAATTTGTTTCGTTTCTGTATCAAATATTCGTCTTCAGTCGTCTTGTACCTCATGATCAATCTTCATTTTGTCGCAACATCCGTTACCCTCTTCAAAGGACAGACACAAACGTACATACTCTGCATTACAAAATAATCACCTGTCTACAATATCTCGGCTTGTTTACTACCAATTACAACAATTTTGGGCTTCACACTATGTAGAGTCGGTCATTGGTCGGTCACTTCATTGATGTCCAAGGATTCTCAAAACATTTTCACGTCGGTCGCGTAAAATTTGAGAAACAGTTACAGGTGTCGTATTGACCATCTTCATTTAAAATAGAGTACATGCATGATCCAAAGGCTCAAAAATACAACATGCAGGAGACAGGAAGGAGGTCAATGAGCCGAGAAAAATAAATAGAGACAATCTGCGCAGGGAGTACTGATGCTAATGTATAATGCGTAATTATGCGTCTGTGTGTATGCCAATGGATGGGAATATAATGATGTGAAGAAAATGGATATGTGTGCCGTTTGACGCGTAAAATACAGGGGATATGTACCGAGACCGAGGAATTAGGCAAACAGCCATTTATGAACCAAAAGGAAGAAATTAAAAAAATAGGAGAAATGTCCGAGATGAAAAGAATCAATACCTCCTGAGAACCATCCGCGCGATGGCTCTGATAGGCATAGTCGCAAGGTATCCGACGCGGTAGACGAGTGCTGATGTCAAGTGGTAGGGCTTGGTCAGGAGCGGATGCCCCCGAGGAGAAACAGGACCCTCCTCGAATATCGTCTCGAGTGGGGTCGGAGACTGGGATGAAGGCGACGACGAAGACTGGCTAGGCCCCGAGCGCCCGCTAATGGTCCTGCCACTTAGCCGAGGCGTACTGAGAAGGTGAGTGGACGACGGCGACTTGGGCGAGGTGCCTGTATACAGAGGCGTACGGAAGGTGAGCCATGCAGGCATGGTATGGCTGATGACCGAGCGCAAATAAGCCTTGAGCGTGTGGACATCAGCAGTCAGCGCCCCGCGGATATTCTTCTCCGGGGTAGCAGGCCCGCTAGGGGCCCGCGCAGAGAGATGAACGACCGTCTGCTCCACCGCCTTCACCTTGCCTTCATAGCGGTCCCACTTTCTCTCCTGCTTACGCATCGCATGCTCAACGGCATCCACCGCATCGTCGACGTACTCATACACATCTTCCGTTGTGTGAGAGACCTTTGACTTCATCTTATCGAGGGCCTTCTCCAAAAATACGACGCGCTTCTCCAGCGCTTCGTGCGCTTCAGTGCTCACACCATGCAGCGGCGGCGGGTAATGTACAAAGTCGTGCAGCTCCGCTGTGCGTTGCGTCACGCGCTCGACGAAGTGTGCCCACGGCCGCATGCCGGTGGCCAGCACGAAGAGCCCGGTGCTGAACCACGACACAGCGTCAGGGCCTAGCACTGCCGCGGTAGAGTATCGCAGGAACATAGCACCAAGGATCGGAGAGGCGAAGGTGAGGAACAAGAAGAAGAATTCGAACTTTTGGAGCTCGGAGGCGGCGAGTTGCGCATAGCGAGATTCGGGCGGGGCGTCGGATGCGAGATGGGGTGGTCGTGTGCGTGGGCGGGATTTCTGGTACATCGTCCATGGAACTAATTTTATTCGTCAAAAAAATGGTAGAAAGAGCGTTTAAGATATGTCTTACTCTCGATAATTTGGTGTAGGTAGAATATAAGGAGAACGATCAAGAAGAGGTTTTTGATATGGTCTGTCCCCGTAAGCCAATTTCCGATGGGCGAAACTAGTGCTATCACAACGGCGAGATCAAACTCGTACCACGCCCGTGAGTTAGGAGACATAGGGCTCGTCTCTGTGCGGTCGTTGTGCTGTGGTAGATCCGCTGTATTCACTGCCGGGCGATGTGGCTTCGGCTTTGGGCTAGACTGTCGCTGTTTCTCCTGTCCAGATGAGCGTTCGTCGTCGCTCGATTCGGCGCGGCTCTCGTAGTCCGTGAGTGGAGGCGAGGGCATCTCGTCCTCGCTCAGTTCCTGGAGCTTCGCCTTTACGTCGGATGTTGGCATCGTCTTCGCCTCCCCGGATACTAGTGTGTCAACGCTCGACAGCGAGTCGGAGTGTGTGCGGTCGAGCATGCGCATCCTCCTCCGTAATGGCGATTCCTTGTACGTGGTCGTGGTCGTCGTGGTCGCCATGAATGAAGGACAAATGAAGGATATCGTACCAGTTCAAGCTGCGAACTTTTGCCGCCGCCTGGGTACAGTAATAAAGGCACGTGCTCGAACAGTATATTTTTGCCCCACACCAACCCCGCAGTTCGAAATACATCCGGCCGGCGGCAGTGCGTATCATTAAACTTCTACTATGTATATCCAGGTTTGCGATTCTGGAAAGTATTCAAATTTTCGAACATTGGGCATGTTAAAGGTATAATTTGAAAAACAACATAACAGGGTTTAACACGATAATACAGACGAAGAATAACAGATATCCTGAACCTCTCTAAAAGAATAGTGGAACAAAGTAACAAAATTACAAGGATGGGCGTATCTTCCCTTCACTAGAGGCACTGGTACTTTCAAGATCTGAGGACCGAGGACCATCGCTTGACTCCCAGGTAAGTTTGTGCTTCAAGTAGAGCGCGACCCATGTCAATCCCAACAGGACTGGAACTTCTGTCAGTGGCCCAATTGTGGCGGCGAGAGCCTGTTCCGAATTAACGCCGTATACGGCGATGCACACCGCAATCGCCAGTTCCTAAAATCGACATGATCATCAAGGAAACGGAATGAGCAAGATTCATATTCAAACACATAGGATGAGGGAACACATACGAAATTATTGCTCGCGGCGGTAAACGCCTGCACCACTGCCGTTTCGTATCCAAAGACCTTCGAATTCGGGTGGTCCTGCAGATGGAGTTTTTTATTCTCTATGGTGGAGAACCAGTAGATTAAGAAAAAGGTGCCCGTCCACATGATGGTGAAGTAGAGGATCTGCGGCACGAATACGCGAAAGACGGGGCCGATATCGTGCAGAATTCTATGTCCCTGGTATGCGAAGAGCACGATGATGGTGTATAGAAGCCCGATGAGAGAGAGGGGAGAGAAGATGGGCAAGAATCTCTTCTGGAAGAAGCGATGACTTGTAAGTGCGATAACGCCGTATCGGGTGACTATTCCAGCAGCAAGTGGGATTCCGAGGTACTGTTGTCGAATTCAGAAGATCGAATCAGTTGGTTGGCCCATGAGTGAGGTATTTAATGGACACTCAAACTCACGATCAAGACCGAGATAGCAGCATCTCCATAATGCACTCTCTCACCGCCACCATTCTGGCCGCTAATAATATTGATAAAAAACACCGAGTAAGGGCTAAACAAGGCAATCTGCAAGATAGCGTTGACCACGACAAGGATCGCACAATACTCTGCGTCGCCTCTGGCAAGGTCGTTCCATATCACCACCATCGCAATGCACCTTGCGACGCCCACCATGATCACACCGGTGCGGTAGCCAGGGAGATCAGGCAGGGTGGCCCATGCTAAGCCGAGCATGACGAAGGGCCCAACGATCCAGTTGAGGACGAGCGATATAAAGAGGTGCTTCCATAGCTTTGAGGTGCGGAATACGGATGGGAGCGCCTCGTATTGCACCTTGGTGAGGACAGGCCACATCATGACGATGAGCCCTATCGCTATCGCTGCAAGTTATTGATCAGACCACTGATAGAGATGAGAAGAGTGAAGGTGATTTACGAAGAGATACGCTTTGGAATTTGGCGGTGTCGAGCTTCTCTCGGACGCTAGGGGCGAATTCCCCAATGATAACCCCCAAAATCATGGACAGAAGGACGAAAGGCGTTAGAAGTTTATCCTGCAAGCTCAGCTCCTGAAATGGTTCTTTACAAGAGTCAATGCAGGTAGAGATGTAACGATTCAGGCTGAAATGATACATACTTGGTGGACGAACAGACTCGGAAGCTAAGCTTGCAGGGCTTCCGTCGATGTCGTTCTGTGATACAATCCCAAGAGGAACAGACGACATTGGCTTGCTGACCTTGTCTTGCATGTTATATAAGAAGTACAGAGACGAAGATGTGGTGCTGTGGCTGTTGAGTTTGGGTTAGGGATTGCATTTCTTTCAGACGGACAGATTTTTGTATGTGGGTAAGTATCGTGGTTTGCTTTTGATTTTGATTTTGATTTTGACTTCGATTTTGATTTTCGATGCCTATATTTGGCAATGTCGATCGCTCGCCGGAAAGAGTGGTGGTACACTGGTATTGAACTTTTGATACTCTCTTTTCCATGCAGATTCGGTGATCAGGTACTCCAGTACAATTCATTGATAGATACTGGATATAAAAATTGGTTGGGTATGTACTAAGTATTCGAAATTGGTCCTAAAAAATAACTAAAAATTAAACTGGATTTGTTTTTGAGCAAAGCCAAAAGAAAAGCCAAAAACTTCGAGTGAAAGACAATGTAAAATTATGGAAATAAATTAACTAGTAGAAAAGGCGCAACTAAAATTGATGAATGGTAAAGATTTGCTTTGTACAGCGAATATTCGCGATTGGTCCTTGGAACTCGGAAGGTTGGGGTGCTTCTCATATCTAATCTAATCTAAGCGAAAATCTCTAATGTCTTTCTGCCATCCCAACCGATCTTCCTGGCCCTCTACAAACTATATGTCTCTATAGTTATGTCCATTATTATTGCAATCGTTGTCATGAATAGCTTTGGAAATTTGTGCGTCATATTCGACATGTCCAATACATATGCCCCAAGATATTGACCAGGCCGACCCCGTCTGGCCAAATTTGAACCAGGCTCGAGCGCTCAAAACATTTGATATTCAACTTAATATAGCCCAAATTCCATTCTCGAGCGTTAATCTAGGTCCCCAAGAAACCAAAGCAAAGCAGACAGACATCATTGAACCAACAACGAATCTGTATGAACGTTTGCCGGCTGTTTGCCGGCCATCCGGGTTGTTTTGCGCCGGTCCGCCTCACATCCTGACACTATGGACTGACGTAACCCCAAAAAATCGAAATCAGCTGAAATACCATGTTTGAACAAGGTTTCCCTATCATCCTATCTGCTCAGGCCTCAGTACTCCAGTCTCTTTCATCTCTTGGTGCCGCCTTCAAGCCTCTGCGAGTGGCAGCTGGGAACCATGAATACCGTCAACGCCGTGGCGGTCATCGACGCTCTGAAGGAAGTAGCTCGGAAGCTCACGATACCCAATATCCTTAGCCTGGTCCCCAAGATAGGCAAGGCTGCGGTCTTTGTCTTGTTTCTTCTGAATATTAGGTCGTGGCCGCTCGTCTGGCACTGTGAGTTTCTAATTTCCATATTGTATGACGTTTAATACATCAAAGCTGAAATATGTCATTCAGTCCGTATATTCCGACCCGTTATCATTCTACGTGCGCATCATCGATGGGTGTTGCTTCGGGCGATATTCAAGTCCTCAGCTCAGAAAGCCGTGCTCGAAGATCAATGGTTGGATTCGATTTCCTCTATTGGGAGTGACCCTTTCGCAAAGGTTGTTTCGTTCAAGACTTGGGCAAGTGCGTGACGTAGATTCTTTACTCGCTTCTCGATTATTGAATATCGTGTTAGGTCTCGACGATTGTGATTTCAATGGACATCTAAGTAACTCCAGCTATGCGAAGGTATGCGGCAATGAATTACATTGTCATTCATCCGTTGAATGAGAACATGTAGACCTGCGACTCAGCACGGTTCAAGGCTGCAGTTCAGATGTTCCCTCGAGTCTTCCCAGTTGGTGGATGGATACCGCTTGCAGGTATGTTGTATTTCTAATGACATGATGGTTTCTTAACACCTTGATGCAGCCACACATTATCATTTCATTCGCGAGATTCCGATGCTTTCATCGTACGAAGTCCGCAGCAGTATTGGAGCATGGGATCAGAAATGGGTGAGTGCGTTTTCACGTCTCTAAGTATTGCATCCTAAACAGCGTCTATATAGCTGTACGTGATATCAAAGTTTGTGCGCAAGTCTGATGGAAAGAAGAAGAAATCAACCGCCAAAGCTTTGACTACACCATCCGAAAACGATCCCATCCGCACCGAACTCGTACCTTTGCACACTGTAGCATCGGAAGACGTCTCCTCTACAGGATCACCTTCAAGTGGTACCCCGTCATCGGATAACGCCCCTACCACCTCGACAGAAAGCGCGCTGAAGGCTGTAGCAGCCGACCTCGCAGGCTCCGAGCCTGACGGCGCTACACTACACACCATCGTCGTCTCCCAGCTCTGCTTCAAAATCGGGCGCATCACTATACCTCCGGCACTCGTGCTCGCGGTCAATGGCTTCACAGGTGCTGCAGGCCATTCGCAATCTGCGCCCCACCCCGAATGGGCGGCAGTGCAGGCGCTGTTGTCGAAGCCCCATGGCGGAAGCATACGCAAGATGAGGACGTTCTTGCAAGGCGGCTGGCGTGACGTACCGGAGGGTGAGAGATGGTGGGAGACGGCACTGGGTCCGGAGATAGAGGAGAAGAGAGTGAAGAACCTGCAACTTGTGGACAAATTGAGACAGGGATTAGAGGGCGTGAGGACGCTGTGACTTCTTCCATGTAATGCTTTTGAAAAATCGTAGACTAGATTCTAATTTACAGTATTTAATAATGCTTATTATATATGGACGCCTCGCATTTGCCTCGCATTTTATTTACAAATTCTATGTCATGTTGCGCTCAGTTACACGCCTGGTTTTCATTATTTATGGGCGTTTTACGACGCATTGAAAAACGAAATTAGCTGGTGCCTTTGCCAGCAGCATGACTAATCGTGAATATGACAAGTTTGATGCAAAACATTCAGCGGAATTCAAACTTTCAACTTGGACACGAACTATCATCACAACCCAACGAAAGTCGCGATTCCCCCCACCTTTTCCCTCGGTTTCATCCCATGACCCTCTCACTAAGACTATGTAACCCGCAGTAGCGCAACATTGGCGCAACACGCGTATTTCCAACATGAAATGGATCCTTTGTCGTCCAAGATCTTCGTCTTTGTTCCCACCTGCTTCCGCGTGTGTGTCACTTCTATTCACAGAAATCTTTCCCTTGTCGTTGCTGACTTATGTATGCAGAAAAGCTTGTCCGTGCGGAATGAACAATACAATCCAGCGCTTATGAATGTTGACATAACAGTGGGCACGCCTCGTGTCGGACAGGACTACGAATATAGGTCAGGGATTCCGGACGGCGTTATCTCCTCGTGATGTGATGAATGCGGATAACGCGACGAGCAGGAGGCATGCCACTCTGCACCTTTGTTCAAAGGGCATGTAAGAAAAACTACTTGATCCTCTACTTTCATTCTCTTGACTGCATTCGATCTTATCTAGCGTCCCCGTAAGTCCGCAATGCCCATCTTCTGCAGCCTTCTTATTCTTTTTGACATACAGCACCGGACCATGGCCATTTTCAAAGCTCGCACGAGGAAGCCATCCCTCCAGACCAGCGTAGTCGACTCAACTCCTGTCGTTCCACAAGCTCAGGCTCGGTCACAGCTACCGTCGGCTACTCCAGCGTCGAGAATCTCTCATATCTTCAGCATTCCACCCTGTCCGGGCATGCGGGGCATTCTCATAACGGATGGGGTGCAAATGACGATCGAATATGTACGCGAAATTCCGTATACAGGCCAACTCCCTACGCAATCGCCCGCCATTGTAAAACCTGTTCCAAAATTTCGCGTAGGGAACCAGCTTCCTCTATTTGTCGACGGTCGTCATTTCATTGCGCTCATAAAAGAGGTTGCGCCGCATACTCGTGTTGTGTCGGAGGATGTACCGCGAGTCACGCAAATTTTTGACTTCCCGACTACGACTGCAGACGAAACATCTTTTCTTGATTTTCCTCTCTCGAAGCCGAGCACCAGTCCACAAAATGAGTTGGGACTACTTCCAATCCCCGAAGTATCCGGTATTCACTCTATCATCTACCCCACACCGCCGCCCGACGCATCCAACGCCCCTGTAAGCCCCAGACGGGAAAGCCCGATGTCCTCTACGCGTACACGCGCGAAGACATTGTCGACCGCAGCGCTTAATATCAGCCGGACTGACCAAGAGGCGTTCCAGCGCGTTCATGACCGGTTCTTTGCTACAAGCCCTGCTCCAACCCAAATCAAAGCCACCCCGCCCGCTGCAGAAGCACTCCAATTTCCCTCTAGTCCCCGCCGCCCTTCCGATGCTGTACCTCACTCCTCACTCCAAAACAGGAATATCCCACCCACTTCACCGCGTAATCCAAGTCCGGCGCCTCAGCAACAACAGAACGCGACGTCTTGGTTTGGACGCGCGCGGACGGCCTCTGATGTGGACGAAAACCGCCCTACCCAACCTTGGCGCCGCCGCAACCTACGTCCTTCTGGATCTTCGAACACTTTCGCTGCGCCTAGTACCATCACTCCTGCGCCTTGTCCTCGTCCGCGCTTGCGTAGCGATGCCGGCCCTACTCCTCGCTCTAATGGCGCTCTCGCGCGTTCGAGCACCGTCCTGGAACAAGGTCGAGCACAAAGTCAGGCATATGGGCGAAGTCAGTGGACAATAAGAAAACCCGTACCGCATATCTCGCAGGTATTGGACGCCGACCAGCCCCTGTCGAAGAGCAGCAGCTTTTTCAAATTTGGTATGGCCAAAGCGAAGGTTCCGCTTTGGTCCAACGGTTCCTCAATTCTTAATAAGGGGATGACTGATGCGCATATGGTGACGACAACGCCGACGACGGAAGGTCTTCTCCGAGGTGCCCTAGTCGATGCAGCTCTTCCATATTCTGATATAGCTCCGTCGATCCCCATGCCTAGCGGTTTGAGACCAAAGGAGGGCAGTGGACTTGTAGACGTGAAGGGGGTGTCGTGGGTGTCGTTCAAGGATTTACCGCAGGGCAATCAAGCTTCTTCCCCACCTGGGCGTACGGAGCTGATTCTTGATCTACTGTCGACACAAGAGCAGAAGCTCAGAGATCGCAAGCCTTCACAGCACGCTACTACTGAAGGCCCTCCTGGGGATAACCAAAGGCGGAAGAGGAACGGATTCGTACCCATGCCAGCCAGCCCATATGACGGACGTGGAATGCGATCGTTGAGGGTCCCTACTGCTAGCCCAGGCCCTTCTACGATGTCTTCTCTCCCTACCATCCAGTCACGAGCAGAGTCACGCAGGAATAGTTCGCGCAAGGAGTTGCCTCCTATACCCGTTTCAGGCCCACACCTGTACTCGCCCGAATCTCTCGTTTACTCGCACAAAGAAGAGAAGGCGAACGAAAACGAATGGAGAAGGGGGCCGAGCAAAGAAAAAAGCTTGGGAAATGCGCTCGATCTGACCCCGCCGCTGAGTCCGATTGGCTCTATCCCATCTACTTCCCACAGCTTCGCGCCGACCACTCCTAGTTCTAGCGTAGTCAGGCATTATGAAACGTACCAACTGTATTCCGCCGAGTTGCCACCACCCAATTCTCCTGGATCGTCATTCCCTGCCGCAGTAATTCCAGACGCGAGGCTAACCACGTTCCAAGTACCTCGCATGGGCAAGGGCAAAGAGCATCTGAAGTACGATGCTATGCCCACCCCACTCGAGCAGATGCGCGCCCGGCCACCGCATGGCTCCATTCTGAGCTTCACCACGCAGACTGCGCATGATGCTGTGGTCCGTTCTACTTCTGAATCTTGGTCTGAAGCGCCGCCAAACGAATCCACTTCAACAGTATCTGCAGGCGGGAGCAGGCAAGTATACGAGACAGCGCCGAGTTCAGTTGACGAGGTGAGTCTAATGATATAGTATCGAATCGAACTATTGGCCTAATTACTTCTATAAAGCTACGGTAGGTGATGAACACTGGGTAGACCTGTAGATTCACGGGATAAAACGGCGTCAGTGACCTTCAATTGAGATATCTTGAACTTTGAGGAGAAACGTCCGAGTAAATGGATATTAGTTCGGAGTCTGAGATTTACGTTTCTGGCTCTTCCTTCTTCAACTCAATCGACCGGGATATGATACGCTCTCCTGATAACTTTATTGGTATAATTTTGTCATTATTTTCTAATTGCGTTCAGTACATCGATCTTCGCGATCACTTTTATTTTTTTATTTTACCAATCCTAATTTTTATTCGCCATAATTGGCCGTTACAGTACCATATTCAATTGTTATGCGATGACCTCCCTTAGTCGGTTTCAGGTATCCTAGGCCTCGAAATTCGGGCGCATACGGACTACACGTTTAAAGTTTAATTTGAAGCGTCTGTTTCAGCGCAAGTTTTAGTTACGTGGAAGGCCGTATACAGGCTGTATATGAGCGCTGAGGCTGGCGGCCTGATGGATGATTTTATTTACCAAGAGCAATTTGACTGATGCTGTCCTATTGTGCATAGCAAACCCTATACTCGGCGAGCTTCTAAGTGAACAATTTCTTAACGCCTCTGATTGACCATCTCAAGATCAAAGTAGCGCCCATTGAGTGTCAATCCAGAGCTGATCTAGCACTGCAATACTGAGGACATGTGATGATCAACTTAATATTTCCGTGTAACGTACTACCAACTGCTTACTAGTAAAGAACTCGGAAGGGGCCGATGACAAAGTACAAATGAATTCATGCATGTTTTGAAAAAATTCCGGCGTCTCCCCGAACCGCAGTTGGAGTTGCGAACGGCTGCGGAATGACGATAATACTATCGTCACCTTCGGTCACCTGAATATACATATCTCCATTACTGAATACTTGGTGGCGCCGATGGACTTGATATGTCTGCAAATATTCATGTCGACCGACGGCGTTCGGAATTAATAAGCGCTCAGTTAAAGCGCCCATCGATGAATATGGTCGGGTCCGATGAGTAGAAACTGCCACAAGCTTGAATTGATGAAGTCCGAGGACTTGCTCTCTAAAAATAAATACGAGTTCTGAACAGTGAATTCAACAGACTCTACCTGGAATGGGGAGTAATAAATACGCCTGGTTCAACATGGCCGGATTTACCCTGTATGTAGTTGCCATTATTATTATCATGTCATATCCACGATACTGACATTATCCTAGGACGTACATTGTTTCATACAAAGCAAAAATTATACTTTGACAGGATATAAAACCAGGTTAACGATGGGTTCTGAGACGGCATCACAGGTCCGAGTATCGGTCAATATTGACAGGAAAAAAAATCTGTTATAGCAACGTTAACGGGAAGAAGCAGTTGGTGGGCAACGTTACACCCCCCAAAATATATCAGAAAATTTTCTCGTTATTGCACTCACATCTTTCTACCTTGAATAGTAGATGACTTTTGGCATCCTGAGTCATAGGCAATGGGACCGACCACAGCGTCCATTTCAATTTTCCTCGCTATACGCTAAAGGAGTCAATTTGCATTTTTGGGGACGTATGGTGTGCCGGCGTCTAATCGTAACTACTCGATGTGCTTATGAGGTCGGTAGGTGATGCAAGCACTGACGAGGGACTACCTTGTGCAATCGTGTACATGGTCTGTTGACTTCGCATCCATGCCACTGCTGCGAGGTAGCATGACCATGTGCTGCGCTCTATTGGACGCCGAAGTGTACCTATATATAGTGGGATGGAAGAGCCTTGGTGAGAGTATTCATGTGCTTCTGCCACGGCTGAAAATTAACTTGAAATGGACAACGCAGTTGTATGAGCTCTTGGCTGCTGTTCTAAGCTTCTACGCCATGGAAGGCCATATGGAGAGATAACGTCTGAAATATATCTTGCTATCTAGGTGCTGAGGGAACATAGTTCAGATTTAATTATTCGGATTATGGATTTAGAACGAGACTTGGATTTATTAGTAGAGTTAAATGTCATAGCCGTTAATGAATATTCACAGCCATGAATTCCGACTCGTAGGTGTCTGTCAGCGGTTTCGCAAGATCAGCGGAACACGTCGATCAGGAAAACTCCATCGCAGTGCGGCGCACACACCACAGGAAGTGCACCGCTATAGATGGTTGCCGTGCTGTGGGGATATCTATGTATCAGGAAAGAAAACAATAATTTAGACTATATACAGTCCGCTGCTGCCGCATAGCCCTCACGTAGCCCATATATAAAGGAAACGACAGTTTCGATACCTAAACATTGCTCAAGCCACCGATCGTACTTTCAAGCACTACAGCAGCGTTACATCATTACCCCACAGAAACCTTTATATTTGACAACTACGGCATTGGTCAAATAATAAGGCCTGACAGGGAATAAAAAGAATCGACGTACACCCAGGATCTCCGTCCTTCCCAACGATCTCAGGCTGCACATTAATATTATTTACTTCTAGTTCCCACGTGCGACTTTTCCTTATAACTCTCCACAGAACGCTTGCTTTCGACACTACTTATATCCGCGCGACAGTTCTCTGGACATAGTCCTGCTAGAGGACAATGAGCGGAGCAAGATCTCCATCGGCAACCCCAGTGGCCCGGACAACCTCCCTACCTGACTCCCCCACCTCCAAATCGGCTCCTCGAGTTAGTTCACCATTGAACGCAACTGCCAGTCCAGCAAGATCGGCTGTCTTCCTCCCAAAATCCAGTCTTGTTCACTCTTCGCCCTCTAATGATCGTGCTCACGATACCTCGCCTGGTCGAACCGATGGGTTCGCAGAGCCGTTAAAGCCCCTATCGATGAGTGTAACGAATGTGGACGCCTCAATAGCTTTGCCAGACATGGAGGACGATAGCAAGATGTCCACGTTCAGAGACCGATCGCGATCCCCAGCTCGAAGAACGTCGAAGGATCAGCTAACGGAGAAGCCAGAGATGTCGATGGCGGATTCCAAACTCGCGACATCATGGTGGGCAGAAAAGCACGTGTCACGGCCTTGGCACGCTGAGCCGAAATCGAAACGACAGAAAGCATTGCCAGCAGAACAAGAAATTGCTCTCGAAGAAACTCGTCAAGTATGTATTCTGTTCATTTCTTTTTGGAATTCGTTCTATGATATGCCGAAGATCGTCAACAGTGGTTGATGACGCGGGTTTTTGATAGAATTTCAAATGCTGATTTGAACATCTTTTTCTAGAGAGTCGCAAGGGCAGTTGTATCTGTTCTGGGTACCGCTGCCGACCTTATCCATGAAACTCTCACAGTGGGTGTCGACCTGCTCGAATTTGCTCCAGTACCAGGACTGGCAATCGCGGCCAAAACCCTGCTCAACATATGGGATTCAGCCCAAAATGTCGACGTGAGCCAATTTTCGATCACCCATTCATGCATCTTTCTGATCTCTAGATCTCACTTTCATGCCGCTGTAGATGAATGAATTGAGCTGTCTTCGCCTCACAGAAAGATGCGCAGATATTCTTCTGTCTGTTCGCGAAGAGATTCATGACGCCGGAGATCAAGTTGGAATCGAGCTAGCCGCTCCAATCTCGAAGTTGGAAGAGTGAGTTCTCCTTTGCGTTCCGAAGTCATAATGCTAACGCAACACCAATTCTAGAACCTATAGTAACGTGTATCGATTCATGCACAAGCAAGCAAATCGACCTTGGCTGAAAAGATACATAAGACGCGATGAAATCATGAGGGATATTTCTGAATGCGATAGTATGCTGCGCGATGCTCTCACCCTTTTTGGTGTGCGTAAATGTCTTTTTACAATTCCGATCTCAAAAGACTAACCTTTATTCGTAGGTTTCCATCCAAATTCGTATCTTACGACAAGTGCAGGAGACCGATAAGCGCCGCCAGTACGAGACGCGTGCTGTCCTTCGTGCTATTCTCCAAGGAACAGCAACCCCACAAAATACGGAATTCAAGTTCATTATGGAGTCCGAAGCACAAGTTGTCTCTCCTGAACCAAGTCCATATGGTTTATCGACTGAATTTGCCACTGAAACCGTGACCGATTTTTCTACCACGAAAACTGCCCTTGGACTCATCGAAGAAGGCCTTCCCGCATCCGATCTCAGTCATGCCCACCTAATTCCCGCCCTCGAGACGATCCATGGCGTCCAGAACGAACTCGATGCCGCCCGCGATACTTCTTCTCTGCGCCAACTCATGCGCGCCGCTCTTGCAACGAAAAGCGACAAAGAGATGCTCGAGGTTCTGCAAATCGCCCGGCAGGAAATGCCCGATGCGATCAAAACGCTCCAACGTGCGCGTGAACACCTTGCGGAACGGGAGGACGAGGACATGGAGTCTAGCACTCACAGCGACATCCTTACCGGGACAATTACGAGAAGGTTCAGTGTACGGGAAACCGATGGCGACGGAACTGCGGGTGGCAAAACGATACAAAGATCCGAAACTGTGATTAGCATCGAGAGTGCCAGTAGCTCGAGTGCGAGCAGGAGTAGTACAAAGAGACGAAGGGATACTTTGGATTGGGAGTTCCTCGAGATGGGTATCGATTGTTTGACCAGAATGACCGGTGGTCAGGCCGCTGTTCCAAACTGGACGATTACAAAGTGCGTCTTTTCACTTGAATTAACTGCTTTATGCGACTCATGTGGATAATAACGTTAGATTCGAAGTTGATCGAGAGGATAAAATCGGTGTTGGCTTTTTCTCGGACGTATACAAAGGCACCTGGAGGGGGCGGACTGTCGCTATCAAAGTTTTGGCGGAAACGACACCTCGTAAACTGTTCCTGCGGGAAATCGGAATTTGGAAGAAACTTCGCCATCCAAACGTATTACCCCTGTATGGCGCAAGTAGCGCTACGGGCGACACACCATGGTTCTTCGTCAGCCCATACCTCAAATTCGGCACCCTCGTTGAATACCTCAAACGAGTCGAGCAAGAAATACGACCATTGAACCTTGGCGTTGGTATAGGAGCCAACCTGGCCAGCCGCAGTATGGGCTGGAGATCACTTTCTCTTCCCGGCCCATATGGTCAACCCGAACAAAGCACCAGCTCTCGTCCGTCAATGGATCATTTTAGTCAATCGAATCCCGCAAGATTGACTCCCCCGGGCTCTCCGAAGAGACCTCTCGGCGATCATGGTTCCAGCGTACCCCGAGAATGGGATCTTTTCAGATTCATGCACGAAATCTCCAAAGGAATGGAGTATCTACACGAGAACGGTATCCTTCATGGCGACCTCAAAGCTTCGAACGTCTTGGTTGATCAGAGGTACCGCTGTTTGATCGCCGATTTTGGCCAGAGCGAGATGAAGAGCGAGGCGTTTAGGATAAGTGGAATTCCGCCCCATCGTACGTTTGCTTGGTTCCTCAGGTCTGCGATCTTATATCTGACAACATTTAAAGAAGGGACTTTGCGATGGCAGGCTCCTGAATTTATGTCTGGACGCACGGCGGAACTTACGCTAGCGGCGGATGTCTGGGCTTTTGCGATCACTTGCGTCGAGATCTTGACTATGGGCAAGGTGCCGTGGCCGTTCATGGACGATGATGCTGTGCGACACTTCGTATTAAGTATGTCAATTTACCTGAATTCCATTTCTATCTACTGACCTTGTTTTCGTAGAGGATGATACTCGCCCTCCGGTACCGCGCAATTCACGATTCTATACCCCTCGGTTGCAGGAACTCCTTCGATTCTGTTGGCAAAGTGACCCTACGAAACGCTATACATTTTCGAAGATAGCGCGTGAACTGAAACTATTGAGAAAAAGTTTCGGTGAAGATGTAAATGAATCGCCTCGATATACTGTTCTCGAAGACTTGTCAGCCGAGCCGACTCCTTCGCCTTCGCCCGATATGCGGCCCAGGGACACACTGCCTCAATACATCCAGGGCTCCGGGCCCATGCCACGTACGCTTTTACATTATCCCTCATGATATTTTATGTTAACAGTTGTCTTTAGCTCCTGACGTCCTAGGTGATTCGTTTACGAATCTGCGGGGCACTAACGATGATTCAGATAAGCCCCGTCAAGAAAATACCATCGCGACGGATAAAATAAAGATGCCTGAGCCTGTGCTCTGGACCCCTGCTTCGAGTAGAAAGTCTTCAATTCGCGTGCCGAGATCAACAGACCGTGTGCCTCTTGACGAATCCGGGTATGAATCCTCTATTCCTGAGGACGAAGATCTGGCGCAGCAAAGGAATGAAAGGCGTTATAGAATGCTTTTAACCCATGAACATCATCCTTCTCGTACGTGGTCTTGGTCCCAACGTAGAATCATAATCAATTTTAACTTTTCAATGCAGTCGTCTTGCCTCTTTGGCAGCCTACGCCTGTCGAAATCGGTGCCGTTGGGTATCTCGCGAAACCAGAGGGCAGCTTCGTAAGCTTGTTCAATGCGTTGAATCCCAGTACATCAGACCATCCGGGAATTCAATCCCTCCCATCTGTCTATGGATACGGGATAGTAAAGGATGGTATACACCGCCAGCCGAAACCAACCCTTACGCAACGGGCATTAGACATGATAATAGGCTCTTTGACCTTCGGAAACACATCGTACGTCCTGTGATCATCAATACAACGCAAATTTGACAGTGTCCTTTAGTCAGGCCCTCAGTCAACGGACCTCGTTTCCTCTGAAGGCCGGACACCCAGCCGCTTATCTATACACGGAATCTACATCTACGGAATACCGGTATATTGAAACGCTGGATGCTCCCAAAAAATGGTTCCAAATGCACGTCGATGCAATATTGAAAATCTACGGCTATCAGGCCCAAATCACCAGGGAAGATCTCTGCTTGAGTAAGTATCCAGTGATTCTGCGATCCGAACCCATATGAATCATAATCAATCGTTCTTCGATAGTCATCGGAACCCTTAGAACACCAAAGTACGCGCTTATGGTTAGCCATCAACACCCAGAGGGGCATGTACGTTCATGCCTGGATCCATCTCGTCCCTCCTTGCTAATGGTTTTTACCCTTCCAGGCCCATTTCAATATCTATTCCAACCCTAAACCTGGTCAGCCTTGGGGTACATTCACTATGGATCACAACGTTCCGCGAGAACTAGGTCCAGTTTACGACTTCGACGAGATCGATGAACGCGCTCGCCCCCCTGCTTCTAAAATCTCCAAACACAATGGAACTTGGGACGCCGTGTTGCTAGCTCGTCTGAGGTTCAAGACGGATGCGAGTGAACCTACTTCGAGGTGAATGACCTTCCAAAGAAGTCAAACATTCACGTCACTCTCGCTGGCGAAGGGTAATAACTCGGACAATATCTATCGTCTTCCACCATTAATGAAAGTTTTTATCTACCTTGCCTGAATGCCTAACTGAAAATCTTGACAATTGGTTACGAATTTGTATAAATAATTTATAACAAAGGAGGTCCTTACTTTTTAAACATATCCTATCTAATCTCCTAGTAATCTCCTCATGCTTTTCAGGAAAATGTCATACTACCCTCACCATCTCTGGATACAACAGGAGTGCACTCGAATTTTGTATGATGCGACTATCTATGGGTTATTGATTAAATTCGTGTAGCATTCTGAATCTGCAAAAGGGGGGGGGGGGTGTGGTCAAATATTTTTGCTACGTATCCTCTTTATCACCCAGTTTCAGATAAAAATCGTGTTTCCTTCAGCATCTCGCAATACGCCGCATTCCTCTCCAGTCCTACAAGGTGGCAATTATTTGAACGAGTAATGAAATTTATTGGTCTGAGAAATCGACATCGTTGAGCCACCATACAAATGGTATCAACTTCAATTCCCCTATTCACAAGCTTTATGCCCGTCGCTACGCGTCGGAGAGTCGCGCTTCGCGCTCCCCTCCTGCTTCGCTTTGGGCAACAGCTTGCCGGGGCTACGCCCCTGGACCCCTTTGAGTCGGCGCCTTGCGCCTCCGTACGTAGCCCTTAAAATTAAATAATATTTGCTTGAAATCGGTTCTATGAATTGGATCTCACTGCATAAAGAAAAGTTGGAATTGAACCAAAACTGACTACAGCAATTTAAATTTTTTGTTTACTTTGTTCCATTGTATATCATTCAAATAGGTAGGCCAGAGCTACGCCCTGGCCCATCCTTCCAAAAACACTACTGAAGTGCTCAAACTATGCATCTGTCCTACTACTTACTTATTTTAACCAATTCTTGACCAATTCAAATCTTCCCATTGATAATTATAATTATATTCAACTTCTGAGGAATTTTGGGCCAGAGCTTCGCCCTGTCCCTCTTCATAGACTGCTCATATCAAATTTATTTACCCTTTGAGAAGATTAAAACAGGCCATTACTCTGAAGTATCTTCAGGTATTCAAATATTTTGTCCAAAATCAATGTTATATTTGCTCATTTTCAGGGTAGACTTGGGTATTATCTAAATTATCCCAAATAGTTATTAGTATATTAAATACAGACTCGGAGGATGCGCAAGAAAGACATTGGCATGGCGTGCAGATTTCGCGCATATCAAACGCGCAGTTCGGCCATTGTGAGACGCGCGCGGGTGCACAGCCACTATTACGTAATTAGAGCCCCACTGTCTTTTCATATCTTTGATTCTGGCCATCCTGCAATTTCCAACTCACGAATAGACTGCCATGGAGCGCCATGCTACTTAGTAATACAGCGATTAGTATAATTCCGATATCGCAAATGTATATTCTTAATGCTCTCGATGTAAGTATCATGGGCCCATACCCCACACCTCCAGCCCCACACACTCGAACGAAACCGTCGAGCCTCTCTTCGGGCCCGGCGAGCACAATGGCTCATTGTTGAAGGTAGGACATGGCGCGGAGGAGCCGTCATAGAGCGTGTCGTCGAGGTATAATCCATAATGCCCATCCCTATGTTTTGAAAAAAAGGAAAACGTAAGAAATACTAGCCACTTGTGCGTGCCAGAAGGAAAGAAGATGAGGGCGAGAACGGAACATACCCTCCTCCGAATGAGATATAGTCTGGCTCACAAAAAGCGACGTAGTTGTTCTTCCCAGTGCATTTGAAGACTTTGAGCGTGTCGTCCACATGTTTCCAAAGAAACCTAAAGAAACGTTGTCAGCTATTGAGAAAGAGAAGGCAGGCAGAAAACATGGAAGAAAATAGACGGAAATGACAAAAAGAAATTGTCGATCTATCATAGAAAAAATTGAATAGGGCAGCACTCACGATTCTCCACCTCCGAAATATCCTCTGTTCGCCTTGACACTTCTCACGCCCTCCGCCAACCACGCGCCAAATACGGCCCCCTCAGCATCCTTCATCACAAACAACATCGACGTGTTGAGCACCTCGCCCGGGACGGGTTTTCTTGTCGTATGCGCCTCGCACCGTGAGTAAAGCGTGGTCAGAGAGATACCGTTCTGGTCAAGAGAATATATAAGCGACCAGGCTTTGGGAAGACGGGCGAGAGCGGGCAGGTAGGGGCGTAGCTGGAGGGAGAAATGAGAATTGTGTCAGCTTGCGTCGTATTTGCAACGGAGGAACGAGAGAAGGCAGAGGCACGCACCTTCGCAGCGAGCTCGGCCGTAAGCACCGGCGCTGTCATCTCCTTCCGTCCCAAAAGCTCGACATTGCCGCTCTTCTTCTCGATGAACGCGCCAAGGCCGCCATTAGGAGTGTCATTCACGACATGGTTCGCAGATCCTTGCCTTCCGCCTCCATTTGTGTTTTCATGCCTCGGTGACGTGATCGCCGGAGGGCTGGCAGTGTTCGGACTGCCGTTCCTGCCCCGTATCGACCCAAAGAACCCGCTGCCCCATCCACCACGGCCGCCATCCCCCCGCCCATCCACATCATCCCTCCCCTTCTCCGCGCGGGCGCCCGACCTGGGCACAGGCAGCGTGTTCGAGTGGACTGGCTGGGGCTGCGTGGTCGTCTGGGTCCGGTCGGTGTCAGCCTTTCCATCGCCGGCGGCGCCGGCAGCAGCGCTACTGCTCCGCATCTCCCTCTCCAGCTCTTCCGAGTACCCCTTATCCCACCCACGCGCACCATACCCCTCGCCCGCATACCCCGGCGCGCCGCTCGGCGGCACATACGCATGCGGGGCGAACGGCGAGGTGTGGCGGCTCGACGTCAGCGTCGGATACGACGATGGGTACCCGGCGTACGAGGGCGACGTGGAGGACGTCAGGGACGATGAGGTCCCGGAGAGCGACGGCAGGCCGGACAGGATAGAGGAGGACGAGGACAGCGGCGGGGGGCTGAACGCGCTGGAGTGCGTGAACGTGGGCTCGGCGGCCTTGTGTGCGCGCGCGGGCGAGGCCGCGGCCGGGTGGGAGTGCTCCTGGGGCGCGGGCGGCGGAGGGGGCGCCGTCTGGGCATGGTGTGGTGGTTCTGGATGGGCGTGCGGGTCGTGGAAGAGGGACTCGAGTGCAGGCCTCGCGCCGCCGCCGGGGGCTGGGCCCGGGCTCGGCCCAGGCGAGCCCGCCCCGCGCAGGAAGGTCGGCATCCACTTGCTCGAGAGCGCGGTCAGCGAGTCCGGGAGCAGCGGCTGGCTCGGCGTCCGCGACAACTTGTGGGGGTCGTCTTGTCCTTGCCCAGGCCCCAACTGCTCCTGATTGTCATCGTCGTCGAGATGTTGCTCGCGTTCGGAGTGGTGTGGAGATGCCGAACGTTGAGATTGGAGGGTGATGATAGGCGGAGAGGCCGATACGGCCATGCTTGGTGAGCCCGAGGCAAGCCGTATTGATGTCACAGGCTCCGCGATTTTCGGTTCCGGGATAGCAATAGAGGATGAACGAGTGAGCGCAGCAGGGCGTCCAGAAATTGGAGTTGAGCGTGGATCGGGGGATGAGTAAGGTGTTGGCCGAAGGACGGATGAAGGTGAGTTTGCTTGCTGGAAGATGTGTGACGGCGGAACACTGAAGTAGTGGTGGTCTACATCGTGTGTCATGTCGAATTCGCGGTTGAGGTCGTCGAGTGAAGGTTTAGCTGTTCCTTCTGGTGTTGAGAGTGTTGCAGTAGAATCAGTGGAAGAGGAAGATGTTACAATTCGAGGAACAGGAGGCGATGGTAGATTTGATGTTGGCGATAGGGTAGTTCTGTCCTCATAGATGAGAGGAGACTTGGGCGGCGGTGGTGGAGGCGGAGGAGATAAAGGGACGAGAGTGTTTGCAGTCGACGGAGTGGATGGTAGGTTCTTATCCTTCAGAAAATATAGGGGATCATCCTGATGTAACAACAACTCGTCCAGCAATGAACTCCGCTTGCCTGAGCGCTGCTTAGCTTCTTGGGCGAATTGGTCGAAGAAATTGAGCGTTGGGTTAGAGTTTGGAGGCCGCTCAGTATTGGTATGTAGACTTCGAGAGGCTGAGTGAGAGGAAGAAGAGGAATTTCTAGATGCTGATCGCCCTCGCCCTCGTGCGTCTAGACCCGTTCCTCCTGATGAATTCGAACCAACGGTGGTGTTACTGGTGCCATTCGCTCGTGTAGGTGTTGGCTCCTGCAGCATATCATCGAAATCCCTGAGCTGCGCAGTTAATGGGTCGTCGAAAGTAGACACGGACACGAAGGCGCCGAAATCGCTCGATTGCGAGCTGATGCTGGCGGAACGATGATGTAAATGTGGAGGGGGTGGTTTGCTCTTCGTTTCCTCAGCGCGTAAAGGACCTGAGATCATGTCAGGCGACGCCCGAGGGGTGGATGGGGAGAATAGAGTGGAGAACAAATCAAAGTTCTGCTCGTCGTAGACACCTGTTGAAGGCTTTGATGCATTGCGAGTGTCATTTGATGACGTCGAAGATGAAGGTCGGGCTTGTTGCGCCAATTTAGCGTTACTTTTCGGGCTTGATGCTGTCGGAATAAGCGGCGATGTTGTCGACTGGAGTGATTCCAGATATGCCAGATCATCGAAGGTAGATTTGGGGGGCGCCATTTTTGAGAAAGGATGTCCGTGACGTCAAGGATGGGAAAGGAAATAGACACGATTATCTTCTGGGTGGACAGATGGGAGGATTCTGGCGATATAAGCTTCTTGAATATGTTCTGCTGCAGTCAGGACTAATCCAATGCATTCCACTTACATGTCACTCACCCCTTATCGATTATCCCGTATAGCGCTCCAAAATGGTACTCCTCGGGAGGGTGTCGATGAGGCCTGGGTACTTTGCAATCGACCTTCACAACTTCAGTATGCTGAATAAAGGTTGAGTTATGTTCGGCAGCCCGGCGAAATGCACATACGATACGCTGTTGCTGGAGTGTTGCAATCAGCTTTGCTGCGGTCATGTTTTCGTACAAAGCACTCACGAGATATTTATAGTCACCTTCGATCTCTTTCTACTTTTGAGGAGATTGAAGGATTGAAGCTAAAGCACTGTTGAATGCTGCTGTGTCCGACAACCAAGCTCAGTTGAATGGTCGTTGGAATATCCCATGTTTGAAACCAACATGTTATGTGCTTGCCATACATATGATATGCAAGGGTTACTTAGACGGGTTTGAGATAGTGGAATTTATATCCTTCTCGGAATACCTTCTTATTGAGGTCCAAGTGCAAAGATAACGGTCTCGAACGCGGTAGTGGGAGGAAAGTTTGTATGTCGCTCATCCTACATCGTCACCAATTGGAAAGGGGGGTGCTGCTGACCAATCTCGTGTCGGCCGGATGATTCCGGCAACAGACCAATATTAGCGCTTGGGATCATCGACCCACACATTGCAAGATCCAACTTACTCAAGTGCCTTTCTAAGCGCTGTATTTAAATACATATCCTCACTGACATGGGAAAGCATGGGAACTACCACACTATCTAAGGAAAAGCTCTTCTGCGCCCCGTTTCTCCTTTCCCTGTCACCATCTTCTGGCTTTTAACTATGTCGAGTTCTGAACCTTTATCTGGATTCGTCCCAGGACATGTCAAGGGTGACCAAGTCAGAAAGGCGATGGTGAGTACCCGATACATTGCATGAATCAATCACTACTCATATAGAATCAGGACGGAGATGTAAATCCATTCACGACACAACCTCATTCTCAGCAGTACAAAGAGATCCTGATCGGACGCAAAACATTGCCCGTGTTCGCGCAAATGGACGAGTTTCTACAGATCGTGAGCTATACCGTTCTAAGCCTTGGGATTGACTAAACTAACAGTTATATCTAGTTTAACGATAACCAGATCATCGTGATGGTTGGAGAACCCGGCTCAGGAAAATCAACGCAGTACGTATTGTACGAATTTTCCTTCTCTTTGCTTAATGACCGTTGATTCAAGAATCCCTCAATTTGTTGCCTTCTCCGATCTCCCACATATGAAAGAGAAGATGGTGGTATGTACACAACCAAGGCGAGTAGCTGCGATGTCAATCGCAATGCGAGTGGCCGACGAAATGGACGGTCCGTGCCAATTCTCCCCTGAAATACATCGACTCATATCCTGTACAGTTCAACTAGGTCGTCACGTCGGCTACTCGACCCGCTTTGAAGACATGGCAGAGCCTGGCACAACATTCCTCAAGTATACAACCGACGACGTGCTTCTACAGGAAGCCGTGAATGACCCGTTTCTTGAGCGCTACTCAACCATCATTCTCGACGAAGCCCACGACCGTGCGCTTGCTACCGACATCCTCATAAGTCTTCTCAAACCCATCGTTCACAAGCGCAAGGATTTGAAAGTTATTATCATCTCTGCCACGCTTGAGGAGGCGCTCAAGTTCCAAAAGCACTTCAGTATACGATCGAACATGCAAGCTCCCCTCTTCAGGATTTCCAGCCGGTCGCACCCAGTGGAGGTGCTCTATACCCAAGAACCCGAGCCTGACTATATAGAGGCTGCTATTCGCACGACGATGATGATCCATCGCAGCGAGGAACCAGGGGACATCTTGCTATTCCTGACTGCAGAGGAAGAGATCGAGGAAGTATGCCGAAAGCTCAGACTTGAAGCGTACGACTGTTTCATCAACAAAGACCCTAGCTCCGTTGGTCCCCTTGTATGCATACCTCTCTACCCCTCGCTCTCACCGCAACAAGTTCAACAACGTATCTTCGACCCATCCCCTGCGGATATTACTGGTGGCTCTCCGCGCCGTAAAGTTGTCATCTCAACAGACATCGCCCAGACATTGTTACCTATAGATGGCATTGTGTAAGTCGTTGACCCCGGGTTCGCGCTGCACAAGGTATACAATCCCCGTGTTCGTGTCGTGTCCCGCCTCGTCAGCCCAATCTCAAAGGCCTCCGCGCAACAACGGACAGCATGTGCTGGACGTACTCGACCTGGAAAATGCTTTCGGCTCTACCCAGAGAAGGACTTTATGTCCCAGCTAGAGGAGCGCACACATCCTGAACTTTTGCGCAGCAATTTGAGTTCTACCGTTCTGCAGATGTTAAAAGTTGGGATCAAGGTTCGTACATTGTCATCTTTACCATATGGCAAGGGAGCATGGTATTTACCGCAGTGGTTTTACATAGGATTTGGTCACCTGCGACTATGTGGATGCTCCAGCAATTGAAACGCTTATGCGCGCCCTGGAACTACTCAACTACCTCGCTGCCCTCGATGACGATGGAAATCTCACACCACTTGGTGGTATGATGTCCGAATTTCCCCTTGACCCACAGGTGAGTCGGTTGTTCGTTTGGATGATCGCGAAAGATACAAAGATAGTTCTTTAATGAATTTTCTAGTTGACGAAACTGCTCATCATAAGCCCAAAATTCGGATGCAGCCACGAAATACTCACCATAGCTGCGATGATGTCTGGTCTGTCTTTGTCTGCAAGCCTATATTCGTGTTCATTAATTTTTTTCTTCAGTCCCTGATATCTGGCTACGTCCCTACAGTGCTACTACTTGGCTACGAGAAGAGGCTGATGCTGCCAAGGCTCGCCTCACTATTCCCGACAGCGATCATTTGACATTGCTGAATGTCTACAACCAATACGACTGCAGTGCGTGTCGTCACAATTTTTTCACTCTATTTCTTATCATCCAACACAATGTCCGATCGGTCAGATAGGCACGACAAGAATTGGGCGTTGAATAATTACCTGTCCCTCCGCGTACTGCAGCAAGCAGACAGCATGCGCGATAAGCTTAAGTGCATCATGGAGCGCCGTGGTATCGAGTTCGTCACGGCATCAGCTAAAAGGAACATGGTCGACAGCATCCTCCAGGCGCTCGTTTGTGGATTCTTCATGCAAGTCGCACATAAGGAAGATGAGCACGGACATTATCTCACAGTGAAGGACAATCAGGCAAGTCGAGCTTGTCACCGTCGGACTCTGGAGCCTTCTCACCCGTTCGATGTGTTAGCTCGTGACTCTGCATCCATCATGCGGCCTCGTCAGAGACCCGGAATGGGTGCTGTTCAACGAGTTCATCCTCACTACCCGGCCATACCTGCGAACTGTTTCGGAGGTCAAAGCAGAATGGTACGTCATGCATTACTTACTCTGTCTTGTCTGGCTTCCGTGTTAACCTTGGCAATAGGCTCACTGCATATGCGGGGAATTACTTCGATCTTTCAACCTTCCCCGCTGGACAAGCGAAGCGTGCCCTGCAGCGTGCAGGGAATAAGAGATCGAGCAGAGCCGGCGGCGCCGGGACTTTCAAACGGAGATGATCCAAGGTTGCGTGGAAGCAGGATGGTCGCGATGACCCCTGGCATATAAGACAGGAATATCTAGAACGCTATGATAAATGTGTTAATGAAGGCTCGTCGAAATTCATGTTTTGGGCGCCTCATCAGCCCCCTTTTTAGCTTGAATAGATGTGATACTTGGACGTCATGCATTCTCAATAAATTCAGAGCGATTCTTAGGTTTAGCACCTAGTAGCATACGTATTTGTGCGTTCGTTAATTTTCGAATATGCTTCACCTCCTTTGAATCTTGATGAGTGAAAATCTAGATGGGCACCTCGAATTTGCCTCGAGCTCGCACGTCAACGTCGCTGCCGTGGCCAATCCGAATCATAGGGTGACGGGTCTAACGTACAATCATGCATCAAGGCGTGCTCTTCGAGTACTGAATAGGTCTGAGCGTCCTTCATGACATTTCAATTTTTAACTTTCAACCTTTCTTTCTTCAGACGAAGATGACGTTTTTATTATGATTTGAACACATTTATTCTTTATAAAATCCGTCAATAATTCTCATGAATGCCCAAAATATGTTAATCATGTCTTTTGACGAGGTGCGTAGTATTGTTATAATGTACAACTGGTGAACAAGGAAGACTCATCATTCAGGTAAGGCGCATGCAATAGTCAGGATTTCCAGTCGGGTTCTGAAAGGCAACATGCATTAAGCAAAGGTTCGGCAGCAGAAAGCTATCAACAGCACTTACCAAAGCCCAATTTGGGAAATTTGTAACCTTGCCGCTTCCACCCCCAACAGCGAAGGTGAACACGAACACCATGACCTGAGTTCCACCGTCCAACGCGGCCGAGAGCAAGAAGTTGTATTTCCTGAACCATCTGGGACGGTAGCGCCTGAGGTAGTATTGCGAGAAGACAGCCAGGCAGAAGGTGGTGAAGACGGAGCTGTTGATACCGACGCTAAGATAGCCAAGGGTCCCTGTGCACAATATTATCAGCTTCGTCGTTGGGTAGCTTGGGAATAGTTACATACAGCAGAGGATTGGCGTAACAACCTTGTCGGCGCCAATTTTGGGGTAGTACTTGTGGATGATCCAGAAAGGTATGGGGACCGCGAGTCCGATAAGGATGGAGAACGGGACGATCTGCAAGAAAAAAAAAAGGCCATAGATTAGAGGAGTTCCGTCGAAAACAATTAATACAATTACCGCGTAACGCCCATCTGGGGTGAAAAGAACATTGCCGAGAGCACCCCATGAGACTGCGTCGGTGTTGAAAGACTGAACTTGTTGGCCAGACCACTACAAATGCGCCGTCATCCCAGTTGCTGACCAATTGACGAGCTAAGTCACTTACGATGTTGGAACCCTGGACATCCAGTAGAATCTCACGATGGGTGCTAATAATTACTTTCATAATGATGTAGTTGAGCAGACCGCCCTATATCCAGAGGTGAGAAAATATCATTGTTAATATATAAGGGCAACATACAATGACTGCTCCCAAGCACTGCACGGTGAATGTGACACGAGGAGGAAGCTTCGTGTATTGCCCCATCTTGAGATCACGGATGAGACCACGGGCTTGATCAACCGTGTTGAATCCGTAAAGCGTGAAGTACATGTTGGTCTGGGGACTTCCGGGCATCATGACCGCGCCAAGGATCTGAAAAAATTTGTCACTTGATAGCCCAATCTATGTAGACTGAACAACGATTCACATACCTGAACGAGATTCTGAATGTTTGGAACGAATCCAGTAATGGCGTAGACCGTAACGACGAAGGGTAGGAAGATGGCTGCGATAATGAGGGCGACAATCAAGCCCCACCTAATAGAGAGAATGCTTCGATGAGAATCATAGGTAATGAGCGAACATGAATTCATGAACGTACCAAGGAAGACCTGAGTGGCCAGTATAGATCGTTGACATGGCCATCGCAAAACTTCCAATGAAAACCAGAATGTACCACCACATGGGAACCTCGTTGTAAACTTTCATCTTCGCAAGATGAGGATCGTAGTTCTCGCCAGCCTTAGAATCGGTTTAAACGATTTTTTCTTCGTAGAGGTGTGAATTATACATACCCTGTATTTCCTAATGACATCGAGGATATCTTTTCCATACCACAGAAGAACGTGCATGATCGTTGCACCGATGGCCAGGTTGCCGCCGATTTTCCAGAGTACTTGAGTACCGGCGAACCATGGAAGGCCGACTTGCTCGAGTTTGGCAGGGTCAAGGCGGAAGTTCTCGTCCAATATAGAGAGTTGGTCGTAGAGTGTCCCATCTTCGTTGAACAATGCTTGCGAAAGGAATGGGAAGCTTTGCGAGTTCCACGTGTTGGCCGCGTAGGTCGCGCAGAACGCGATACTGTTGTTGTAAATATTGACGTAAGATATACCTTCCGAGCGTTAAGAAAACAAGGAGGACTGACATGCAAATCATTACTCCGAAATAGAGAGACAGCTGGGTGGAAAGAGGGGTAAATAGGGCACCCAGAGATCCACCGCCTGAGCCGACGTAGTTCCAATCGAGGCATAGAGCGAACATTCCAATGCCCTCATTACCAGCAGCACCACCGAAGATACGCGTGAACCAAGCGCTCTTCTTGTTAGCGAGACAAAAAATGCTAATTCCGGTCAGAGTCCTAGAAAACCGAGACGAGATCAGCTCGCACGGATGTATTTTAAGCATGCGGCGCTTACGGGGCAATGTACTCGGGGAACCATTCCCATACGAAAATTGCGATGAAAATCGACCAGAAGAACTTGACTCTCTTCTTCTGTAAGAATATCTTCTTTCCACGATGGAGAGCGTCGAATAATTGAACGGTAGGAAGGAGATTGGGAAACACGATGTAGGTTGGATACACAAGGAATGCTCGCATGATACCTATTTGAGATTTAAGGTTAATCAAATTTGCCATTAATTCCGAAGATAGGGCATGGACCTACCCCGAGGCCATATCCCATCAACTGAGACCCTAATAGATAATATTGTGAGTATAATGGGATCCCATCATAAGCCATGAACGAATCCATTTACTCACCGATAAGCGTGAAAATACCAACGCCGACGTTGGGCTAAAAAGACATATGACAGCTATGAGAATGTGGAGGTCGTGTGACGGTAAGAGAAGACGTACAGAGAGATTGTAATAAAGGGAGTCCGCAGCAAAGATGCTGATAGCCAGAGCCGATTCCGCTGCAGTGGTTGAAAAGATAGTGATAGCCACATGCTCCTTGATATCTGTCGCAAGTGTTGGTGTGAATAAGCCGGCGTAACGGAGAAAGAACGCGAGAAAGTAACTTACTGAACGGACCCGGGTTCATGAATCTCCAGAAGGCGTTGTCTTTTGTACGCAGACGTTCATGGACGCTGTTAGGGCCGGGGATAACTTCTTCCATGACGAGGCCAAGCAGATAGGCGATGATCTGCAAAAACAGAGGACTGACGTACACCGTTTGCGGACGGAAGTACTGTGGCGGAAGCACGGGATTCAGTACCCAAAGACGTTGAACTTCAAGAACAAGGGTGTTTAGCCCCTGATACATACGAAGATTTGCCCGAGTACAGCCCCGAAGCAGGAGAGTCCTATGCCTAGGAACCACATCCTGAAAGTGAAGGCGGGAAGGCTGGATCATCCTCGAGAGATATGAGACGAGTTGCGACGTCAATATCAGTTTCTGAAAAACGAGGGTAAATACTCGGCCACAACGAAGGCACTGAACCTCTTACCGATAGGCCTTTCTTTGCCATCCTCGCCCATGTCAATGGCGCGAAGATCGTCGTAGACATCCCCTTGAAAATCGGCGGTTATTTCGATGGAGCCATTCTCCTTATCGCCGCTCTTTTCATCGCTGAACGAGCCATCCTTTTCTGTATGAAGAGGATTTATTGGCAGGGAATCGATAGCAGCCATCCTGGGGGAAGGTGAACCGTCAATTGTAGAAAGACGAGTTCTTTCATTCCTTCATATACTCTTCTGAATATTTTTCGCATACTTGTGTTGCACATGGGCTTCTTCGCCAAAATCGATCATATGGATCTATTATTGGTATCAGTAAGAAGATAGAGGTCCTTCAATCAGCTTTACGAACTCCAAAAATAAGAACGAAGGCCTTGGCACCCCGTTCTTTGGCAGCGTGGCATGGATTCCTCGGAAACTGGAAACTGGGTGCGTTGTCATGAGTTGATATTTGCCAACTTTGAACTCTGCCATGAGGAACATCCCATGGCCGATGGCATTTTGAACGATTATGGTCTATCTTTCTCCAAAAGGAGGGTATCAATATGATGGTCAAGTCCAAGACAAGCGACGAAGTTGAAAGGGGTACGGTCCCTTGTGAGTTGTTCAGTAAATGATACAATAGAGCATATGTATCGAATAACTCACGATTCATTGATTGAGGTCAATCACGCATAACACGCATCCGCACGCACAATAGATTATCCACGTCCCAAAAGCCCGATAGAAGAAAAAACAATGCTAACATCAACCCAGGTCAACCCATCCTTCGTAAGATTGGCCCGGCCCGTCTTTCGCACACCTGGGTTGACGTTTGTATCAACCCAAAGATTATCAATGTCATTGAACAATGAGTACGTACTAATACATCTCGAAAACTGTCGAACACCTTCCAGTAAGTTGCTTAAGTAAAGGTCGACATAATAACCCACCTTGCTCTGTTCTCGAGCGCATTTCGGTCTGGGGTTTGAAAATTTGAACGGAGAGGTTGACTATTTGCAGAATTTAAAATCCAGAGCTCAGCGTTCCAAATGCCCTCAATCTCAGGCCTAGGCCTCAGAGCCGCCTGCTGAGGCGATCCGAAGTCATCCCGAGCATAGATACTGACGGTCTAAACGAATTCCGGGTTGACAAGATGTTGTTGAACGTGAATGCGCGTGAACGTTTGAACGATGAGTCGGTGCCGTGACGATGTTTGACGGGCGTTGACAATTGTGAGAGCAATTTGAGCTCCGCTTCATCGGAGCTCCATTGCAGCTTCGGCCCGATTATAGCCGCCCATTGACAGAGCGCCTCACAGGCTCGCCAGACTCCAATCACGGTTGCCAATGTAAAGCGACGTTCTGAAAGGCGCTTGCTTCTTTTATTAAGCTTGAGCAAAGTTCGATGAGAAATATGTACGACTCAGACTTCAACCTAATCGAGAACATCATGGGTTTATAGCACTAGAGACTGTCAATTTCGAGAAATTCAGTCATGCTGTTGGGATTAGCTTCAAACTCTCTGGGTTTGGGCAGGAATTAGTGACTCTGGAGTCTGTGGGGTGTATGGTGAGTTGAATTTCTACGGCCTATCAGCTTCCGGCCGCGCGGCGTTGAAAACTTCCACGTCAGAAGACTTCAAGACTCGGCTTCGAAGTCGTACATTGAACATTCAATATTCAGCAATCAAGCTCCAGTTGAGCCATGTGGCCATTTTACTCCAGCGCTCACTGGGAACGCCGAGCGCTTATATGTCATCTCCGTATCTTCCTTCTTTGCAAGTCGATCGAGTCATGGGCTGATTTCAAGCTGATCCAATGGGTTTTACTCAGGTTCTCAGGCTGTTCATCAATTTCGAAAAAATCATGCTATTCTAGTTATCTTTTATCTCTATGTGAAGGAATCAGTGACGTCGGCTTTCACACTGTGAGGGTGGAAGATTATCACCCTAGCTTTTCAGCCAATATTTGGTTGATCTTAATGATGTTTTAGGTTCAACGATGTTCAGCGAGCGTAGAATGGGTTTCAATAGATCGACAAACAACCAACCATTGGCACTTTGATTAACCGCGGGGCGTAAATAGCTTACACTTCAGAAGTTGATCTGCAGTTGATGAAGGTTCAAATGACTTGAAGGCTCGACTTTGAAGTCATACGTTCAGTCAAGCTCTAGCTTGAACACCTTGGGCCAAATAATTTGCGTCATTCGTAAAATGGCTATGTATACGGTGGATTTGCATGTACCTACTATCCAATATTCGACGAGAATTCACCACAAATATCTACACTGGAGTATGTTTATGCTATCAAGTACATACCCAGTCTATATATATCTCTACAGCGCTCGTAGGTAATGATATAAATCCGGGCGCTATGACCCACGTTTATGTTTGATTAAACTTAAAGATCGTACTCATGGTCTTTTTCCGCCCGAAATTTTGTTATGGTTTTCCGGAAACCCAAAGATTGTTAACTGGAAATTTATTTCTCAATCCGTTCTTTCTGAGTAGACAATCTCAACGCGCTTTAAGTTATTGTAGTGCTAGAGGCCTACTGTGCGATCCGTGAGACTATATTTAGCGCCTGACAAATTGGTTCTTCTTTCAGTTTGCACAGCATTTCGCGAACCAGCGTGTACCACATCTTACCAGATCTTACCACTTGACAGCGTTCCGCGCAACGGCCGCGCCTTGAGTTGAGTCCTGGACGTCTGGATTCCTTACCCCTGCATCTGATGTTCCAATAAAAGTATTGGTATGCATGCTCTGAACGCGATCTTTCCCCTTTCCATCTTTGTTCATCTTGTGGCTTCAGCTTTTCTCCCAACATGCCTCGATGGGTTATGGTCGACGATACTGACTCGAGCATAAAGTACACGGGAGATTGGTCCGCGGATACAGGAACTTTGGATTCTTCGGGAAACTGGGGCCCTCCGTATCTGAGTACATTGCATGGCACAAAGACGCAAGGAAGTTTCTCCTACAATTTTTCAGGTCAGTGATCTACATAGTTTTCAGCAATATTTGGTTGTCGCTAATCCCTTTGTTCATCAGGTTCCGCCTTCACCTTGACTGGTGCAATTCAAGTTCCAAGGAACTCGGCATCCGCAAATACAACATGGGAATGTATCGTTGATGGAACAAGCATCGCTGTCGACGACCCTGCAGCCGTAGAAAACCGAGTCGAATTCTGCGCAGACACCGCTCTCACAGATGGTCCTCATACGCTGCAAGTCAACGCGAAGGGTAGTAGCTCGCAAACGTTTTGGTTCGACCATCTCCAGTACCAGCCATCTGCATCTGTCTCGCTGGCAGACGCCGCGATCGATATCGATACGACGGATCCAATGTGGGGCTTCGGGACGGGTTGGAATCCGGTTTTTCCGGGATACCTGACTAATCAAACGGGCGCCAAAGTCGACTTCGAATTCAATGGTGCGTGTCCTTAATCCAAATGCCTTCGTTCACTAAATAACACATTTTCTATAGGTGTCTCCTTCAAATGGTATGGCTTCTACGACGCGAGATTTCCCTTCGCCATCTCCACTGCATCGTATTCTATCGATGGAGCAACCCCTGTAAATTTCACACTCAACGGCGTCATCGCCCAACAGCCCAGCGTACAATATTCCCAAGTATTTTTCACGACTGATACAGTCTCTCCTGGAAATCACAAGGTCGAAGTCACGTACAATGGCAATGTGAACACTACTCCGTTGACCGTTCAAGTCATCATTGTCCAAAATGGTATGATGTTCGGAAAAAGTTCAACTGTAAATCACTCATGTACGTTGCCTAGGTACATCTACTTCAGGGAACTCAGGTGGAGGTGCGTCCACAGGCACAACCTCGGGTGGAGGAACATTGCCAACCGGATCCAGTACATCTGCTGGGGGAACGACTGGTTCAACTTCGGGAGGAAGTTCTACTCCTACGGGATCGATCTCTGGAGGAACAACGGCCGATGGATCAACATCTAATGGCCAATCGTCGAAATCCAACACGGGCGCGATTGTGGGGGGCGTAGTTGGTGGTATCGCTATCCTTCTATTGGCAGCCTTGCTATTCTTCTGGATGTCTAGGCGAAGGAAATATCGTGCCATGGCTGAGGCTCCAGGACCCATGATAGAGCCAGAACCATATTTCGATCACCCTACTCAAAGGGGCGGCGTGTATAGTCCTGTTTCTGCGATTTCGAGGGGACAAACACACGGTTCAGCGCCCTCGCAATCATACACGGAAACTTCAAGCTATCCACCAACGACGCCGACCCCCTTCCAAATTCCACCATCATCGACACAAATTCCACGTGCCGCAGGAAAGGGAAACGAGTTACAGCACCCTCCGACGCGTGTCGAGGCGTCTCAGGTGGTGCAAGATGTGGATAGTGGTATTCGACTGATGGCTGCGCATGGCGGTAATTCAGAATTAGTGCATGTTCTTCCGCCGGTCTATTCGCAGATTTGAGGGTATATTATGTGCTTGGAGATATTTGCCGTTGCGAGATACATATATGATATTATGGGCTGTATAATATACCCTTTTTGAAGTTACGTTTGTCGTAATTTCACCCTCATTAATTCAGTATTCTGCTATAATCATTGTGCGAAATAACAAATCATTTATAGGCTACCTCGCGAGCTGAAGAAACTGCTGGACTCATCGACTGGGGTCAGACGTCGAACGAGATGAGAAGACCGCTCTCATGCGCACCGCTGCCGAGATCTGCATTTCTCGTTGAATCATCACTCAAGAAGGCCGGAATGGCCTTCATCGCGACCTTCCTCGTCGCCCACTTCTCCACCATGATGCTTATGCACGTGTTAATCTTAATGGCAATTGCAATTGATCCCACTGTCCCATTCCTTTCCCTAGTTGTTCCCTAGAAGTCCCCTGATTGTCCCCTGGTGTCCAGAGGGATAGTCATGTAGTATCTGAGCGCATTCTGAATTTTCAATTTTTTAGATATGCAGGCCGTTGGCAGGCCGTCTACGATGGTGTCAAATCTTCGGGAAAGATGCTCCGGAGGAGTGGCCTGGGTCCAGACTAAGGCGGACATCAAGAAATCAAAAGGAAACCCGGAATGGCGGCATGCTCGTCCAAACATGCAGCCGGCCGCGCACAAGAATGGCTCGCGCTCGAGGTGGTGTGCCTCTTCCAGGGCATTACGCACGCCCCGCGCGGCGCCATTGTCCGCCGCATGCTGTTCGAGCTCGACGCGGTGGTGCGTGGGCTTGGTGTTGTGACTGGGAGGTCGTCGTCGCTGTGGAGGATACGCGTGGTGTGATTGCTTGTGATCATGTATATCCTTTTATCTCACTCACCTACTCTATGATCCAGACTTGCTAACATTTCTCACTCCAAGTAAAGCCAAATTAAAACAAATTCATTCAATCGTGTCGCTTTGCAACTTAACAGCAGGGCGATAGCAAATTACAAGTCCAGAATATGATACCTATATAGCACTAATCTCAAAGTATCTAGTCAAAGCAATTCCTTGACGCTTACGCCTGGACTTTGACATCCGACGCGAAGGGGTAGTCAGTGTACCCGTGTTCAGTGTTGGGGAGATGACCAGAGGTATAACAAGTACTAAAGTCAATTGGCGTGAGCGGGATGTCCTTCAGCAAGCGCAGCGGGAGATCAGGCTGTGAAGCGAAACGACGCAAATCAGCATGCGCTACATCAAAGGAAGGAATAACACTCGAGTATATAGCGACGTACGTTGGCGATATAAGCTTTCCCAAACGCGACGAGGTCACCCGTCGCATCTGCGCGCGCAATTGCGGTCTCTCGGGTGTAGCCCTGACAAGTGATAAACGGCCTCGGCGCCCAGATCTTGCGCATGAAGTCGTTCGATTCGGCCGTACCGGCGGGAGCTTCAGACTCGACGGCGTGAATGTACGCCAGATCCGGGTGGGCGGCAGCGAGATTGCGGACAAAGTGGGTGAACTGCGGGATGGGCTCCGCCATATGCATGCCTTCAATACAAGGGTCTTTAGTTCAGTGCCATATCGCAATTTTTATATGCGAGGCGTACTTTTGAAGCTGCCCCAAGGGCTAAGACGGATGCCGGTCCTCTCTGCGCCGATGGCCTTGGCGACAGCATCGACGACTTCCAAAGGAAACTTGCTGCGCGCTTCGATGCTGCCACCGTATGCGTCCGTGCGCTGGTTGCTGACGTCCTGGAGGAACTGGTCGGGCAAGAAGCCGCCGGCGCCGTGGATCTCCACGCCGTCGAAGCCTGCGCCCTCCACCGCGTTCTTCGCGGCCTGCGCGTATTGCTGGACGTACTGCTGAATCTCGGGGATGGTCAGCGGCCGGGGCGCTTGGTTTCCTGGTTCGATGGGGATGTTGGAGGCGGAGACGAAGTCGTAGTTGTTCTCTTCGAGAAGATGGGGCTTTGCAGCTCGTCCGAGAGCCCATAGCTGCAGAAAGATGAAGGAGCCCTTGGCATGGACGCTATCCGTGACCTATAAAAATATACGTCGTTAGATTAGACGATGCGATAATATTGTTATTGAATCACTTTTCTCCATGCAGCAATTTGGGCTTCACTCCAGATACCGGGGACATTATCGAGGCCACCCGCCTGAGGAGAGATGAAGGTAGCCTCCGTTATCAACAGGGAACCCGGGCTGCTTGCTCATTGGGTGTAGTAAGTCGTCATCCACGGTGTCGGAACATGGTCTTTCTGAGTTCCTCTGAATCGTGTCAAGGGTGCGAGGACAACGCGATGTTGGAGGGTGTTGTTTCCGATTTTGACAGGCTGAAAGAGGCGCGATGGCGACATGGTGCAAGAATGGAATATCTGTCAAGGTTTTCGAGCTTCAAGTGAGCAGAAGAGATAAGAGTATGTGGTGAGGAATCTACTCTGAAGGAAATGAACCCGCCTTTATACTTTCTCGCTATATCTTGGAAATCTAAATCTAGTCCGTGATCTCATAATACTAACTGAGAAGTTTAGTGATCATGTTGCGTTATACTATGTCGCACTATGATGATACACGTTGGGTACACATCAGGAGATGCTGACTCTTCGTACCGGGGTTCACGCGTTCTTCAGGGTTCATGTTTCTGAGAAAAATAACTTTGTAAGAATAGGGTCTAAAAATAACAGTGGACGAAGCGTTACAGAATTCGGATACTTATAGAAAATCATCTTGCTCAGCGAGGGCCAAGTGGCGTTGGTCAGCAATGGCGCTCAATAATGCTTAACTAGAGCCCGCAAGGGATACACGGACTTGCTCTTTCTGAGTATTCTTATCATTCAGGGTTCAACAGTGGATAATCTTACAAACCTTTAATGATTGCAAGAGGTGTGTCTAGAACATATAGCTTGGAAAGCGTCCCCTGTTGAAGCTCATCAACACTAGCCGCGCCCGGGATTCCACCCGCCAGCAATAAGACTACAACGAAGGAAAATAACAGACCGAGTAAGTGCAGATGATGATTGAACCTAGAAGATGGTTTGTGTGAGAACAAGAACTTGCAGCTTCATCGGAACTGCATACTCGCCCATGCTCACCCTCACATCGCACCCATGAGGCCTTGATGGGTTCATGAAGGCCATCCGAGGCTATCAGTATGTCTGCGCTTGTTAGATGCCTTGCAATTCGTGTTGTAGGACTTTATGTGTGCTGATGGAAGAAGTTCCTGTGAGGTTGACCCGCGACTAAGTACACTAGCGCTAGCGCCGGGTTGCTAGGCATGTCTTTGGCAATGATACGTCGACTCAGCGTATACACTCGTGCCTTGTTGATGCAGACCGCGTCCACCCAGCCCGTCCACCCAGCCGAGAGTGAATCCGTAGTGGAGCATACTGGAGCATAGCGGTCTTGCAGCGCCAGCTTTTGGTATCCTTCCAGCCTTTCGCCGAGGAACGTCTTGTGTCCCTTCTGCCATGCAGCATAACTCGCTTCGCCAGGCCTCGTACAGATCCAAGATGCCGTATCTCATCCAATCTTGGACATATAAGTGCTGTGGTGCAGTCCAGGCGAAGAAAGCTGCTTTGCTTTTAGAAATTTGTTGGAATTTTGCTGCACAAAGTGTTCATCAATTTCGCCTCCTTTTTTTTGTTTTTTTGTTTTTTGTTTTTTTTATTCAAATTGCATTACTTTAGTATAAATCACGTGATTAATCATCACGGTCACAAGGTGATTGGTCGTTCGACGTTCGACTTTTGCGCCGATTTGCGTCTTTGCCTTTGTCCAAATCGTCCACCTCCCGCTCACCTCTTCATAGAACTTCTTTCCCTTTCTCATCGAGAAACCATCGACGACAACCGCAAGTGGCCGGACGCAGTGCGCGTAGTCACTAGTCAGCGTACACCATCTGCCGTCGACAAATCCCAGCCCAGGTGCATCGGAAGCTATGCTTAGCCTGCAGGAATTGCGTTCGGGCCTCTCTCGGTCCTTCCATCAGCTCAAGCTTCGTCCTGCGCCAGCGGTGAATTCATGGTGCTCCATAGCATCTGCACATGCCTTAAAGGTACCTATGTCACCCTTAGGAACCCGGATGCTTGCAGTGCGTTTCTCCCCGTTCAGTGCATGCCGCACAGTCCGTTGATTCTCCCCTACTAGTAGACGTCGAAAGGGACACGTGTCATGCGACGCCCGTATGTCTCGTCCGTCTTTAAGCTGCGCACGCTCTGCCCCGAGCGCCTGGAGGCAGTGGGCCAGGAGGCGATCGATCTGTCGGGGAAGGTGGAGCCCTACGTGCGCACGCTCATCGACGGACCCCAGCTGCGCTGTTTGTATGAATACGAATATCCGGGAGGCCGCCGTATTCAGACACCTTTTCCTGAGGGCACAAAAGGCGTCTTTTACTACTATAGTCCCGCAGAGGGGCCCGAACTCTATGCGGGGGTGCGCTTCCGGATTTGCGAGAGCGCGGCGGAGTTCAAGAGTGGCCGAGACCTGCTGGGCACGCATGGCGACGTGTGGGGCCCGAAGGTGCTGGAGCTGGTCAAACATAATAAACTTAAAGCCTTGCTGGCACTCTCCCGCGCGGACCAGCTGATCAGCGAGGCACTCATCGCTGATATCGACAAATTGGACATCGCGAACAAAACTGGACGATACCAGGTCCACCTGTCGGACTCGTTTTATCTAGATCTCGCCCACCAAAAGCATCACCTTACGTACGTTACGCGCGCGAAGGTGGTCCGGCTGCTCTTTCCGCGGAAAGCATTCGCGGTGGGGACCGGTGGTACCTTCTTTCCATTGACGGGTCAGGCATTCCATCTTCGCGTCCACGCTCTCGTGCTGATCCCGCTCTCTGTAGGCACCATCAAGGTCCGGTTTGAACTCTCCACTCTCCGCGAACACAAAAAGCGCGGGCCGACACTCGTTGTCCGTGTGCTCGATGTCGTTGACCCTATTGCTGTGCTTCCGGGCTACGACACGGTCCCCCTCCCCCTGTGCCTGTCCCGGGCACTCTCTTACAACGAATGCTTTATGGACGGCTCTGTGCGCTGGCCATCCCACTACAGCGCCAGCCGATGGCGGAGGACCTTCTCGCGCTCGCAAAGATGACGTGGGCGTGATGCAGCGTGCGCGAGGATTATTCATGCTGGCTGCTGACGCGAGTTATTGCGCGAATCTGTCTTTAGATACTGTTACGCCCCGCGCAGTCTCTGGGCAGCGGCCTTCGTCCATACGGATCGGTCTAGCAAGTCGGGCCCAACATAGTGCGACGCGATCCCTGGAGATAGTAGGATGGGCTGCGAGGACGAACGACTCGGAGCCGATGTTGAAGATCTCCATGAGAGATTGGCAGCGTCCTCCTCGCGCGTTGCTGCCCGTTGCGAAATGGGCATACTACCCACTTCGATGACTCGATCGACAAGTAATTTCGGATGCGATTTATCTGTACATCTGCTCATTAAACGCTTTCCAATTCGTGTTATGAAACTTGGTGTGTGCTGGTACAAGGCGTTCCTGTAAGGTCCACCCGCGAGTACACTAGCGTTGGGGTCGCTAGCCATGCGTGGTCTTCGCAAGGTAAGCGATACGGATAGCAGACCTCCGATACCGTTGATACATCGAGCGTACAAATAGATTCATGATTCATCGAGGTCGGCGCTGCTTACCTTGTTGATGCAGATCATATCCACCCAGCCGAGACTACGTCCGTGGTTGAGCGTAAGTCGACGAGCTTTTGATATCCTTCTGGCTTCTCGCCGAGGAATGTCTCCGTCTACTGAATCTATCTTGTGGACAGTAAACGAAACCAAGTGCGAAGTGTAAGCATAAGTATTGCGTTGATTATGACTCGCTCGATGCACCTTCCGAAACGTTGTCAATTAGCGGCCTGCATTCTCCTGTGCTGCCAACACGCATGGATGTGCGGTCACACTGCAGTCATTCTTTACGATCCCACACCGGCGCCGCCACCCTCTCCGTCGCCGCGCCCTGCGCAGTGGCCTGAGCCCATGGGGATCGGTCTCCTGTCGATTGCTTCCGGAATGACGGGTTCCGTGTATGCACCTCGTACAACGGCCGGTACTACAAGAGCGCCACTGCCAGTCGTTATCCACACATGTGCACTATATATGAAGTATATAAATATGCTCTAAGTGGCTAAATATCTACATTCTCAGCCTATGCCTCTAAGGATGCACTCGATGTGTCGAAGGCGGAAGATAGGGCGCAAGCATGGGCCGCCCGCTGCGCATCGCGAATCGCATCGATCCAGGGAGAAGCCGTATGACGGTCTCTGCGGCGGGGTTCTGTCGACGTCTGGAGTAGAAACAACAAACCGTAGTACATCCTTTTGCTAGTAGCCTAGTAAGTAGCTTGTCATAAAAAACGCATCACGCGCCTCTCTCCCAAAGTCGATCTGGGCACATATGTACGCGTCGAATATAAACCCATAACGTGAATGGTAGAGTGCGAAGCAGGTCAAGTTGGCGAAAGGAGCGAGAGGGACGCGAGCGCCGAGCGTGTCGAACACAAGTCGAAGTGGGTGACCTCCAGCGCGTCAAGTTACGCGACATTAACATTAGGGTGTTTCACGATAGATTAAGTTGGCCCAACTTGGGTCACAACTTGGGTCACAACTTGGATCAAGTTGGGATTCAAGTCGGGACTTCAAGTTGGATCAAATTTTCGAGTTGGACGGCAAATCGTGCTCTGGACCACGATTTGCACGTCGACTTGAGTCCCAACTTTGCCCTCCAACTCAGTCTTCCAACTTACCATCTGTTCTCTCACCGACGACATTCGTGAGAAGAATTTCCGAAATGGGAAGAACCAAGCGCGCCACCGCCATCGTCCCACCACCACCACCATCTACTGCCACACCTCCCTCCGAGCCAGATCCCCCTCCTGCCTCTTCTACACGCCCTCCCAAGATTGAATGGTCAAAGAATCCTGACTGGACCTGGTCCCTGATCGCCTATCTAACCACTCATTCCTCGTTCCGTACCAAGCTTTTCTCAGATTCCACTGCGGATGCTACAAAAAATGGACGAGCAAAAGTTGTCGGGAAGGAAGGGAAAAATCAGATGTATGGCACCCTGGCTAAGGCGCTCTTTGGAGAAATGCCGGGCCAGATGGAATTCTACGCGTTAGATTCAAAAAGGTTTGCCGTCTCAGTAGAGACGCGTCTTCGGAGGTAGGTTCTTTTGTTGGACTTATAGCTATCATCTAACATTTTCCAGGTTAAAAAGCGAATACTCGAAGCATTTGAAAGAGCTAGGAAGCACTGGAGCGGGTCTATCCCCAGAAGACGTTACCCCAGGCTCTGAACTCGCAAATCTGGTCGGTGAGTAAATTTTTTAGAAGATGATTCAGTACATTCGTGTCTCATCCATTTGATATAGACAGGATCTGTTCTACCTGGCCATGGTGGAAGGAACTTCATTCCTTCTGGCGTGAGCTCCCAAATTACAACCCCATTTCCGTCACCACCTCCACTCCTGGCCTTGATCATGCCGCCGAAGCATCTGCATTGTTCGATGAAAACCCTCCCTCGGACAGAGAGCCTAGCCCACTTCACAACGATTTGGATCAAGATGGACATCAAGCAGATGCCGGCATCAACAGTGATTTGGATGGAGAAAAGGGAAATGAAGAAGAGGACGATGAAGAGGAAGATCAACTCGTATCTGATGTATGTTCAGCTTGATTCTATTATGTACTTGACTGATGATTTACCTTTAGTGGGCCCCCTCTCCACCGCCTCCTGTAAACATTCCACTCCCTGCTGTAGAGGCTCCTAAACCGATACCACCCCCTGTGAAGTCAACGCGCACAAAAGCTCCTAAGGGCATCCAAGATTCAAAGCCAGCAGCCTCTCTTGGGGCCGTGATGCAGGCCTTGCGAAGGCGAATGCTAGTGTTTCCAAACAGGTGCCCAAAACAACCCCTCTCGAACGATTCAATGAAAACCGCACCAACGAAACTGCGCGCCTTGCTCGTAAGCATGAGATGGACCATGAGCTCAAGCTGATAAATGCGAAGAACAAACGGTACAAGTACGAATACAAGTATGGTGCACCTCAACGAGTGGCCGAAGTCCAACAACGAGCGGCTGAAGTCCAACTTCGAGCTGCTGAGGCAGATCGCCAGGCGCGTATTGAAGAGATGAAGCTTCGTGTCGAGCTTGCACGCATTCAAGCTGGTGCAGCATCTGCGATTCCAATCCAACGAGCACCTCTCACCGCCTTCAATGCTGATGAAGTTGTGATAGAATCTGGATTCACGGCGGAGTCTGGCTTTACCACGGCACCTGCTTTTACAGCGTCTCTTCAAAATGGCAGCTACAATTCAGATGATGTGATGTACCCTGCTAGTTCTTCAAGTTCAATGGATGCCTATTCTTATCCTAATATGTATGATGCGTAGCTAGAGTATATAGTCTATGTGCTCCGAATTAAATAAATCCTGTTTTAATTGTTCACGCATTCTTTGACCCCGTGTTTCTCTTGCAGCCTCTGCTATGATATCATTCTCTGTTATAACCCCAAGATTAACTTCACGACCATCCTCCATAAGCTCTTGAACAAATTCAGGGTCTTCGCTACCATTTTCGATAATGAAAACAAGAGTATGGAGAACAATACATGCCTTGATCCATGCGACTGCTCTCGCATGGTCAACTGCATCATCAATCTGTTGACGGAGACCACGTAGAGAGCAAACACGACCTTTTATGTATCCCATCGCATGCTCAGATTTCACGCGGACCTATATGATCACTGTTATTGGTAAAATCATAGAATAGCAAGGAGATGGTTTATGTACCCGGGACAAATGATAATTAAACTTCTTGTTTTCCGGCAAATTTGAGAGCGGTTTCTTATAAGGGGTGACACACCAAGAATCGAGTGCATATGCAGAATCTGCCCAAATCCACTGACCATCTTCGAAGAGATATGGACTATTGGCATATGTACGGGATGCACGGAAGACAGTGGCATCATGGGCGCTACCACAGTGGCCAACAACGTAATCGATGATGCGAAGATTGGGGAGAGTGATAAGCTTTTCTATCGAAGTAAGCCTCCCCATGGTACCCGGGCTTCTCGAAAAGCGGAATCAGTGTTCCATCAACCATGCAAAATCCATCGCGCCATGCAGGACATGACATCTCCTCAACCCAAGCCTTTGCTTCTTCTTTCTCCTCCTCTGTGGGCCATCGAATAACAGAGTCATGTAGAGCCAATAACGCGATGATTACACGCCGAGTTGCTTTTACAACCATCCCTGCACTAACACCGGCCCACTGCGCAACAGCCTCCACCGAGGCCGCATTTCCATCATGTCCGAAACGAAAAAGCGCAATAGCGAGCTGGACGTCAATCGGGAATTGCACCCGGTGTGATTTATTGGTGAAAACGGGGTGATTTTCGATGCGACAGACAAGTGCATCAAATGAGGAAGGGAGGACACGGAGATTGCGACGGAAGCGTTTGGGATGATCTGTCTTGTATTCCACGAGGACGAGGTATAGTTGGGATTGTTTAGGGATTGGCTTGTTGTGATTGAGAATGCGGGTTGCAAGTATGGCATCGAGGAGGTTGGAATAGTGAGTCATGTTTGCATAGTAGGCTTCATCCTCTGAGTCTGTGGTACTGCTGCTGGAATCATCCATTCCATCTGATTCAGATGACGAGGATGAGGACGATGAGCTGGAGGAAGAGTAGCTGGAGGAGCTGGAGGAACTGGAGGAAGAATTTGAGTGATCATCGCTCAAAGCAGTGGCTTCGATGTCGTCGAGATCGTCGAGAAAGTCGGCGTCGGTCTCGAGATTTTTCAAGTATAGCTTTGCTTCTTCATCAGAAGCAAGGAGAATCGCACGTATGAATGCCTGGCGTTCTGAAAGAGTGGGCATGGTCTGCCAGTATATGGATGATGGAAGTAGGGGGGAAAGAGGAATATATTTTATTTGGGGGGCCAGGTACCCTATATCTGACGTGCTAAGTTGGTACTCGAAGTCGTACATAGGTCAAATATAGGTCTGGGTGTTTCACAATAGAATCCTCAACTTGAGCGTGCAACTTGGTCAAGTTGAGCTCAAGTTGGACACCAAGTTGGGGTCAATTTGCAGGTCAAGTTGAAGCCAAGTTGGGTCAACTTATGCTATCGTGAAACACCCTATTGACATGTCACGATCACCTTTCTTTCCACAACCTGAACATCGACTTGACATCGACCGCCGTTCTTGTGATAGCAAGTTCCAACAATTTATTGATGTGTCTTTGAGTACCCTTGTTCTTATTCTCTGTTATATTATATCCTCTCAACCATTCTTACATAGCATTCACCCCGGCCCTAAAAATCCTTGCGCCTTTCGAGCTATTTCTAGGATACCACCAACCCGAACAACCTCCGCCGCCACATGCTCAGCGTTCCGAAATGCCAGCACCACATTGCCCCTCGCGATTCATACAATAACATACATACATACATCAAAACCAAGTCCAGAAACCGAACTACACAGCAAGGAAAATTCTACACAAACGACACACTTTGCCCACACGAATAAAATAAAGGAAGTCCGACGTCAACCGCGCATCATCACCATCCCCAAGAACCCGCCCACCCCGCGCCCGGGTCACAGCAGCCGATTCGCCCCGCCCCCCACCCCGCGCGCCATCCGCAGCAGCACCATGTTTGCCGACAGACTCGAAAACTAGCCCACACCCGATCAGAAGTTAGCACGCGGCACACCGACGACAGGAAGCAAGGAAGCAAGCAAGGAAACAAGCGAAGAAGGGAGGAGGGAAGCAAGCAAGAAAGCAAGCAAGCAAGGAACGAAAGAAGGAGGAAGGAAGCAAGGAAGGAGGAAAAGACGCACCCCGTTCCCCACGAACACCTCCGCGCGCACCGCAAGCGCCATGTCCACCGCCACACCTACACCCTGCTCCTCCCTCGACAGCCCCGCAAACGCGCCATCCCCCTCCCGCACCTGCCCCGCGCCGGCTCCGCGCCCCCATCCCACTGGTAGGCCCCATTCCGCCCAGCGCCACAAATCCGCAAGCACGCCCGCGCCCCAGTTCGGCTGCGCGTTGGCGTCGGGGTCGGGGTTAGGACGCGCGTTGTAATTGGAATTGGGGTTAGGAACGGGAGAGGCCAGACGGGGATGCGCAGCCGCCAGGTCCGGCGTCGCCACCACACTTGCCCACCCGTCCGCGAGCAGCGCCCCGCGCAGCGCGTCGACGAACGCGGGCCACCCGTTCGTGAGGACGTACACGTGCCGCAGCCTCCACTCCTGCCGCGCATGCGCGGTGGTGGTGGAGAGAGTGTTGTTGTGCGATACAGAATCCAGATGCAAGGAAGGCGAATTGGAAGTCAACGTCGACGTTTTGTTCACCTCGTCCTCGTCCTCGTACTCCGCGCGCACGGCGCGGAGCCTCCGCACGACCTGCTCGATCGACGGGAGGCAGTGCTCCAGATAATACCTCTCGCTTTCCTTCTCCCTTTCCTCTTCCCCCCTCTCGCCATTGCCACCCGCATCCTCCTCGCCCGCCTCTGCACCCCCGCGCGTCCGGACCGGATCAAACTTGTCAGCAAGCACCGCGTTCACGCCGAGGTACGGCGCGCCCCAGCGCGCGAGGCGCACGCAGTGCCGCCCGTAGTCGCCGCGGCGCAGGTGCAGCGCAAGCACTCCGGGGAGCATGCTGTTGTCTGCGCTATTCGCCTTCTGCTCCTGCTCGTCCTTGCGGTTTTCGTCTTTACCTGCTTCTAGATGGGTGGTATTGCGCGCCAGACGCGGGCTGTTCTCCGAGTTGATGTTTGTGTTTGTGGCTGAGTTTGAGTTCATGTCTGTGTCATCAGGCAGAAGCGCCCCAAACGCCCCCCGCACGCTCCGCTTCACCGCACGGTCCACGAGCGGCGCCCACGCGAACCCCCTCATTACCGGCGACGCCAGCACCTCGCCCAACACTGGCCCGATCCGCTCTTGCACGCCGAAGAACCTGCGTACAAAAAAAAACCCCAGTTAGCAATGCACAGCACGATACACACCCCACGCACGCACGGACGCACGGACGCACGACACCATCCGTCCGAACGTGGGCGGGCGGGCGGGCGATTGTAGGTGGGCGAATGTGGGCGGGCCATCGTGGGTGCGCGGACAAGAAACAAAACAAAACGAAACGGAAACTCACTCAGCATCAAACACCCTCCGCGCCCCGCGCGCGCGCGCAGGGTCCTCGCGCACCACGACGCACCGCGCGCCGCGGACGTCCGGCGCTTGCAGGCGCCGCGCGAACCACGCGAGGATCGCGCGCCCGTCGGCGGGCGGGCCCGGCGCGGGGTGCGGGTACGTGTACGTGTACGGCGCGCGTTTGCCCGCATCGGGGTTTAGGGTAGGGACGGACGCGTTTGCAGCCACAGCGGCTTCGTGCGTGCGCAGGCGGGGTGGCGTCAACACGCGTTCTCCAGCCAGGGAAGGATGCGGCACATACCATGATCGTCCACATCCGGCGCGGCGAGCCCATACACCACCTCCACGACCTCGCTCGGCGCGCAGACGTGCTCGAAATACGCCGCCGACACCGCGCGCCGCGTCCGCGTCGCATTACCCGCATCCGTATCCGTATCCTTGGTACTGGCGGGATCACCGTCGTCGACGCCGGCAGCGCCCGCGAGGACGCCGCCGACGAACGCGCTGAGCGGGACGCGCGTCGGTCGGAGGGCGAAGTCGTAGAGCGTGTACGGGAGGGGGAGGCGCGACCAGGTGTACGGCTCGAAGACGGGCGTGCGCGCGGAGGCGGTGAGCGTGAGGTGTGTGGTGAGGATGCTGTGTGTTCGAGGTTGGTGGGTATATGCGCCAACGGGGGGTGGATGAGTAGGATGAATGAGTAGCGAGAGAGGGACGCACGCTTCCTGCAGGACGTTGTTCAGGCCGTGCCCCAGACGTGGTCCGGGAAGCGCAGGTACGTCTCCTGTACCTCGCCATCCGCTGGGGGCGTACTCCGCACGCCCCTCTCCGCGCCGGATATCCGTGTGTGCGTCGAGCGCCAGTGGTGTTGCGGAAGCGCCCTCTCCTGCTGCCAGACGTCCGCGTACGACGGCGGCACGCCGCCGTACAGGAGCACGAGGGCGAGCAGCAGCGGGGGCACCAGCAGCACCGCATACACCACCGCTCTTAGGCGGAGCCTCGGGCGGCGCAGGTGCGGCAGGCGGTGCGGGCCCGGCAGCCAGGCGGCGGGGGCGGAGGGCGACGGCGGCGATAGAGAGAGGCGCAGGGGCACGGCGGGGAGGGCGACGGTGACGCCGAGGCGGTGGCGCAGCTGCAGCTGTATGCGCAGCGCGAGCGCGGACACGGCGCGCGGCCAGTGCCGCTGCGCGGGGGCGGGCGGGGGGTAGGCATAGTGCGGTTTCGTCGCCAGGGGGAGGGGGTCGCGGCTGGGGTAGGGGGGCAGTCTGCGGCCATTCTGTGGGGGCGAGGAGGAAGGAGGGGGCAGCGTCGATGCTGCGAGCCCAATGGTAGCTCGTTGCCTGCCTGCCACACCCCAGCCGATCGGCGTATCTGACGTCACTCGAAGCGTCTGCATTTAGGTTGGAGAGGCCTATATAAAGCATATCCCAGACAGCGGCATCCGGCGCTGTCGCCATCCGCGATGCGCAGCGGGCGGCTCATGCGGGTGCCGTGCGCCCTATCTTCCGCCTTCGATGCATCGATACCAGATAGAGTCGTAGGCCGAGAATGTAGGCATCTAGCCACTCGATATATCCCATCAGAGTATGCTTGTACTACTTCAAATATAGCGCACATGCGTGGATAACGACTGGCAGTGGCACCATTGGTGTGCTGTTTATATTAGGAGGTGCATGCACCGGCCACGCCTTATAAATCATGGAGCCTTCACGCAACTCGCAATATATACTGAACGGCATCGCTTTACCCAATGCAAATAGGTCTCCATGTATGACGGACGTTGACAAGTAAGCCCTACACACTCAACTATCATGGAGTAACGATAAACGCAGGGTAAATGCCATGGAACTCCTCGTTGAGGATGACAGTATGTATTCATATTCATTTGGTGTGTCCTGTCAAACGTTCGAGCTGCTTCCGGGATCTTGCCAGCCCAGGCGTGCATGCGTGGCCCTGATGTGCCAGTTCGTTTTCGTTCCTAGGCAAGTCCATCGTTGTTCGATTGCAAAAGCCACCAGTCCATCCATCTTTGTTTCGCTGTCATAGGAAAGTGTGATCGATTACAATGTGCGAAAAGAATGACTGCAGTCTGACCGCGCATCTGACGAATGCGTACGCGTTGGCAGCACAGAGTAATGCATGCCCCTAGTCAACGACGCTTGGAAGGTGCACTGAGTGAGTCATGGTCAACGCAGTACTAATGCTTACACTCTGTTTCGAATCCTTTTCGAATTCTTACCATCCACAAGATGGATTCAGTAGACCAAGACGTCCCTCGCGCGGCGAGAAGCCAGAAGGACACCGAAAGCTCGTCGACTTGAGCAAGACTGCTACGCTCCACGGACCACCACGCACGCACTCTCGGTTGGGTGGACACGATCGGTATCAGAAAGGCAAGCAGCGCCGAGTGCGATGACATCTACTTGTACGCTCGATGTATCAATGGTATCGGAGGTCCGCTATCCGTATCGCTTACCTTGCGAAGACAATGCATGGCTAACGACCCCAGCGCTATTGTGGACCTTACAGGAACATCTTGTACCAGCACACATCAAGTTCTATAACACGAATTGGAGAGTGTTTAATAAGCACAGATGTACAGATCAATCGCATTCGAAAATATTTGTCGATCAAGTCATCGAAGTGGTTAGCATACTCATTTCGCAACGGGCAGCAACGCGTCGTCCTCCGCCAATCTCTCATGGAGATCTTCAATATCGGCCGGTTTGTCCTCGCGGCCCATCCTACTGTCTCCAGGGATCGCGTCACAGTACGATGGGTCCAATTCGCTAGACCAATCCCTACGGGCGAAGGCCGCTGCCCAGAGGCTGCGCGGGGCGTAACCGTATCTAGAGACAGCCGGCATTCGCGCAATAACGCGCGTCAGCAGGGAGCATGAATAATCCTCGCGCACGCTCCATCACGCCCACGTCGTCTTTGCAAGCGCGAGAAGGTCCTCCGCCATCGGCTGGAGCTTCAGCGGGATGGCCAGCGCACAGAGCCGTCCGCGAAACATTCGCTGCAAGAGCGTGCCCGGGACAGGCACAGGGGGCACCCCGTCATAGCGCGGATCCTCAGCGATAGGGTCAATGATATCGAGCACGCGGATGACAAGTGTGGGCCCGAGCGCTTTGTGTTCAGGGAGGCTGGAGAGTTCGAACTGAGCTTTGACAGAGCCTACAAAGCGCGAGATCAGTACGCGAGCGCGGACGCGAGGAGGATGGAATGCCTCACCCGTCAGTGGAAAGAAGTTCGGCGTGGAGCAAAACACTTGCTGCGGAAAGACCAGCCGGACCGCCTTTGTGCGTGTGACATACATGATTTTTTGCTTTGATTTTGCGAGATTGAGGTCGAACGGGTCGGAGAGGAGATACTGGTATTGTTTCATGTTCCATAAGCCGTCCAATCTATCGAGATCGTCGATGAGCGCCTCGTCTACCAGCTGCTCTGCGCGGCACAATGCTAGAAATCCTTTGTTGACTTTATACTTGACCAGCTCCAGCACCTTGGGGCCCCACACGTTGCCGCGCACGCCCAGCAGGTCCCGGCCGCGCGCGAACTCCGCCGCGCTCTCGCAGATCCGGAAATGCACCCCCGCACAGAGTTCGGGCCCATCCGCGGGACTATGAAAATAAAAGAACCCTCGCGTGCCCTCAGGATAAGGTGTCAGGACATAGTGCCCTCGCGCGCCACGGACATATTCATATGCACACCGAGGCTCGTGTCCGTTGATGAGGGTGGGCGCGCAGGGCCATGCCTTCCCCGACAAATCAATAATCTCCTGGCCCACGGCCGACAGTCGCTCAGAGCGCAGCGTGCGCAGCTCGAAAGTAGACGCGATATGCGGGCCTTGCGGACATCCTGGGCGTTGCTTTCGGTTCTCCACTTTCGACGTCTTGGGGAGAATCAACAAACTGTGCTGCATACGCTTGACGTGTGGGAGAAACATACCGCAAGCATCCTGGTTCCTAAGGGTAATGTAGGTACCCCTAAGGTATGTGCAGATTCTATGGGGCGCCATGGATTCAGCGCTGGCGCAGGACGACGATAGAGCTGGCGGAAGGGCCGGTAGAGGCCAGAACGCAATCGCTGCAAGCTAAGCATAGTTTCTGTTGCGTTTGGGCCGGGTGAAGTTCGCTGGGATGGGATTATCGATGGCAGATGGATGTACGCTCACTACCTGACTACGCGTACTGCGTCCTAACTAGCTTCGGGATGTGAAAGAACGTGTGCCCTGGAGACGGTGAGCGGGCGGTGGAGGATTTGTTCAAAGGCGAACGTCGAACGAGTAATCACCTTGTGACCGTAATGATTGCACACGTGATTTCTACTCTAGCAATTGAATGCGAACCTGATGCGAACCCATTCCCAACCCATTCCCTGCCTATTCCTCGCCCAGGTATTGGCGCTCCCGTCCGCTTCGCTCCTTTCACACACTCGGCCTGCTGAATGTCGCCCATCCGAATTCCCGGAGCACAAGCCGACCCGTTTCCGTTCCGCCTTCTCTCCGGCTTTCGGGCCTTCCGCCATCCCTCGCACCGTCCCTTCCCTGGCGAGCGTCAGCCTTCAGATCGCACGGATAAGTCGAGAGCCGTGCTCCATGGGCATCGCAGGGCGCACGCGCCACGCAGCATGGACAGCGCGGAGCTCCCCAGTGTGTGGATTCTCGCCTCCGCTCAGCATCGCACTTACACCAATAAGCTAAGCCACCGGGCGGCGCAGCGACGATAGGATGATAGACTGACAGCCTCATCCAAGCAGCACCGACAGCGCGCATTGGCTCCCAGGTATGTGGTTCTCCCCTCCTCTCAGCGTCACGCTTATAGCAGTCAGGTAGACAACACGGCGGCGCCGCGACATCACTACCACAGACAACAACTCTGGCCATGCGCCAAGCGCACGATATTCGGACACCGGAGCCGCGGAGCGTAGTCAGCAACGAGACGACGTTGGATACGCGACGCGGCGTGGCTTTGACGACAACGACTCGACTCTAGAGAGGGTAGGGGACGAGAGTACACAGCTGCGGGACAACTTCAACGAGCGCTGAATTTACCAGCCGCGCTTCCAGAGCGACACACAAAGACCACGCCGGCGAAATCTGGACGATATCGGCGCACATCGCACGAGCGTCAGACTTCTAATCGTACGGATCGTGGTCCATGGGTACTACAGCGCGCAGGAGCGAATCAGCGCGGAGCTCCCATGTATGTGGATCTCAATGTCACGCCCGCAGCAGTAAGCCCAGGCAAATCGGCGGCGCAGCGATCACACTACTGCAACAACGGCAAGGGACACAGGCGCATAATTCGCAACCAAACGACGACGCGAGGATATGCAATAGACGACTCGCGGCGTGGCTTGGACGACAGCGGCTCGACTCGCGAGGGGGTAGGGGACGAGAGCAACCTTGCTCAGCTGCGCGAAAATCAGTGAGAGCTACCTTGTCTGCACCGCAGAGGACTTACAGCCTGAAAACCAGTAGCACCGTTTTTGGCCAGCGTCGATAAGATGCACTGCCCTTGAAGTCAACGCGCGCCGCCTTCTGCGGCATGCAGACGAGTCGGCAGAGGGCCCGCGGGATGGAGCCTCGTCCTGGCCCACGAACGACGACGCGAACAGCTCGGTAGCACGAGGACGGCGGTGACGGGCTGAAGGTCAAGGAGCCGATGGGATGAATGCGAGAACGGCATCCTTGCTGCCTCGGGATATGGGTGAGTACGGACATTAGAATGTTCATAGCATCTATTTACCATCGCTTTGAACCAGCATCGAGGCTGGCTGACCCAATCGCGCAAGGCCACGTATCGCGCGCAATCGACGATGACGAAAGGCCTTTCAGGCGGCGGTGAGTAATATCATTGCCGCAGCGACGAGCAGCAACCTACTCACTACGTGTTTTAGATGAGCATGACACGAACGGCTCGGCGCGATGTCTGAACACTCGCCCTTCTGTACATTTACCATCGAGGATGACGACAACGGGCCCCAAGTCGATGCGCCGCCTTTGTGTACCATCCAGACGTAGTAGCGGAGGGTCTGCGGGAGCTCGCCTTGTCGTGGCGCGTGAACGACGACGCGAACAGCTGGGCATCCGAAGATTCGCCCATCTGCACTTGGCAACGAGAACGACGACAACAGGCGGAAGGACCTATCAAGGAGCCGATGGATGGGATGAATGCGATTGCTTCCTCGGGATACGGGTGAGTATGTTTATCAGATCGTTCATGATTTTGACTTACCCTGGATATATCCAGCACCGAGGCTTGCTGACCCAGTTGCGCAAGGGCACCGCACATAATTGGCGACGACGAAACCGGCTGGCAGGCGCTGTGGGCGGCGGTCAGCAATATCACGGCTGTAGAGACGAGTGGCAGCAGGCTACTCACTACGCGTTCCAGGTGAGCGCCGGAGCGCGAATGGCTATCCGCTGCGGGAGGCCTATGGTAGTGCGGTGCGTATGTCTGGCTGGAGGGCAGGCTCACCTCGTCTCACAGATCCCCGCTGTGCGCCGCTATTCCGTACTGGTGCGCGAAAGGGTATGTGACGCTGTGCACAGCCCGGCTATGAACGGCGGCGTGCTGTTGGGCAGCGCTTTAGGTATCAGATTTATCACTTGAAACACACTTCTAGGACGACGGATGACATCGCCATCGACGAGCGGAGGTGCTGACCAGATTCAGCAGACCGTTGATCTCGGCGGGATAGAGCGAGAGAAGAGTGAAGACTAAGAGAGGAGAGGAAAGCAGAGGAGAGCGGAATGAGGGAATGACTGAGATATCCGTAGTCTTATATACTGCTTTGGTCGATGTGTACGTACTTCGAACGAAAATGGTGGCATCGGAAACATCTCGTCCAGGGTCCGCGTGCGCTAAGCGAATCTCGATCTGCATCTCCTCCTCCGTTTTCTCATCTGCGTCCGTTGCTTATCCTTGCCTGTGTCTTGTAAGCCATCCCTGTTGTCAATAGGAAAGCTCATATCCCATTTAATAACAACTAGAATCCAGAAAAGCAAGCTCGTTGTTGTGTTTTCATCAAGTGTGTTGATGAGTGTGAATAACGAAGTTTATGTTTCTACGTTTGCAAAATTGTGAACCTCATCTGTTCAGCGGCCAAGCAAGGGCGATACCCACCCACCCAGCGATTTTGACCCCGGTAAGAACCATTCCTATGTCGTAAAATCAAGGGAAATGGCACTAGATTGCTTATTCCATGCAATGCTCCGAACCCAAGCATCCAGCAAATGCATCGATTTGCAGGCGGAAAGTTGAAGCGCGCCATCTTCGCTGGCAACGCACCCGAGAGGACCCTTGATGGCACTAATAACGGGGTTTGACGTGGGTTTTTCAGGTCCCCGTGCGATGCGCAATGGACTGGAAATGCGAAACGGGGTGGGAGGAGTGGATCATGCTCGGTACGGGTATCCTTGGCTGGCCTAACCTTGACGCTCCAAATTTCTTGCGTACAATAGAGTGCTATTGGGGCTATGTATTACTACACGTTTGAGGCGTCCATATGTAATTAGAAGAGAGCAGCGGACGCGCTCCCAGATTAAATCTTGATGCCGCCGTTGTCGCATCGTACATGCCGCCGCATCGCGCTGCGCGGTCGCAAAAATAAAGAGAAACATTAATACAATACTGTAAACGTGTATGTAGTACACAGCCCTGATATAAGATAGATACGTTTTCTGCATTTCAAATGGTGGATTGGGAGAGGAGAAGCGCGTTGTTATCAAAGAGCTTAATATCTGAATGCGTGTCTCTGTATTCAACTGTAATTCCCAATTTATAAAACATTAGGTATATTAAATTATGCGGCCGTCTTCTTATGTGTACCACAAATGTACCAGTGCGCAATCTTGAGAGCATGCGTACTGTGCCACATACGGGCGCCTAAAATGGTGGCAGTGCAGACTGCGTGCCAGTGCGGCGTTTAACCTCGTTCGTTGGCGGCGACAAGTTACCGACTGCTTCCTCTGCTTCAACCCATATCGAAGGACAAACATAACAGTTATATTTGACGACCATTTTGTGTTGTAGAATACCAGACCCCATAATTAACTCAATGATGTGCAAAAAATCGTGTACTCTGTGGTTAGTTTCAAGCGCGCGCCTTCACACCCGCTGGATATGCTGTAAAAGTCTTTTTTACATCGTGATCTCTTTGTACATTCTCTTTTGTGCAGAGCTCGAGAGGTGGGAAGCAGTATATTGCGACTCCGGCACAATGATGGAGCATACAGACGCGAGATGATTGATGTCATGTCAAGCCGCTCGCAATGCTTCAACCCTACATGTACACTCAATATTTGAATGTAAATACGCTCTAGGAAAGGAGTAAAGAAATCTCATTTCGTATGGTTGATACAGCAGTCTGCAGGGATATCTTGTACATAGCTTAAACTTTGATGACGTTGCCACTCGCGACTTGTGCTTCTAAAGATTCCACCTTCCGCAAAGTTACAGGCACGCACCAAATTACGTTTGCCGTACATAGCTCAAATTCTGATAACATGTCCGCTCGCAACGCTTCAACCCTGCTAGACTACTGTGTCTATTGTTCATACTGTTCTCATGCCAAATTGTCAGCCAGTAGCAAAGATTGAATTGGAATGTACACAAGGAATAGATCACCGGGCCTAAGTAGCAGTGTGAGAGAGTGCGAAGCCCTCGTTTACTTGTTACGTTTAGAATATTTTGTCAGTGGTAGCATATTGGCAATGCTTCTTATGACGTTAGCAAAAAGAAGCGGGTTTTTGGATCTATGGCGGTGATTTGGGGATGGAGACAACAATCTGCATACTGTTGTGTCCGTGATGCGACGGTTGTTAAATTATTGGCCTGATCGGACTCGGAGATATCTGCACTAGCTCTGCAGGATAGAATTTACGTTTGGGTGATATTACGGGACTATGTTACAAGGGAAGACTTGCTTCGGAGGAATAATATGGAATGAAATGGTTTTTGGGAGTAATTTGACTTGGAGAACTGTAGAGAAAAGAAATATACTGTGGCGGATAGAATGTTATTAGAATAATTAAGAAGCCGTTGAAATCTTGGATTGGAAAGGAGTGCAGACAGGTATGAGAAAGGTTTATCCCTGAGCACTGATTTTGCAGGGGTCGGGACCAGTAACTTTAGTTTGGGCCTAAGGTTCTGGATTTGCTGTGCATTCCAAAATTTAGCGATCGGAGAATTGGTGATGGGAGACGTGTGAGAATTGGTCCGGCTTGGCATTCTGTGAGTATAAGGGCTAGTTCGGCAACCATAATACGAGCGTATTATGATCATTGATGGCATTCGTATTATTCCCACATCACGCTCGTCACCGTCACCAGTGATGCATGTGATGCGTGAGTCTGTTCTAAAAGCGGAAGCCGCGCGGCAATCATCGGCAGCCATCACCGGATTTGACGCGGCCTGCCATGCAGCCAGCGCTCTGAAATAAATGGCCTGAGAGCATCTGCAGTAGCCTATTCCATTATTTTATTTAATGTAATAGTGATCAAGAAGAGCTCATACTGACTCAGGCTCCTAAACCAGCCTCTCGTATCGAGAATCCTTATCTTATCAAAAAACAAATAAGGATAAACAAAACTAAAGATGAGGAGTCTCGATAGAGAGGCTGGCACAACTTGGACTCGGTGATCCCGGGCATACCTATTGCACCTAATGTAGGGTTCATATTTAACATTTCAACATCGTTATTTTTTCGATGTGTCAGCACAAAGTTGAGTTCATCTTTAGCCTTTGGGCCAGTATATAGTCGAAGAATCAATACTTGTTAGCTTAGTTTTGGCAATAGAATTTAGTTTGAAGTCAAGAAATAGTAGTATGAGTTATTTGATTTAATGTTTCTATCTAGTATTAGGGTTTTTGAGCCCTCTGTAGACTACTAACATGGGATGTCAAATTGTTTGAAGCTTCTTTTTACTACTATTCAGCTTCCACTGAAGTTCAGAAAGAATGAGAAGAGCAAAATTTGAGCAGAATCACCCAGACAGAGGGAAACAGCCTGCTGGGTGACAATGACAAGGTCTGTGCTGTGGCAATTTCAGTTGAAAGTCCCGACCTTTTTCGATATTTCTAGTCTTCACTGATACATCTATCCAAAATTCAATGAAAAAGGGTAACAATACATTCATTGACGGGCATGAAGCAACTGCAAGTTAAGTTGCTCCAGTTAACTTTGTGACTTGTTTGCTGGCATGCCGAAGCTGATTGCGATTATTAATAAGCCTTATGTTACGCGTTACTAGGTATGCCCGGGATCACCGAGTCCAAGTTGTGCCAGCCTCTCTATCGAGACTCCTCATCTTTAGTTTTGTTTATCCTTATTTGTTTTTTGATAAGATAAGGATTCTCGATACGAGAGGCTGGTTTAGGAGCCTGATACTGACTAAGTATGCAGTTAATTGGCATTGAATTGCTATGACTTGGCTATTGGTGACAGGGCATATTTAGCATAATCAAGGCTTATTCAGTCGTTGTATGACTTAAATATTTTTGGATGTGCATCCTTGTGATACACATACTCAAATACTATAGAAACTAGAGTGTGCGCAATCAGTGCATTCAGTGCGCCAGCTGCGCTTGCAGTGCGCACTGTGCATGGTACTGCGCTGGCAGGCCGCGTCAAATCCGGTGATGGCTTGGTGATGGCTGCCGAATCCCGATGATGGCCGCTCGGCTTCCGCTTTTAGAACAGAATCACGCATCACAGGTGACGGTGACGAGTGTGATGTGGGAATAATCCGAATCTCATCAATAATCATAATACGCTGATAATACGCTCGTATTATGGTTGCCGAACTAGCCCTAAAGACTGGAGACTTTTCGATGGAATTCATACCATCCTAACCCGTCGTAATGCTATATTCTATCTCTGCCGCAGCCCTATCTACGATAGCGTCACCCTATTCCAGTGACTAGATATGTGAGTACTCTATTATGTATGTTGTTTTCCTGCACGATTCAAATTGTCTTTGGCTTTGATTGTGCATTTCTAATTCAAGCGCCCATGTGTAGCCTTCTGCTTCATACATCCATGTCGCTTCTGTAACTCTATGCAGATGTCTCTTTTTATGCTTGGATAGTGTAGTCGCCATGCTAATTTCTCCATCTCATTCAAATTCGATGTTTTGACTTTCCGTCACTTTATTGATACTTTATGGCTGTTATTTTTGCGTGCTGATCACACTTCAAAATCGATTTTTGGACGTCCCGCAAACCAACATATCTGTGAGTCAAACCCAATTTTTATATTTACATCTTGTATTCACGCGGCTTTTATATCAGTTCTCAAATCTAACTTGATTTTTCGAGTTCCCGTGGCCGTCGTTCTGTTGTGGGACATTCTTAATCACAGCGCAGAATGGCATGTAGTTGATTCTTAGTATATTGGCACTAATTAGGCAGCCCATATTTCGATTAGACTTTTGGATTTCCTGTGAGCACGGAAAACTGAGATGGTATGTGATTGATTTGGGCAGGTTCCAGGTTTATGTTGTTTCAGCACTGATTTTAGATCTAGATTTTCCGTGAGCAATGCTACGGTCTCGTACGTGGATTCGCTCTAGATTCGCTTTATTTGAATTTTGGCGGCTTATTTTAAATATAGATATTCGGACTTCCCGCGAGATCGCGTACGTGGTTTCTTATGTTCTCCACACCCTCTGGTCAGTGTTCCTAATTTGATTTGGGGTTTTTGCTTACCATGTAATTAACAGGAGATTGGAATTGTGTTTCACGCAGTGTGAGTGATCTTCATCGGAATAATTGAAAAAGACATCTGAATCCACTTGTTTCTTACAGATAAAAAATAACCGTGATTCCTTGAGTTCCATGTACAACGAGTTCGACGGACAGCTTGGCAAGGTCTTAAATCCATCACACGAGCTCAGCTGCAGACCGCAAGACTTCCCTTCGAAAAAAATCACTGCGCAAAGTGGATTGTAAGTTGGTCAGTTTCATTTTATTGAAAGCTATCTAATTGGAGTTATAGAGCAAGTGCGAATGGCCGCAAAACCTTTGCGCAAAGTGTTTCGTAAGTTGTTCATTTTTGTTTCATTGCAAACTATCTAATTAGAGTTACAGAGTACATACGGGACAAGCGAGTACGTACGTAGGGCCCGACTCTATGCTGGTGAGCGAGCACGTATGTAGGTAGATAGACGCGGGGTGCGGATAGCTTGCCCTTCGGGGTGGGCTAAACTCTGCGCGCATTATACCAGAACCCGATTGGACGGTGTGACCTACGCTCATTTCAGAAAACTTACCCCCGTTTAGGCAGTTTCAGCACACAAAACAGCCTGGATTAGCAGCAAAAACACTCCAGACGTCATCAGCACTCACCCCCACGTCATCTTTGCGAGCGAGAAGGTCCTCCGCCATCGGCTGGAGCTTCAGCGGGATGGCCAGCGCACATAGCCGTCCGCGAAACATTCGCTGCAAGAGCGTGCCCGGGACAGGCACAGGGGGCACCCCGTCATAGCGCGGATCCTCAGCGATAGGGTCAACGATATCGAGCACACGGATAACAAGTGTGGGCCCGAGCGCTTTGTGTTCAGGGAGGCTGGAGAGTTCGAACTGCGCTTTGAAAGAGCCTACAAAGCGCGAGATCAGTACGCGAGCGCGGACGCGAGGAGGATGGAATGCCTCACCCGTCAGTGGAAAGAAGTTCGGCGTGGAGCAAAACACTTGCTGCGGAAAGGCCAGCCGCACCGCCTTTGTGCGTGTGACATACATAATTTTTTGCTTTGATTTTGCGAGATTGAGGTCGAACGGGTCGGAGAGGAGATACTGGTATTGTTTCATGTTCCATAAGCCGTCCAATCTATCGAGATCGTCGATGAGCGCCTCGTCTATCAGCTGCTCTACGCGGCATAACGCTAGAAATCCTTTGTTGACTTTATACTTGATACCAAATGCAGATCATCGAAAGTCTCTTACGAGGTTAATCCTGTCCTGTCATCAATTAGCACTGGAGAGATTGAGACATACCGAGCACCGCCGACCAAAGATCCCACGAGAAAAGAGAGTATGCAGGTTCTGCAAGTCAGCAGTTGAATCTCCAGAACATGCCCTACTAGAGTGTGAGGCAAACTTGGAGATCAACGCTTTAAGAACCACGTTCACGAAAAAGCTAGCTGCTGAGGTCCCAGACTGGGGTCTTATACAAGCACTGAATCCGTTGAGCAAATTGCGGATACTCATTAACAATAGGGAAATTACATGGTTACTCGGAAAATTTACTTATGAAATCCTCCGTATTTTTGATGACACGCCGATTCTGGTCCCGGCTATGCCTCTGGATTGGTTGGTCAGTTTGCCAAGAAGTAGTACAGGTGGTGCAGGGATGGTCTCTTAATTTACCTTGGGCATGGGGGTCATATGGACGTCTAGGCGAAGAGCTGGAGGGACATTTCTGTATGATCAATGTGTTCTGGGTCCGGAGGCGAAGATACGTAGCTGGCATGTATCGGGATAACCTTCGGGACACAGCGGCCCAGGAGGGGCCAGTGCTGTGTATAATCTATCACTATCACTATCACGAGCTCCAGCACCTTGGGGCCCCACATGTTGCCGCGCATGCCCAGCAGGTCCCGGCCGCGCGCGAACTCCGCCGCGCTCTCGCAGATCCGGAAACGCACCCCTGCACAGAGTTCGGGCCCATCCGCGGGACTATGAAAATAAAAGAACCCTCGCGTGCCCTCAGGATAAGGTGTCAGGACATAGTGCCCGCGCGCGCCACATACATATTCATATGCACACCGAGGCTCGTGTCCGCTGATGAGGGTGGGCCCGCAGGGCCATGCCTTCCCCGACAAATCAATAATCTCCTGGCCCACGGCCGACAGTCGCTCAGAGCACAGCGTGCGCAGCTCGAAAGTAGGGGAGATATGCGGGCCTTGCGGACATCCTGGGCGTTGCTTTCGGTTCTCCACTTTCGATGTCTTGGGGAGAATCAACAAACTGTGCTGCATACGCTTGACGTGTGGGAGAAACATACCGCAAGCATCCTGGTTCCTAAGGGTACCTCTAAGGTATGTGCAGGTTCTATGGGGCACCATGGATTCAGCGCTGAAGCAGGTCGACGATAGAGCTGGCGGAAGGGCCGGTAGAGGCGAGAACGCACTCGCTGCAAGCTAAGCATAGTTTCTGTTGCGTTTGGGCCGGGTGAAGTTCGCTGGGATGGGATTATCGATGGCAGATGGATGTACGCTGAGTGCTCACTACTTGACTACGCGTACTGCGTCCTAACTAGCTTTGGGATGTGAAAGAACGTGTGCCCTGGAGACGGTGAGCGGGCGGTGGAGAATGTGGAGAATGTGTTCAAAGGCGAACGACGAACGTCGAACGAAGTAATTACCTTGTGACCGTGATGATTGAGCACGTGATTTTTACTCTTTTCGCGAAGTGCGTGACTGTTCGTCGCAATTGAATTCCCAACCCATTCCTTGCCTGAGAAGTTCCAATCCGCTGGCGTGACCTGGGTGACCTGTGACCTGCGACCTGGTGCCGGCCGAAGCAGCACCCCCCGAAACAATTACAGGCAAACAACATCTTATCGCATTCCTCATTTGTACCGCTCATTTACATTAGATGCTCATGCGCCTAGCTCCCTCCTTATGCTGCTCTTCTGGTGTTTTTTTCGTTTCTTTTCACTATGTAAACCATTACCTTGCATGAATCTAGTAACTATTGATAATAATTAGCAGCTAATAGAGCGAGGCCTTCTGAAAGATTATAAGCCTACACAGTTGTGCTTCAAATATGGTAAAAGCTCCTAAATCTGCTCTGGATTTGACGGAAATATACGGAAAGTTATTCCGTTGCCCTTGCCCAAATAATCCCCAGCCACTGCACATTTTTCAGCGCCATTTCTTGACCAAAGCTCCCATCATGCAGGAACCCAAAATCATTTCCCTCCCCGCTTTAAATCCTCGCCCAAGCAATTTTTCCACTCAGTGCTCGACCTGTGGGATGAATACTCTTGCGTCTCCGCAGCTGTGTACCTCCCCCAGCGAGATACGTAACTATGGCCGCTGGTTCCAAAAAGTAAGAATTTACTCCTTCTCTTTCTATTCTTCTATGATTAAAAAAAACAGTGCCTTAATCCTCAATTCCTTGGTGGCCCACTCCCATGCACTGGATTTATCTGGCATGGCAAGGAAACCTCTCTGGATAGCATCGACCCAGAAGTGCAAATTTACCTAGCATATCGCCGAAGCTTGGAACAAATTCCCCCAGGCCAAGTCATTCCTTGTGAGGCACCCAACTGCCGAACTGCAGCGAACACTGGGCCTAGAGCTGCAAATCGCCAGTGCCAGCGCTTTGCGATTTGTTGCTCCCAGTGTTGTCATGCTCGAGGAGGATGCAAGACAGCTTCTCACAAAATCAAAGGCGTTCCACCATCCCAAAATGATTCACAGGTACCTTGATAATGTTCTCAAGCTACTTCAGCATTTTTTACTGATATATTCTAGTCAACCAACTCCTTGGGTTCCTCTGCTCCGGTCTCGTTGGATACTCCTTCTCCCCCTATACCAACTCAAGCAGCCCCATCCTCCAGTACCCAAGTTCGAACCACATACGCACGCCCTCTTAATGAAGACTATGGAAGCGCCCATGAGGGCGCCCATATCCATATGGGGCGTGAGAAGCATGCTGAAAAGGTTAGCTTACAGGAACAAGCGCTTGTACAAGTGAACAACACTGTTCAGGTCCTCTTTTGGGCAAAGGTGAGTTGTGTCTGGCTGGGAATTTGGTGATATGGACACTTACTTTCTGTCAGAAAAATCAGGGCCCTATACGATGCAATCTGATCACTGCGCACCCAGGATTTTTCTACCCCGCTCAGCATCAATTTCTTATGGATGGCCTGGACAATCCCAAGTATATCTCATTCCTCGCTACCTCCCCATCAGTGGAATGGTTTGTTCAAGATGTTACTACCCCTATCCTGGTCAAAAAGGGTTCCCGAATTCTAATTCATCATACGTCACTTTCTGAGACAGACTGTTACCTCATTGACACTGAAAAGCAGCTTCTTCTTGATCAGTCTGGGTTGTATGGCCATGTCCCTCACAGTGAGCGTTTCGTCAGCGCTACTAGTGCATCCACACCCACCAGCCACAGCCAAGAGAACTCCTCAGCGCCTCCACCCCCTTTACCAGCATCCATTAGGTCCTTTTCTGCTTCATCTATTGGTGCTGATGCTGCGCCTTTATCCTTCCCTGTCAGCCGCCGCATTCTTCCTCTTCCATTCCCTAGGACTTTCGTCAAGGAGATGATTGAAGGCTTGAAACCCCTCATGGCTTTGGAAGGTGCGAGTGATGAGCAGCTTGCTGCTGCTTTCAAGGACGCCTTTCCTGATTGCAAGTATGGCAAAACCTCTGTCAAAACTGCCAAGAACATCTTCTGGAGGGCGTTAGAAATAGGTGGCCATTACATTATCCGAACCTATGTTGACTATGGGCACACCGACAAAGGCCTCTGGAAAAGATTCAAACAAAATATTGATTGTATGTTTTCGAGCTTTACCTCTACTATACCTTCTAACAAATTACGCCTAGTACTCAATCCTTCAAAAGGGCGAAAGCTCATTATTACTGATGAGATGAGGGCATCCCTTGCACGCCTTGACTTTGCCAGCCTTTCTGATGAAGAAGGCGCAGGCGGTGGTGACTCCAGAACTTCATCCCCATCACCTATCACCCAGCCTGACTCGCCCCTTCCATCTCCTTCCCAACCAGCTCAGCCAGCTTTGCCTGCCCCAGCTTCTATGCCAGGATCAAGCGGTGATGATGAAGAAGAGCTTGAGGATGATGCATATGAGATCATACTGGAAGTCGCCTTCGAAGATTTCCAACTAATCGACAGCTGCATGCTGTCTTGCCTCCCTAACAATCCTGTTAGATCCAATGCGCTTTTAGGCATCAAACCTCGGGCCAAAGGGGAGAGCAAGGAAATTTATATGGTGAGTTACGCCTTTATCCAACTATCAGACGCTTATCTGTTCATTCTTTATTAGATGAGTACCAACTTCAGGGGTCATGCCTACCGAAACTATGCTTTGAAGAAAATATATAGCCCAAAGACTTGGTTCGCACCAAATGAGCACGCCCTTGGGAACTGGCATGAGGGCGCTAGAATGGCCAACTGTTTTTTTTACAGCGTTGCATTCCAAGCCAAGGTTGCGCAAACACACACTACTCTGGCCTGTTGTGAGTCCTAGCTCTGATCTAACCCATTGCTTTTCTATGCTCACTTATTACCAGCCTTCGAGGTGTTAGAGACGTTTATTCTCAACACCACAGTGCATTCTGACTGGAACGCTGTGGTTGCTCAGCCTTATTCTTGGGGAATAACTTTCAATATGGGCGATCTTCCCACCGCTTCTGCGGAAGTGCTTCATGCGTTCTCACACTTTACCTATGAGTTTAGTGAGGAGTCTACCGTTTTGGTTAACTTCCAAGGTCTGTACGCTCTTCCGCTTTCTATGACTGTTCTCTAAATTTCTTCAACTAGGCCATACTCGGCTGCAGGACTCGCTTATTATCTTTGATTGCACAACTCACTCTGTTAATCGAGGGTAGGTGTTTCTTTCCTAGTGACCGAGTTTTATGTCAGGGCTCATTAAGCGTCAAACAGGGAGTTCCGCAAACCTGCCTACATAGGAGATCAAGACTTCGTTGGTATTCGAAACTTCCGCTCTGAGCACCAGTGCAATGCCGTTTGCCATGCGTTAGGCCTAGTCGCCCTTGCTTAAAAAACTAAACCACTTTGGTGGCATGCTCCTTTTTTAATTCCAATTCTGATTTACAACCCCCCCTCAGTCTTACAACCTTATTCAAAGATACAAAAAAATCCCCACTCATATACTAAGCTTCTTACTTCGAAGGAAAAAAGAATATATTCTATTATTTGCGACCTTTCTATGTCTAGGACTGGCGTTGAGGAAAAGATTTCTGCAGGTATCACTGGCAAGGAAACCATCGCATACGCCGCGCCCATTCACCCCGCCCACACCTAGACCTTGGCCAAGAGCGCCCAATTACGCGTCTGCATGTCGCCGACGTCCGGTGTCTTGTGGACTGGTTTGGCCTGAGAATCCAGCCGCCCCACCTGAGGCGTGCACGTTGTCGACGTCGCACTTGGCCTGAGAGCGGTCAAGGAGACCTGGGCGAGGATTGGCAGGGCGCGAAGATCGGCAGCGTGGGTGGGTGGATCGCGAGCAGTCGCGATGCTCCGGAGGCGACCTGGAAGCTAGAGGACCTGGAAGCTAGAGCCCCGCCTCAGGCTGCGCGGCGGTACTCCAGGAGGCGACCTGAGGCATGGGGCAACCAAGCAACCGAGGGGGCAAGCTGGGGCGCAGGGTGTCGTTTGGGGGCGAGGCATTGTCTTTGGGCAAGCTGGGACGCCGCGACGCGCGCAGCGGTTGGGGTGGCTGGTCGCGTACGCGACCTTGCGCGTCACTGGGCGCCGCGAATAGGCGTCCATGTAGAGCAGGACTACGCCTGCCGCGTCATCGCTGTGAGAGATGGCTGGGGATGGGCGAGGTCAGTGGCAAATAGGAAGGCCTGGCCTGGATGGAACGCACCTGTGGAGGGGTTAGCGACGCGTCCGCTCGCCCCCCTCATCCTCATCCATTGCGGCACCTCCGTGCCAACCCGCCGTCCATCGAATCGCGTCCGCGCGTGCGGGTTGTGCGCGCCGGCCGCTTGTGGTTGGTCTTGGTCACGTCCATCGTCCGCATCGCCGTGCAGGTTGTCCTTGGTTGCGGCATGTTGATGCTTGCCGTCGGTCATCGGCACGTCGTCGCTCGTTCGTCTGTCGCGCGCGGGTCGTGGGCCACGTCCCGACGCAGGGTGTCGTTGGCCGGCCTCGAGCCCAGCGCGAGGGGTGAGGCCCTGTGTTTGGGGGAGTTGGAGAATCCGCGTCGCATCGTCGACGTCGCCGTGGTAATCCGTGTCGCGTTTTCCACATCGCGGCGTCGCGTGTTGCTGAGTGGACGTCGAGCCGAGCAGCACAGGGGGCCGCGTTGTTGGCGTTGCGCGTAGAGAGCAGAGTGGCAGCATGCTCGCGTGCGGAGCGAGGTCGCGTCTGAGGCGGCGGTGGGGCGTGGCGGGAGTGGGGTAGCCTGGGGTCGCAGCAGCACCTCCCCAAGCTGCACGCGGTACTCCGCGAGGCGACCTGGGGCGTGGGGCCACTGGGTGGATGACTGTGCACCTGGGAGAGTGGTCCAGAAACGCGCTCATTTAAACAAACGATGGCTTGCGTGATCACGTGATACAGGGTTGGAAGCCACATGATCCGTAGTTCGTTCGAGCGCGTCGAGCCCCTTTCAGGTGTATCTCCTGGCCTCCTGGCCGAAAGCCCCCGGGTTAGCATGTCCCCACCTTCTGTGAATAGCGAGGTGAGCCGCGATTTGTATCCATGCAAAAGTACTTAACTTATTAACGAGGACAGGACTCACAGGCCCAACCCCATGGTCCTTGCTCAGAGCTACTGGTACGCTGTGAATGCAAACTTGGCAACCTCCTGCAGCAGTATCTCCTGGAAGCCAGCGCTCTGGGGTTCACATCAACTCGGAGGCCGACCCCTTTGCGATGGACATCTTCGACAGCTGTCATTTGGAACGAATGGTCCAGCAGGATGCTGATAGTGGCACCAACTCTGAGGAAGGAGGCGACTTAGTCTTGGAAAGCTCCCCTTCTCTGTCCCCTACTCCTCAAAAACGCAAGGCCAAGGGCTCCGCCACCTCTGTGAAGAACAAGAAAGCTGGCTTTCGGCTGCCTCCGGGAGACAGTGAGGGTTGGAGGTGAGTGCCCACGACTTTTAAAAAAAAATTATAGTTCCTCAGTCTCAACTGTGATTCTAGCTCCTTGTCCCATACCACCAGCCCATCCGCTACCATAACCCTTTCCTATGGCACCCCTCCTTCTATGACTGCTCCCACTGAACCGAAACACGACGTTCCTGAGCTGTTGAGGTCAACTGCGCCCAAAAAATCGAACGGCCGTCGCAGTAAAAACTCCAAGCGTCCTCGAGGGGGTGTTTATATCTGGGAAGCTGGCCGTGATACCTTTCTTGCGGATACTAGACGCTTGCGAGCTAAGTGGATTCAGAGAGGAGAGCTGTTCCGCACCCAGAGCTATTCCATCAACCTCAACGGTGCCCATGTGTCCACTGGCTGGCAGGGCCTCAACCCACCACCTCTTGCCCGATCACAAATACGGAGGTCTTACTCAAACAACTCCATCCTTGATACAGTAGCAAAATTTTTTCCAGTGCCAGCAGATCTGTGAGTATGCCCATCTTTCTTTTGTTGAATTCCAGCCTTATTTTTTTTTTTGCGAGCCTACGCCCAGCTGTCCTTCTGGACTCTGACTCCCGTATCTTTTTGTATAGGACATCTCAGTTTGAATGGCTAAAGTCACAGGCTGTACCCTTTGCAGAAGCTGTCGATCGGCTTTTGAGTGCATCGCTAAACTCGAGGGAATTCCAGCGTAAAAACTCCAAAGGCGAGCGTGGGCCTCACTTCCCATGTATCATTGGCCACCACAGGCAGTATGCAAAGGTATGCTTTTCTCATCCTCGCTCAAGGAAGCTTACCTAACTCCACCCCCTACCATCAGAAACCAAGCCTTACTCGTTGGCACCGGGATAATTTTGAAATCTCTGAAGAGTTTATAAGGAACCCCATCATCCAGAATATCACGTTCGTATATCTTTTTTGATTTTGTTGCCATGATGGTATTCATATCCTACAGGAAGCGTGTCTCCTCTGTGGTCCGATTAATTTTTCCTGGTGTTGCTGAGAGGTTTCTTAAATCCGCTCGGTGGCATCAAGAAAAATACGGAGTGGCACCTCTTTTTGATTTGTTCTGGAATTTTTGCATCAATGGGCTGTTTCCTGATCAAAAGCGAGTACACTGTCAGCCTCATGCAGATTCAAAAAACATCGTGGGTGTTTGTGTTTTGGTGATCTACCAGCTTCCAGGTAATTCTTTGATGCATCCAGACGCCTATTTTCTCATCGATTAACCTACTTGTCTTGTAGGAAAGAAATTCAACCACACCAAAAGGTCCTGGTTGGTTCTATGGGAAGCTGGCGTTGCTATTCAGCTTCCTCCCTGGACCATGGTGGCCTACCCATCATCGCTTCTCTACCATTTTAATATAGATATTACTGGTATGTATTCTGTTTTTCTCAACAGGAAGCTTACCTGATTTCCCTGGCTTGAAGACTTCAAATTCGTAACAACAGATGGAGATGAAAGACCATTACCCGGAAATTCCACTCCGATTGAGGATGGTGATGATGAGGGCAGGGGAAGCTTAGTCTATTTCAATCAGGCTTCTATGTATCGATCATCTGAGACTGACAACGAAACTGTTGCGGAGGCAATTGCCAAAGGACATTCTGGTAAAGTTGACTACTCTGCCTCTGTCCAGGAGGCATTTCTTACCTTGGGCACTCAGCGCTCTATTCTGTAAATATTTGTAGTTGCTTTACCCTTTACTACATAATTCATAGAAGCTTATTGATTCCTGATTAGCCAGAGAATTTGAAAGACAATGTCATTGAAAAAGGTGATTAAGATGGGAAGATGGCTTTAGTAGGAATAATCCAAGGAACATGACCCTTGATATCTAGCTGTTTGATGATATACCTATTTCTACGCTTGATCATCTCATCAAGAAAGAAATTATACCTAATTGCTTCCATATCTCGGAGAATAGCCTGGAAACCACCAATCCAAAGATTCGTCTGCTCGCACACTGACATATTAATTCGCCACTTGCCATCTTGGATGAGTTCCGGAAAAGCAGCTGGGTTGCAATTTTGTTGGCAGTGAGTGTCGGTAACTTTGTGCTTTGAGGTAAAATGGAAGACGTCCACTGGTTTTCCTGTGTCTTTGAAATGTTCATCATTAATTCGCTTTATGTGGGCATCTAGCTTGCAGTTGTTATCGAAAATGAAAAACTCTGGTGTGGATTGAGGGGTTGGAAACACCGCCTTTGCAAAAGACTAATAGTAAAGGAGGTATCTGTCAGATATAACTGGGAGGAAAAACTGATAGAAGGGAGCTTACATTCACTGCTGAAATGGCCTCCGACCCAAAAAAAGTTGCCCGAGCAAGGATTACACCACAAGGACGCATTATCAGTTGTTCATTGTGAGTACGGCGGCGGCCAAAAAAAGCGCGTAACTTCCTGTTCCCAGCATCTGCCTTTCCGTCACACTCCAAAACAGCATCAGGGTCCTCCAAAATGCTAATGGATGGGGTGTTGGTGGTAGAAGAAGCACTGGCCTCCACAACTGCCTCAGCATCATTATTAGATGCCTCCTGAGACATCGAGTCAGAGGGCAGTGATGCTCCAGCCTTTTTCAAGCGATCTCTCAGTGTAAAGATGCCCTGGCCATGCTTGAAAAAGGCCTGTTCCAGAGCGCGATGGTCAGGGCTAGAGCAAGTGCGATATCCATCCTGATGTGATTCTATGCAGTCAGTAACTGCACATTGCATATTGAGGTGGTGGTGGGTGGTGCAAAATCGGTGGCGATTATTGATTAGTTCTTCCTTGCAATCATGTACCGCGCAGCAAGGGTGCCCTATGGTTACGCCATCGCACACAGCGGGATGAATTTTGACTGAAATTTTGCGTAAGAAGAGATAATTACAGGAGGTGATCAAAAAACACTACCTTTTTGACCATCGCTATTAACAGAAACAATAAAGCAGCGGTCACAGGCATGTCTATATGCTTCCTGACCAGTACCCTCCATACGCCTATTACGTTGGGCAAGTGCTTCCTTTAAGCGTGCGCATTGTGATGGTTCATGATGAGATAATATTAAAGTGGTTTCATTTTCCTCTTTTTCAAGCAGGAGTGCATACAGGAAGAACCCATTAAGTACCTGGTCATCCTGTAATTTGCTACTCTGACTTTGAATGACGCCGGACCTTTTGAAGTGAGAAAAAACACCCAGATAGGCACCTGGGTTATTGAGGACATTCGAGTGGCGTTGGTGCATAGACTCATTGTAAATCCGAGCGCAATTCATGGATGAGAGCCTGTTGGAATGTTTAGAACCTATCAAGTTGTTATTTGAGAAAATTGCATACCATCCATGAACGCTACTAGACGCAAAGAACTCTAAGAGCTCACAGTCCATGTAGCAGTGTTGAGCAACCTGGATAGCATCAGGGATGCCTGCGTAATACGTGCGTGTGCCGGATTGGCTGTGGACAAAATAGTTGGGGTAGTAGCGGGTATAACAGCCTTGAAAAGGGTGTAAGACAGGCTTCCAGGCAACTTCCAGGGTTAAATAAGCAAAATACTCACCTCGACAGTATGTTGAGGTGGTATAAATAGGCAATGCGCCCTCCCGCATAGTGAAGAGGGTAGCTGGATGGGTCAGAGCATTGGTAAGTGTCCTGATTTTATCGGGATTGCCATCTGGCCGGGCATTCGAACATCCAGGAGTTAAGCAAACACGGGTGGGCGGGTATTGATGACGATAGGCTAAGAGGGTCCGTAGAAGTAAATAAAAATTAAGTGCCCATCAAACTGACAGGGAAATATATAAATGACGTACACAGACTTAAAGCTAAAGCATGTTCATTGAAAAGAGAAATCTCATCTTCGTGAAGCTGCACGCTATCTGGAGACAGAAGCCAAAGATATTCCTTCATTTCCTTCCAGCATTGGTCCACAACGTCTATTCCTTCCTTGATCGCACCAGACAGTATGCGGGAAACATGCACAGGGAGGGTTTCTGGCGGTGAACAAGCCTTGAGTAGACTGATTTCAATTGATGGGCGAAGGGTTTGAGCGATTCTAATGAAAAGAACAAGCTTGTCCAGTGAGAGCGTAGGTACTGATGTGGCAATTTTCAGCAGTTTTTGTAGCTGCATAGGTGAGGAAAATGGAGCAGGCGGTCGCTGATGATGTGCTATAGCAGAGGATTTGTTACAGGCAAAGCTACTGACGCACATAAGACATGTTAATCTAATCTAGTGCATATCTAATCTACGTTGGAAGGCCAATGACTAATCATCGGGCCGTGAATGATGCCGAGGTCGCAGGTCGCAGGTCGCAGGTCATGCCAGCGGATGGGATGTCCTCCCTTGCCTATTCCTCGACCAGATATTCTTTAAAAGTCTCCTGACATCAAAAGTCTCTTCTCAAAATTTGATTTACAAGTGCGCGGGCGTAATCAATGTTTTAAAATATTTGTACAGTTGCGAAATCTGCAAACCAACTACAAATTGCTCATAATCAGCATTGAAGTTGCCAGCAAGAGTGTAGTTATTGAAAATCAAAAACTCCTTGCACCAGCACACATAAGGTTCTACTACACAAATTGGAAAGCGTCTGATATGCACAGATATACTGATACACATAAACCGCATCCGAAAATCCTGGAGACAAGAGAACTCGATCGCATTATTAGGATGGCTTGGCAGACCCATTTCACGAATGAGGCAACGCGTGAGGATGACACCAATCTCTCATAAAGATCGTCGACATCGGGCTCGTTCGTCCTCGCAGCCCATCCTACTGTCACCAGGGATTGAGTCACAGTACGTCGGGGTCAACTCGCTAGACCGAGCCACATGGGCGCAGGCCGCTACTCAGGGACTGCGCGGGGGTAACCGTATCTGGAGCCAGCCGATATTCGACCAACAATGTGTGGTACCAGGCAGCTTGAACAATCCTCGCACACGCTTCATTGCGCCCACGTCGTCTTTGCGAGCGCGAGAAGGTCCTCCGCCATCCGCTGGCGCTGTAGCGGGATGGCCACCACACGGAGCCGTCCGTGAAACAATCGATGTAACAGAGTGCCGGGGACAGGCATAGGGGGGAGGGGGACCGTGTCGTAGCCCGGAAGCACAGCAATAGGGTTGATGACATCAAGCACACGGATAACGAGTGTAGGCCCGAGCTTTTTGTGTTCCCGGAGATTGGAGAGTTCAAACTGGACCTTGATAATGCCTACAGAGAGCGGGATTAGCACTAGAGCGCGGACGCGAAGATGGAATGCCTGACCCGTCAGTGGGAATAAGTTACCACCGGTCCCCACCGCGAATGCTTTCCGCGGAAACACCAGCTGGACCACCTTCGCGCGCGTTACGTACGTAATATGACACTTTCGTTGGCCGAGATCTAGATAAAACGGGTCCGACAGGTGGACCTGGTATAGTCCCACTCTTCTCGAGATGTCCAATTTGTCGATGTCAGCGATGAGGGCCTCGCTGATCAGCTGCTCCGCGCGGGAGAGCGCCAGAAAGGCTTCATGTTCTTTATGTTTGACCAGCTCCAGCACCTTCGGGCCCCACACGTCGCCATGCGTGCCCAGCAGGTCTCGGCCCCTCTTGAACTCCGCCGCACTCTCGCAAATCCGGAAACGCACCCCCGCGTCGAGTTCGGGCCCCTCTGCGGGACTATAGTAGTAAAAGACGCCTTTTGTGCCCTCAGGAAAAGGTGTCCGAATACGGCGGCCACCCGGATATTCGCATTCATACACACAGCGCAGCTGGGGTCCGTCGATGAGCGTGCGCACGTAGGGCTCCACCTTCCCCGACAGATCGATCGCCTCCTGGCCCACTGCCTCCAGGCGCTCGGGGCAGAGGGTGCGCAGCTTATAGACAGGCGAGACATACGGGCGTCGCACGGCGGGTGTCCCTTTCGACGTCTGGGGGAGCATCAACGGACTGTGCGGCATGCGCTGAACATGGGGAGAAACGCACCGCAAGCATCCGGGTTCCTAAAGGTGACATAGGTACACTATGTGCAGATGGTGAGGAGCACCATGAATTCAGCGCTGGCGCAGGATAACGATAGAGCTGGCGGAAGGGCCGGTAGAGGCGAGAACGCAATCGCTGCAAGCTAAGCATAGTTTCTGTTGCGTTTGGGCCGGGTGAAGTTCGCTGGCATGGGATTACAGATGGATGTTCGCTCCCTAGTTGACTACGCGTGCTGTGTCCTGAATAGCTGCGGTTGTTGTGTGGGAGAGAACGTGTGCCCTGGAGACGGTGAGCGGGCGGTGGAGGATTTGTTCAAAGGCGAACGACGAATGATTGAACGAGTATTCACCGACACCTTGTGACCGTGATTACTGAGCACGTGATTTCTACTCTTTTCCGTCGCAATTGAATGCAAATTGAATGCGAACCTAATGCGAACCCATTCCCAACCCATTCCTTGCCTATTCCTCGACCCGATATTTCTTAAAAGTCCCCTGACGTCAAATTTTTTTTCTCAAATTTTGAATTACAAGTGCGCGGGCATTATCAATGTTTTAAAATATTTGTACAGTTGCGAAATCTTGGCGAAATCTGCAAACCCAATGCAAACCAGCTACAAATTGCCTACAATCAGCGCAATCAGTATTGAAGTTGCCAGCAAGAGATTATCCAAAAATTATTCCTATTGATTTGTTCTGTATCACTTATCTTGCGAAGACTACGTCCCTAGCAGACATGGCTGGCGACCCCTGGTTTACGCGTGGGTGGACCCTCCAGGAACTCCTTGCCCCAGTACACCTCAAATTCTACAACACATATTGGAAGGTGTTCAACAAGGACAGATATACCGATAAATCAAATCCGGAAATATTGGCCCAGATCTATCTAGCAACCAACATTACAAAAGACGAACTTGATCGAGTTATTGAAACGCTCAGCATACCCATTTCGCGCAAGATGCAATGGGCAGCCATGCGGGAGGTCACACGGGAGGAGGACTCAGGACGCCGCCTACTCTCTCATGGGAATCTTCAACATCAGCATGTCGACCGCATATGGCGAGGGATCCGAGAACGCGTTCATGCGCATTGTAAAGGAGATTCTGAACACGGTCCCCTACGTTTTGGACATCTTCAATCGGGCGGGCGGCACGTCCGCCTCCAGCGCATCGTCTCTTCTCCCTCGCGACGCATCGTACTATCTGCAGAGATCTTCGATATACAGTTGGATGCGTTAACCCCAATAAAGCCCATAACTCTGACGCACTTAGGCCTACGTGTAGCACTCTCCTGATGCCTGGGCTGTCTCCACCGGGTCCACCCAATGCAGCGTTGGATTACTTACCCAGCAATTGGAGATTACTATGCTACAATCGATCTTTCTCATCATGAACCCGAGTACCATTATGACTATGAACACTACCCCCATAGCTATAATCTGCTTGACAGGAGGATCTTCGAGCCTACGCCGGCTTTCCTTATCCAGTTCCAGTTGATGTTCGGAGTCTTGCATTTTGGAGGAGACGAAACCACCATTTTACTTCCCCGAAATTGCCTTGCTGTCGGGTTCGCAGCAAACCTGGGAACATTCGTGGGGAAACGCAACATATTCGGTACAAAGAAACCAATCATTTTCGAACTCAACAAGAAGGACAGCGATCCACCAAGCACCATTGATACAGAGGTGATCTATTATTCCGTTCCAAAAGCCGAACTGGATATACATGTAGTCAATTTCTCCGACTACATGTACCAATTCAACGTACTCTAAACGAGTCCGTATCCTAGCTTAGGACTTGCTTAGGACTCCGTAAATTGTGTACACAAAGCACTTGTAGCAGATATCTAAAATACAGTCGAAAAATATCACAAATTCAAGAACTCCTTCCTTCCTCTGGTCGTTTAGAAGAGGCTATACAACAAGTACAGTAAAAATGGATCAGTATAGAAGATAACAGTATGGCGGCAGTTATAAGCGGCAGCCTTCAAGAGAGGCATCACGGCCAGATCATGAATAACCACTCCATCGCTCCATTACGCATAATTCGCAGCCAATCGGGCTTTGATGTACTCGCCCGCCTGTACGCGACTTGCTGTTAGCGAGGGTAAAAGAAAGTAAGAAACGACAAACAGATATCGGTTCATAGCGCTTCGGATGGTCCTCAGACCAAGTACCCGGGATACAATCCGCAACCGTCCACGAATCCTGTTCAAGAGAAAATAGAAAGACAACGAGACAGCGATCGGTCAGTCGCCATTGACTTAGGAATAGACGCCATGATGATAGTTACTCACCGCGCCGCAGAACTGCACGAATTATGTTAGCATTGCATGTGAGCATCACCCACCCGCTCTGGGTGCGGGGAGGAAGTTGGATGTCGGCAGCAGGAGCAGACTTACGTAGGGAATTGAATAGCGCGAGGGTATCACCTTCCCGCTTGCGCCGTCCACAGAAGGTGGGGCCCGTACACGGTGGACGGTGCTTTTTATCGTATCGTTCGACCCTGTCGACAGAGCGCGCACGGAGATGTGAGTCCGATAAGAACATGAATACGAATGCATAGGAAGTACGTATGGTTGTTGGCGGGACGTACATCTCATGAGAAAATCGCCTGCATTGACGAGGAGGGCATCCGGGATGGGCGGCACAGGCTTGATAAGGAGGGTAGTTTGGTAATTTATAGAGAAATGACGGGGGAATACATACGATATAGGTTCCAGGATGCTGTGCGTCTTCCACTTCGAGACCGCCGATGTCGTCTTGCAGTAGCAGCTGCCGTTGGGAATGAGATATTCGATTAGCTGTGTTTATCACATAACATTACTCACAGTTATTGTCCCATAATCAGAATGAGCGGGAATACGTGATGCCTCCTTATCTTCGAGGACGTCAGCAGAGACGCTGATAAGAAACTTGAAATCAGAAATTATGCGGCGTTTCCAGATGTCGTACCTTGGATAATGCAATAGCCGTAGCTGATTCTCCGCATTCAAGTGGAAATTTAAAAAATAATCTTCCGGTAACTTGAAAGATAACGCGAGCGCCTTGAAAATCTCCCTTTCCATCTTATCCAAAAGCTACAAGACAAAAATACGTTAGTTATGTCCATTGCCTCTCGGTGCAAAACGTACGCACCCAGTAGAAATCGAGACAAGCCTCTTTGAAACCAGGAAGAATACCGTCGGGGTACCAAATATTAGGCATATCCTCATAATCTTCCCGACCAACCTCGAAGTTCTCCTTGATATCGCGCCTTACCTCCGCGCCGTGGGCAGTTGTCGCGTTGGCCACATCGTTCCCAGATCCATCGCGATCAGCATGTGTGCGCTTTTGGATGGCCTCTCTTCCAGGCGCCGAATACCCTGAAGGCGGCCCTCCAAGTCAGCCCAAACCATCGTGACAGTGACAGCAAACCAGGAGTGGACTGAGCGAACCTCGATGGTGTGCACCCGACTCTGGATGCGGAGCCAGTTGCTTGATCTCCATGGGCTGGTCAAATAGCTTCTTGGACTGAATATCAGAAGAATTTATGTGAAGTAGAGTAAATATATTATCCTTGGTGTGTGAGAGTAGAAACACCGTACCCATTCAAACATTGAAGCCACCTTCTCGCGAGGCAGTCCATGGTTTGCGAGATAGACGAACCCAATGGACTTGAATGACTCTAGGACCGCATCAGCGACGCCCTGTCTGTCAGATCCATCTAAGAATGGCCCGAAATCGACAACCTTGACAGAGGTCTGAGTGTTAGCGCTCGGTTTCTCTTGGTCTTGGGCCATGATAGAGTGCAAGAGAACGATTAATGCGACGTCAACGGCAATTTCGACGACATAACGTGACGGGAAGCTTTAGCGAGGATATAATAATAGAATTATGTTCGTCATCAGATATGGATCACTAACACTCATCTACGATATCTCCTCAGCAGCTTTCAATGGCTTTACCGCACCCTCTTCCGAAAGCGTCTTGACCTGCGTCGTCCAATCCGCACGTACATGAGCACTCCGCGCACTCGGAAGCCCGTGCGCGATCTGTGACCCGTCCTCCGTTCCGTTTCCTTCATCTTCCCGCCTCACTACCATGCTCATGTGCTATGGACGACATCTCTGAAGCTTCCGCGCACCCAGCGACATCACACGCTCAGAGCACTCAGCACATCGCCTCCGCCGCAACTCCAACGCCATTGGCGAGTCCCAGTCCATCGCCACCGTCGCCGCCCTCGCACCCCTATACACACCCGTACCAGCATACCAGCAGCACCTCCAAAGCGGCGCACACACATCACCACGACAAACGGAACTGGGTGGGCCGGCGAGCCCGAGGCCGACATCTGCACGACGTTGGCGTCCGACGTTCAGCCCCCCGCATCATCGTCCTTGGGCACCACGGCGCGCCGAACCCACAGGGTGCAGGGCCAAGCAGCATGGACAGTGCGCAGGTCCCAGGTGTGTAGATATCAGTGTCTCCTCAGCGACACGCTTATAGCAGTCAGTCAGGCCACGCCGCAACGACGCGACGACAGAGCAACGGCATGGGCGATGCACACTACGTACACTAGACCACCACGAGAAGATGACGCTGGAATACGGGATGCGCGAGGCTTGCACGACAACGAGACAACGACGCGGCTCGCGAGCGGGGAGGAGACGAGAGCACCGGTCAACTTACCAGCAGCACCTCTAGCGCGGCGTACAGACATCGGAACGAAATTCGAGCGTGGGGAGGATGTCTGGACGACATCGGCACACATTGCGCGAGCGGATCGCACGGATAGGCTGAGAGCAAGGGAGGGCCGTCCATGGGCACCACGGCGCGCAGCATCCAACAAGTGCGGACAGCGCGATGTGTAAATCTCATCTCATCTCTCAGTGTCGCGCTCACAGCAATGAGCTACGCACCACGGCCGCCGCGCAACGACCTGCTGCAACAAAGAACGGCACCCACGATCCGCCACGATACTTATTCGTACCCAGAGCATAGTCGGCATCGAGACGACAACGCCCAACGTCGACACCGCCGTTGCCGCGTCGTGCTTGACGTACGAGCAGCGCCTCCATAGCGGCATGCAAACATCACCACGAAGAACGGCACTGGATGGGCCGGCGAGCACGGGGAGGCTATCTGCGCGACATCGCAGCTCACCTGGCGAGCGCCAGCCTTCAGATCGCACGGATAAGCCGAGATCCGTGCCCCATGGGCGGCGCAGGGCGCACGCGCTACGCAGCATGGACAGACAGCGCCGCGCTCCCAGGTGTATGTGATGTTCTCTCACCTCCGCTCAGCATCGCACTTGCACCGATAAGCCAGGCCAACGGGCGGCGCAGCGACGATAGGACGATACACGGAAACCGAAGCGTAGTCGGCAATGGGACGACGACGCGATAGGCGACTCGCGGCGTGTGGCCCGAACGACAGCGGTTCGACGCGCGAGGGGCGGGGGACAAGAAGACTTACTCACCGCATTATAGTCTTGAAGCCGGCAGCGCGGTCTTCGCCCAGCGCCGATAAGACGGTCTGACAGCCTCCAAGGGCCCACGGCGCGCAGAGACAGCGCGCATTCAAGGCTCCCGGGTATGTGGTCCTCCCCTCCTCTCAACGTCACGCTCACAGCAGTAAGCCAGGCAAACGAGCGGCGCAGCGATGACACTGCTGCAACAACGGCAAGGGCTGTATACGGACACGGGCGCATAATTCGCAACGAAACGACGACGCTAGGATATGCAATGGACGACGCGCGGCGTGGCTTGGACGACAGCGGCTCGACACGCGAGTGGGTAGAGGACGAGAGCAACGCTGCTCAGCTGCGGGAAAATCAGTGAGAGCTACCTTGTCTGCACCGTAGAGGACTTACTCACCGCATCACAGCCTTGAAGCCAGTAGAGCCGTTTGGCCTCACTGCCCTTGAAGGACGAGTTTGCAGAGGGCCTGCGGGAGGAGCCTCGTCCTGGCCCATGAACGACGACACGAACGGCTCGATAGCCAGGAGGATAGCACCCGTCTGTTCCACTATCAACGAGGACGACGGCGACGGGCGGAAGGTCCAGTCAAGGAGCCGATGGGAATGAATGCGAGAGCGGCATGCTTGCTGCCCCGGGATATGGGTGAGTACGGTCATTAGAACGTTCATAGCGCCTACTTACGATCGCTTTGAACCAGCATCGAGGCTTGCTGACCCAGTTGCGCAAGGGCGCGGCGCCGGCGTATCGCGCGTAATCGGCGATGACGAAAGGCCTTTCAGGCGGTAAGTAATATCGTTGCCGCAGAGACAAGCAGCAACCTACTCGCTACGTGTTCCAGATGAGCATCGGAGCGCGAAGGGCTATCTGCGGAGGGAGGACGATGTTAGTGCGGTGCGTATGCCCTGCTGAAGGACACCGCTGTTGGTCGCCGCTATACAACACATGTACGCAAGATGGAACACGACCGCGTGCGCAGCCAGGTTCTGAACGGCTGTGTGCTGTAGCCGACGTACGGTGCGGCGCGTTAGTTATCAGGTTTATTACTGAAGAATGACAAAACCTCACTCGTAGGACAGAGCATCGACGAGCGGACGTGCGGAGGGCAGCGCCGTCGAGCTCGGCGGGATAGAGCGGAAGAAGAGAGAGGTCCAGAAGAGGAGAGAAGAGCAGAGGAGAGAAGAGTGGGATGAGGGAATGAGAGGCATGTCCGTAGTCTTATATACCACTTTGGTAGACGTGTACGTACATAGAATGAAAACGGTGTCAATGGAAACATCTCGTCCAGGGTCCGCGTGCGCTAAGCGAATCTCGATCCGCATCTCCTCCTCCGTTTTCTCGTCTGCGTCCGTTGCTTGTCCTTGCCTGTCTCGTGAAACATGCCTGTTGTCAATGGGAAAGCTCATAGCCCATTTAATAACAACTAGAATACAGAAAAGCGAGCTCGTTATTGTGTTTTATTCAAGTGTGTTAAAGAGTGTGAATAACGAAGTTTATATTTCTACATTTGCAAATTGTGAACCTCATCTGCTCAGCGGCCAAGTGAGAGCGATACCCACCCACCCAGCAATTCTAAACCCGGTAAGAACCATTTCTATGTCGTAAAATCAAGGGAAATGGCACTAGATTGCTTATTCCATGCAATGCTCCGAGACCAAGCATCCAGGAAATGCATCGATTTGCAGGCGGAAAGTTGAAGCCGCGATCTTCGCTGGCAACGCACCCGAAAGGACCCTTGATGGAACTAATAACGGGGTTTGACGTGGGTTTTTCTAGGTCCCCGTGCGATGCGCAATGGACTGGAAACGAGAAACGGGGTGGGAGGAGTAGATCATGCTCGGTATGGGTATCCTTGGCTGGCCTAGCCTTGCCGCTCCAAATTTCCTGTGTCCAATAGAGTGCTATTGGGGCTATGTACTACTACACGTTTGAGGCGTCCACATGGAATTAGAAGAGAGCAGCGGACGCGCTCCCAGATTAAATCTTGATGCCGCCGTCGTCGCATCGTACATGCCGCCGCATCGCGCTGCGCGGTCGCAAAAATAAAGAAAAACATTGATACTGAAACGTGTATGTAATACACAGCCCTGATATTAGATAGATACGTTTTCTGCATTTCAAATGGTGGATTGGGAGAGGAGAAGCGCGTTGTTATCAAAGAGCTTAATATCCGAACGCGTGTCTCTGTATTCAACTGTAAATCCCAATTTATAAAACATTAGGTTTATTATATTATGCGGCCGTCTTCTTTTGTGTACCACAAATGTACCAGTGCGCAATCTTGAGAGCATGCGTACTGTGCCACATACGGGCGCCTAAAATGGTGGCAGTGCAGACTGCGTGCCAGTGCGGCGTTTAACCTCGTTCGTTGGCGGCGACAAGTTACCGACTGCTTCCTCTGCTTCGACCCATATCGAAGGACAAACATTACAGTCATATTTGACGACCATTCCGTGTTGTAGAATACCAGACCCCATAATTAACTCAATGATGTGCAAAAAATCGCATCAGCAAGTTCACGAATTGCTTGTCCGCTTTTTTCCGCTTTTGAGCTTGTGGCAAGTTAAAAAGCAGACAAGCGAAAAAGCTATCTACGTATGTACAGAACTTGTACAAAATTACAGTATACATCTAATCAGACAAGAATTCATGACAATGGTGATCTATGTAGGGATTTACGAAGTAAATTTCGAACTCTTCCAAAGTATTAGTATGTGTAATATACTCAGGAAGAAATCCGACACCATATTTGGGCAAGAGATGGGCACCTCGAGCGATGCTTTTGAGTGGTATAACTTGTACCGGCTGGTGCATTCGTGTACCTTCTGGCTTTACCGACCACATGCCTGTATCAGGATCGCGTTCGTTAGATGCCGGCAGATACCAGCTTACGAGCGCACATGGGACCGTCTCACCAACATTCTCATCAATAAATGAGAATAATAGGTGAATGCGTGCAATAAGCATCCCTCGCATCCCGGCCTGATCCTCATCTTGTACCACAAATACAGTATCACGGCGAGGTTGACCATACCATGAAGAATTGCATCGAATGCGCTGTCGATACATGCCACCTGCACCACACAGGTCACTTGGAGCATAAAACCGTGCAATCGCAGAGTGAAAGACCAGGATCTTGCCAGTGAAGTCAACACGAACATCGACATCATTAGGAACGTCACGAGTCGGGTGTCTTCTGTTGTATAGGAATGTTTTGAGCGCTATCGGGAACTCCGGCTCTTTAATATATTGCGCTAGCTTATGCAGTCGATTTGGGTACTTTCGTTCTAGATAGAAAAGGATGTCAGTTGAAAGAAACCTTCAAACATGCAATGATATATTTGCATACCGGGCGTTGCTGCTAGCGAAATAGAAGCAAGGGTATGGGGTCCATCTTCGGGCCCAACATCATTTACGCGCTCGTCAGACACATTGTTCTCCCCATGTTGACCCATGTCTTCATCAACATCCATCATATCGGTCGTGCCGATGACTGATCCCAAGTTGTTATCATCACCGTGTCCACCAGCAGAATATGCGCTCGTCGTACTCCCAATCAGTAATTGCTCTTGTAAAAACCGCCGGCGCAGAGTCGCGAGCTTTTCCAATCGAACGATTGTTTTCAGCATCTGGACTAGTGCTCTAAACCGACTGGATCGACGCCATGGTTCCTTGACGGCTTTGATGTGCTTTGACTCCGTAATCGATGAGCATAGGCCATTGGGAGACCCGAATAATGGGATAGAAGTAATATAGTGTGGTAATGCATGCTGACGTGGCAAAGATATGGACGTGCGGGTACCCTCATCAATAAACACTTGTCGAAGTGCATGGAACTTGTCAAGCAGGTCTTGAGCGGTGTTCAGAGCAGTACTGCTGATGACGTTCCGGCGGAAAATGTAACATAGTTCCATAAATGCCGCTATACACTGTACCATTTTTGATGGTACATGCCCAGCAATTGCAGCAATGTAAACCTATAAATCAATCTAATTAAGATAAAATAAAACATAGTGAAAAGTTATCTAACATTACCTTCATCAACGCCTTGGAATCATCGCCTGTCCATTGCTCGAAGTTCCGGCCTTCACTAAACGTCGAAGGCCAGCGTATACAGGAACCGCAGAGATTCTAGATGTGATCAAATAAGTCTCTAGTCCTGACTTTGATTTAGAGACTGAAGTTTGCTTACCGTCGATCAATATCATGTATGATTTCTAGCGCACGAGTTTCACCATAACGAAAGTGAAGGAACTCGTTTACCCAGGTGACCAGGTGATCCTTAAAGGTACCTTTGATGACTTGATGCAGTAAATCCGGTGAAAGCAAAATGTGTATGTCCGCCCGTGGAAATCCATGTGTAAATGGCTACATTTTGATTAGATACTTCAGAGTTGGATAAATTCAGAGTGAACATACCACAACATCTGTTCGAATTCCATATTTACTCCAAACTGTACCTGGGTCGAAACATTGGATAATTACATCGGTTCGTTCGTGTCTTCGTCGTCGTGTATTCTTGTAATCCTCATCCAAATTATCTGGCCTTGCTTCGCATCTAAATCTAGGTCATAAGCATCTAGATTCGATATCAAAGATGATATACTTACTTCGGGCACCATCCTTGGACAATCCCAGCAAGCCAGACTTGTTCGGGATAGTCGGCGATGTACGGTCCTAGACTATAGATAGCTCTGCGAAAGTGTCCATCTGGGCAACGGACAACCTCTGGAACCGTCATTCCTCCTCGAAGTGGTGCAAAGATTCGCGCTAGACATGCGTGGTACAATTGTCGAGCAAAGCGTTGAAATTCAGGCCGCTTTGCTTCACGCTTGTTTGCTAAAAGAAAACAAAGTTGTAGATGTCAATAGTTTAGATTCTAAAATAACAAACTCACTCTTTGGAATCGGAAGAAACGCTACTGGAAGTACTGAATTTCCATGCCCACGACGGGCGGTATTTGTCAGGTTACCAGGTGATTGGTATACGGGGTGGTACTCTTGATGTCCTGTCGCAACCGAAACTGTAGTTTTATCACTTCCGGCTATAATAGGAACAAGCATTGATCCATGAGTGCGTGGATCTTGAGCGATAGTATCCTATATAATGATTGTAGTCAATATTTATGAGCAACAATATGTATGAAAATGACATACCGCTTCTTTCCATGCCCATTCACCCGACATTAGGTTGGACCAAACACATTTGCCTTGGTGATCAAATTGACGATATGGCTTGTAGTTAAACTGATTAGCAAATTCGGTCGTGGCAAGTTGGTTTTGTAAGAGTTTGCGAGAGTCTCGCGTGCAAAGTTCATACGTTTGAGTCATCCACTTCGGGGATTTGTCATCGACTGGGCCCGAGTACTTGAACTCTATCGTGGTGAACGGCGCATCTCCTTCCTGGATGGAGTCGATTGTGCCATACATATCATCAGTTGACGACCATGGTAAGGGTGAATCGTTACCGGCGCTTAACTTCGCCGCAAGCCAGAGGTCCAATCCCTTATTGATTTTGCGTGCAGATGACTGTAGCTCAATGAAATGATAGTGAGCCCAATCGAAAGCGAGACGGTCTTCAAATGGATGCCAGCAATTTGTTTCCGTTGCATCAGGGGCATTATATGGTGGTGATTGGGTAAACTGGGGCAAAAAATTGCCGCCAACATCACAAGGCAAAGCTACAAAGAGAGTGAGTATATAGTCAGATACTCAAGGGTTGAAGATAGTTACCGTTAAGCTTGGGGTGATATTTCGTTGTGAATTGGAGCCTTGGGTCAGGTTCCGGGTCTGGCGAAAGTGGACGGTGATGTGTATTGCAGTGCTGGGTACGGCCACCTTGACTTTTGAATGTCCGGTTGCAGCCTGGATGGTCGCAAGGATAGTTGGAGTGTAGAGACATTGGATAAGGGACAGGATAGCACAAAACGAAAGGAAAAGAGAGAATGATATTGTGAAGTTTGCCACGCGCAAACAAGCTACGAACATACAAAACTTGGGGCCGACTTGGGGCTTTTCCACGCCAACTTTTGCAAACAGCCCGGCATTAAAGTACCTTCCCCAACACATCAGACACGTCAGTCTAACCCCCTGCCAACCCCCTGCACTCAATCTCGTCTCACTGGTAGCTCATCCATCCCAGCCCCTATCCTAATCTATACCCAATGGTCCGCACTCGAGACAGCTCTTCTCAGAAGAACTCCACCCAACAAGTCAACGTTGGCCAAACAGTGAAAACGGTCACAGAAAACATGTCGAAAAAGAAGCGTACCTCTGATACTGTCCTCAATGATACCACCATAGAGTCTGAACAACCAACACCTCCAAAAAAGCCACGGACAGCAGCAAAAGAGAAGTCGGCAGCGGTAACAGCCAGTCCTGCCCAATCAGCCCAACATCCCTCACGGCGCTCTGCTCGTACCAACGCCAAGGCCCCAGCTGCGGGCCAGAAAAGGAAGAGACGCACGAAGGCACAGATTGCTGCTGATAATGCAGCTGCCGAGATAGAGAAAGCACGCCTCGAGGATCTTGCAAAAGATAAGGAGAAGAAAATCGCACAAATGAACCTCGAAGAAGACGTTGATAGGATGGAGACGGAAGTGAAGACTATTCGCAAATTTTCTGACCTAGACCGCGACCTTGAGTTGAGCGAAGAAGAATTCCGTGGGTATGATGATGTGGTAGGCTCAAGCTCGGATGAATCGAGCTTGAAAGATGTTCCTAAGGATGATTTCCAAGCATTGAAGGTCAGCTTCTGAGTTCTCAGACAACAGCATTTAGCACTGACCTTGAAAATCCCAGCAAAGCAACGATGCTTTGCAGAAAAAGCTCAATGCACTCAAAGCACAAGTAAGTGGTGGGGGGAAGAAGAGTGCGGGTGGGAAGAAGTAAGCTACCTCTCGGATTCCGGAGTATATGTGAAGCGCATGATTGATTGGATGATAGGGGAATGAAGCATGTTACTTTTGCTGCCGCATCCGGTCTTCGTTCTGATTGGAAAGGTTCTCGATCCGGCAATATGGCCCCGAAGAAGCATTCTCCTGTCGAGATTGTCTCTGGTGGACTCGGAGATTCGGATGTTGAAGACACAAATGAATTTGCGAAACAAGCTGTGAGCTCACGCAAGGCAGTGACAGAAGAGGAATTGGCAGAGGCCAGCAAGGACGCAACACGGGATATCTCGCGTAAAAATGAGGTATGAGTTTATTCCGCATGATTCGTGTATTACATACCTGACAAGAAACCCAGCTTGTCACTATCATTTCAAATCAGTCCGACTCGAACTCCGAGTCGGAAGACGACTTCTCTCCTCAGCGTCAACCTCGTACACCACCGAAGCCACCCGCAAAAAAGGTTATTGCAAAGAAGACACGTGTAAGTGTCACTCAGACGAAAACAAAGAGCGAGCCAAAAGCATCGCTTCCCATACCTACCAAGGCAGTTTCGAGCACAAAGACTCGCCGTTTGAATGCTAACAATGTTCGGATCACCGACCTTCCTGACTTCATGAAGTCGAAATGGCGGAAAGTGATTCTTCCAACACTATATGACAAATTCTTTGCATCCAAGGAGCCATTCTCCCAATTTTTCAAAGGTAGCGACACTTTTGTTGCCTTGCTACAGGCCACCATCAACGAGGTTTTTCCTGCCACCAACTACAAAGTGAATTCTACCGATGCACTTCATCATCTAGTAAGTCAACCTCCACTTTCAAGCCTTAGATGCCCCTTCTCAAATTTCGTCTTACTAAATTTCTTTCTAGGCATATAACCGCATCAACGAGAGGCGCTCCCACATAGGCTTGAGTGCCATCGAGGCCGTGAAGCAGCACATCAGCACTCTCGACGGAGAAAAGGAAGCACGAGAATGGATTCGCTGGGCTATACGTGGTGACGGACCACTTTTCTTCAGGATACCAACTCCTCCCAACTCTCCAAGTGATCGCACAGATCCTACTTACAAGGTATGTCCTCCTCTCAAATGTTTCTAATTCAATCTTGGAACTCAAATGATCTTGCAGCAGCCGGAAGGCCGCCTTCTTTCCCGCTTTATTATTAACCTTGCAGCGCCTTCTCTCCGGCTCAAAAAAGGCTCGGTTTCTGAGAATGGATATCCAAAGGGCCTTTTCGCTCTGATCATGGCCGCTGTGTGTTTTCCCGAATCCCCCTCGTGTCTTGATGAAGTCTGACTCAGATCCATTTTCTAGCTCGAACGCGCAGTACGGTCTTTTATGCAGCCTCTGGATGAGATCAAGGAGTTTTCGAATGAATGTTGGGGCTCGACGGTCGCTGGCTACTGTTCTAGCCTTCGTGCTATTGAAGAAGCTCGTTGGAAGGAAATATTTGCCGCATGCTGCTTACGGGGCACAGAGGATGATTCTGAAGATGAGACTAACCAGGCTGACCTATCGTTGCTTGACAATAATCGCGCGTTTCTGTTTGATTTCGCAAGTCCCGTTAAGCTCCGAGCTTGAGGATACATTCCAAAATTCTTGCGATTCACTTTATTTCGGTCAAATCTCAGTTATAGTTATAGATATACGTTTATTATTACCCTTTACTAATAGGCTGTTTCGCTTTTGCGACTTTTTGTGGCTTTTTCAGGTTTTTAGGACCTCTTAAATATTGTTAAAATGACTCTCTTTTTTTGATTTTGTACCTAGCTTTTTGGAACACCTACTTTTCCGCTTTAATACGCTTTTTTACGCTTGCACAAGTCGAAACAAGCAAAACTTGAAACTTCTGATGCGTGTACTCTGTGGTTAGTTTCAAGTGCGCGCCTTCACACCCGCTGGATATGCTGTAAAAGTCTTTTTTACATCGTGATCTCTTTGTACATTCTCTTTTGTGCAGAGCTCAAGAGGTGGGAAGCAGTATATTTCGACTCCGGCACAATGATGGAGCATACAGACGCGAGATGATTGATGTCATGTCAAGCCGCTCGCAACGCTTCAACCCTACATGTACTTACACTCAATATTTGAATGTAAATACGCTCTAGGAAAGGAGTAAAGAAATCTCATTTCGTATGGTTGATACAGCAGTCTGAAGGGATATCTTGTACATAGCTTAAACTTTGATGACGTTGCCACTCTCGACTTGTGCTTCTAAAGATTCCACCTTCCGCAAAGTTACGGGCACGCACCAAATTACGTTTGCCGTACATAGCTCAAATTTGATAACATGTCCGCTCGCAACGCTTCAACCCTGCTAGATTAATGTGTCTATTGCTCATACCGCTCTCATGCCAAATTGTCAGCCAAAGATTTAATTGGAATGTACACAAGGAATAGATCACCGGGCCTAAGTAGCAGTGTGAGAGAGTGCGAAGCCCTCGTTTACTTGTTACGTTTAGAATATTTTGTCAGTGGTAGCATATTGGCGACACTTCTTATGATATTAGCAAAAAGAAGCACGTTTTTGGGTTTATGGCGGTGATTTGGGGATGGAGACAACAATCTGCATACTGTTGTGTCCGTGATGCGACGGTTGTCAAATTATTGGCCTGATCGGACTCGGAGATATCTGCACTAGCTCTGCAGGATAGAATTTACGTTTGGGTGATATTACGGGACTATGTTACAAGGGAAGATTTGCTTCGGAGGAATAATATGGAATGAAATAATTTTTGGGAGTAATTTGACTTGGAGAACTGTAGAGAAAAGAAATATATTGTGGCGGATAGAATGTTATTAGAATAATAAAGAAGCCGATTGAAATCCTGGATTGGAAAGGAGTGCAGACAGGTATGAGAAAGGTTTATCCCTGAGCAGTGATTTTGCAGGGGTCGGAACCAGTAATGGTAGTTTGGGTCTAAGGATTATCTAGGCTCTGGATTGCCGTGCATTCCAAAATTTAGTGATCGGAGGAATGGTGACGGAGACGTGGAAGAATTGGTAAGGCTTGGCATTCTGGGAGTATAAAGACGCGAAACTTTTGGTCGGATTTCATACCACTCTAACCCGTCGTAATGCTATTCTATGCATGTCCTCCATCCTCAACCCTATCTATGATGGTGTTGCCCTGTCCTTATGATTGCTTATGTGAGTACTCTATTGTATATTTGGTTTTTGAAGTAATGGGCACTAACTGAGATTATCTCTAGCTTTGATCGCGCATCTCTGATTTAAGCGCCCATGCATAGCGGAAGGAAAGCTTCTGATTTCACATGTCCGCACTACTTCTATGGCTCTAAATTTGATGTAAGATGTCTCCTGGATGTCTCTTACCATGCCTAGATGGTGCACTCACCTCAAATTCGATTTTTCGATTTCCCGCGGACTGACACATCTGTGAGTTATTTGATTGATTGATACTTTACCGCGATTATCTTATTAAGTTACTTGACCGCACATCCTGCGGCCTGATATCTCTGTGAGTCACACCCGCTTTTTATCTGGCATTCATTCAGCTTTCATATCAGCTCCCAAGTTTAACTTGGTTTTCAAGTTCCCATGGCCGTCGTTCTGTTGTGGGACACAATTCGGAATGGTATGTGTTTGATTCGAGCTCCTTTATGTCATCGCGATACTAATTTGGCAGCTAATTAGATACATGGGGTTCCTACAAGCAATGCACAATCGCGATGTACATGGTTTCACTTTATTTGAGTTTCAGCACTTCAAAATTGGATATTCGGAGTTCCCGCGAGGGTACGTGGTTTCTTATGTTCTCTGCATTTTCTGGTCGAAGTTGTGGTACTAATTAGGTGGCTCTTATTCTGATTAGACTTTTGGATTTCCCATGAGCAACACTACGGTCTTGATGTACGTGGATTCGCTCTATTTCAATTTCGGCACTGGGTGTTAAAATTAGATATATGGATTTCCCGTGAGCAATGTCGCGTTCTTGAAGTAAGTGGTTTTGCTCTATATAAATTTGGCGCCTGACATCAGAATTCAATATTTGGATTTCCGGCGAGATCACCTACAAGCACTATGTACGTGGTTTCAGAGCTCCAAATCACTACTCTGGTCTGATTTTGCCTGTTCATAATACAGATACTCTCGTCTCAGAAATGAGTCTAATTGGCAGATAGATTTCGAGCACATTGCGTGTGCACGGCGTTTTTCGCACGAACTCGACAAAACCTTCACGCAGACGCAGAGTGGATTGTAAGTCTTTCCATGTCATTTCATTGCAAACTATCTAATCAAAACCATAGCGGTGAGTAGCCTTTGCGCATGTTTCACAAAAACTACACAAATTCGGCCGCACACCACAGTGGTAAGTTGTTCTATTTTATTCCGTTGAAAACTGTCTAATTGGACTTGCAGTGTACATACGTAGATAGCTGCGGGGTGACTCTGCGTGCAATGCGCCTGAACGCGCTAGGGATGAGTGAGTACGTATGCAGGTAGATAGATGCGGGGTGCGAATAGCTTGCCCTTCGGGGTGGGCTAAACTCTGCGCGCATTATACCAGAACCCGATTGGACGCTGTGACCTACGCTCATTTCAGAAAACTTACCCCCGTTTAGGCAGTTTCAGCACACAAAACAGCCCGGATTAGCAGTAAAAACACTCCAGACGTCATCAGCACTCACCCTTTGCGAGCGCGAGAAGGTCCTCCGCCGTTGGCCGGAGCTTCAGTGGGATGGCTAGCACTTCGGATGCTCCTCAGACCAAGTACCCGGGATACAATCCGCAACCGTCCACGAATCCTGTTCAAGAGGACAAAGCAAGACACAAGAACGAACAGCGATTGGTCAGTCGCCATTGGCTCAGGCATAGACGCCATAATGAAAGTCACTAACCGCGCCGCAGAACTGCACGAATTATGTTAACATTGCATGTGAGCATCAGTCGCCCGGTCAGGGTGCGCGGAGGAAGTTGGATGTCGGCAGCAGGCGCAGACTTACGTAGGGAATCGAATAGCGCGAGGGTATCACCTTCCCGCTTGCGCCGTCCACAGAAGGTGGGGCCCGTACACGGTGGACGGTGCTTTTTATCGTATCGTTCGACCCTGTCGACAGAGCGCGCACGGAGATGTGAGTCCGATAAGAACATGAATACGAATGCATAGGAAGTACGTATGGTTGTTGGCGGGACGTACATCTCATGAGAAAATCGCCTGCATTGACGAGGAGGGCATCCGGGATGGGCGGCACAGGCTTGATAAGGAGGGTAGTTTGGTAATTTATAGAGAAATGACGGGGGAATACATACGATATAGGTTCCAGGATGCTGTGCGTCTTCCACTTCGAGACCGCCGATGTCGTCTTGCAGTAGCAGCTGCCGTTGGGAATGAGATATTCGATTAGCTGTGTTTATCACATAACATTACTCACAGTTATTGTCCCATAATCAGAATGAGCGGGAATACGTGATGCCTCCTTATCTTCGAGGACGTCAGCAGAGACGCTGATAAGAAACTTGAAATCAGAAATTATGCGGCGTTTCCAGATGTCGTACCTTGGATAATGCAATAGCCGTAGCTGATTCTCCGCATTCAAGTGGAAATTTAAAAAATAATCTTCCGGTAACTTGAAAGATAACGCGAGCGCCTTGAAAATCTCCCTTTCCATCTTATCCAAAAGCTACAAGACAAAAATACGTTAGTTATGTCCATTGCCTCTCGGTGCAAAACGTACGCACCCAGTAGAAATCGAGACAAGCCTCTTTGAAACCAGGAAGAATACCGTCGGGGTACCAAATATTAGGCATATCCTCATAATCTTCCCGACCAACCTCGAAGTTCTCCTTGATATCGCGCCTTACCTCCGCGCCGTGGGCAGTTGTCGCGTTGGCCACATCGTTCCCAGATCCATCGCGATCAGCATGTGTGCGCTTTTGGATGGCCTCTCTTCCAGGCGCCGAATACCCTGAAGGCGGCCCTCCAAGTCAGCCCAAACCATCGTGACAGTGACAGCAAACCAGGAGTGGACTGAGCGAACCTCGATGGTGTGCACCCGACTCTGGATGCGGAGCCAGTTGCTTGATCTCCATGGGCTGGTCAAATAGCTTCTTGGACTGAATATCAGAAGAATTTATGTGAAGTAGAGTAATATATTATCCTTGGTGTGTGAGAGTAGAACACCGTACCCATTCAAACATTGAAGCCACCTTCTCGCGAGGCAGTCCATGGTTTGCGAGATAGACGAACCCAATGGACTTGAATGACTCTAGGACCGCATCAGCGACGCCCTGTCTGTCAGATCCATCTAAGAATGGCCCGAAATCGACAACCTTGACAGAGGTCTGAGTGTTAGCGCTCGGTTTCTCTTGGTCTTGGGCCATGATAGAGTGCAAGAGAACGATTAATGCGACGTCAACGGCAATTTCGACGACATAACGTGACGGGAAGCTTTAGCGAGGATATAATAATAGAATATGTTCGTCATCAGATATGGATCACTAACACTCATCTACGATATCTCCTCAGCAGCTTTCAATGGCTTTACCGCACCCTCTTCCGAAAGCGTCTTGACCTGCGTCGTCCAATCCGCACGTACATGAGCACTCCGCGCACTCGGAAGCCCGTGCGCGATCTGTGACCCGTCCTCCGTTCCGTTCCTTCATCTTCCCGCCTCACTACCATGCTCATGTGCTATGGACGACATCTCTGAGCTTCCGCGCACCCAGCGACATCACACGCTCAGAGCACTCAGCACATCGCTCCGCCGCAACTCCAACGCCATTGGCGAGTCCCAGTCCATCGCCACCGTCGCCGCCCTCGCACCCCTATACACACCCGTACCAGCATACCAGCAGCACCTCCAAAGCGGCGCACACACATCACCACGACAAACGGAACTGGGTGGGCCGGCGAGCCCGAGGCCGACATCTGCACGACGTTGGCGTCCGACGTTCAGCCCCCGCATCATCGTCCTTGGGCACCACGGCGCGCCGAACCCACAGGGTGCAGGGCCAAGCAGCATGGACAGTGCGCAGGTCCCAGGTGTGTAGATATCAGTGTCTCCTCAGCGACACGCTTATAGCAGTCAGTCAGGCCACGCCGCAACGACGCGACGACAGAGCAACGGCATGGGCGATGCACACTACGTACACTAGACCACCACGAGAAGATGACGCTGGAATACGGGATGCGCGAGGCTTGCACGACAACGAGACACGACGCGGCTCGCGAGCGGGGAGGAGACGAGAGCACCGGTCAACTTACCAGCAGCACCTCTAGCGCGGCGTACAGACATCGGAACGAAATTCGAGCGTGGGGAGGATGTCTGGACGACATCGGCACACATTGCGCGAGCGGATCGCACGGATAGGCTGAGAGCAAGGGAGGGCCGTCCATGGGCACCACGGCGCGCAGCATCCAACAAGTGCGGACAGCGCGATGTGTAAATCTCATCTCATCTCTCAGTGTCGCGCTCACAGCAATGAGCTACGCACCACGGCCGCCGCGCAACGACCTGCTGCAACAAAGAACGGCACCCACGATCGCCACGATACTTATTCGTACCAGAGCATAGTCGGCATCGAGACGACAACGCCCAACGTCGACACCGCCGTTGCCGCGTCGTGCTTGACGTACGAGCAGCGCCTCCATAGCGGCATGCAAACATCACCACGAAGAACGGCACTGGATGGGCCGGCGAGCACGGGGAGGCTATCTGCGCGACATCGCAGCTCACCTGGCGAGCGCCAGCCTTCAGATCGCACGGATAAGCCGAGATCCGTGCCCATGGGCGGCGCAGGGCGCACGCGCTACGCAGCATGGACAGACAGCGCCGCGCTCCCAGGTGTATGTGATGTTCTCTCACCTCCGCTCAGCATCGCACTTGCACCGATAAGCCAGGCCAACGGGCGGCGCAGCGACGATAGGACGATACACGGAAACCGAAGCGTAGTCGGCAATGGGACGACGACGCGATAGGCGACTCGCGGCGTGTGGCCGAACGACAGCGGTTCGACGCGCGAGGGGCGGGGACAAGAAGACTTACTCACCGCATTATAGTCTTGAAGCCGGCAGCGCGGTCTTCGCCCAGCGCCGATAAGACGGTCTGACAGCCTCCAAGGGCCCACGGCGCGCAGAGACAGCGCGCATTCAAGGCTCCCGGGTATGTGGTCCTCCCTCCTCTCAACGTCACGCTCACAGCAGTAAGCCAGGCAACGAGCGGCGCAGCGATGACACTGCTGCAACAACGGCAAGGGCTGTATACGGACACGGGCGCATAATTCGCAACGAAACGACGACGCTAGGATATGCATGGACGACGCGCGGCGTGGCTTGGACGACAGCGGCTCGACACGCCGAGTGGGTAGAGGACGAGAGCAACGCTGCTCAGCTGCGGGAAAATCAGTGAGAGCTACCTTGTCTGCACCGTAGAGGACTTACTCACCGCATCACAGCCTTGAAGCCAGTAGAGCCGTTTGGCCTCACTGCCCTGAAGGACGAGTTTGCGAGGGCCTGCGGAGGAGCCTCGTCCTGGCCCATGAACGACGACACGAACGGCTCGATAGCCAGGAGGATAGCACCCGTCTGTTCCACTATCAACGAGGACGACGGCGACGGGCGGAAGGTCCAGTCAAGGAGCCGATGGGAATGAATGCGAGAGCGGCATGCTTGCTGCCCCGGGATATGGGTGAGTACGGTCATTAGAACGTTCATAGCGCCTACTTACGATCGCTTTGAACCAGCATCGAGGCTTGCTGACCCAGTTGCGCAAGGGCGCGGCGCCGGCGTATCGCGCGTAATCGGCGATGACGAAAGGCCTTTCAGGCGGTAAGTAATATCGTTGCCGCAGAGACAAGCAGCAACCTACTCGCTACGTGTTCCAGATGAGCATCGGAGCGCGAAGGGCTATCTGCGGAGGGAGGACGATGTTAGTGCGGTGCGTATGCCCTGCTGAAGGACACCGCTGTTGGTCGCCGCTATACAACACATGTACGCAAGATGGAACACGACCGCGTGCGCAGCCAGGTTCTGAACGGCTGTGTGCTGTAGCCGACGTACGGTGCGGCGCGTTAGTTATCAGGTTTATTACTGAAGAATGACAAAACCTCACTCGTAGGACAGAGCATCGACGAGCGGACGTGCGGAGGGCAGCGCCGTCGAGCTCGGCGGGATAGAGCGGAAGAAGAGAGAGGTCCAGAAGAGGAGAGAAGAGCAGAGGAGAGAAGAGTGGGATGAGGGAATGAGAGGCATGTCCGTAGTCTTATATACCACTTTGGTAGACGTGTACGTACATAGAATGAAACGGTGTCAATGGAAACATCTCGTCCAGGGTCCGCGTGCGCTAAGCGAATCTCGATCCGCATCTCCTCCTCCGTTTTCTCGTCTGCGTCCGTTGCTTGTCCTTGCCTGTCTCGTGAAACATGCCTGTTGTCAATGGGAAAGCTCATAGCCATTTAATAACAACTAGAATACAGAAAAGCGAGCTCGTTATTGTGTTTTATTCAAGTGTGTTAAAGAGTGTGAATAACGAAGTTTATATTTCTACATTTGCAAATTGTGAACCTCATCTGCTCAGCGGCCAAGTGAGAGCGATACCCACCCACCCAGCAATTCTAAACCCGGTAAGAACCATTTCTATGTCGTAAAATCAAGGGAAATGGCACTAGATTGCTTATTCCATGCAATGCTCCGAGACCAAGCATCCAGGAAATGCATCGATTTGCAGGCGGAAAGTTGAAGCCGCGATCTTCGCTGGCAACGCACCCGAAAGGACCCTTGATGGAACTAATAACGGGGTTTGACGTGGGTTTTTCTAGGTCCCCGTGCGATGCGCAATGGACTGGAAACGAGAAACGGGGTGGGAGGAGTAGATCATGCTCGGTATGGGTATCCTTGGCTGGCCTAGCCTTGCCGCTCCAAATTTCCTGTGTCCAATAGAGTGCTATTGGGGCTATGTACTACTACACGTTTGAGGCGTCCACATGGAATTAGAAGAGAGCAGCGGACGCGCTCCCAGATTAAATCTTGATGCCGCCGTCGTCGCATCGTACATGCCGCCGCATCGCGCTGCGCGGTCGCAAAAATAAAGAAAAACATTGATACTGAAACGTGTATGTAATACACAGCCCTGATATTAGATAGATACGTTTTCTGCATTTCAAATGGTGGATTGGGAGAGGAGAAGCGCGTTGTTATCAAAGAGCTTAATATCCGAACGCGTGTCTCTGTATTCAACTGTAAATCCCAATTTATAAAACATTAGGTTTATTATATTATGCGGCCGTCTTCTTTTGTGTACCACAAATGTACCAGTGCGCAATCTTGAGAGCATGCGTACTGTGCCACATACGGGCGCCTAAAATGGTGGCAGTGCAGACTGCGTGCCAGTGCGGCGTTTAACCTCGTTCGTTGGCGGCGACAAGTTACCGACTGCTTCCTCTGCTTCGACCCATATCGAAGGACAAACATTACAGTCATATTTGACGACCATTCCGTGTTGTAGAATACCAGACCCCATAATTAACTCAATGATGTGCAAAAAATCGTGTACTCTGTGGTTAGTTTCAAGTGCGCGCCTTCACACCCGCTGGATATGCTGTAAAAGTCTTTTTTACATCGTGATCTCTTTGTACATTCTCTTTTGTGCAGAGCTCAAGAGGTGGGAAGCAGTATATTTCGACTCCGGCACAATGATGGAGCATACAGACGCGAGATGATTGATGTCATGTCAAGCCGCTCGCAACGCTTCAACCCTACATGTACTTACACTCAATATTTGAATGTAAATACGCTCTAGGAAAGGAGTAAAGAAATCTCATTTCGTATGGTTGATACAGCAGTCTGAAGGGATATCTTGTACATAGCTTAAACTTTGATGACGTTGCCACTCTCGACTTGTGCTTCTAAAGATTCCACCTTCCGCAAAGTTACGGGCACGCACCAAATTACGTTTGCCGTACATAGCTCAAATTTGATAACATGTCCGCTCGCAACGCTTCAACCCTGCTAGATTAATGTGTCTATTGCTCATACCGCTCTCATGCCAAATTGTCAGCCAAAGATTTAATTGGAATGTACACAAGGAATAGATCACCGGGCCTAAGTAGCAGTGTGAGAGAGTGCGAAGCCCTCGTTTACTTGTTACGTTTAGAATATTTTGTCAGTGGTAGCATATTGGCGACACTTCTTATGATATTAGCAAAAAGAAGCACGTTTTTGGGTTTATGGCGGTGATTTGGGGATGGAGACAACAATCTGCATACTGTTGTGTCCGTGATGCGACGGTTGTCAAATTATTGGCCTGATCGGACTCGGAGATATCTGCACTAGCTCTGCAGGATAGAATTTACGTTTGGGTGATATTACGGGACTATGTTACAAGGGAAGATTTGCTTCGGAGGAATAATATGGAATGAAATAATTTTTGGGAGTAATTTGACTTGGAGAACTGTAGAGAAAAGAAATATATTGTGGCGGATAGAATGTTATTAGAATAATAAAGAAGCCGATTGAAATCCTGGATTGGAAAGGAGTGCAGACAGGTATGAGAAAGGTTTATCCCTGAGCAGTGATTTTGCAGGGGTCGGAACCAGTAATGGTAGTTTGGGTCTAAGGATTATCTAGGCTCTGGATTGCCGTGCATTCCAAAATTTAGTGATCGGAGGAATGGTGACGGAGACGTGGAAGAATTGGTAAGGCTTGGCATTCTGGGAGTATAAAGACGCGAAACTTTTGGTCGGATTTCATACCACTCTAACCCGTCGTAATGCTATTCTATGCATGTCCTCCATCCTCAACCCTATCTATGATGGTGTTGCCCTGTCCTTATGATTGCTTATGTGAGTACTCTATTGTATATTTGGTTTTTGAAGTAATGGGCACTAACTGAGATTATCTCTAGCTTTGATCGCGCATCTCTGATTTAAGCGCCCATGCATAGCGGAAGGAAAGCTTCTGATTTCACATGTCCGCACTACTTCTATGGCTCTAAATTTGATGTAAGATGTCTCCTGGATGTCTCTTACCATGCCTAGATGGTGCACTCACCTCAAATTCGATTTTTCGATTTCCCGCGGACTGACACATCTGTGAGTTATTTGATTGATTGATACTTTACCGCGATTATCTTATTAAGTTACTTGACCGCACATCCTGCGGCCTGATATCTCTGTGAGTCACACCCGCTTTTTATCTGGCATTCATTCAGCTTTCATATCAGCTCCCAAGTTTAACTTGGTTTTCAAGTTCCCATGGCCGTCGTTCTGTTGTGGGACACAATTCGGAATGGTATGTGTTTGATTCGAGCTCCTTTATGTCATCGCGATACTAATTTGGCAGCTAATTAGATACATGGGGTTCCTACAAGCAATGCACAATCGCGATGTACATGGTTTCACTTTATTTGAGTTTCAGCACTTCAAAATTGGATATTCGGAGTTCCCGCGAGGGTACGTGGTTTCTTATGTTCTCTGCATTTTCTGGTCGAAGTTGTGGTACTAATTAGGTGGCTCTTATTCTGATTAGACTTTTGGATTTCCCATGAGCAACACTACGGTCTTGATGTACGTGGATTCGCTCTATTTCAATTTCGGCACTGGGTGTTAAAATTAGATATATGGATTTCCCGTGAGCAATGTCGCGTTCTTGAAGTAAGTGGTTTTGCTCTATATAAATTTGGCGCCTGACATCAGAATTCAATATTTGGATTTCCGGCGAGATCACCTACAAGCACTATGTACGTGGTTTCAGAGCTCCAAATCACTACTCTGGTCTGATTTTGCCTGTTCATAATACAGATACTCTCGTCTCAGAAATGAGTCTAATTGGCAGATAGATTTCGAGCACATTGCGTGTGCACGGCGTTTTTCGCACGAACTCGACAAAACCTTCACGCAGACGCAGAGTGGATTGTAAGTCTTTCCATGTCATTTCATTGCAAACTATCTAATCAAAACCATAGCGGTGAGTAGCCTTTGCGCATGTTTCACAAAAACTACACAAATTCGGCCGCACACCACAGTGGTAAGTTGTTCTATTTTATTCCGTTGAAAACTGTCTAATTGGACTTGCAGTGTACATACGTAGATAGCTGCGGGGTGACTCTGCGTGCAATGCGCCTGAACGCGCTAGGGATGAGTGAGTACGTATGCAGGTAGATAGATGCGGGGTGCGAATAGCTTGCCCTTCGGGGTGGGCTAAACTCTGCGCGCATTATACCAGAACCCGATTGGACGCTGTGACCTACGCTCATTTCAGAAAACTTACCCCCGTTTAGGCAGTTTCAGCACACAAAACAGCCCGGATTAGCAGTAAAAACACTCCAGACGTCATCAGCACTCACCCTTTGCGAGCGCGAGAAGGTCCTCCGCCGTTGGCCGGAGCTTCAGTGGGATGGCTAGCACTTCGGATGCTCCTCAGACCAAGTACCCGGGATACAATCCGCAACCGTCCACGAATCCTGTTCAAGAGGACAAAGCAAGACACAAGAACGAACAGCGATTGGTCAGTCGCCATTGGCTCAGGCATAGACGCCATAATGAAAGTCACTAACCGCGCCGCAGAACTGCACGAATTATGTTAACATTGCATGTGAGCATCAGTCGCCCGGTCAGGGTGCGCGGAGGAAGTTGGATGTCGGCAGCAGGAGCAGACTTACGTAGGGAATTGAATAGCGCGAGGGTATCACCTTCCCGCTTGCGCCGTCCACAGAAGGCGGGGCCCGGACACGGTGGACGGTGCTTTTTATCGTATCGTTCGACCCTGTCGACAGAGCGCGCACGGAGATGTGAGTCCGATAAGAACATGAATACGAATGCATAGGAAGTACGTATGGTTGTTGGCGGGACGTACATCTCATGAGAAAATCGCCTGCATTGACGAGGAGGGCATCCGGGATGGGCGGCACAGGCTTGATATGGAGGAAGGTTTTGTAATTCGTAGAGAAACGACGAGGGAATACATACGATATAGGTTCCAGGATGCTGTGCGTCTTCCACTTCGAGACCGCCGATGTCGTCTTGCAGTAGCAGCTGCCGTTGGGAATGAGATATTCGATTATCACTTAACATCAGTCTTGTTTATTACTCACAGTGATCGTCCCATAATCCGAATGAGCAGGAATACGTGATGCTTCCTTATCTTCGAGGACGTCAGCAGAGACGCTGATAAGAAACTCGAAATCAGAAATCATGCGGCGTTTCCAGATATCGTACCTTGGATAATGCAATAGCCGTAGCTGGTTCTCCGCATTCAAGTGGAAATTTAAAAAATAATCTTCCGGTAACTTGAAAGATAACGCGAGCGCCTTGAAAATCTCCCTTTCCATCTTATCCATAATCTACAAGACGAAATACGTTAGTTATGTCCATTGCCTCTCGATGTAAGACGTACGCACCCAGTAGAAATCGAGACAAGCCTCCTTGAAACCAGGAAGAATGCCGTCGGGGTACCAAATATTAGGCATATCCTCGTAATCTTCCCGACCAACCTCAAAGTTCTCCTTGATATCGCGCCTTACCTCCGCGCCGTGGCCAGTTGTCGCGTTGGCCACATCGTTCCCAGATCCATCGCGATCCGCATGTGTGCGCTTTTGGACGGCCTCTCTTCCAGGCGCCGAATACCCTGAAGACGGCCCTCCAAGTCAGCCCAAACTATCGTGACAGTGACAGCAAACCAGAGTGGACTGAGCGAACCTCGATGGTGTGCGCCCGACTCTGGATGCGGAGCCAGTTGCTTGATCTCCATGGGCTGGTCAAATAGCTTCTTGGACTGAATGTAGAAGGGATTATGTGAAGTAGAGTAATTAGATTATCTTGGTGTGTGAGAGTAGAAATACCGTACCCATTCAAACATTGAAGCCACCTTCTCCTGAGGGAGTCCATGGTTTGCGAGATAGACGAACCCAATGGACTTGAATGACTCCAGGACCGCATCAGCGACGCCCTGTCTGTCAGATCCATCCAAGAATGGCCCGAAATCGACAACCTTGACAGAGGTCTGAGTGTTAGCGCTCGGTTTTTCTTGGTCTTGGGCCATGATAGAGTGCAAGAGAACAATTAATGCGACGTCAACGGCAATTTCGACGACATAACGTGACAGGAAGCTTTAGCGAGGGTATAATAATAGAATTGATGTTCGTCATCACTCAGACTGCATAACACTCATCTACGATATCTCCTCAGCAGCTTTCAATGGCTTTATCGCACTATCAAACCCTACAATATCTCTCCGGAAACTTCATAATATCAGCGGGAAGCATCCTCTTCCGAAAGCGTCCCAGCGCCGAACCAGATTCTAGTGCTCTGGAGATCTGCATCCTGCATCATCTCACTGAAGATGAATGGCTCCTCCCGAAGGGTCGCAAAGATCGAGGCGAGACCATAGAACAGGCTGCGATAAGGGAGACGTACGAGGAAACGGGGTATCCCTGCCATCTCTGGCCGCAGCGTATGCCACACGTGCGCCTGCTCCCGGGATAAACGACACGCATTACGTGGAAGTGGTGGACGATATCACTGAGCCCGTCGCGGTTACGATTAGAGATCTGGGCGAAGGCCGCGCGAAGTTGATCTTTTGGTACATCGCGCTGGCAGAAGATGGTGCGGAAAAGGTTGCGGGATCGCAGATGGAAAATGAGAACTTCGAGTCCGCTTTCTTGGACATACCCACTGTCTTGGAGCGACTTACTTTCAAAAGGATCGCGAGGTTGTTCAACAAGCAGTTGATATTGTCAAAGGAGGGGCAAAAGGCATGACTTTGCGGGATCCATCAGCTGCGTTGAAGGAGGAGCGCAAATCGTAGCACTGTTATGACCAGATATGTAATGTCTAATATTGAGCAGTTGTTTTGAATCAAGAGGAGGAGAATCCTGGGGTCGTTCAAGGAGCAGTCGAGATCGTTAAGGTGGTGCATAAAACGGCTTTACAACGCATCTTTCTTGCATCTTTCCCGAATTTACAACGTCATAGGAGAGTATAGAAGTGGCTTGTAGTCGAAAAAGTCTCATGACATTGCATAACTTAGCGCTGGCTCAGTGAATGTTAGTTGGATCGCAAGAGGAGCCAGACGACTATGAATGATTCACAAGAAGAGCCATATCGTGAAGAACGAGGAGGTGTAGGCGGCTGGCGATGATGAAAAACGCCAGACTGCGACGAGGGCAGCGCGGCCCGCAAGCTCCGAGCATTTGACGCCGGCGATCACTCGATCAAATTTCTGTTGGCTGCTTGTTTCCGCCACCAGCACATTCGTACACTTTCATCCAACGCGTCTTGCCCATTTCATTGTACCGACATAGCCCTCAACAACTTTGCGCTTCGTTAACCTTCAAATAAGGGTTCCTGAGATCGGGCAGACAGCGAATGAGGTGGGTGACCTAACAGGTGGGATCACGTTTCGTTCAAAATTCTCATCCCGTTTCAAGATCCCACTGAACACTTGGGCCTCAGTTTCCAGAGGCATGCTCAGACCACTAACGCGTTCCTGCCCCCATCGTGTCTTTACCCAACTCCGCCTTCGTCATGCTCTACGACTGGCTCCACCGGGCGCCATAGCACACACAAATGCTGGACGTAGGCCGAATTTAGGAGAGAGGAGGCTCACGGTGTGTGTGTTTCCAGCCCCAGCGCGCAGGATGTATCATTGCGTTAACGCTACCCTAGACCACCACAGATACGATCCCTCGCGAAACGCAGGATGATGTTCACAAGCTCCATACTCTGAGCCTGAACGACTGTCAACGGCGGGCCAACAGCTTGTCGACCTGTCTGGGAAGACCGATATAACCATACACCCTCTTACCAACGGGCCGCAGCAGAAGTTTCAATACGAGCAGGGAGAGAATAACGAACTTCAACGCTTTCCAGAGAACACTAAAGGTTTCTTTTATTATCACAATGATCCTGACGCGCCAGAACTCTGCGCAGGCGTGCGTTTTAGGATCTGCGATAGCTCAGCGCAGTTCGATCGTGGGCGGGACTTGCTGGATCCCACAGGAAACGTATGGGGATACAAGCTTCCGGAGCTCGTCAAACATTCCGCAGGGCAAGGATTTTTGTCGCTGTTGCGTGACGAAATCTCATTGACGAGGAGCTCGTCAACGACATCAACAAACTCGACCTGCCGAACAATCTGGAAGATACCACTATTCCCTCTCCGAACCTTTCACTCTGGACGTCGGACACCCGCAGGACACGATGTTGTTCGCTACACGTGCAAAGGTAATCAAAATGGAATTTCCGACGACCCCATTCGCCGACTTGAAGAAAGGCGCCGTGCTATATCCCTTGACTGGTTGGAATTTCCGTCATTTCAGTCCATGAATATCGCGCTGACATCCCTCCGGATAGGCGCTATCAGGGTCCGGTTCGAACAATCGCACTACATCGAACACAAAAAACTGCGCCCCGCACTCGTCCTGCGGGTTCTCAATATCGTCCGGCCCATCACCCGTTCCCACTGTACACGGGGAAAGCTGTCGTGATCCCGACGCCGGGCAGCCTCTTATTTCGCATGACGCAGGGCGAGAAACGGATCACGCGCATCCCGCTGAAGCACCAGCAGATGGCTGACGATCTGCTGGAGCTGTTGGAGCGGTCGCGCGTGAAGAGCTCGTTTCCGCAGCCACGGTACTAGTAGGACGTTCTCCGCTTCGGAAGCGTGGTGTGTTTTTCTCAGCGCGGTTGGCTCCTGGGACGATCAATATAATTCTGGCATTGGCCGCTCCTATTCGTTTAGCCGTTGCCTTTCTACTCGCCTCTTGCTCATCCCTGGTGCTGACACGATGCACCCATACATCCCATCGCTGCCGTCCACTTTGCCCCGTGCTACGCGATCTAGTTTTCAATGATATCAGACAATACGAGGACGCGCCGCATGTACAGACCAGTGGAGAGAAAGGACTGGGCAACCAGGGATAGCTCGATGCGTTTTCCTCTTTTCTCCCTCCCTCTATTCTGGGTAGGAGTCGCTATCCAGAAGCGAGCGTGGCGCTCTCATTGGCGCCGGCGCGTTTTCTGGTCTATTTCGTTCGCTGGAGATTGTTGGAGGCGCATTGCTACAGTAATATAACGATCTTGTAATAATCTGAAAAACTTGTGAAAAACTATCCCTTTTTTCTGATTTCAATTCCTCTAAAATTAAGATGAAAGAGTATAAATCACGTGCTCAATCATCACGGTCACAAGATGATAGCTCGACGCTCGTTCGACGTTCCTTTGAACAAATCCTCCACCGCCCGCTCACCGTCTCCAGGGCACACGTTCTTTCCCATCCCGAAGCCGCAGCTAGCCAGGGCGCAGCACGCGTAGTTAAGTAGTGAGCGTACATCCATCTGCCATTGATAATTTCATCCCAGCGAACTTCACCCGGCCCAAACGCAGCAGAAACTATGCTTAGCTTGCAGCGATTGCGTTCTCGCCTCTACCGGCGCTTCCGCGATCTCTATCGCTGTCCTGCACCAGCGCTGAATTCATGGTGCTCCTCACCATCTGCACATACTGTACAGATACCTATGTCACCCTTAGGATCCCGGATGCTTGCAGTGCGTTTCTACTACGCGTAAAGCGTTTGCGGCACAGTCCGTTGATTTTCCCCCAGACGTCGAATGTGAAACCCGTCATGCGACGCCCGCATATCTCGTCTGTCTTCAGGCTGCGCACGCTCCGCCCCGAGCGCCTGGAGGCAGTGGGCCAGGAGACGATCGATCTGTCGGGGAAGGCAAAGCCCGGCGTGCCCAACCTCATCGACGGACCCCAGCTGCGCTGTTTGTATGAATGCGAATATCCGGGAGGCCGCCGTATTCAGACACCTTTTCCTGAGGGCACAAAAGGCGTCTTTTACTACTATAGTCCCGCAGAGGGGCCCGCACTCTATGCGGGGGTGCGTTTCCGGATTTGCGAGAGCGCGGCGGAGTTCGAGAGTGGCCGAGACCTGCTGGGCACGCATGGCGACGTGTGGGGCCCGCAGGTGCTGGAGCTGGTCAAACATGATAAACTTAAAGCCTTGCTGGCGCTCTCCCAAGCGGAGCAGCTGATCAGCGAGGCCCTCATTGCTGATATCGACAAATTGGACATCTCGAGAAGAGTGGGACCATACCGAGTCCACCTGTCGGACTCATTTTATTTAGATCTCGCCCAACAAAAGTGTCATTTTATCTACGTTACACGCGCGAAGGTGGTCCGGCTGCTCTTTCCGCGGAAAGCATTCGCGGCGGCAACTGGTGGTAACTTCCATCCACTGACTTGTCAGGCATTCCACTCTCACGTCCGCGCTCTAGTGCTGATCCTGCTCTCTGTAGGCACCATCAAGGTCCAGTTTGAACTCTCCAATCTCCCGGAACACAAAAAGCTCGGGCCTACACTCGTTGTCCGTGTGCTCGATGTCGTTGACCCCATTGCTGCGCATCCGCGCTACGAAGGGGTACCCCTGTGCCTGTCCCTGGCACTCTCTTACAGCGGAAGCGTCACGGACGGATCTGCGCACTGGCCATCCCGCTGAAGCTCCAGCCGATGGCGGAGGACCTCATTGCGCTCGCGAAGACCACTTGGGCGTGATGAAGCGCGTGCAATGATCATTCAAGCTACCTGGTACCACACATTGCTGGTCGAATGTCGGCTGGTTTTAGATACGGCTACGCTCCGCGCATGCTTAGGGAGTTGAACCCCCGTTATGTGACTCAAATCCCTGGAGATAGTAGGATGGGTCGCGAGGACGAACGAGCCGATGTTGACGATCTCCATGAGAGATTGGCGGCGTCCTCCGCGCGCGCGTTGCCTCTTGAACGAAATGGGTATGCTAAACCATATTGGAAACTCGATTGAGTTGCCTGGTCCATTATTTTCGGATGCAGTTTATGTGTTTTGTGTGTATGTGCTTGTCAAACGCCTTCCAATTCGTGTTGTAGATTTTATTCATGCTGGTGCGAAGAGGTCCGCGTCATCCTCATACTCCGCGCGCACCGCCTCACCACCTGCTCGATCGATGGCAGACAGTCTCTCGGTGCTCACTATAACATCCCACGGTATTCATATGTATTTCATATATATATCGCATTTGAAGTTTTGTTCCCGATAATGAATAACTGAATACGAGGATATCCTAAAACACCACCCAATTCCCAATTTTTGGAGTATTTGCGGTCCAAGATGGAAAGTAAACATGCCTTTCGTCCTTTTATAAAGTTAAATGACTGGATGGTCTCCTCTCCCAGAGTCCAGATGTACCATTCGAGTGCGGAATCTAACATAGAGACCCCAATTTGTTTTCATCATGGACGAGTTTTTTTAGATATCAGAGCCCCATCCCATTTGCATTGTCAATGAAACGACTGTACTGTATACTGTGATGAAACCTTCCAGCTGGTTACGTCCAGCTGGAGCGACCTAGAACCTAAAGAAACGACGCGCTTTCTCCTCGCGCTCCTTCGCCCGCTACAGGGCCGCCTGTCTAAACCGCCACATCCACGTCCCTCCCCTATTGTCCGCACAAATTCAGCAGACGACGGTCCCCTCTGAACTACCAACTCACCACCCCAACACAAAAACAAGGCGCTAGGCGATTACCAATGTGTTTGCCGTCCACGCGGAACGCGGCGGCTGGTCGATCGTCCATTCTATTTGCGTATCCGCGCAGGTCGATGTATGGAGGTGGACACGTCGTGCCTGTCGACTCCGGTGTCGAAATGCCCCCACACTTCATCACGGCCATGCGGCCTTCATAAGTTCTAGCAGGTCGTCGGCCATGGGCTGGTCCTTCAGCGGGATGTGCACAGCGCGTGTCTTCCGCCCGTACGTGTTCCGATGCAACAGCTTTCCTGCGATAGGCACTGGCGGCATCGTGTTCCCGTGGTAGAGTGGATCAAGATAAATAGGTTCCACGACATCGAGAACGCGTACGACAAGCGTGGGCCCGAGCTCCTTGTGTTCCGGAAGATCGGACAGTTCGAACTGGACCTTGATAAGTCCTACAGAAAGCGAATCAGCACTTGAGCGAGAATCCAAGAATGAAAATGCCTGACCAGTCAACGGAGAGGAGCGAGAGGGACCGGTGCGAACGTGGAATAGTTCCGCCGGGAAGTTGAGCCGAACCAGCTTTGCGCGCGTGATAAAAGTCAGTCGTTCTATCGAATGTGCGAGGTTGAGGAGGAATGGGTCTGAGAGGGAATAGTTATGTGTGCGCATAGTCTTTGCGATGTCCAATCTGTTGATGTCGTTGACGAGCGCCTCGTCAATCAAATTTTCGGCGCGTGCAAACGCCAGAAATCCGTTGTATAATTTATGTTTGACGAGTTCCAGAATTTTCGGGCCCCATACGTCCCCCCTGGGATAGAGCAAGTCCCGACCGTGCGCGAACGCCCCCGCGCTATCGCAGATCCTGAAGCGCACACCTGCGTCGAATCCGGGCCCGTCAGTGGAGGCATGATAATAGAAGAACCCTCTTGTATTCTCAGGATAGCGCCAAGTGTGATGGCGACCATTCCGAAATTCCCTTTTGTATGGACATGGCAGCAGACATCCGTCGATGACAGTGCGCATGACTGGCCACCCCTTCCCCGACAAATCAACAACCTCTTGGCCCACTACTGACAAGCGTTCAGGTCGTAAAGTGCGCAGCCTGAATGAAGCAGGAATGTGAGAGGTTTTTTTGCCGGTCGGCTCTGTCGAAGTCTTCGGTCGAATCAACGAACTGGAGTATGCTCTGAATTTGCAGTAGAAACGCACCGCAATCATCCGCTTTCCTATGGTGCATGTGGATACCCGTACAGTACGTGCGCATGGTATAGAACACCACGAGTTTAAACGTGGAACGGGACAAAGATCGAGCTGGCGGAAGGACCGACAGAGGCGAGAACGCGATAGCTGCAGGCTAAGCATAGCTTCTGATGCGTCTGTGCCAAATGAAGTCAGTGGAATGGAATTATCGACTGCAAGTGGGTGTACCCTAACTATGCGTCCAGGCCAGTTTCAGTTGTCGTGGATGGTCTCGAGATGGGAAAGGGAAAGAAGTTGCGGTGAGCGAGAGGTGGAAGAAGCATTTGCGCCCGCCGCCGAGCGTCGACGAACAACTTTGTGACACTTTAGCACGTGATGACTTTATCCTCTGAAACCGGACCGCTTCACCGTCGTACCCCGCCGCCAACCCGCCGCCAACCGCCACTTTCCCCACCTTGCCCTATGCCCAGTGCTTCAACAATGCCTGGCTGGTGTTCGATTTGTTTACAGAAACAGAATAATCGTCTTCACGGCTTGCTGGATCCGACAAATCAGAGGTTGTTTACAACGGATACCCAAATTCATCTCTCACTGCACAGTCAGTCCGGCAGTACAACCAACACAATAATTGCAATCCACAACGGCACGTTCACCACTATTACGAACAAGTCCAACCAAGTATTACAAGGAATATCCCTTAGGCACGTCTAAGTATCTTGGACACTGCTAGAAGGGTGAGTACAAACCGCTAAGGATTCTCGATCTCTGTAAACAGTTCCACACCGTCTTCAGTACGCAAAAGATAACGCAATTGAAAACGCGTTTTCCTTCTCCTGAAGACTACTCTTGGAAATTGCATTGATATGCTTTTCAACAGCCGCAACGCCACGCGCCGAAAGTCGTACGCGACGATGTCAATGGGCCCCAGGAGCTCGAGCACAACCGATTCCAGTCCGCTCCACTTCGCATCTCGGAGCTCTTCACCCCAGGGACTCCAGAGCGGCGCGATGGTGGCGGCAAAGTCCTCCAGCGCGGCGTTATCGCTCCCCAGGTAACTCCCAACATTGACTCTGACAGTCAACGCCCGCAGATGCGTCGTCGGCACGCGCTGCACGAGCTTCAAGGCCCACTGGAGCTCCCCGTTCGGCCCTACCCTATCAGGCCAGTGCGAGACCTGCACCGAAAGCTCCTCCAGCGCCACCAGGCCTGCGAGATCGCCAGGGCGAACGAGCGCGAGCGAGGCGAACCGGAACCAGTCGGAGAACGACTCGTGCCCGCCCGACTCGGCGGGGTGCTCCATCGGGAACCCTGTGTGCTCAGCGCGCAGGATCGTCTTGTTATCGAGGCCCAGCGCCAGGGCGTGGAGCTGCAGCGTCTTGAGGCTGCGCGACGCGTGGAGGAGCGCCTGCCGCGGCACCGCGCATTCTTTAGCGTCGCCGAAGAAGATGTCGATCGCCCGTGGAGAGGACATGTCTACGCCATGGTGCGTACGTACCGCGTCTTCTTTCCAGAATTGCAGAAGAGACAGGGCCCCTGTAGCGGGAACGTTGCGGAGTCCTAGGGCGGATAGTCTGGCGTGCCGGTTCTGGCTATGGGCGACCTCCGGTGTGTCGTCGAGACGATCGACTGGATCAGAGACCGCGTCGACACTAGCGTCGACCAAATCCAAGCGCCCTAGGGCAGGGAACCTCTCCAGTAGTCTCCGTGGCACGTTGTTGACTCCCTGAATATAGAGATTTTCAGATCTTCCTGTTGAACGATGGCATGCTGGAATCCGCTACGAAAGTGGCTCGACAGGGATGTCCACTCAACCGGTGTGTAGACAAAGGAAATGATCACCGTCCGTAAGGTGTCCATCGTCCTCACGGCGTCAGCAAGTTGTTGACCCATGCCCTGTTCGTCGGAGAACACCCGATACCTCGCGTCCTCCAGCATGTCCCAGCGCGACAGCCACCGCCCTGACGCCGTCTGGTTGAGTCTAAGTTGGGTTTCGTTTCGGTGTGCGAACTGGATGGTGTTGTCCGTGATGATGAGCACGCGAATGAAGGTCGCGAGCAGAGGGTTCGTGCGGAGAAGGGCGATGAATTTATTCATGCGTCTCTGAAATCCTCGGCGTTGTACGTTGACCTCGAGCCGTTGATATAGTAGCGGTAGAGAGATGTTTCTGAGGAATTGATTTGCCCTGCTGAGGGCGTCTAGGTTGGTGAACTCGTCGGCTTGGTGGTCTGGTCGTGGATATACTGCGTGACTATGAGAGACGCGATGTCGAACGGTAGGGGAAACTCGACGCTCGGCGGCGAGGAAAAAAGAACAGCGTCTGACATTTTTGAGGAGGGGGGGAGGGACAGTGAGATGGCTGGCTGGTTCGAAGTAGTGAAAAAAGAGGTGGACCACCCGTTTTGGGTATGTTGAACCAACAAGCAACTGCTGCCGAGCGGCCATGAAGATTTTTCAACTCATGCAACGCATAGAAGGCCAGAAGGCCACGAAATTCGGGCCGTTGATTAGGACGATATATTTTCTACGTATTCTGAAAATATTATGTGGACTTATCCAGGCAAGGCGCCATTTCTTCTGGGCGATTGACCATGTTCGCACCCCCAATTTGGGTGTGGCCCTAGCAAGCGCAAGGGTGACCTGGCCGTGCCGTTCAGAACTGCTCGCTCGCCCGTTCGCCTACCACAAGATCCAAATCGTTACAACGCACGCCGCGCTGTCTATAGGGTATGTGCCAATCCATGTGTAGCTGCCCTCGCACCCACCCCACTCACACTTATCAGCAGCCACTGTTCCGCACAAGAGCGCCGCCACCGTCAGCTCAAATTGTCGACCTAGTTAACGACCCCACCTGCGATTAAGGGCGCTATTGGCGTGGTAGTGGGTCCATGAGCCAGGGAGGCCGCGATATTCCGGTGGACGATTCCATGAGAAAGGTCGGCAACAAGCTGACTTCCAGGCAAGCCGGCAGATCGAATATCGGTCTTAATCCAGCGTCCGCCTAGAGCCTGGTAGAAAGCAAGCAATTTCTGCCACCACTCGTTGGATTCATGCTTCGAGCCGCACGAAGTTCACCCATGCCCGCGATAAAACGCAGTAGACACTCACGATAACAACCTTGCGCACTTTAGCACTCCAAAAGTGATCGATGGGACATTTTGGAGACGAATATGATTTGATCTTCAAGCGTATACGCGAATCATCAGAGCAGGTAGAATAAGTAGCCCTTCAGGAAGATGCCGAATAATTATTGATTCAGGGCGTTGCGGACAAATGATGCCATTACCTATAAGAGTTCGCCAGACAGAAATAGCGCTCCGATAGAGGGAGCAATTCGACATATAAAAACATTGACAGCAATTTATTTGTTACAATTGGGGATGTCGCATGGACATTTAATTTAGGCAGTACAATGCATGTTGGCGCTGTCTATAGGGAATGTGAAGCTAATTAGGACTAGAGAATCATAAGGCCAAATGCAAAAACCAGATATACTTACCTTCGTCTCATTGTCTTCCCTTACTCGATTTCCCATTTGGGCCCTCGCCTGGGCTACTAGTTTCAGCCTTCTGGCCCGCCATTTCAGGTCTCGCTCCGTAAGTTCCCTGGGGACCGCCTTCAGGCGCATACGGCTGCTTCCTGTCGACGTGCCTATACTCCTCGTAGGCCACCCCGGCGCGGCTGTACCCTGAGGGTGCCTCGTGCGGCTTCTGCACACAATCCGAGTCGGGATCGACGCGGTGCACCGTGTTGTCTGCCGGGGGCGTCGTGTCGACTTCCTTCTGGTAGGTGTCGGTGGTGTGGTTGAGCTTCTCGCTCTTCACTGCAGACGAGGTGTGCAGACCCATGCTGTGCATGGGTCGGTTGATGGACGCGGTGGAACGCCCCTGTGCGGCTAGCCGCGTCGCAAATGCGGTGTGGCTCGTCCTGAGCGCGATGCAAATTCTGGATACGTTGAGCATTGGTATCGTAGGTGATGGGCGGTTGGTTACAGTGACGGTGAGAGCGCTGATAAAAGGGCTAAATACGACTTCGACCAGTCGAGATCGCTCAGAAGCTTCCCCGCACGGACAGTGATGTAAGATCACGTGAACTGTCAATGTCCTTCAAGCTTCTATCCTCGTTATCTTATCTTATCTTAGCAGGTGGCCTTACCCATGTAAATAAATCCCAGTCCAGGACGGCGAGATTACAATTGTGTAAGTGCTTTCTGTCGACTCCAATTAATGGCCCCGCCCAAGAACACAAGTGCTAGCAAGGTAATCGAAGATAAACATTTGATTCAGGATATCAGTGATATTCACAACGAGTGTATGATGCCCTTCGGAAGAGCATCCTTGCCAAGAAATGAATAGTTGGTAGCTTCTCCGTCGCCGCTTATGTGCTGAGGCGACGTTTCATTGACAGAATAAACCTGCGTCTCGACAACGCCGTCAAGAGTTATTAAACGCCCAAAATAAATGATCGAATGATCCTTGAAGAGTTTTTTTTGGTGTGTGCCGGATGTTGAAGTCATGGTTATTCGAAGCGTTCAAACTTGGAGTCAAGTTCTTTGAAGCAGGCCTGCAGTTTGGTACTACGTTTGGTGCTTCGCCATTCAAGTGAAAAACTAATTAACGAATCATCTGCATTAAATACTATGTACAGCGGCAACCAGAACAACAATTCATTAGCTAGATGAATCTCTAAGTTTAAAATAAGATAGTATTCGAAAAAAACGAGAATGAACATGTCATGAAACGTGTCACTAATACATGTGCGTAGTTCATGTGTCAACATTCACAAATAGTGGTGGTACAGCGAATCAAAAGAAAAAAAATGCGAGTATTAATCAACTCAGTATATAAACAACCCCATGGACGTCGCGTGGAGATCTCACAGGAATATAGAGTTGAGGAGGGTGTTATGTTAATTCGTGAGTGCATACTAATGTCCACTCAACCATACTGCGCTCTCGGAAACACCATGTATTGTTTCCTCTGGCTCTTGATCGGCAATGGAACCTCGTCATCGCGGTCCTTCCCAGGCATCCTGAACGTAAAGCTCCGATCAGTGTAGATGCGCACAGGGGGCTCCTTCGCGGGCGGCTCCGGTTCCACAGGCGAAGCACTGGACTGCGCACCATGCCCGTTCCCGTTCGCAGTGGGATACTGGTACGGTACAGAACTGTACCGTTGCTGGCGCGACTGCCAGCTATTCTCCGTATCCACGTCCCCATCCCGGGGTGGCCCCTGAGCGTGCGGGTGTGGTGAGTGCGGATGCAGTTGCGGGTGTGGAAGGTAGCTGCTGTCTGCGTGGGCTGCATGTGGGGGGTAAGCGGTAACATGCTCGAGGACGCGGTTGGCTGGGCCACGTTACTCGTATCGCTGTGTCGGTTCTGCGTCTCCAGATAGGAGAGGCGCCGCCGGAGTGCGTCGACCTCGGCCGAGTGCAGCTCGCGCATCGCTTGAAGCTCTTCCTTCTCTCGTTGTTCCCGCAGCTGCGATTGCTTCTGCATATTCCGCACTTCTTCAAGGAGCTGCGCGACGGCGTACGAATCAGGAGATTGGGCGAGGGCGACGGAATCTCTGAGGAGAGGGTGAGATAGAGATGGGGCAATGCCTTCACATGGGACGTCGGTGGATGAAGAGGTCATAGAACCTTCCTTTATCGCCTCCTTCTCCTTTCCAGCATCGCCGTCCTTCTCCGCGACGCGTGTTTTCACCATGTTCTCCATCACGGCCAGCATCTTCGCCGAGACCAGGCTGTCGACCAGCAAGTGAGATTCGATGAAATCTCCCTCGTACGCGGATCGAGAGGGAGAGGATCCTCTTTCATCAGCGTCGATGAGGAGATGGAGGAGGAAGAAGTTGTAGCATTGACCATAGTGATATCTGTGTCGGGCTCGGACGAGTCATGCTGGTGAGCGTCCTGGTGGTTCGGATCCACTGTGCGCAGCGGAACCCGCGGGGTGCTATGTTCGGAAGGCGTTGGCGTCGCCTGTGTTTGCACCGGCACCTGGGTCTCTCGAGTGTCGCCGCCTGAGCGTCTTCGGGTTGCGCCAGCTTCACAGGGGCGACTTCATCTGCAGAGGATTCTTCAGGCTGTGGTTCTGCTGGACCTCGTTTTCGGCCGGTGGTGGTGGTGTCTCTTCGATCGATCTGTCTGAATAGAAATTTCGCCATACGTTCGCTGTGGTGGGGCTCGACAATGACGGCACTCGTAGTCTCATCGCAGTGACACCGACAGCTTCGTCCATCTCTACGTCCTCGTCGCTTTCGTCCTCCTTGTCTTTCTCGTTCTCTTGAGGGTCGTCCATCTCTTGCTCGGCTGGTTTCTCCATCGTATTGCATCAGCTTCGCCTGGTACATCGATTTGTGCATCAGCATCTTCGCCCGCTGCTGGGGTCTCGAGTTCGACATCTGGCTCCTCGTCTGGCACCTCCGTCTCTATCTCCTGCTCGACGCCAACCTCCTCGTTCTCAAACTCCACCTCCGACTCGTTTTCAAACCCCCCGTCTACAACCGGATGTCGGAGGTAATCTTCCCAAATATCCACCGGCAACTCTTCCTCCTCTCTCCCTCTTCCTCCTCCTGCCGAAGTGCAACCAGTCTCTCGGGAGCCTCTCCGCCTCGGCCTCAGCACCTGAGCCGCCCCACAATCCCAGTGAGCTCCTCCTTCATCGTCGTAAACCGGTCCTCGAACTCCTGGAGACGGTCGTCCAAAGCCGCTTTCTCCTCCCGCGCCCGCTCAGCCGCCGCCCCCTTTCCGCGGCGTCACCAGCGGACGAGGACGCAGCGTCGACGCCGGTGGCACCAGCGCCAGCGGCGAAGCGACTCTCCAGCACCTGCTTCACGTCCAGCAGGTTGACGAGGAGCTCGAGGGCCTTGGCGTGGACCGCGCCCTGGGGGCGTCGTCCGCCCCCACCATCCGGTGTCGAGGGCCATCGTGTTCCGCGCCGCGCCAGCTGATGGCGGCCAGGGGTCGGGGTCTCCACCCGCTTCGCGGTCGGGGTCGACAGCGAGCTGAGCGAGCTCTGCGAGCGGCAGGCGACGGCCTGAAGCGGCTCGGGTACGCGCGCGAGGACACACGCGCAACATGGTAGCGGGCCCGCACCGCGCTCGCGCTCTCCATGGCCCCCTGTTCCTTCTCCCTCTCCTTCCCCTTTCCCTTTCCTTCTCTTTCTCCTTCTCTTTCTCCTTTTCTTTCCCTTCTCCTTTTCCCGCTCGCGCGCCTTCCCCCGCTGCGCCATGCGCTGCAGCGACCTCCCAGACAGCGGATTCCGCGACGCCGCCTTGGTCAGCTGGCGGCTCCGCATCGAGGCCGCGCGCGACGGCCTGCCGTGGACGCCGCCGCCTGCGCCAGCCGCAGCGCCTCCTCGGAGGTAGCCGCCCGCGCCGCTGCGCGCCAGACCTTCTCGTCGCTCCACGCGAGCGTCCCCGCGGCCCGCCACGCGATGCTGCCGTCGTCGAGGTCCCACGTGTCAGGGGCCGTGCATTCTTGGAACATGCGGGTCTCGCTGTGCGAGCGGGGCTCGTCCACGCCGAGGGCGGGGGGCCATGGGTACTTGTCGCGCGGGTTGATGTGAAGAAAGAGGGTGTGGGAATGTATATGGGCTACGTGGAAGAAAATGGAACAGTAGGTATATTGAGGGATAAGGGGAGGGTGGGGCAAAAGATGATAGTTTCGTAAGTTTGGGAGTGCGAATGAGAGAAGTAACGTACCTCGAGGCGGGATGAGCCTTCTTCGTCCTCGCGATCTTGTGACGCGTGCCGACTCTCTTCGTACTCGCAACGAGCAAGGAGGGGTCAACTGTGGCCAATGAGGATAGGTCCGGAGGAGCTTCCTGGAAGGCATTTTCTGGCTGGACTGCGTTGACATCGGTGGAGGGAGAGGCGGTACAGGGCCGTGGAGGTCGTCCCGGAGGGACCGGGTTCAGAGTCTGCAAGTGCGGGGGTGGCGGGATTTAATTCAGAGGGATCCTGGGATGTCGATGGAAAAGCCAGTCTACCTGAATTTGCCCATACTGGGTTGCGGGCCATCGCAGCGAGAGTGCGGGTCAGACGGCCAATACGCCTTGGACGGTCGCTGCGAGGGGACTCTACAACTTCTTCCGCTTCAAGATGGTTTTCGATCCGAGTGCGTTTTGTCTCGCGCTCGATTTCGTCTTCGTCCACGGGGAGGTCTCGCGGGCGCTTGGAATGGGCGTCAGCGGGCGTGTCGGTCTGCATCGCGAAATCGTCGTTGGGTACGTCGCTGGGTGCTTCGTCGGGTACTTCGTCGCCCTCACCCTCATCGTCACTAGGGTTGCCGTCTCCAAAGCTGAAGTCTGTGAGGTCCGATGATGAGCTGTACGCCTGGGGCTCTTCGTCGGTAATGTGAAGCAAAGGCCGATCGTCTAGCATCCACACGCCATCGTCGGTCTTCCTGAGGCCCTTTCGGAAATTCTCGATAGTTATTCCATGGGTGACTTCTTCTTCAATCATTTGAACGCCGTTAAGACCACGGAGACACCACCGTTTCCAATCTGTGGAAGTAGAAAATGTATTAGCAAAGTCGCGTAAATGTGAACGTTATAGACACGGACCGTGTTTGAGCACATCTCTGTCATACTCTTTCGAACCATGAGTCTTCAGAAAGCCTTTTCCACCTTCAGGATCATTGCGGGACCAGTGTTTGTAAAATCTAGCGAGCAGCCTGTCGAACATTACACAACGCCACCCCTTCTCCATTCCCCCTCGCGATGCCTTAGCCTGCGCCCGCCGGAAGAGATTCTCGCACAGGCGAGATAAGTGGAAGATGTTTGCCCTCTCCTGTTTCCACAGGCGCTCATTTCGGACTTTGGCGAGAGTCATCTCCCATCGGTATTTGGCAACAAACATCAATGGCAAACGGTATCCGTGGGGCAGCCTGACGGTGTCCCCAGAGTGCAGCTTGACCCAGACAAACGGTGCAGAGGGATTGTATTCGCGCGGAGGGATCGAGAAGGACTTCTCCCAGAGGTGGGTGAGCAGCGCGTCGTGGCTCAGTTTGCGCACGGTGCGGGAGGTATAGGCCCAGTCAAGGTCGCCGTTCTCGTCACGGACCCACTGCTCGGGGTCAGGGGGGACGGGGGTATCGAGCTCAAGCATCGAGGCGACTTCGTCGTCATCGAAGTCATCGGCCAGCGCTTTGGCTTTCGCCTTGGACGCCATCGCAGTAGGTGAAAGACTGAAAACCAGAATCCGAAATTCTGCAAGACCGCCAACAAACCTCATTGGCTTCAGGCCGTAACATGCACAAACAACGCAGCGAAACCCCACCCGCGCCGGGTACAGTTGCTGCAAATTATACAGCAATTTCAAATTCAAATGTTTCTTCATAACTGTCCAATGGAATCCTGCTCAAAAAAAATGTAAGACTTGCAGAAATTCTTTGTTTCCACCTTTCTTTCTACGCAACTTCTATCCAGCACACAAGTTCACTTCGAGTTGCCGAGTCGGCAAATTCGGCACCGAAGCACTGCCTCAGCTTGGCCTCAACGGAACCTTCCCCAACTTTCCCCCACATAATCGAGTAACGAGTCAACCCGAATAGATCTTTTCTCTAGAATCCGATAAATATCTGTTTTTGCCAATTTTTACATGCTACAACTCTAGAAATCATCCTGGACGTGCCCAGTCGTTCTAAAACTTCTATCAAACTTCTATGCCAGTTGCGGCCATTGGGCCAAGTTGCAACTTGTAACAGAAGCCATGCGAAGCGTCGCAACTCAGTGATTCATCAAGGTTGAACTGAGCTTAAGGTGTCCCCAACTCTGTTTTAGGTCCAGGTTTGAGATAGCGAGCTCCCAAAAATTAAAATGCGTGCCGAACACTATCCAAGGTGAAATTTATCAGTGCGCACTACGGAAAAAGGAAGGGAATAGGACCCATCGTACTGTGACTCCGGAACTGCAATTTATCCTCAAATATCGAGCTATTTTGGAGCACAGAGAAATGGTCCCACTTATACGGGCGCTCAATGAGCGTATATCACAATGTATACATCATGATCTTGACGGCAATCTCTAACTCTGCTAGTAAGAAAAAGAGTGCTTCATTTACTTCGTTCTGTCAATGTAGGTTCTGTCTAACCCAGGTTACACCGCATGCATTGGTAAGTTCGTGGCCAACACACACTACTATGGGCGCTGCGACGAGCTTCTTTTTGAGATTCATGTCGCGACATTAAAGATCAGCGTTTGAAAATAGGGCCTGAATTGCAATGATTTCAATTTTTCCATACACCACAGCGAGAAAGCTCCATTTTGTAGGCAATGGCGGATACCTAACAGTGCAGCAGTTTGTGTTTCTCTTCCTCTTCCACCTATTTTCCCCGGTGGTAATACATCATCTTTACGGCTTGCTCTGCAGACATCTGTTGACTCACCTCTACCGGGGCATTATCGCAAAATATAGCAGTGTATCAAGACCGAGACTCGTTTGGGGATGCTGTCCACCACTTCCAATTGTATGTTCCAGACACGCCTCTTGCAATTATCAGAAGTTTTTCATCACCTATTGTTGAAACATGAGCGATAAGAATATAAATTTGCCAAAAACTTGCATACCTGCTAAGATATTCAGCTCACGACATCATATCGGAGGACGTCAAAGCACAGCACTACTCGGAAAGAGCAAGTCCGTATATCCCTTGCAGCCTGAGTAGCGCACTTGCCACTTATAACGTCGGAATCTACTTAATCAATCGCCGACCGACGCCGCTCGCTGAGCAAGATAATTCGTGTCCAGCTTTTGCTCCGTCAGCTTTTCTGACAAAGATATTTTTCCGAGAAGCTTGAACGCGCGTGAACTCTCGTGGAACCACGGTATGAAGAGTCTCAGTCAGCATCTTTTGACGTGTACCCGACGTGTCCTGAACCCCATGGTGCGACATATAGCGCGACATGATCACACCTCGGCTAAGCCTATTGCATCATTCATCCTACCTACGGCCACGGTAACGAGAATATCAGTCAGAATCATGAAATCACGGAGTGTAGAGTCATTTTCCAAGATGTAGCGGGAAAGTATAAAGTTAGGTTCGGTTTCATCAGAGTAGATTCCTCACACACTCTTATCTCTTTCACTCACTTGAAGCTCCAAAACTTTAACAGATATCTCATCTTTCTTAAACGATGTCGACGCCGAGCCTCTTTCAGCCTATCAAAGTCGGAATCAACACCCTTCAACATAGAGTTATCCTCGCTCCGTTGACACGATACAGAGGAACTCAGAAAGAACATGTTCCGACACCGTGGATGACGACTTACTACACCCAGCGAGGAAGCAGCCCAGGTACCCTGTTGATAACAGAGGCAACCTTCATCTCTCCTCAAGCGGGTGGCTACGACAACGTCCCCGGTATCTGGAGCGAAGCCCAAATTTCTGCATGGAAAAAGGTAATTCAGCATTATATGAATAGCGGATCGTCTAATCTAACGACTTATTGATAGGTCACGGATAGCGTCCATGCCAAGGGCTCCTTCATCTATCTGCAACTATGGGCTCTCGGACGAGCTGCAAAGCCCCATCTTCTCAAAGAAGACGGCTACGACATAGTTTCTTCCTCCAACATCCCCATTAAAGAGGGGGACCACGCGCCAAGGCCATTGACCATCTCCGAAATCCAGGAGTACATCCAGACCTACGCCCAGGCCGCTAAAAACGCGGTAGAGGGCGCAGGCTTTGATGGAGTGGAGATCCACTGCGCCAACGGCTACTTACCCGACCAGTTCCTCCAGGACGTCAGCAACAAGCGCACAGACGCGTACGGCGGCAGCATCGAGGCGCGCAGCAAGTTCCCCTTGGAAATCGTCGACGCTGTAGTCAAGGCCATCGGCCCAGAGAGGACTGCCATCCGTCTTAGCCCTTGGAGTACCTTCCAAAGTACGCCTTACCTCTAACAAATGCGATATGGCATTGACTAAATACTCTTCAATGCAAGGCATGCATATGGCGGATCCCATCCCTCAATTCACCCATTTTGTCAGCAACGTCGCTGCCTCTCACCCAAATCTGGCGTACTTGCACGCCGTCGAACCTGAAGTTCCCGGAACGGCCGAATCGAACGACTTCGTCCGCGACATCTGGGCGCCCAGGCCATTTATCACTTGTCAGGGCTACACGAGAGAAACCGCAATCGAGCGCGCGAACTCGAAGGGCGACCTCATCGCGTTTGGAAAAGATTACATCTCCAACGTACGTAGCTGTTTTCCCTTCCTTTGATATGGCGCATGCTAATTCTTATCGTTTCGCTTCACAGCCTGATCTCCCAACTCGCTTGCTGAAGGACATCCCTCTCACTCCATTTGAGACGGATACCTTTTATACCTCTGGTCATCTCCCAAACACCGAACATGGTTACACTGACTACCCCTTCGCTTCGGATGTCAAAGTCCAAGCGTAGACTTGACGGCACCGCATTGATTAGATATCTTTGAATTAACGCTATACAGTAACACATTTTGGACTCGTAATTTGCTGGCACCTTGCTTTAAAGTAATACATGAATATTACAATGCCTTGTGCTTTAGTTGTGAGAGTATGAAGAACAACACGACTGGAAATGAATTTAACTAGCTTTACCTGTGGTAAGGAATGTTAGCAAGTCTGGATCGTAGAGCAGATGTCAATGAGGGACACAAAAAGAATTTCGTAGTCGGAGGACCTGCTGGAAGTTGGAGCCAGGTGGGCGGTCACATTAACGTGAGGTATAATAAGGTTCAAACGTTCAACGTTCAGAACGTTCAGAACTGGTGTTTGCACAATAAATTGTAAATTTTGATATGCGTCCTTTAGAAGTCAATAAGTTGAGAGCTTCATGGCCTCCAGAGTCGATGTTTTAAACCGACTTCAGAGGACGCGATGAGGCTTTATTTTCACAACTCAGCAAAAAATGGTTAAAAATACGGGTATGGCAAACACAAAACACTGTCTACACAATGAACAAAGAGATAGGTATGTCAACACTAGATATATAGATGTATAGATATAAAACAGATAAACAACAAGCACGAGTCCACAGCACCACAAACGCATCGCACACCCCAAGATCCTCCACCCGCACGCCGCGCTTCATCGCATCGCAAAACTCTTCACCGAAACGCACGGCCTTCCAAGTTCAGTGCGGATTGCACTCTACAGCCGCCCGCCCTTCCCCAGCACAGCAACAGCCGCATGCGTGCGCATCTCCAGCGCGTTCTCCATGCTGTACTTCCCCTTCCGCCCGCTCGGCCCGACCTCGAGGTAGCGCCCGCTCAGGATCAGCTCGAACTGCGCCAGCGCGGCCTTCTCCGCCGCCGTATGCATGTGCTGCGTGTGCGCATCGTGGCCCGACGACGCCGTGCTATGCGTACGCGAGAGCGGGGGGGCGGATGCGATGGATTCGGGGGGGAGATTGGCGAGGAGGCGGCCGTATTCGTAGTCTGTACGTACGAGGATAAAGTAAGTTGAGCTGGGTGGAAATTTTGGAAAGGGGAGGAGGGGGAGGACGTACGGGCGTGGTATACCAGATGGTGGTCGAGCTCGATCTTAGGGCCGTACTCAAAGACAGCCTGGAAAGCGAGCTCCGCCGCGCGCGCGGCGTGTGCCTGGGGGATAGCAGTCGCCGTGCTCGCGTCGTCAGCAGGGTCCAGCTCCGCATCAGGGTCCTACGCATCAGCACAATCGTAGCGACACAAAAAAAAGAAGACCAAATTGGCACGCAATGGCAGATCCAGCAATGAAAAAAAAGAGAGGAAAAGAGGTGCATCAGCTCGGATATGCGGCACAGCGCAAGGGGGGCGAAACGCACCGGATACGCAACATAGCGCATGCACACGCCCCTCAGGAACATCACCAGACAATAATCGTCCCAGTACCCCTTGCCGCCGTGATACCCCTTCTCTCGCGCCCTCCACTCCTTCTCGGGCGTCTTCACCCGCACCTTCTCGCTGCTACTACTCTCTTTCCCTTTCCCACTCACACCACCCGTGTGTTCGACAGCGACGACATCCTCCAGGACACCGAGCTCGCGCAGCGCCGCGTCGACCTCGGGGAGCATCCGGCGGACGATGACGCCGCGCGGCGCGTGCGTGATGCCCTGGAAGATGTACGCCAGCTCGAGCGCCGGCAGCACGAGCCACCCCTGCGCGCTGAACTTGCGCGCCTTGCGCGCGACGAATTTCTAGATATCCATGAAAACACGCGGCCCAGTTAGCTACTGCCAAAACGCGACGCATGCATATCGGGTGAGGAAGAGAAGGCGAAGGAGAAGGACGCACCTCCATAGGGATGCTCTTCCCGGCGATCTTCTGCCTGAGCCCCGGCACGCGCTCCATCATGCGCGCGGCCTCGTCCCGCCGTGTCTTCTTCTCCGCATCCGCCACGTCCCTCGTGTTTGTGCTCTCTAGGAGACACACTGCCATCCCATACGAGTATATCGCCTTGCTCCACTACAAAACCACACACCCAACACACCTCAGTACATCTACAAACTGCCTAGACCAAATGCAGCACATACCGTGGCCTCCCGCTCGAGATCCCGCCAGCACCCCAACGACGCCTCCACGTCCCACAGCGCGAGGTGCGCGATCGCGATCTCCCAGAACGAGATGTGGTGCAGGTTGCGGTACTGCGTCTGCGACTGCATGGCTTGGGTGTAGTACTTGATCGCCTCCGTCGGCTGCGAGCGCATCAGCCCCAGGCGGCCTGCGCCGAACAGGAAGAACACGCCTGCGGTAGGAGAGCGGGGGGTCAGCATCGGCGAAGGAATGGAAGGATGGAAGGAGGAGGGTGATGGAGGGGATGGGAGGAGGGGGACGCACCGTTCGGGTACCGCTTCAAGTTCCACCTGACGATCCTGCCCGCCATCCTTACATCAACGCCTTCAAACGTGAAGCTCGAGAGCACGAGGTGGAAGATCAGCAGCGCCATGTCCGCGATCGACCGCCGCACGCCTTCCTCCGCTGTCCAAAAAACCGTACGTCAGCACAACCCACCCAACCACCACCAACCCAAAACCCAAAAACCCCCAAAAAAAAGGGAAAAAAAGGGGAGAAAAAATAAAAATAAAAAAGAACAAAACTCACCCGCCCCGACCCGCGGCTCCTCCTCCCCCCAACCCACCCGCCCGCCCTCATCAGCGTCGCCAGCCCCACCCCCCGGTCCCCGCGGTACCCAAACAGCCCCCCAGCGCGGCGAGCTTGCCGGGCATCAGGCTCAGCACGAGGTGCGACAGCCCGACGCCGAGGTGCACGCCCGAGCGGAAGTGCGCGTCGATGGTCGGGTCGTGCCCGCCGGCGTCGGCGGCGTCGAGGTACGCGCCGAGCGCGCGGTAGACGCTGAATGTGGTGCGCATGTTGAGGCTAGGGAGAGGGGGTGTTAGCGGTTGTTCGGAGGAGGAGGAGGAGGAGGAGGAGGAGGTAAGGATGAAGGGATCGAGGGAACGCGGATGCGGAGCAGGATGAGGGGCACGCACAGAGTCCTTGACTGCTGCGATGTAAAGCCTTGCCTTGGCCAGGACCTCCACCAAAATGATGCCAGAACGTAAACCGAAAAAAAAGGAACGAAACGGAAGCGCAGGTCAGGAGCCGCACTGTGGTCGACAGCCTGTGGGTGCAGCGACCAGAAAGGGGGGAAAGAGTGACTGAATAGCCTCAGACACGTCGCCGTCCACGTTCAAGCTTCGCCACTGTCTCTCCGACCAGAACACCCTCCATCTCTAACCAACCCCCCCCAAAAAACCCCCAAACCCAAAACCCCCCAAAAAAAAACAAGAAACCACTCACGCCTCCTTAACAAACGCCAGCCAGTCCCCCGAATACACGATCCCCAACAACGCCTTCTCGAACAGACTCTCCGCGTACACCAGCTCCGCGTGGCGCTCCACGGGCGTCATCCCGGCGATGGCGGCGACGGAGGGGCCGCCGCCGTGCACGGCGGAGACGACGGCGCCCGCGAGCCGCGAGCCGAGGAAGGCGGGGCGCGCGCGGTGCGCGGCGGCGATGGCGTTGCCGTGCTTGGTGTGCTGGATACCCGCGAGGAGGTCCTGTGTGCAGGGTGGGTGGGTATCAATCAGCACGCTGGTTCGGAATTCGAAAAGCAAGGAGGGAAATAGGATAGGAACGACCAGCGCAAACGCAAACGTAAACGCAAACGCCCGAAAAAGAACCACGAAACACCCCAAGACAAAGAAAACCCGGCACGCACCTCATCCTCATAGCTCATCAGCCCCTTCACACACTGGATCAGCCCGAACCCCGTCGCGAAGTACAATCTCTCCATCCGCGGATCCCCGGCGCGCATGTACGCCTCGCTCTCGAGCATGTGGCTCGACAGGAACAGCTCCAATGCGTGCTGCACGCACGGCAGGTCCGCGAGCGCGTTGGCGGGCGTGTACGGGTGCTGCACGGGCGGCGGCGCGGGGAAGCGCGCGGCGAAGGACGGCTCCGGGGCCGAGTCGGGTTTTGGGGAGGAGTCGGGTTTGGAGGGGGAGGTGGGCTCGGTGGCGGATGAGGGGGAGGTGGAGGTGGCGGGTGTGAGGACGTCGCTCGCGGTGGGCGACAGTGCGTCCTTGCCAGTGGGCGGGGCGGTGCTCATGGTGTGTGTGGAGGCGGCGCTGTCCGAGTCGCTGTCGTTCCTGGAGGGGTCCGCGTTCGTGGTCCCAGCGCGACTGGAGAAGCCGAAAATCGAGGATAGGACCATTGGCACGGGAGAGTGGACGGGAAGGAGGAGGAGGTTGGGGGAAAGGAGGATGACGCCGTGGTGGTTGAGTTATGTCGAGATCGAACAGACGACCGATAAGGGGGAGGGAGCGGTGACGGAATCCAAAGAGGTGCAGCAAGCGTCCGCGTCGACAGCAGGGCAGTTGCAGTTGTCAACGTATCGTTCGACGGAGAGACAGTCGAAGTGGCAAGTCAGAAATGGATTACATATGTATACGTGTGGGGTGTGGGGAGGTGTGGGGAAAGAAGCAATAAGGTTCGCATCAATCCACCATTCCGACCGGCACGAGTGCGTATTTGGAAATTCATCACACAGCGCAGGAACATACAAGACCACCCGTATGTATGTGCCCCCCGCCGATTGGCGCGTGATTGTGTCAGCGGAGGTGTGCGAAGACGGGGGCGGGCGTCGGATGTAGTCCATGCGCGTCATGCACGATTTGTCGAGCGAGAGGGATTCGAATTTCGGGATGGAGAGAAGAATTGCAGAACACGATCAGCATCCGTGTATGGAGCCATCATGCAATATTGCCCCGCACCGTAATAGCATCCGCTCGTCCTCTTCCGCTAACTATTCCCAGCAGTAACTCCAACCAAAATCGGAGGCTAATTCAACGTCAAATACGTGCCATGTCAATTACATGGCAAGAATGGCAGCAGCCAAATGCGGGACAGCGGCGCACCGTATCAGATGACCTGGTATGTGGATCGCCTGCGTGTGCGCGTCGTGGGATGAGCGGGGTGGAACGGCGGGGTTGCGACTGGTTGCAGTGATGACGCGGGGTGCGACTGAGTGCAAATCCGGTCAAGCTCAAGCGTCTGAGGCCAACGAGAGGCGCGGTGGGGTAAGTAGGGAGTGGTATAATGGGCGAAGGAGAGCTGGCATGAAGGAAACACAACCAACGGATAAAAATTTGATCGCCGGTGTCATCGGATCAAGGCTCGGAAGCGCACACCATACTTAGCGCACGTCCTCGACGTCGCCGCCTTGTCGCCACTTATACCTCCTTGCTCGTTACTACTTATTACGAACTGCGTACATCTTGATTTTTGGCACCGACGCCACCACTGAGGCGTAAGTGCTTCAGAAATTAGGACAATCATTACCAGCACCTTGATCTTTACGATATAGTTGGTGATTTCAGTTGAAATTATGGTGTGCAAAATTTGTTTTTGAGTAAAAGACGCGTGACGCAGCAGGTTGGATGTATGTAGCAGTTTCAATGACAGTAAATAGTTACAAGCTGGAAGTGATACAGTATTTGGGTTAACAGTAAGTAATCACAGCCCGACGTGTACGAGCTCGACATGGAGAACGACGCCGTCGAGACTCAGATCGCCGTCGCGGAGCGCCCAAAGGACGCCGGGCTGCGGGCGGGCGGGCGCGAGCGCCTCCACGCACGCACACGCGCACGACGCTCCCCACCGGGCGCATCGAGCACGAGGCGCGCCCATAGGTTCAAGCGCCCGCGGAATTGCTTCAAAAATAATACTTATTTTTAATTTTCCATTTCAACCTTCCCGCACCGTTTTTCCAGTTTCTTTTTCTTTCGATTTTATTCTTTAAGCACATGGGCACTCGGATGGAGTTTTCTACGAAGTTCCATGGATCCGAGATGGTCCCTAGAAATTTTCGTAGCCGTACCAGTATTTAATCCGCTTTGTAGCTACGAGAATCTTCAGTGAATTTTCACCCCAAGAACTTATCAGCAATCGTTTCGCCTCTGCTCGTTCGTCTCGTACAAGTCTCGAAGAACTCAAACTATATTCCTATTCTACTTGAACACCACAAAACCTAGTCTAAGTTGACGGAGTCATCTTCTACTTAGCACCCTTCACTCGCAACCCCTTTCCCTATCCGTAACAACGGATCACTCTTCACCATATTTGCACACTATAAGTATAACGCTCATATGAATCGCGTGACGTTGGGGATTGGCTTGTATCTTGCTGTCAAGTAAGAAACACACACATGCTTATGTATTCTTATTATCAACACAATAACAACAATTCATTCCAGTCAGCAGATATTCTATGGACTAAGTATATCAATTGACGACCACAAATGATTAGCAAAAAAACCGACAGCAGCAGCAACATCACGTATCACAATTCGGAACCAAAAAATACCAAAAGAAAGAAACAAAAAAAAGACATGTACATGTACATCCAGGAATGTACAACAGGTACTCTAGATCCCGGCGAGCCCAAGAATAGAGGTCAACCCGAGAGACGTAAGCGGAGCCACGAGCGAAAGCAAAATCGGGAGCATCGAAATCATCAGACCCGTGCCCAGGCCGCTGGAAAGCGTCAGGACCGTAGTAAGCATGGTCCTAGTGTAATAAGAAAAGTTGAATGAGCAAAACCGCGCCACAGAAAACCGAACTGATCAACGTACCCGATGGTGGTGATGAGCGGCGTCACCTGCGGGCCCAGCGGCGTAGTAGACACGACGCCAGAGGCCACGGAGAGCCCGCTGAGGAGCAGCTGCACGCCCGCAGTCAGTACCCTGCTGAAAAATCGACGGGTACAAACGAGCTTACTTGAAGGAAGGGCCCGGCGACGCCGACGAGCGCGGTGATCGACGCGGGGTCCGACACGATGGACGTCGGGTTCAGCGCGATCGTCTGGAGCTCGCTCTGCGCCGCAGTGAGGGCGGTGATGATGCCCTGGAGGCTGCTCGTCAGGCCCGCGGTGTCGATGGCGCCCGGGTTGGCCACGGAGCCCTCTGTATGTGCATACCACGGAGTCAGTATTGGGATTCTGCGGGGGCGTGGACGGGACGGGACGTACGCAAGATGCCGAGGAGGGGGGTGGCCACGGTGGACAAGTCTGTCAAGACCGAAAGAAGGGATGCCACTGGCAGTTGGCGTTCGAGGACTTCGTCGGTCGGGGCGGGGGCACGCGCGACGACGGCGTCGGCGTCGCTCGCAATAGGCCCAGCGAGAGAAGAAGTGGCGCAGGCCAAAGACACGAAGAGCGTGATGAAGCGAGGGAAGTACATCTTAGCTGGGGTGCAAGAAAACTACGAGTAGAGACGATGGCGGTTGAGTGTTTGAGCTGTAGGACACAGTGCAGAAAGCAGACGCTGGGCCCTCATATTTATGTTTTTCGGAGAACAGGAGGGTCAATGTCGGAGCAGGAACAGATGTAAGTATGAGATCCACCGGGAACAGCGTCTAGCCGCTGTTTGGGTGCGTAAAAAGGAACAACGTGTTTGCTTGAAAGTAGAGTTTGGCCTCCCACCCAAACACATCCACTGCTCTTTTCCGAGGATGTCATCCTCGGAATGATTGTGGACATCGATGTGTTCCAGAGCCTAGACTCAGAGAAACCATCCCACTCGGCGATCGTGAGTTTGCGGCATCGAAGGATGATCGATGGATGGTTGATGAATATTGGCATTTATTGCTAGGTCATGGGGAACATGTACCATGAGGTATGAGCTGGCATCAAGCTGGCGTGCTATAGACTTGATTCATCGAAGAAACCTAAGGGTGAGCATTAAGCAAAATTATGAAGGGTCATACGGCTGAAAAGTTGAGAGATTTTTAGAACTGATCACATACCAAGAACTTTCGCATCCAAAATTAAGAAAAATCTGCTCGTGCTCGTGCAGAAGTGTCAAAGAAGTTGGTCGTGCGAGCTTGGCGCAATGTCGACGCAAATGCGCGTACGTGACATCGTGTGAGGGCCACGCATCGGAGCGATAATCGTCAACGCGTCATGCAGATTCCAGCGGCCGAAAGGAAAATGAAGCGCACAATCGTCGAGTTTGTGACCAACGTCGATACTTGCTGTAATTTATTCTGACGGAAAAGACAAGAATTTGACGAAAGCGAGAGCTTCCCAGTATGGCACATGAGCGCTTGAGCAGTCGACAACAAGTCGACAATATCACATGGAAAATGCCGAGACGACACATGCAACTTTCCTTGCAGACCATTTTCGAAGATCTGGGCCCAGCTGCACATAAGTGTCTCGACATCCTCCCAGATTAAATTTATCCACTTACGATATGAGGCTCAACTATGAAGACCAGCAGTTACGACTGTTCTCATGGATCGTGTCTCGAACTCGGCGGCTTCCACGATGTACCTCGCCGTCAGTACTTCTCGGGACAGGGCATTACGGCTGCTCTCTACTGCACATTCGTCTCTTGATTAGGCTTCCTGCGAGAGAGATCTGGCATACTGACAGTACATGGGAATGTCTTATCGCATTTGACTATGTTTTCTCATTCCTCCGTTATTTTTAATTTAGTTAGAATCACAAGTGAGGCTGCAAAACTTGATTACAAAATTCCTTGCGAGAAAAGTACTTGAAACGTGCACACGTAGACATAAATATGTAACGTGCGCGGGAGTGGCAGACACGCATCGACACTTACGGATGTGCCAGTATGTCATTTCCTTTTGCTTGAATGGTATTATTGCTTCATTATCCGTGATAAAGTTCACTTATACTCTGCGTTCAACTGCGGGGAAGAAAGCTGAACATCCTCGTTGCGTTCCATTCGCACGAACTGTCCTTTTTATGAGATCGCCTAGGTATTCCAACATCAAATTCTTTGAAGCAGCTGCCGCTGGGCAATGTGCAAACATAATATGTGATACCCATGGATTGGCATGGTCAATAGTGTCGGCCATGCGACGATCGATTAGACGCCCGTCGTGTCTTGGCGTCAATTGTTTTGTATCGCAAGCATGAAATACCTTCATTTAACCTTCACTCAAACTACGTACGTCATATTTGTTGGTTTTCTCAGCAGACAATTGACATGAGATTTGGCAATGCTGATAGGGCACCGGCGTAACGATGCACCTTTTGAAATTGACTATCATTGATTTCAGCACACAAGCTATTTCCTTACGCCTCCTTGTCCTACACGCTCATGGTACTTTTATGCTTTCCTGATAGCGTTTCGTGAGTTACTTGCCCCTTACTAGGTATAGTACAAGATACCAGTTCCTGTATGACGTCTGCCCATCTTTTCTACAACGATAAGACCACATCAATGACGCTGTTTTCGGAGGGACGGGAGAATAATCTATAACTCGATACTCAAGGAGCCATAAGTGTGGTCGCCGTGGAAGTTTTAGGAAGGCGGAACTCGATAGCAGATATAGTCGTCAACGGAAATATATACGTGCTTCGAATAAACATTCGAAAGCGGAACGCTGACGATGAGGACTAAGATCGAGATTGACTGTGCGAGTAAGTCCCCCCGTGACATATCGACAGCAATGGGTTCGGGGATGTCCATGAGTCGCAGAACGAGCGTCAGTCCGAGTTTCTTGTGCTGCTCAAGATTGGACAATTCAAAACGTACCCCAACAGACCCAGGGACCCTAAGGCAAGAGCGTCGGAGCTGCAGTCAGCGCAATCTAAATTATGGCAATACGCGTGATGGAGGGGCCTGTGGAGTTTGATGTCGGGCCAAGTTGGGTCAAGGCGCGGGACATGGAGGAATGTATGGCTTTCGAAGAGATCACGGACTCAGAATAATACCTGTTCCCTGATGTAGAAATGTCGACAGAATGTGGAGGCTGGGAGGTCCAAAGAAGTTATTAGCTTCAGAAAGCTCAAGCTCAAGTGGCAGCGCTGAGGGCAGTGACTTGAGCGTCGCCTCGGAGTTTGGGTTGAGCGACTGCTTCCAACATTCAAATTTGCAAGTAAAACTTGAATTGCGCGACAATCGCGGTCATGTGTGAAATATTGGACTAATCCGGACCAGCGAGTCGGCGACCATCTGCGACCATGACTTTTTTTTCTAAAAAAATTGTAAAAATGGCCTACAGCGTAAAAACTCATAAAACTTGGTTATTGATATTTGTATAATTCTATTGCCAATTTTCAACGAAATAGGCCTGTCGCCTTGGTACTCACCAAATGATTGACTTACGAATTCATCCCTCAGATTCCCGGTGGTGACTACGACTTTATGAGAGGCTCGGGGTCGATAATATTGATATGATCCGATACTGCCACTGCGTGTCGTACACGCTGTGGTCGGATCTTGGGGATGGTAAATTCAGCCTGTCACCTCATATGTTTTCTGAGATGCGGTCCTTGAGGCAGAATTTTCTTTTTTGAGTGAGCCTGTTCAAGATGTCAACCTCCGAGGCCTAGGCGCTAGACCCAGGTTCTGGGCCTACTTAGGAGCCTTAGGAACTTTCGTCTGTACATTTTGAAGTTTCCGTACAGGCATTATTGTAGTGTTAATTGTTTCAATATGTCCGCAGTAAGAAAAATTATGACAGTGAGAATGGAAAGCCAGCGCTGGGATTGTTGTCAGCTACAGTCGATTTAGTCAACAACTCGACTAGTCTGACTGTAACAGATATTCGGGAGACGTATACTAGAATTCTACTATCATTGATCGATATCAATACCCATGTGACATCGACGAGAGCTTTTAACGCGCTTGAGTATTGGAAATCTTCATTATTATATGCCATTTACTATACTACAGACACGCATAGAAACTGCACAGACGAGGTACATCATTCTCCTTTCCTTCGGATACCTTCTCATATCACTTACTACAATTTTAATGTTTGCGTTGAATTGCGCTTAGACTCGGCGGAGATTTGCAGGATGAACGGGATAAATAAAAGTGTACATCCTTGTTCCATTCTATTCACACGAGTTGTCTTTCCATTTAGAATACCTAAGTCATCAGAAATTTTCGACAGTTAGCTGCCGCCGTTATTTTCCAACATCATATGCGATACCTACTTATGGATGAGAATAGAGAGGTCAGCAGTGTCGGCCAAATTAGACGCTCGTTGCGCCTTGGCATCAAATACGTTGATCGCAATTGATCGCAATCATAAAGTTCTGGTACCTTCACGCAAAATATGCGGTCTATATATTTGTTCGTTTCAATCGCAATCATGAAGTACATATACCTTCACACAAAATATGCAGGTTACTTTTGTTAGTTTTCTTAGCAGACGATCGAAGTGAGACTTGGCAATTAAAGGCGCCATATCAAGGCGCCGGAGTAAAGAAGCACCGTTGAAGTTGTCGATCATTGTATTCAGCGCTCAAGTTATCATTTCGGAGCCAGAAGTTCAATGGCGTTTAGGATTTCCGAAGTTCGTGTGAGAGGAAATGTTATTATCGAACGACTGATCAGAGCTTTCCCGGGCCTTCTGACGCCGAGAAGGCTTCTTGTGCTATGAAGTGGTGAATGCAAAGCGGAATACTATGAACATTTGTTGATGCATTTTGACGGGCTCATATACTACAACTTTACGAGTATAAAACCAGCTTGGTTTTCAGGATCCACATCGCCAAAATGCAGTTCAAATTTGCCCTCATCGCCTCAATCGCCGTTAGCATCACCTCAGCTGCAGGAGCAGCACTTGCAGCCAACCCAGGCGACGATGTAGCTCACGTACGTGATAGCTTTTTTTGATCTATGTTCAATCTATGTTACATGCGTCCTGATTTTGAACTTCAGCTTTTTAGGCGGACCTGTGCAGACCCAGGAACGGCTGTTGAATTTTTGCGCGCTGACAACAATGCCGTTGTAGACCACTTCTACACCACCAGCGCTGCAGAAATGGCGAATGCAGTCGCCTCTCTTGGATATGTCTTCGAGGGCGCCGTTGGGAGGATATTCCCCGCCACGTCGTCCTTCACGGTGCCACTATTCCGCGTGGCCAACTCCGCCCTCAGCGACCATTTTTATACCAGCGACGCGGCAGAGCGAAACAACGCCATCAGCACGTTGGGCTATAGCGATGAAGGCATCGCAGGCTTCGTCTATCCCGCTTCGGACACCTCGTCCCAGTCTGTGTGTTCGGCGATCCCACTTTTCCGCTTGTACAACCCCACTGCGTTCGACCATTTCTATACTCAGAGTGCCAGCGAACGCGATAACGCGATTAGCTCTAATGGTTATGTTTCCGAAGGTATAGCCGCGTTTATCCTCGCGGCTTGATAGGTAAGTGCACATGTCGTATTAAATGGTCAAATTGTTTATCGAGCCCTTATGCATTGGTTCCAGGTTGTCTCCAGCTGTATATGACCAGCTCAAAGGACTCATCGCAATACTGTAGTTTCATGAACAATTCGAATCTGATTGGATTTTGATATCTAAATACTTCAAATATATCGTTGAAGATGAAATCAAATTTGGGTCTTTACGTTGGATTTGGCAGTCGAATGGTTCATCTAGGAGGAAGAGCATCCAGTCATCGACTTTATGAATGTGCCTTCAAGACCTCGAACGAACGAATTAGACCAGGAAGCGCGCCGGTGCCTCGCATGAGAGCGCCACGCTCGCTTCCGAATAACGAGCCCTGACCCAGAATAGGTGGGAGGGAGAAAAGCAGCAGACGCACCGAGCTATCGCTTGGACAATTCTTCCTCTATCCTCTTATGTGGATATCGTTGAAAAACTAGATCGCGTAGCACGGAGCAAAGAGGGCAGTGGCGATCGGATGTACCGGTGCATCGTACTAGCCCCAGGCACGAGCAGGAGGCGAGTATAAATACAACGGGCTAAATAGATGTGAGCGGCCGATTCCAGAATTATATTAATCGTGTCGAGGAGCTCACTGTGGTGTAAAAAAATTCATCGCGCTCGAAATGAAGCGGAGAATTTCCTAACGTTGCGGAAAGGAGCTCTTCACGCGTGAACGCTCCAAGAGTTCAAGAAGGGCGTCAGCCATAGGCTGGTGCTTTAGTGGGATGCGCGTAATGCGTTTCTCTCCCTGAGTCATTCGGAATAAGAGGCTTCCCGGCGTCGGAATCACGACAGCTTTCCCCGTGTAGAGTGGGTTACGGGTAATAGGTTTGACGATATTTAGAACTCGCAAAACGAGCGAAGGGCCCAGTTTGTTGTGTTCGATATAGTGAGATAATTCGAATCGGACCCTGATAGAGCCTATGAAAATGATATCAGCTCAATACTGACGACTCGAATAGCAGAAGTTCCGACCAGTCAATGGATATAGCACGACGCCTTTCTTCAAGTCGGCGAATGAGGTCGTTGGAAATTCCATTTTAATTACCTTTGCACGTGTAGCAAACAACATCGTGTCCTGCGGGTGTCCGACGTCCAGATTGAAAGGTTCGGAGAGGGAATAGTGGTGTCTTCTCAAATCATTCGGCAGATCGAGTTTGTCGATGTCGTTGATGAGCTCCTCGTCAACGAGATTGTCGTCACGCAACAGCGACAAAAACCCTTGCCCTGTGGAATGTTTGACGAGCTCCGGAAGTTTGGAGCCCCATACGTTTCCTGTGGGATCTAGCAAGTCCCGCCCATGATCGAACTGCGCCGAGCTATCGCAGATCCTAAAACGCACGCCTGCGCAGAGCTCTGGAGCGTCAGGATCATTAAAATAGTAAAAGAAACCCCTAGTGTTCTCTGGAAAGCGTTGAAATTCGGTGTTATATCCCTGCTCGTATCGAAATTTCTGCTGCGGCCCATTGGTGAGAGGGTGTATGGTTATATCGGCCTTTCCAGACAAGTCAACAAGCTGTTGGCCCGCCGTTGACAGTCGTTCAGGCCTCAGAGTATGGAGCTTGTGAACATCATCCTGCGCTTCCCGAGGGACCGTATCTGCGGTGGTCTAGGGTAGCGTTAACGAAATGTGATACCGCTAGAGCTGGAAACACACCGTGAGCCTCCTCTCTTTTAAATTTGGCCTACGTCCAGCATTTGTGCGTGCAATGGCGCCCGATGGAGCCAGTCGTAGAGCATGACGAAGGCCTAGTTGATTAAATGTGCGAGATTGGCAGGAACGCGTCAGCGGTTTGAACATGCCTTCTGGAAACTGAAGACCAGTTGTTCAGTGAGATCTCGAAACGGGATGAGGATTTTGAACGAAATGTGAATCCCGCCTGTCAGGTAACGCACCTGATTCTTTGTCTTCCAGATTTCAGCGACCCTTTTCCAGAGGTCAAAGGAGCAAAGTTACTATTTCTTGATGATATGGACAAGATGGTTTGAATGAAAGTGTACAAATGTGCTGTGACGGAAACAACCAGCCAATGTACAGAAATTTGATCGAATGATCGCCGGCGTCAGTGCTCCTCGGAGCCGTGCGGGCCGGGCCTGCGTCGTCGCGTCTGGCGTTTTTTTACCATAGCATCGTCACAGCCGGTGACCTTACACCTCCTCGTCCATGACGATCTGGCTATCCCTTATAGATGCCTAGGTTCCTCTTGAAATTGAACATGCATTGGAGGCAGCGCTTTGGGCAACGTTTTCGAGACGTTTTCGACAACAACAAGACCACTAATATTCTTGGAAAGATGCGTCGTAAAGGCTTTTATGCACCACCTGAACGATTCATCCAAAAAAAAGGCCTAATATTAGGCCTAAATATGTGTTCAACAAGCAGTTTATATTGGTGAAAGAGGGACAAAAGGCATGACTTTTCAGCTCCGTTGAATGAGAAGCGCAAATCGCAGCACTATTATGATCAATGAAGTGATTTGTTATTTCGCACAAGAAATATAGCAGAATATTAAATCAGAACATACATACATGCAGAAAGTGTATATTATACAACATTATACAGTTCCATTGTACCTCGTAACGTCAAATATCTCCACGTACATAATATACCCTCAAGTTTGCGAATATACCGGCGGAAGAACATGCACCAATTCTGAATCATCGCCATGCACAGCTACCAGTCGAATACCACTGTCCACATCTTGGACTACCCGAGGCGCCTCGATACGAGTCGGCGGCTGCTGTAGCTCGGATTCCTTTCCTACACGGGGACTTCGATTTGATGATGGTGGCGATTGGAAAGGAGTCTGTGTCGTTGGTGGATGGTTTGAGGAAGCCGTGTACGATTGTGAATCGTAGGGTGCTGTAGCTGAACCGTGTTTTCGTCCTCTAGAAGTCGCGGAAACGGGACTATACGCGTCCATTGGAATAGAGTAATCGGAATACGGTACTGGCTCTATAATGCTTCCTGGACTCTCAGCCATGGTTCGATATTTCCTTCGTCTAGCCATCCGGAGGAATAGCAATGCTGCCAAGAGAAGGATAGCGACTCCACCCACTACGCCCCCAACAATCGCGCCGGTGTTGGATTTTGCGGCGTCAGATGTCCCGCCATTAGATGCTGAGCTAATTGTTGCTGCTCCAGAGATTGATCCTGTAGCGGTAGTAGTGCCTCGAGAGTTTGAACCAATCGTCCCTCCAGCAGATGCCGTCGTTGAGGTACTGGATCCACCTCCTGCTAAAGACAGTCCTGTCAGCAATGCTCCTCCACCCGAGGTTGTGTTCGCGGACGCACCTCCACCTGAAGTCCCTGATGTAGATGTACCTAGGCAACGTACATGAGCGACTTACGATTGAACTTTTTCCGAACATCGTACCATTTTGGACAACGATGACTTCAACGCTCAATGGAGTCGTGTTTGCATTGCCGTTGTATGTGACTTCCACCTTGTGATTTCCAGGAGAGAGTGTACCAGTCGTGAAAAATACTTGGGAATATTGTACGCTGGTCTGTTGGGCAGTGACGCCGTTGAGGGTGAAATTTACGGGAGCTGCTCCGTCGATAGAATATGATGCAGTGGAGACGGCGAAGGGAAATCTCGCGTCATAGAAGCCATACCATTTGAAGGAGACACCTATAGAACATGTTATTTCTCGTAGGAGGAAATTCGGATCAGGGCCACGCACCGTTGAATTCGAAGTCGACTTTGGCGCCCGTTTGATTCGTCATGTATCCCGGAGAAACCGGGTTCCAACCCGTCCCGAAGCCCCACATTGGGTCTGTCGTATCGATATAAATCGCGGCGTCTGCCAGCGAGACGGATGCAGATGGCTGGTACTGGAGATGGTCGAACCAAAACGTTTGCGAGCTACTACCCTTCGCGTTGACTTGCAGCGTGTGAGGACCATCTGTGATACCGCTGCCTGCGCAGAATTCGACTCGATTCTCGACGGCTGCCGGGTTGTCGACAGCGATGCTTGCTCCATCAACGATACACTCCCATGTTGTGTTTGCGGATGCTGAGCTCCTTGGAACTTGGATCGCACCAGTCAAGGTGAAGGCGGAACCTGATGAACAAAGGGATTAGCGACGTTAAGTTGACGACACAATCGACGCTATCTCACCACCACTCCTGAGTCGGAGTGCTGGGAGCTAAGCAATAATAAAATATCGCTGAGAACTGTGGAGAGCACTGACCTGAAAAACTGTAGGAGAAACTCCCCTGCGTCTTTGTGCCATGCAATGTGCTCAGATACGGAGCGCCCCAGTTTCCCGAAGAATCCAAAGTCCCTGTATTCGCAAACCAATCTCCCGTGTACTTTATGCTTGCGTCGGTGTCGTCGACCATAACCCATCGAGACATGTTGGGAGGAAAGCTATAGGCACAAGATGGAGGAGGATGGAAAGGGAAAATATCGCCTTCAGAGCATGCATATGTATCAGCGCTGATGTTATTGGAAATATTAAATACAGGGGTAAAAAGTCGGGGCCTCAACTGAAATCGCGTTGGAAGAAATGCTGTGCAAATTGATAGAAGACGAAAAATCAATTGCCATGATTGCACTTCAAGAGTGGTGCTAAATATAAGTCTCAGGGATCGCGATACATTGCACAGTCTGGCACTATGTACAAAGGTTTGAAGGGTGTTGACATCGGAATACCCGAAACCACCTGGTGGAAGAGAGGACATTTGAACTGCTTGCGACTCGGACGACGCAGCCTCGACGCTGCGCGCCAGCGCGACCACTGGATCACATGCGAAAGCCGCCAACTGATCGCCGATCGCTCAGCTGGTTTTTCCAGATCCCAGATGATAATATCATATGCTCCCTCCGGCCACAGCGCTCAGCCGCACATGGACACTCCATCGCGTTCCTCAACAGACCCATGTACAGCATGGCTGTCCTGCAGTGAAGAGCGAGAAGCTCAACCTTGAACCATACCACCGCTTCCTAGAAGGAAGTCGATAAGACACCGAGGCAGACAACACAACACGGTGCACCGCGTCAATCCCGACTTGGATCGTGCGCAGAAGACGCACGAGGCACCCTCGTCGATCGTCGCGACGACACACGGGAGGTTGCTCATGGCCAGACTCGGCACGCCAGACTATCCGCACTAGGACTCGGCGACGTTTTCGCTGAAAGTGTCCTTTCTCCGCATTTCTCTTCTCATGTTCTGCTGTTCTGGAAGAAGGATGCGGTGCAGACGCACCATGATGTATGTAGATATGTCCTGTCCAGGACGGTCGACTTCTTTTTTGGCGACGGTAAAGAATGCAAGGTTTCGCGACAGGCGCTGCTTCATGCGTCGAGCTATCCCAAACGCTGCAGCTCCACGCATTGCCACTGGTGCTACGATCCTTCGCACAGAGCATATAGGGCTCACCCTTCTCTAGCTGGTTTGCCTCACTGGCGCTCGTTCAACCTGGTGATCTGACAGGCCTGGTGGCGCTGGAAGAGCTGTCTATCCAGAGCTCGCATTGGCCCGATAGGGTGTGGGCGAACGAGGACCTTCAGTGGGCCCCTGACGGTATGAAGCGTGTGCCTACCCAGCGTCTGCGGGCGTTGGGCAATAGATTTTCCTAAGGGATCTTTCTTGTGATACTCGATTGGACTTGTTCTTGATAGTGGCGAACGTACCGTTGTGGATTGCAATCCATTGTGTTGGATGTACGACTGCCGCAGACGGCTTGCTCCGAAACATTCAAAACAAGTTGAAGTCGGAGTCTGGAGTCTGGACGTATGTATGGCGAAGCTGCCTCGAATGATCACGTGCATATTTATCACTGTTCCTCAACAAAGTTGAACAGCTCTGGCACACGCTCGTTCACATCCTGCAGCCGTTTCCAACAAACGCAGCTTTCCAGGACGCGTAGTTACTCCTAGGGCATGCTGCTTCATCCACCTGCCATTCATTATCTCATTCCAGCGAACACCCTAAACTCATCAGAAACGGCATGCATAGCCCGCGACGCTTGCCTTCCCGCCTCTTTCGGTCCTTTCGCCAGCTCGACCTTCGTGCTACTCCAGAGCTGAATCCATGGTGCCCAATACCATGTGCGCATACTGTACGGGTGCCTACATCGACCTTTGGGAAGAGGATGCTTGCGGTGCGTTTCTACCGCGAATTCAGAGCATTCTCCAGATCGTTGATTCGACCGAAGACTTCGACAGAGCCGACCGGCAAAAAAGCCTCTCACATTCCTTCTTCCTTTAGGCTGCGCACCTTACGACCTGAACGCTTGTCCGTAGTGGGCCAAGAGGTTGTTGATTTGTCGGGGAAACTGAGCCCCGTCGTGCCCTTCATCAACGGACGCAAGCTGAAATACATGTATGAAACTACCCCACGTCTTTCCTTTCCCATCAACACTAGAGGGTTCTTTTATTATTATACGCCCACTGATGGGCCCGAACTCTACGCAGGTGTGCGTTTCAGGATCTGCGATAGCCCGGAAGCGTTCGAGCATGGTCGGGACTTGCTCGACCCCAGGGGCGACGTTTGGGGCCCCAAGATTCTGGAACTGATCAAAAACAGAGAAAAAGAAGGGTTTTTGGCGTTATTGCGTGCCGAAAATTTGATTGACGAGGCGCTCATCCACGATATCAACAAATTGGACCTCACGCAGAACGTGCGACGATCTCAGTATTCCCTCTTCGCACCATTCTACCTAAATCTCGCCCTCGCAAAAAGGCAACTGACGTATGTTACCCGCGCAAAAGTTATCGTCCTCCATTTCCCCGGTCAGGTTACGACCAATTATTCCACAAAATGTCCACTGACGGGTCTGAAATTTTCCGTATTCTGACCCTCGCCTGTCGCGCTGAACCCCCCTTTCTGCAGGCACTATCAGAGCTCAATTCGAACTATCCGATCTTCCGGAGCACAAAGAGCTAGGGCCTACGCTTGTCATCCGTGTTCTCGACGTCGTTACGCCTATTACCGTCGATCCACGCTACCACGGGGATGTGGGCCCAGTGCCGGTCCCAGGCACCCTCTTACGCCGATTGTCGCTGCGGAAGCGTGTTGTTGTGTGCATCCCGTTGATGCGCCAGCCGATGGCGGATGCGCTTTTTGAGCTGGAAGACCTCAAGGCGGCGATGCAGGCACGGGCGACGATAACCTGACCGTGATGACGACGTGGTCTGTGTACCCCCACATAAACACCTTTGCAGATACTGTCACATTCAGCACGCACGTCGGAGCAGCGGTTCCGTCGTGGCTTCGCCTTTGACGGAGGCATTCATAGCCACGGCAGTCGCCATCCGCCTTGCGTGCCTATGTATGCGAGGGATCTAGGTCCTTGCGGTCAACGCGCTTGGCGAAAATTATCTTGGCTTCCCTGGTATGAGGGGTAGACGCGGAAGACATTGGTGTGGGTATGGTTTAATATTATCCTGTATCATAGCGAGCGGTATTGATGTTTAACGAGCAAGCCTCTGTCTCTGTCGCTGCCAGCTTGTAGATCCCGCAGCTGTATAAATATTACCAGAATATAAACTATGCCTCGCGCCTGTATTTCGAACATCTATCAAACCTTCTGGACACCAGTAGACTTCTAGTGACCTAGTTGATGCCCAATTGGTTGAACCGTTGAGGAGAGCATAGAAATATCGCTCTTACATCAAAATACCCACTGGGGGAAAACATGCGTTGTGCACCTCCCGCTGAATTCAAGGACCAGCCCATGGCCGACGACCTTCTAGAGCTTATGAAGACCGCATGGCCGTGATGGCGTGTGAGCGTTGCTGCGACACCGGAGTCAACAGTCGCTACACGTCCACCTGCATCTCTCATCGACCTGCGCGCATGCGCAGATTAGCATGAACGATCGACCAGCCATCGCATTCCACCGCCGCGTGGACGGCAGACGTGTTGATAATAACCTGAAGCCTCGTATAAACCTGTGTTGGGCTGCGTTGGTCGTTCAGAGTGGACTTTGGTTCACTGAATTGTGCGGACGATAGGGGAGGGACGTGGATGAGGCGGTTTAGATGGGCCCTGTAGCGGGCGAAGGAGTTCGGGGAGAAAGCGCGGTGTTTCTTTTACTCGAGCCTGTCTGTTCTTGCTACAATCTGACACGTTGATTATGGTACAAACTTCACTTTTCGCGCGATCTGGGGATGATTATCATAACATTGGCATTTGGATGAAGATCATTGATGATCGATGAAAACAAGTACGATAAAAAATTGACAATGATGTCACTCGAGGTTTCGATGTCATGGTAAAGAAAAAAGAATTTTATCATCTTTAGTGCATAAGACTGTACAATGCTTGTAATTAAGGTATGACTCGGAAATAGTGTATGGAACTCTAGAGTGGAAACCAGTAACAATACAACTGAAACTCTTTATTGACCTTGCGCATCTTGAAGAATAACATCAGCCGCCTTCTCCGAGATCATATACACCGCGGACACGATGTAGAAGCTCGGGATCTTGGGGAACACGCTCGCATCCACAACCCGGAGGCCGCGCACACCCTTCACCCTGAAGTTGGAGTCCAGAACCGACGCGGCCGCGTCGTCGCTCGGGCCGATGGGGACGGTGCAGCTCGCGTGGTGGCCCCACGCCTCGTCCCGGATCCACTGCTTGACCTCCGCCTCCGTCTGCACGCCCGGCCCCGGCCACTCCTCCGTGACCGGCCCGACGACAGCCTGCGCGGCCTGCAGCATCTGCCGCGAGAACTGCACGCCCTCGTACACGGCCTGCAGGTCCTGCGCGCCGCCGGCGGCCCAGTAGTTGAAGTTGATCCGCGGCACGTCGCGCGGGTCGCGCGAGGAGAGGGTGACGGTGCCCGCGTTGTTGCGCGCGTGGGCCTTGAGGGTGAGCCAGGTCCAGTGGTGCGCGTCCGTCGCCGTGCGGTTGGACCAGCCGGGGTAGTAGCCTTTGAAGATGGCGGGAATGCCGCCGGTGATGAGGTCGTCCGCGGAAGGGTCGGCGACGCTGCTCGACTGTGTGAGCGCGAAGGCGAATGTGTTTCCGCCGTAGATGCCGTGATCCGTGGCGTCGTTTTGCCACTTGGCGAAGCAGGCGTCGTCGGTGGTGTTGAGGAACGTGCAGTCGTCCCAGATGGTGAAATCGGTGCTGGTAGATGCGATGACGCCGACTTCGTATCTGTCTTGCATGTTGGTACCGACCGCAGGCGATTCGTGGACAAGGGGAATTTCGTGCGCCGCGAGTTCGGCCTTGGGACCAATGCCAGAGAGTTTGAGCAGCTGTGGGGTGTTGAAAACACCACCCGAGACGATGACTTCACGTTTGGCAAAGAATGATCCGGATCCTGTTACGACGCCGGAGGCAGCATTGGGATCAGCGCGGTAGAGATGTCTGCCGGTCTGGTACTCGACGCCAATAGCGCGAGGGACGGTGGAGTTGTCGAAGATGATCTTGGTGACGAGCGTGTTGAGCTGCAGCTTGAGCTTGTAGGTATTGGCGGTGCTGAGAATGAGATCTCTTTGGCTCGCACGTGTTTTCGTTCCGTTGTTGATGGAAAGGGGAACTTGGTATACTCCGGCTGTCGTATCGCGCGATTGAGAGTCGCTATTGAGATCGAGCGCAGCGAATTGGGCGAGGTTGCTGGCAGTGGGGCTGGTGACCAGATTCTTGAAGTTAAGAACCGTGCTCGTCACCTTTCCAAGTGCGGTTGCGGCGCTCTGGAGGAAACCAACGACTGTTGGGTCCTTGAACAAAGGGCCGGGGTCAGAGACGGAGGAATCGAGCCAGCCATTAAATCCGTGGCCGGCGCTGTTGGCTGGAGATTGAGTCAGATACTGATTGTTCTCCAATTTCGTCCAGTAGCGTCGCATGTTGGTCGCAGACCACGAAGAATCTCCGGTGAGGGTGGCTATGTTGTTCCAATCGCTCTCCGCGGGATAAATCAAGATCATGGCGTTGTGTTCTGCGCATCCACCCAGAGTGCCAGTTCTTGGGTACCAGACCCCCAACGGCTCGCTGCCGGCAGGCGGATCGGGTCCAACCCAGAAGCGGCCGTCGGGCATTCTGTACGTGAATTTCGAGTCGCGTTGGGCAGTGGTGAGGTCGTTGTAGTGGTTGACGAAGAACTGCCAGCTGATGGGGGCGTATTCAGAAGCGGCGCCTTGGAAGACAGGGACTTGGACGACCACGTCGTCGCCGTGATCCTGTAAGGGCACTAGTCGTTATGACCTAGGAATCCGAAGTGTATTGAATAAGTACATGCAAACCAACTGACACTCTCAGCACGCACCTAGGAATCCGAAGAGGAGAATCTAAGGACTCCTAGGGGCGTGCGTCGAGCACTAACTACGTAGCTTAGTAATATACGCCAGACTGTATATTACGTGCAATGTCATGTGCGCGTAGCGCGTCAGTACGCGTCAGTGGATGAGCGCGCGCGGATGGTAAGGGGATTTGGAGTTCCCCTTACAGTACCCCCCCTCTAAGGTGCAACGTCCCGGTGCACGGTACGCCACGGTCCGTCGAAATCCTGAATTGGGCGGAATCGGATGGCATCATAGAACATCGATCGGATTCTGCGTGGGGCTGCGGGATTAAGTCGGTAAAAGCGTGCGACGCGTTCGGGTGCGTGGACATCTGATTCATTTGTCCAAGCATTGTTCTCATACCCTTCTCCCTTCCACTTGATCAAGTACTGCAGCTTGTTTCTGAATATGCGGCTGTCCAGCACCTCCTCCACCTCGAATTCTTCGATTCCATCGACCAGGACCGGCGGCGGAGGCGGCTTTACTCGACGACCCGGAATTGGATCTGGGATGGCAGCGGCCAGCTTCACAACATTGAAGATCGGATGGAGCAGCCTCATCGATTGCGGCAATTTCAATCGGTAGGCGTGTGTGCCCACTGCGCGTTCGATGGTGAATGGGCCGAGGAAACGGTGAGCAAGTTTCTTAGATGGTCTAGTCGTTTTGATATCACTTGCATCCAGGTAAACTTTGTCACCAGGCTTGAACACAGGCGTCGGCTCTCGTCGACGATCGTAATATCTCGCCATGTCATCCTTCGCCTTGGCTAGTGCTGACTTTGCTTCCTCTAGGCCTTCGGTCATTCTCGCTTTGAACTCGTTTACGGTTTCCAGCCTCGAAGGGGGCTGTGGCTCGAATCCCATCCGTGGGTGGCGGCCCGTGTCTAGCATGAACGGTGTTTCTTTCGTCGACGAATGTGTATGATTGTTATACTGAAATTCGGCGAGTGGGAGGAGATCTTCCCAATTGTCTTGCCGTTCGTTTACGAAGAGTCTCAGGTATTGTTCCAATTCCTGATTAACACGTTCTGTCTGACCATCTGATTGGGGATGATAGGCTGTTGATGCTGCGAGTTTGATCCCAAGCAACCGGTACAGTTCCCTTGTGAACTGCGCGACAAATTGGACGCCCCGATCTGAAATCAGGCGACGCGGAAGCCCATGGAGCTTCCAGACGTGTTGGAGGTAGAGCCGCGCTGCTCCCAGTGCTGTTACTGTGGTCGTGGTGGGGATGAAGTGGGCGCGTTTGCCTGCTGAGTCGACCGCGACCATGATTGCATCATGCCCATTGGATTCCGGGAGCTCAACAATAAAATCTACGCTCACTGTGTCCCATCGAGCATCGGGTATTGGAAGCGGATGAAGCTCGCCGGTTGGCCGTCGGCGTTGCACCTTGGTCCGCATGCAGAGGTCACACGTAGCGGTGTACTGTCCGATGTAGCGCGACATCTGGGGCCACCAGTATGTCCGTGATACAAGCTCGAGCGTTTTCCAGCGTCCCGGATGTCCAGCCACCTTCATGTCATGATGTTGGGCTGTGATTCGGCGGCGCAGATCGAGGTCTTTTGGGACATAGATCTTGCCTCGGAATAGGAGCAGACCGTCGCGCTCGCTCCACTCTTGAGCGCGGACCGAACGGGTTGCTCCTTTCGCCATCTCCCTTGCCGCCAAGGCCACACTGTCTTCCTGTTTGCCCTGGCGATTGCCTTGACGGATCTCCTTCAAGATCGCGGCTTCGGCACCCACGAGTTGAAGGCCTTCGAGCTCGAGTGCGCGGATCGCGAACAGTTCTGGACGCAGGAGAATTATGTTCTCATTGTCTCCTGTGCCAGAGCCGTGATCGGCTCGCCTCGAAAGGGCATCTGGCTTTCCCATGGTGCGGCCGGGGCGGTGAAGCAGAGTGAAGTCATAGCGTGAGAGGTACAGAGACCAACGAGCCTGCCGACGGTTCAGCTTCTTTGAGGTACGGAAGTATTCAAGATTTTTATGATCTGTCCAAATCTCAAACTGATGCTGGGTGCCCTCTAGGAAATGGCGCCATTCTTCGAGAGCCCGGATTATGGCCAACATTTCCTTATCGTGGATCTCATAGTTTCGTTCGACCACACTTAGGCTTTTTGAGTAGAATGCCACCGGGTGCCATTTATCGTCTGCGGGCGATTTTTGCGAGAGGACTGCTCCGGTCGCGAAATCTGAGCTATCCGCCTCGACCCGATATGGTAAGCTGTCATCTGCGAGCATGAGTACTGGGGCTGATGTGATGATTGATTTTAGGGTGTCAAATGCGTTCTGGGCTTCCAGGTTCCAGGTCCAGGTTGTGTCCTTTTGCGTGAGATCGAAAAGTGGGCGCGCATGGTGTGAAAAGTCGATGACGAAGCGGCGATAGAAGTTCACAAAGCCTAGGAATGATTGAACTTCCTTACGGTTGGTGGGTATGGGCCACTGTGCGACACCTGCAACCTTGACTGGGTCCATCTCGACCTTGTTTAGGGAGATTATCAAGCCAAGGTACTCGATTTTCGTCTTCTCAAATTCACATTTCTCTGGACGCAGATAAAGCTTGTGTTTTCGCAGGAGTTCCAAGACTCGCCGAGTCACTTCGCGGTGTTTCTGAAGGGTGTCCGTAAATATCAGAATGTCATCCATGTACACCACCACCACACCTTCGTCGATTAACTCTCGGAAGATGTCATTCATCATGGTTTGGAAGGTTCCGGGGCTATTACAGAGGCCGAAGAACATTACGAGTGGTTCGAACAAGCCGCGTGGTGTTCGAAATGCGGCCTTCCATTCATCACCCTCCTTGATTCGGACATTATTGTAACCCCACCTCACATCCATCTTGGTAAAGTACTTTGCGCCCTTTAATTTGTTGATAAGGTCGCTAATGAGTGGAATAGGGTATCGGTTCTTTACTGTAAGGGAGTTGAGGACCCGATAATCTTGCACCAGCCTAAGTGAGCCATCCTTTTTCTTGATAAAGAATACTGGGGATGCCATTGGTGATTTCGAGGGTCGGATCCGTCCTGACTCTAGGTTCTCTTTTAGAAAGGCATCTAGCTCTGTTTGTTCCTTCGGCGAGAGAGGATAGACCTTGCATGAGCTCGCCGTTGCATCCGGTATGAGTTCAATTGCATGATCCCAGATTTTCCGACGTGGCAGCTCATCAAAGGACTCTTTAGAAAAGACATCCTCGAAGTCATAGAAATGGGCTGGGACGGAGTCTCGGAAGGACCGGCCCTTTTGCAAATTGGCATTAAAGGCTTCCGCAAGGCGCTGTGATGTTGTCGCTGTAGCGCGCACTTCGGCTTCCGTTTGCATGATCTCACAGGTGGAAAAGAGACGATCACCCTCATCTAAAAGGGGTGTACTATCTTCCTCCCCCTGTTCAGACTCAACGTCCACGTTGAATGTTTCAGGTTCCGGTGTTTCGAGCTCGTCCTCGGAAAAGGTAGGAAAATCACCAGCTCTGCAGGTGGCGAGACGGCGTACGTGAGCTGCTGCTTCTCGTTTTTCCTTCTTGACATCTGATCGGCATGTGGCACAGCGTGCGGGACATCGCGACATTTTCACCTCGTGAGTTTGCCAGTCTACTTCGGGATTGTGATCTTTCAGCCAAGAGTAACCTAGGATCATTTTTTGACGGCCCAAATTTGTGACGGCAAACTGAGCGCGCTCGGAGTGGTCCTTATAACGGAGGATTAGGTCCACGATTTCTGTAATAACCCCTGCCTCGTTTGGAGATCCATCCACATTGAAGACTGGTATGGGCTGTGACAGTTTGCGAGTGGTAAGACGATGTTCACGGACATAGTTGGTATCAATAAATAGTCCGGTTGCTCCTGAATCTACAAGCGCTAATAGAGCCTGTATCATCTCGGCTGTATCTGTGGTCTCAATTGTGACTTCCAGGGATAACGAGTTGTCGCTAGGGGTTGATGAAATCACATATCGTCGAGGCAGCCTCTTCTCCCAGCGAAAACGGCGAGCAGGAGATGGCTTGGGAATTTGTGGCACGGCGGAGGGTACAAGGGTGGCAATAGATTCAGGTGCGACTTCCTCTATTTCTAACACAGTGTACTTATTTTTCGTAGACAGCGGGGGCGTGCAGTTCACCCGCTGCGGCTGACAAAATCCTCGGCCTGCTCTTCGACTTCCTCTATAGCTGCCGCCTCATCTTGGTTTCCCGTGTTTTCAACGCTAGCGACGTCTGCAGCTGCCAACAGTCCTTCAACCCAGTCCAGTTTCTCGTTGTCAGTCATGAAGCGGACATCAAACGTCTTTGGACATTCAGGTACCTTGTGTCCTGTTTGTCCACATCGGTAGCATGTGGCTGGGAGTTTGGCTGTGCGCCTCGCTGCGTCAATGTCCATTGGGACAGGGTTTCCTGGCGCAGGCCGTGTATGTGCGTTGAATGAGCCATATGTATTACGTGGTGGTGCTGATATAGCCGCAGGCGAGGGGCGCGTAAATGCTGGTGCCGTGAACGTTGGGGCATTACCAGTGGTGCGAGGTGGTGCTACCGCCATACTAAAGCCTCTCGCAGGTGCGAATGGATTCGCTGTTCGACTAGAGGTTGGTGGCCCTCGTAGAAAGGCTGCATTTGTTGCTCGGTTGTTGTAATAGAGTCGTGCCTTTGCGTACCATTGCTCTTTTGCTGCGAGATCCGGTGCGTCGATAGCATCTGCAATTTTGTTCTGAATGGAAGGATCGAGGCCCCGTCGGAATTTCATCACAATCGCGCGATCATCTGTGTATCCAGCACGCTCGACAAGGACCTGGAATTCATCCAGATACTCTTCTACTGATCTTCGTCCTTGATGATAGGTCTCGGATTCCAAGCGATTGAGGGCTTCAACTGCCTCGTTTTCCGGGAAGAAGTGCTTGCGAAAATCCTTCGCAAAATCGGCCCAGCTCTCGTATACCAGCTTTCCTTTGCTGGAGATTTCCTGCTCGAGAATGCGGTCCTTGAAGACTTCTGCACGACCTGTCTTAAAGTAGGAAAGTACCCAATGGATTTGAACTTGTTCATCATTTTGCGGAAACTGATCACTGCATAATTTGATATAGAGTAGGCACGAATTGAAGAACGACCTCGCCGTTGATCGATCTCCACTGAAGTCCGTTGGAACGGCCGGGCGCAGCTTCGCGTTTGATGGTGTGGTCTTTGCAGCGGATGCCGCGGCATGGGTTTGTGACGGCTCAGGGGTTGTTGTGGTGGTCTGTGAGTTCTCTGATGTTTTGCTGAGCTGTGCTAATATAGCTTGTAGGGTTGTATTGAGTTCGTTGTGTCGGTCCTTTGCTGCGACAAGCTCCTGCTCGATGGCCGTGATTCGATCCGTCTCCGAGTCCATCGTTGAGGCGGGGGGTGCTGGTTCGTTGTCAGGAAGAGAGTCCGACACGGAGAGAGGGGAGCCTAAGGAAGGCTGGGCTGTTGATGACGAGTCTTCGCTTTCGCTGTCACTGTCTGGGGATCGACGTCTTCCAAAAACGTGTCCCGGCCTCCTAAGGAAATCCAGTCTCTCGGTTGAGGAGATTCTCCTACTGTAAGGGCACTAGTCGTTATGACCTAGGAATCCGAAGTGTATTGAATAAGTACATGCAAACCAACTGACACTCTCAGCACGCACCTAGGAATCCGAAGAGGAGAATCTAAGGACTCCTAGGGGCGTGCGTCGAGCACTAACTACGTAGCTTAGTAATATACGCCAGACTGTATATTACGTGCAATGTCATGTGCGCGTAGCGCGTCAGTACGCGTCAGTGGATGAGCGCGCGCGGATGGTAAGGGGATTTGGAGTTCCCCTTACAGATCCTCTCCGGCATCAATGAGGAGAACGGAGTACCCAGCCTGTGCGAGGCGGGCGGCGAGTGGGCCGCCACCAGGTCCCGATCCGACAACGATGTAATCGTATTCAGATGAAGCGGTCGAGTTCACAGCGGGGGCGGTGTCGCGTTGGATGTAGGCTCCGTTGGCAAGAGGGATTGACCTGAGAAGTCAAATGTTATACGAAGAATGATATGGTTCGGTAAGTGAAAAAGCTTACCAGGTCGACAACAACAGCGGAAAAAGAGAGAGGCCCTTCAAGTTCAAATGCATGTTGAATATGCGTCGATGCTGAGATTATGCTAACGAATGCATCAGTAAACATAACACAGGTTTTCTGAACCAAAAGTCATACCTGTTGCGGTTTATGTGAAGGACTCACTGCTCTATGGAGAAGCTGTTTGTCGATACTTCTTCTCTGCCTGGAAGTGCGCCTTTTATACCCTCAGAACGCATGTTGTGAGCGACCTTCAAGTCGAGCATGAGTCTCTGTCTCGATCCGGCAGAATGTAGACTCGACCTAAAGATTCGCACATGTGCAGTCAGAGAGTTACCTCGGACAGTCAGCAGCCAATCTCGACCAGATCTTGACAAGGTTGTAGTTCGGGAGTCGGGACAGGTCTTTCGGCGTGTTTTGCATGGTTCTGGAAGAGGAGAATCGGCCAGCTAAAACAGAACATGACGACGCGCTGTTCAGCACACAACTTCATATTCAGTATGGAAGGCAACATCACCTAGGTCCTGTATTAGCCGTCGGCTGAATGATATGGGATGTACATGGATTATGTTCAGCAAGGGGACCTGCCAAAGTCGCCAGGCGGGCGGGCTCCTGCTCTTGTCACCGACGTGAAGATAAAATTGATGCCGTCGCTTAAGCGCTTGGATGAGGCGGGTGCCAGTGATAGTGATAGTATTATACACAGCATTGCCCCGTCCCAGAGCGCCGTGTCCCGAAAGTTATCCCAGTACATGTGAGCTAACTAAGTACCTTCGCTTCCGGACCTCGAGAATTGCAACCACACCAAGCAGTCCCCCCAGCTTTCGCCTGGACGTCAATGTGGCCCCTCCTCCCGAAGTATTATGAGACTATCCTGTTACCACTAGTACCATCTTCATAGCAGGCTATTACCCAGTCAAGTGGGAGTGACGGAATAAACACTGGACTTGCCTCATATATGGCTAAGACTTCATGTGTGAATTTTGCGAGCAGGCCGATGGTGTCCCTTTTAGCAATTAGTGTGCGTAGTCTGTTTACGGGTTCCAGTGACTCGATCAGCTCCCAATCTGGGAGTTCAGCATCAAGTTTACTTGTAAACTCGGTTCTCAGTGCAGCAATATCCTCATTACCCATGCATTCTAGCAGAGCGTGTTCAGGGGATTCAATATGCACTTTACAAGCGTGTTCAGGGGATTCACAGTGATTGCTGCCATCAAATGTGTCCACAATGGGAACGCGTCGCGCGAGACAGCGCGAGACTAGGCGAGACTTGAGTGAAATGGCGGAGAGGCGAGGTGCATTCAAAACTTGAAGCTCACGTTTCATCAGTCGAAGAAGTATGTAGTAACTTAGGCTACGCGCCCATTACCAATAAATTCCTACGTTTTCAGTATTGCACTGTTTTTGCGCCCGCGACTTCCTTGCATCGTCAACGGTCGGTGATTTGACAAAAATAAGCTATGACTGGGAGAGTACTTCGAGTTCATATATGTTTTCGAACAACCTATCATAGAACGTAAAAAGGGGTTGTATTCTCGCAAATGATTTGAAAGCAAGAGCGGCCAGAAACGGCCCCGTTGAATTGGGATATGAAAAAATCTGCCCTCAAGAAAGACCAAGGTTAACAGTTAAAACGTTCAGTGCCAGATGTCTACGACTGGCCGAACCTTCTGTCATTGCAAAAATAGATGCCAATAATTATAGAAGTAGTCGGTACCGACAGATCCTCTAACAGCACCTCATCCTGCCAATCCACAATCGTATGGTCCACCCGCCTGCGCTCCTTGATAAGTATACGGCCCATCCTCGATGCACGCATACGTTTCCTTCATCTGCGCGTGGCCTCCCAACCCACGACGCCCCGCGACGCGGTACATCTTCGAGATCTCGTTCGAGGGCAGATGGTGGGCGCTGAGGTGGTGTACGTCCACTCGCAGATGTCCAGGCGCGCGAGTAACCTCTGGAGGATCCACGAGCTCATCTTTTTGCACCCACCCATTCGCTTCGCCATTGGTTCCCTCTTTTTTAAGTTAGCTCGTCATTTGAACTACTCGCTAGCTTCCACTTGAGCTTAGCCCATCGTGGTGGTGCCGACCCCTTCTCAAAGAAATCGTTGGCGAATACTCGAGCATCGCGGCTAGCCCGCTGTATAAATTGTAGCATCTTTTCTGACTGTGATGAAATGGTCCTCAATTACAAACACGGCGCTTGAATTTTCGGGAACTTAAGGATATAATCTTCAATCGCCAAAGCAAAATCAGTTTCAAAATCTCCAAGATCCGGAAAATTCATCGGACACGAGCGACAGATTTGAGATCGGTGTTTGAGAATTAAGGGCATTTAAAGTACCTGAGCGCTCGAAGCATTGATGGCACCCGCTACAGACAAAGGAAATTATACCGACAGGGCAAAATTCAGAAGTCCGATTGCGCTTGAGCCTTGAGATGAACGAAAATGGGCAAAAGATGATCTGAACAATCGCCCCTATGTCGGGCATATGACATGCTATCGCGCTGAATATTTTGATTGCGTCAATAGCCGGCGCCTCGTTGTCTTTTGTCCTTTTAAGGCAAATAATCCAAGCGCAAAACGCCAAAGCGAGTTCGTCGCTGTTAAGGCGCGCCATGCGCTGAGTCACAAACGAGCGCGTCATGGAGATATTGAAGCAAAAAAAGGAATCACGGTCCGAACAGAGAGAAAGAGAGAGAGAGCTGCGACCTTATAAAGCGCCGAAGAAAAGGAGGCGAACGATAACTATCCTTCCCAAGTCACCGACAGAACCTCCCAAGTCCACTACCCACAGTTGCAGCGCGATATCTCTAGCCAAAGCCCCAGGCTCAGGATTTGCAGTACGGGCACGGGCGGCGTCCAGGAGCGGATTGCCACTATGCCATCTGCATCTGCAGTAACGGCCATGTCTCTTTGCGCCAAACACCCTATGCGAGATCCGCTACTAGGCAGCACATTCCCCATCCTCAAGCGTTGGAGCGATCGGTTGGTTACGCCACTCCGTCATGGCAGAGCAGCTCTCGAGGTAAGGTCATTCGTATCATCCATATCATCAATCTAGCGCTTATGCCGTCGATAAACAGAGACCGCGAGGGATACTATCAGCAACCCATATAGTCACCGACTCACCCTATGCAAGGGAAAGATTCAAAGCACATTATCAATCTGAGAGCGCCTTGTGACCTGCCAAGGGCCGCAGCGAATTCTCTGATGTAAGTCATGCTCGAATTCACCCTTGGAAGTTGGGCGCTGACTGGTAATCTGGGTTTGATAGCGCTGCGATGACGGGTGGAAGTCCGTTGGACGATCCCGCTTCCAGTTCACACTGAACTGATCGGCTTCAACTGGATCACCCAGAGCGCATATGGGGCAGGAACGCGGTAAGTACCCTCGTCAACCCATTTGTCTGCTGCCTCATTCAACTCGCCCGTAGTTTTCCCCTCCGCTATCCCGGATGCAGAGGACGCCACAGGTCGTCCACCACCGTTCAAGCCGGAATGAGCTGCAGAGCAACGTATCGCAGATTTCATAACCGCCGAGATTGCCGGCATTGGGCAGAGAGAGGACACTCAAACAACGACAAGCCCTCTTTGAGGCCGCTTATGCGCCCGTAACGGCCCATCGCCAGAGACGACGGCGTCGAGGACGGAGTTAGCGCCGCCGCGGATCCAACACAGCGCGCATTCGCTCGTGGAGGCGCTTTAACTCTCCTCCTCCCATTTACGGCCGATATTAGAGAATGGCGGGATGGATGCGAGCTGAGCCGAGCGGGAGGTGGTAGCGGGGCGCTTGTTATCGATGGGAGGAGGAAGTGGATGATAGGCAAGTGGTCTGCAAAGCAAGCTGATCACGTCTCGTGATTACACTCCCCTTTGCTCCCTCCTCATTTCCCTGCCACTGCTACTACTATCTATCGCTTTATACCGGTGTTCTTAAACTGATTAGAAACAAATTGAATATCTTAGATTTATTTACCATATCTCATGGACTGATTAGGTACCATGGCCAAAAGCCAGATAAAACATTCTCATTCACAAATTTATAATAGCAATTCTTCTGTACATAGGACACAGAAGCTAGTTATGGATTCAAGTACATCAAACCAAGTAATATTCAACTGCCCATACCATGTTGCCACACCAAAACGGCCACTGGAATGTATTAAAATTTAGATTTATCTATACCTATTGGCGTAAACAGCAGAATAACACTGATGGACAGTACAATATTTGCGCCCCTTGGACGGTGGATATTGGTGGATATGTCGCCAGTACTGCAATGCCACCCTGCTTGTCTGCAGCCCCGCCTCACTCTTGTCTCACGTATAGCTCACGCCCACCGCGACCTTCGTTCCGTCGCAGTTGAACGCGACCGCCGCTACGGGCCCCGGGAAATTCGGGTACTGCCTGAGGCGCTTCTTCACCTTGTGGTCCCAAATCGAGACGGTGCCGTCGGAGCCCGCGAACGCGAAGGTGTTGTACGTCGGGGCGCGTTGAGGAAGAGAGATAGAGTTGGGAGAAAATCATGGGTGATAGTAAGAGATGAGGTAGAAATAACAGAATATCGTGATCGATACGAAGATGTGGAGAGGTACAAAATAATGTAATATCAAAGTAGATGGGAGAAGGAGAATGGGCAAAATGTTCGAAGAGGAATATGAAAAGACGCACCTTGGCCATCTGGCATGCACGCCAGCGAGCGCCTCATGTATTACAAACTGCTCTCCCTCTACTGTGCGCTTCCATGACAGACATCTCTCAAGTCTATCCCGACGCCAGCGGTGGAACGCTCACCAGCCCAGATCATCTAACACCACCTCCTCCGCCCAATCCACAGCCGTATAGTCCACCCGCCTGCGCTCCTGGATATACGGCCCGCCCTCGATGCACGCATACGTCTCCTTCAGCTGCGCGCGGGGACCGCGCGGCCCACGGCGCCCCGCCACGCGGTACATCTTCGAGATCTCGTTCGAGGGCAGATGCACCATGTATAGGGACAGTTTCTGCAATGCGGGGCTCTTGCGCACGACGTAGGCGAGGGCGTCCAGCTGCTCCGCGGTAGGCGCTGAGGTGGGGTACGTCCATTCGCAGATGTCCAGGCGCGCGAGGGCGGGGAAGGCTGCGAGGGCGTCGGCGAGTAATCTCTAGAGGATAAGGCGGAAGAGGAGCGTCAATGATGTTAGTAATAGTAATAGCGCAGAAATTACGTGGGTCCTCACAAGCTGCTTGACATCGCGATAGTAGAACCCGCCCGTCCAACACGTCAGCAGCGTCGACTCCACAGCGAGGAGACGCACGATCTCCGCCGTCTTCGCCGACGTGAGCACGCGCGACACCGCGCAGTGGCGCAGATCCGGAAACCCGTCGGCCGCGCGCACGAGCACCGCCGTGTCGCCCACATCGTTGGCGACCCCCGTGTAATCGAGCACCAGGGCGCGCACGTGGCGCAGGCTGTCGCACTTCCGCGCCAGCTGCGCGAGGAGCGCCGGCGGCGCGTGGACGGTGTGCAGGCGCGGGAGCATGCTGATGGCGAGCTTGTCGGGCGGGAGGTGGGTGTCCGTGTCGAGGAGGAAGAGGTGCAGGATGGAGGGGTGGGCGACGAGGAAGGTGGCGATGGAGGCCATTTCGGCGCGCTGGACGCTGCGGAAGTACAGGGTTTGCAGGGATGGGAAAGAGACGGTGCAGATATCGGCCGCTCTGAGGCCTATGAATAAATCGAGGTAGGTGATGGACGACGATGGTGTGAAGAGCGAATATATAAGGAAGGACCAATTGATATCTGTTCCCCGTTAGATAGGATCGTCCAGGGTAAATAAGAGAAAACGTGCACACCTGATGAGTTTCGCGCATCGTATATGAGTTTCGTCAGTTTAGGACGCGTCATAAGCGAGTTATCCAACTCCTCTGGAGCCCTCAACCAATCGGTCCCCAGTCGGGGCCACCAAAAGCCCCAAATCATGATTTCTTTCAAGCTCTTGCAGTTCTCATACACTATATTCAGTATATTCACAAATTCTTCCCCCTCATCGGTCACGATACACGGTAGGCGCCTAAACCTTAGCGTCTTCAACCTCTTCATGCTTTTGAACACGCTCAGATCGAACCAGGTCTTCTCCGCTAAAGGATAGGCACGCGTCCATTTCGGATCCGTATCGATACTCAGGCTCAAGACCCTCCTTGCCAGGGCGGTATTGGCGCCCAACAGCCTGAAGGTGTCCTCTACAGACGGCGAGGCGCTCCTCAGCGTGAGGGATGTGTAGAGCTGCCACTGCGCGGGGACGAGACACGTGGATGAGACGAGCGCGAACGCGGCGAGGTCGTAGAGCCCGAGGAAGGTGCAGGTGTGGTTCCACAGTTCGTTGGGCAGGCGGTCCATTGGGCGTCAGTACGTGAGAGTTGATGGAAGAGAAGCTTCCTTTTTGAGTTCCTTCCGTCTTTTATACTTATGGGAGCTGTCGTCGGGTCGTCGGGCCGTAGGAACAAGGTTTGTGGACAGGATGCGAGTAGGCAAAATCATAGCAAATCGGCTGCGCAGCGCTCAACTCTTAGAACCCAGAAAAACATGGGAGAGACACAGCGATCTTGTATTAATCAGTGAAAAGGTACACATCATTCTGCCAATACAATGTCATAATTTATCTCTTTCACGAATAAAAGCGACGAACATGGGGAATGATATGAACGCCCAACGCCCAGAAAAAAAAAAGCAGCATAAACCTAATCAGTCCACGACCTCGGCTGCAAACAACACCATCAGCATCACCCCACACACAAAACCGCAGCCAAAAACACACCTTCACCTCCTCGCCCACCTTCCTTACGGTAATGACAACTGAGAAATCAGGTTGGATGTCGAGTACTGAGTTCTCCAACTCGTCGAGTCGTCCCAGAAATAGCACAGATGAAGTATGAGGACTAAAGAGGCGTAACCAACGTAGACAATGTGCCCCTGCCTTATATTTGGCCGTTTTGCGGTGCTGTTTGAATATCGAGTGGATTCTTATATGTTCTCCGGAAGACAAATTGAATTCTGTCCCAGCGCTAAAACTACAAAACAGATATGAGCTGGAATCTTAGCGACAAGACGAGGAGCGTACCTCAAGGCATTGATACGGATTGACAGGTCTCAGCAGTTGCGAAATATTGACGAAAATAACAAAAGGAGGGGTTCAAAGAGATAGGTGTAGCTGCGAGCCAGAGAATCATATGATGATGGCCACAAAGCAGACAGAGCAGGTCGCATCCAGGACAGCTATCGTGTAGAAGACTGACAAGACTCTGACGCAACTCTGACGGCATGTATATTTCACGACAGCGGAACTCCGATAACAGTCGTGTCCTCGTCGATAAATCGTTTCTGCAGCGATAAGGCGTTGAAACTTCTAGGCACTCAGTGGACGAAGATGAATGGGCAAGAGGAGAAAGCAAGGAGAGTCGAAAGCTGGTAGTTACGGCCAGGTTACGGCCTTCGGAACTTGAAGGCAAGCCCAGGCGTTGTTTGTCACAAGGAAGTGATGGCTTCCAATCCAAGCACGCACAAACAGTCTGTATCACTTTTGCTAAGGCTTGTCTTGCAGGCTTCGTCAACCTGTACTTATAACCATGTCCAACGAGCGTAACTTTGGTGAGGCATTCGTTATCTGTATCGATCATTATACTAACCCTCTTCTGCAGATGAACTAAGCTATTCCACTCCTCCCTCGCCGCCCTTCGACAGTATCTCTTCAATCCGCTACTCACCCACCAATCCAGACCAACTGTTGGTTTCTTCATGGGATACGGTACGCTCAGGGATCGTTTTTCATCCTTGCTCTGTTTATTGACGTGTATAACCTTACAGACAGTACGCTTCTATGAAATAGGCGAGGATGGGGTCTCCAAAGGCGAAGCCAAAGCAAAGTTCGACCATCGGGCAGCTGTTCTTGCATGCGCGTTCTCTTCGGATGCCTCGCATGCATACAGTGGTGGTCTGGATACCTCGGTGCGAGAGTGTGTTGATTTCTTTATGACGTTCGTTTTGCCCGCTGAGTTGTGTCGTACAGACTGGATCTTGGAACGGAGAAGATTCTTAACCTTGGGACGCACAACGACTCCATTTCAACAATGACATACTCTCGCAACGCCAGTCAGTATCCTTCCTCAATATCACCGCATCGATACTGAACCTGTTTCTTTGCAGATTCTCTCATCACCGGTTCATGGGACCGCACCCTGCGTTTCTGGGATCCAAGAGCGTCCACCGCGCAGCAAAGCTCATACTCAACACCAGAACGCGTTTACGCCATCGACCACGTCAACAACACGCTCGTCGTTGCCATGGCCAGCCGGCTGTTTCACATCTACGACATACGGAAGATGGACACGCCCGCACAGCAGAGGGAGAGCAGTTTGAAATACATGACGCGCTCGCTGGCGTGCATGCCCGATGGCCAAGGTGCGTCTTTTCATCTTCGTTTTCAAATATTTTGCCCATTCTCCTTCTCTTATTTACCTTGATATTCTATTATCTTGTACCTCTGCATATCTTCGTATCGACTACGATATTCTGTTATTTTCTGCCTCTTCTCTTCCTATCGCCCATGATTTTCTCTCGACTCTCTCTATTTTTCTACTGCGATATTCAACTATTTCCGCCTCTAGGATACGCCACCGCCTCAGTCGAAGGCCGCATCGCCGTCGAATACCTCGACCCCTCCCCCGCCGCACAGGAGAAAAAATACGCCTTCAAATGCCACCGGCACACCATCAACGACGTCGACCACGTCTGGCCCGTCAACGCGCTCGCCTTCCACCCCACCTACAACACCTTCGCGTCCGCGGGCTCCGACGGCACCGTGTCGATCTGGGACCACAAGGTGAAGAAGCGCCTCAGGCAGTACCCGAAGTTCCCCGGGCCCGTGGCGGCGGTCGCGTTCAACTGCGACGGGACGAAGATCGCGGTGGGCGTGAGCTATACGTGGGACGAGGGCGAGGCGGGGCTGAAGACGAGCGGGGTGGCGCCGTGGATTGGGGTGCGGAAGGTGGGCGAGGAGGTGAAGGTGTGTTTTTGGATAAGATTTTGTGTGTGGGGTGATGCTGATGATGTTGTTTACAGCCGAAGTCGTGGACTGATTAGGGTTATGGGGTTTTTTCTGGGTGGTCGTATTATATGCAATGTTCGTCGCTTCTATTCGTAAAGAAATGTATTTATGACATTGTATTGGCAGAATGACGTGTACCTTTTCGCTGATCAATGCAAGCTCGTCGCATCTTTGCTAGAGTCAGGAATAGTTGGAATAAACATCGTTTCATTCCTGCCACTTTCAACTTTCATGGTCGCCCTATGTAGTGTAGGCGCCATCAAGATTCCGAGAGTTGAGCGCTGCGGAGCCGATTTGTTGTAAGTTTGTCTGCTCGCATTTCGTCCACCAACAAAAACGTTGTTCCTGCGGCCCGACAACCCGACGACAGCGCCCTTTGATATAAAAGACGAAAGGAACCGAACCAGAACCGAACTCAAAAGGAAGCTTCTCTTCCATCAACTCTCACGTACTTCCGCCCAATTGCCCATCGAACTGTGGAACCACACCTGCACCTTCCTCGGGCCCCGCGACCTCACCGCGTTCGTGCTCGTCTCATCCAAATGTCTCGCCCCCGCGCAGTGGCAGCTCTACACATCTCTCACGCTGAGGAGCCACTCGCGATCTCTAGAGCACACCTTCCGGCTGTTACGCCCCAATACCGCCCTGGCAAGGAGGGTCTTGAGTCTGAGTATCTATACGAACCATTGGACGCGACCCGATACTATGACCTCGAACACCTGGGTCGATCTGAGTATCTTCAAAAGCATGGAGAGGTTGAAGACGCTGAAGTTTCTGCACTTGCCGTGTATCGCGACCAATGACGAGGAGGCGGAAGAATTTGTGAATATACTGAATATGGTGTATGATAACTGCAAGAGCTTGAAAGAAATCGAGATTTCGGGCTTTTGGTGGCCCCGACCACAGACTACTAATCGCTTGAGGGATCCAGAGGAGTTGAAAAACATGTGTCTGACGCGTCCTAAACTGACGAAAGTCATGTACAATGTGCGATACTCACCAGGTGTGCTCTCCTTTTCTCACTTACCTGGACGATCCTATCTAAAGGGGAACAGATACCAACTGGTCCTTCCTCAAATATTCGCTCTTCATGCCATCGTCATCCATCACTTACCTCGATATATCCTTTGTCGACTCAGCGACCGACATGTCCATCCTCTGCACCATCTTCTTCCCATCCCTACAAACCCTGTACCTCCGCGGCGTCAAGCGCTCCGGATTGGCCTCCATGGCCATCTTCCTCGTCGCCCACCCCTCCATCCGTCAGCTCTTCCTGTCCGAAACGGACACCCACCTCCCGCTCGACAAGCTCGCCATCAGCATGCTCCCGCGCCTGCACACCGTCAAGGCGCCCCCGCTGCTCCTCGTGCACCTGGCGCAGAAGTGCGCCCGCCTGCGCTTTGTGCGCGCCTTGGTGCTCGATTACGCGGACGTCCGCGAGTACGTGCAAGCGACGGCGGAGCTCGTGCGCGCGGTCAACGGCTTTCCGGATCTGCGCCACTGTTCGGTGTCGTCGTGCGTGTTCGCGCCGGCGACGGTGGCGGAGATTATGCGTCTCCTCGCCGTGGATTCGACGCAGCTGACGTGCTGGACGGGTGGGTTCTCCTATATGGATACGAACCAGCTTGTAAGTACCCACGTTGAATTCTGCGCTCTTACTAACGTTGTTGACTCAAGAGCGTACTCGCTGACGCCCTCGCAGGTTTCCCCGCCCTCGCGCGCCTGGACATCTGCAGGTGGAAGTATGACGTTACCGCGGAGCAGCTGGACACCATCGCCTACATCGTCGACAAGAGCCCGGCGTTGCAGAAACTGTCCCTATACCATGAGTATCTGTCCACGCTCGAGATCTTGAAGATGTACCGCGCGGAGGGGGGGCGCGGAGCGGGAGGCCGTGCGCGGCTGAAGGAGACGTTTGGGCGCCCCGAGATTGGGGTGTATTCCCAGGAGCACATGTGCGTGGACTTGACGGCTGTGGATTGGGAGGATGAGGTGCTGCTGGAGGTCCTGCGTTGGTGAGCATTCCGCGGCGCTGGAGTCGAGATAGACTGGGGAGATGGATGTTTTGGAACGCTGTTATTGTGAAGCATGCGCCGTACATCAGATCAACGCCGATGAGATCGATAACATCGAGGGCTCGTAGCAGTAACCTCGGTCGCAGGACTTGGTGTTCAGAACAATGGGTATCAACTCATTCAAACGAGCAAAATATTTCGACGTATCACATACAGATTTCCGCTGTGTAGTATGTCCAATATAATCACAAGGCTCCTACATGGGATCACCACGGATGCCGCGTCCCTTCGATATTGACGAACTGCCCGCCCTCCTTCTCGCGTGTTGATGATCGTATGATGTCCACGAGTAGGTGCGCCGCGGCTTCTGGTGTACGAGTGAGCTCTTCCAAGTGCGGGATAATTTGTGCGGCGATTAGCCCTGTCGGTTCCATGGCGATATTGCGCTGTACTAGAAGTACGTAACGACAATAATGAGATCGCTTTATGTCTTAAAAAAACGAGCGACGCACCCATGTCTGTGTTGACTCCGCCAGGACACAAGGGGAAACATACTAATGGAACCGGGCACGGACGTCAATAATGGTCGCAGGAGTGCATGATAAAAGACCCACTAAGCCACTCATTTTCGAAGTGTATCTTCCGCGTAACCCAGTTCAGCGCGGCCTTGCTTGGGCCGTAAGGTGCCATGTCAAGTGGCGTGCCCCCTGGAATCAGTCCTATACTTCCACCGAGGGAGCTGATGGGCACGAAGCGCGGGTGGGCGCTGGCTTTGAGGAGAGGGCGCAGGGATTGGAAGAGGTTGATTGTGCCGACTACATTCACCTATAGGAAGATGTTAGAGTTTCACTCTGGAATCCATGAAATGGCGAGCGTGCGTACCGCAAAATGGTCAGGGAACTCGTAAATGGGCGCCTCATGTATCTTGCCGATGTAGTTGGATATTGCTGAATTGTATCAAACCAGCATTAGTATCACAACTGGTGCCAGAACAAAGTCAAGAATTAAAATTCAGCATCGAAAAAACGCACCAGCGTTCGCAATAACTGTATCCACCCGACTGTGCTTTTCGCCTAGCTTCTTCGCCAGTGCAGCAGTATCTTCTTTGTCCCCTGCGACGTACTTGACAATTTCCACCCTCCCAGGGTATTTATTCGCGACGTCTTTGAGTTTGGAAGAGCCAGAACCTAATGGGTCGCGGGCGCCGGCGTAGACAATGGCGGAAGGGTCTTTAGAAGCAATGTCGTCGATAAGAGCAAGACCTGTGTTGTGTGTTAGAGCGATGAGTGAATTGAAGCACATCTTAAAACACGAATACTCACCTATGCCTCGAGTTGCACCTGTAATGAAGTAGATGGTCGCTGGAGAATCAGACATGGCTTGGAAAAAAGCGCTTTCGAACTAACCGACAACTAAGGCATGTAGAAGGTACTTATAGCGCTCAGACTGGGCATGCGCTTGACCTTGACATGTTGCTGTTTACGAAATCCTCCGCGCTTCACCGTCGCTAATGGTTCTTTAGAAAAGAAACTATCTTTTGGGCTGGATCCCGGCCAAAAAATGTGGTATCAGTGTCGAATCAGTCAGCAGGAGATAAAGTGAGAATACCGATAGGTTCGTATAATTAGACGACCTTTTGTTGGATATGTCGCGACCTGGGTGCAACTTGTACAATCGTACCAGCGGGGTTAAGCAGAGTCCGAATGGTAGCAGTAACGCGTTAACGAAGAACGCAAGGCCACGTTGATGCGGACGGTTGACCCGGTGCGAACCTTTCCCACACTTTGTCTTCCTTTTCAACGACGATGAACTCCAGATGAACTCGCGTTTGCAGCTATCTTCCGCCCAGCTGCTAGCTGCTGTCCTTTATCGTCGACCTCTGGGCCTGTGATAATCGACTCCTCCAAGCCTATTGAGCGGAAAACTTTACGGTGGTAATCGCCCACACGCTTCTAAGGTCTACCCTGTTCAATGTTTTTTCAATCTTGCTCCTATGAAATCCTCTCGGAAATGGGTTATGGGTGATGCAGCGTGGCTTTGTCGCGATCTACGGTCAATCATTCGTTTCTCAGCACGTAGATAAGACTGTTGACATTGACATGTGGCTTATCTTATTCATAGAGAGCACAAGTGTGTCGGTAAAAGCCTGTACTTCGGACTGACCGAGCACCAAACGCGAGCGTGCGGCGTATGTACACATCCGCAAGGTCATCACTTTGCATGTGCTAGAGCTTCTTGGTGCGATACTTCTATCGACGAACCCGGCCTGAGGCCTGTGAATCTCATCTTTATTTTTGTCTTCACACTCTCGATCTCGTTCATACACACAAGAACTTGGGCAACCTATATGATGAATCTCTCTTCATAGCTATCACCGTCAACGCTCTTCTTGGGTCCAATTCTATATAGAAGGCTCGTATGGTGAATGGAGGTACGTCTGTCAAGACATCGCGTTTATATACCCGCCTAAATATCTGTTGATTTAGATGTACGTGCCGACTTGCCGCCTCTCTCGACTCGTGCGATTGATCCTACTTTGGTGTTAAAAGGGCGGTGAAATTGAGCTTACGCCTACGGATTCGGGAAATCAGGGTCTGAAGATCCCACCCAGTATGCATACCCGTTCTATGCGACTTCGGCGAGGTGTTCTTGGAAAGTTACTCTCGGGTCTATTTTAATAATATCGTCTATTATGCAAATCCTTACTTTGATCATCGGACTAGTACTTCAAGAATTACTCTGATGCGAGTCTCCTTTCAACACGCAGTCTGACGAAGCTGCAGAAACAGGTACCGCGCTTTGTCTGCGATCAAGTCGGGGCCAGTATGCGCCCACTCTCAAAGGTAGGCGCAATTGCGAACATATCGGGCAATTGGCCGTCCGTCGTATTCCGCATATCGCGTGCCGCGCACGCAGTTCCCCACCGCAAGCAAAATAGACATGGCGAACACCTGCTAGGAAAATTGGACCTGCGGGCATGCCTCTACACGATTCCTCATTGTCTACATTTGGTGGGCATTCTCTGCGGACACAGAAAAGGGCGGATTCGAAGAGCCAGAGCTGCGCGCGTGGGAGCGAATCATGCTGTAGATGGATTGCGGGCGCCGTACCAAGTTTCCGTTGAGTTGAATTCTGTCTTTCTCGTCTGCTGAGGCTGTTGGATAAATATTCGAGGAGATTCCCTACAAAAGCTCAGGTCATTTTCCCCCTACTTTATCACCCTATCAACCAGCGTCACCATCTCACACCAATTTACTGAAGTAACTACCATCTTCGATTTTGCAAGACGAATTACGAGGTTGACGCATTGATCTATAGATGTACATCCCCGACACAGGCCTCTACTTCCAACTAGTCAACATTTCGACCAATTCCAGGCTGTTCTCGCGGGAGAGCCCTGAACCTCATGTCAACACGTTCGGCGGGGCCGAGTTTGATGACCAGTGGTTCACGCTGATCCACGGGACACCGGAGAACGGCCGCGCGGGGCTGTATGCCCTCACTAGCAAAGCCACACCGAAAGTCGTCTTCTCGCGTGCCACTGGTACTCCGCGCGTTGGGAACATCGAACGGCAAGATCATGATGATGACATGTACGTTCGCGGTCTTTTTCCAATATCTGGCATTGAAACTGATCGGCATAATTTTGCAGCTGGTTCGCCTTCGAAGAAGGGACTGGGAAACATGCGAACGCGTTCCGCATCCTGTGCCCCGCAAATTCGCTGGCGCTGTATTCTCGCCTCACCGGTAACCCGACATTCGGTAACAGTCCAGTGAAGGAGGTTTCCGATGACCAATACTTCAAGTTCAACTTCGAGGAATTGGCTATAAACAACGTGCAGTTTCACGTCGATCTCGCGCAGATTGTGAAGCAGCCTTCGGAATCGACGGGGAAAAGCTGGAATAACATCGAAAACAAGGAGGAACCGAAGCAATTCGAGTACTCTTCGGCCGCGACCGAAACGTCCTTGTTTGAATACGGAAGTGGATTCACGATTGCGACGGATACTGCATTCAAGTGTACGTGTTTGATTGAAATAAACAGGGCAGAAGCTTCCTAATAAGCTGTATAATTTTAGGTGGACTCCCTTACATCGGGGATGGGAAGATCGAAACCGGGTTCCTCAGGACCACCAAGTTCAACACCTTACAGACCTTTTCGAAGACTTACACGGCGAATTACACCGTCATCCTCCCTCCTCAGTCCACTTCCCCGGCAATGGCGACGCTTCAACATGCCATCCTCACCGTCCCGTATACGATGACCCTGCGCCCGACGAGAGATTTCTCTGTCAGGATTTACACGAAAGGCATTTGGACGGGGCTCACGACCAACTTAAATTATATGTATCATTACCCTATTCCTCTCAATCTGTAGATCAACGTGCTGGACTGCCCTTGCGAATTCATTCACTTTCAGAATCCAGATCTGCGAAGGTCTATCCTGATACCATGGTGCAGCGAGTCAGAGAAACGGCAGCAAGGTTGGAGAGTATTTCAATGCCGAGCTCGTTCGCAAACCGTGCTCTGAAGCCGAGCACCAAAAGGCTCTGAGGAAAGCGGGCAACAACAAAGCTGCCGCCATCCACAACCTCGGAGAAAGTGTTTGACGCGTCAGGTTTGTCTTGAAAATTTTCAGGCTCTCCTCGTCCACCAATTTTGGGCTTGTCAGGAGCGTTGTGACAGTGAAATAGCTCCCGTCTGTCAGCTGCTAAGAACGTCTATGCTAAGAAATACAATACAGATGTACACGTCGAAGACTCGAATGCCTACAAAAAAGAAACCCACTTCCCCACCACCCTCACCACCCCTCACACCCTGCACTACAGCGAGAACATCTCCGTATGCAGCCCCACCCCGCCCAACCGCACCCCGCGCCCGCCCACCTGCAGCCGCGCGACCGCGTTCGCGACCTCGCGCACGAGCCCCTCCGGCCCGCTCGCGACCACCGCGAGCCCGCCGCCCGCGGCCGCGACGAACGGTACCCGCGGGGCGCATGCCTCCGGGTCCGTGGTAGGGTCCAGGACCTCGATGGTGTCTTGCGCGTGGGCCTTCTCCGGATCCTGATCCTGATGCTCGTCGGACGAGGACGACGCGCGTTGCTTGGACTTGGGGTTGTGCGCGGGAGGGGCGCCGCCGGTGAGGTCCTGCAGCACGCGGTGCACACTGGGGCGGACGATGGTGACGTCGCAGTTCGGGATCGGCGGGACGGCCTCGGGGTTGCACAGGCACGTCACGTAGATGGAGATGTGCAGCTCGAGCGGCGTCGCGGACGACGCGGAGGCGGCGGCGACGCGCGCGATGTCCATCAGCGCCGGCGCGAACCAGTCGATCGACCCTATCATCAACAAAGCAGCGCCGCACAGAAAGGGAGTCAGCCGTGCAATACAGTGGAGGACGCGCGGAGAGAGGGGCACATACCGAACGACCGCACACACCACGCGAACTCAACGCGCCGCGTGCGCTCCCCGCCCTTCCTCCCCTTCCGCACACACCGCCCCACGATATCGTCCAGCACACCCAAGGCGAACGTCGCCCCCGACCCGCCCGCGACCAGCAGCGCCGTCTCATACTCCCCGAGGTCGACGCTGCACCCGCCGTACGGGCCCTCGAGCATCACCTGCACCGGCACCTCCGCCGGCTGCTGCTTTCCCTCGTCGTCCTCGTCCCCGCCGTCGCCGTCGTCGCCGTCGGGGTGGTGTGGTGGAGGGAGAGGGAGCGGGGACTTTGCCTTTTCGTGCAGGGACAGCAGCTGCAGCTCCACCGCGGTCTGCACCGCGTACGCGTTCAGCGCGCGCGTCCAGTCGCCCACCGCGCGCGCGCCGAGCGACACGCCGCGCGGCAGCGACGTGATGCACGACACGTCCGGCGGCGCCGAAAAGATCGTCAGCGGGTGCGACTCGAAGATGCGCCCGCCGAAGAACACGCGCAGGCGCACGTGCTGCCCCGCGACCCAGCCAGAGGTGACGTGCGGGATGTGGATCTGTGGATGATGATGTCAGATGAGATTGGGACGACGACGAGATAGATGACCTACCAGAGTCATCTGATTACCGACGGGCACAAGCACTGCATCTTTAATGCGATGGCGGAACATGCGCAGAAGGATGTCGAGGCCGTAGAACGCCATCGGCGGGAATATCCACGGCGCCGCATATATGGTATGATAACAAAGCGTCACGAAGAACCCCACCATGCCCAGCATACTGCACCCCATCCGCGCATCAGCATCTCTCTCCCCGCCGATCCCAAAAAAATAAACAGACGCACTGCATGATATAGAACACCTGATAACACCACCGCCTGGCAACAGGCAGCGAGCTCACCACGATCACACCGAGGAGGCCGAGCGTCGCCACCCCAGACCCTTCCTTCTGCTGCCCGAGGATCGGCAGGTCGTACTGCAGGTGGTTGCGGATCCAGAGCGCGCCGTGCAGCACCGCGGCGAGGAACATCAGGCGCCCGGACCACCGGTGGATGAAGTTCAGCTTCTCGTAGCCGTGCCCCGGCCCGAGGAGGAGCGAGACGACGGAGTTCTTCGAGGCGAAGAGGAAGACGATGGGCAGCTGGGCGATGGCGAGGAAGCCTGTGTGTGTGAGAGGGTGCGGTCAGCGGGGGGTGCGAAGGGGGAGAGGAGAGCGGACGTACCGGCGCGGTTGGAGTTGCTGACGAGCGGCGCGTCGACGACGATGCAGGCGATGACGGCGGCGCTATACGCCGCGATGAGAACGACTGCCAAGAAAGAACAGGGCAACAGCATCAGTACACCCGCACGACACATTCAACCAGGCGCAAGGCCGCCAAACGACGAGCGAGCACTCACTCTGCCCCACGCTCATCCCCAGCCCCGGCACCATCCACCAGAACACGCCCCCAACAACGCCGAGCACATTCTCCGCCCTCCGCAGCACGCTCTGCCGCCGCACCCGGTGCATGCCGCGCACGTCGTCCGCCAGGTCGTACGTGCGCCCCGTCAGGTCCTCCGCGAGCCACGACGTGCCCTGGACGAGGCGCCCGTTGCGGAGGGACCGCACGAGGTGCGGCAGGGACAGCACGATGAAGAAGGCGAGGACGGACGCCCAGATGATGGAGAAGCGCCGCTGCCATTGGGGGTCGACGACATACGAGCTACAAGGGGGGTGTGGCGTTAGAGTTAGAAGACACGAGAGAGAGAGTTCAGGAGACGTACTTGTATTGCTGCAGGTTGGTGGGTATCACCGGCGGGGTGCCCGTATCTACCATTTGATTCGATATTCAGCTGTATGTCGTCAAAGGGCGGAAGTTCGTCGGATGTGGTTGGTCCGCTCTCTAGTTCTTAACTAAGAACTCAAAGACGCGCTACCAAGGGAAGAAGGAAAGAGGAGGGAACGAAGGAAAGAAAAGGGGGTCAGCGGGGATCGCAAGCTGCAGCGGCAGTCTGGATGGAAATAGCACTGGTGGTTTGGGACCAGCCGCAATCATGGTCAGTATCCTGTGACCGTGACACCTTGCCCAATCTGGACGGCTCAGAATGGAAGGTCAGAAAAATATTTTGTCTACGTGCGAATAACAATAGGCAAGAGAAGATAAGATAATAAAGCGCAGGCAATGACGACGAGTCATATGTCGATTGTTCTTTTAAGATCCCATCAACAGGGTCAAGGAGGACCCTAAGTATCGATTAAAACCTCCATCCGCCGGCATGGTGATCGTGATTCGGCCTCCGGTGATGCCAACAACTATGTATATCCTTTATTGTAATAAAAGAATTATTGTGATGCGGCCGGCTTGGTGCGGCTTGGGACCATTACCAACATCCTGTACTGCTTCTCAACCCGTCCCGTCTTTCTTTCCTTCTCCCTCCCTCCCTTCGCGTCGGTGTTTGCTAACTCGCGGTAGGCTACTCTCGCATATACTAAATAATGGTGAGTATCTTTGCTATAGCAGACGGCTAGAGCTCACTCCTGGGCTCGCCGCCTGCCTCATTCAACACTCTTACCACATACTGACTTTAAAAATTTCCCCCTTTATCCAACTCGACGCCCACTCGACGCCCTGCGCCCTCGAACGCCCTCACCCGAACATCTCGCCGCCACCCCGCCTGGACCCCATCACACTGGATTACCGCGACTAGTAGGGAAGCGCCTTAACGCCAACAAGGTGAGCTTCTTTGTTACAGGAGGCTCGAGCTCACGCCTGGGCTCGCCTCCTGTCTCCTCGCACATCGTCCGCTACTAACTTTGAAAATACCTACATCTCACAGGGCGCGCCCACTGCGGACGCTCTGCACCCAGCACCGTCGATTCCGGCTAGTCAAACCAACAAGCGCCCATCAACTTTTACCCGCCGCTCCTCGCCCGACGAGGGCTCGCAACCGCTGCGAGCCCGTCGAGCTTGCTCGCGGCCGCCGTTGCCATCGAGGGCTTTGCCGCCACCATCTCGCAGCAGCCAGCGTCGCCTCGCAACCTTGCTCGCGGCCGCCACGGGCCCATCCGCTGCCAGCGTCTCGCAGCAGCCAGCTATCGCCTCGCAGCCCCCCGCCGTCACCGTCCTGTCAAGCCGCCGTGAGCAAGAGCTGTCATCGAGCTTGCTCGCGGCCGCCGTCGAAGGCTCTCGTCGCCAGCCATCTGAGCTCGCGCCCGCAGCTCACTGCTCCATCTCCGTCCCCATCGAACTCCCAACTCACAGATGCTGCTGCTATCCAAAGCCCCCGCTTGCACCTGCCAGCCCATCTGCCATCACGGCCCATACCTTCAAGCTCTGCCGATAACGAGGCAAAGGAGGATATATGGAGCAGATGGATGGGTTGTCGACGTATGCATGGCCTCGCAGGAGCAGTAGCCATCGCATTAAGCTCGGAACTTGCTCAAGCTAGTAAACTTGCAGCTGGAAGTTTTCATAGACGTGTGTAGAAGTTTTATTCATAGATACTTACTTACTTAACTGTAGAGTAGATACTACAATATATTATTGCTGAAGTATTGTAAAAGAAAAGTGTCCTATAATCAAGTATCTCGGGGCTCTGCCCTTCACCTTCCCTATGAGCAGGTAATCTTCTCTTGGCCTCTTTCTTCTCTTGCAGGCTCGTAAACAACTGATTCGCTGACAGACATGCTGGTCTATGCCGTTGCTTTGCACCCTCTGTTTGACTCTAGAGTACTCCGATAGAATCGCATCCTGTTTCCAAGTAACATATTGGATGTGATTCTGTATGTAATAGTTGCTTTACTTTCAAATTTATTTTGCCGTTGTCTGTAGATACAGTTGCCCCGACTTGCCCGCATGAACCCTGAGGAATTGAAGAGATTATCGTCGTCAAAGTAGCACATAAAGTTGATGGCGTCGTGTTTGAGATATGCATGCAGCGTGCTGTCCGAGATCAGTGTGCACCGTGAATTGAGGGAATCAAGACATTGTATTTGGCGCCCTGGAGAGCATCTCCAGAAATATCTGGCTGTGTATTAGATTTCCTGTTCCTGCGCACGGTCCCCAAGCTGCACCGATGTCGTTTAACAGTACTGCGCGGATATCCGACGACTCTGGGACTCCCGGACCACTTGGAGATACAGAGTTGTATGATGCAGCTGAGGATCTCAAAGCTATTGCTCTATATGTTCATGAAAAAGAGCACGTCTGGTTGCCTAAACAGTATCAGCGCGTCCTTCTGGAGACTCTGGCCTATCTATCCAAGTCTGGCGATGCTGATTCAAATATTTTGACACCAGAATACAGACTTCAGCCCGATATTCCAACTTATGTCTCCAGTCCGGATTCACTGCCTTCGCAAAATTCTTCTGCGACTCGAGAACCTGTCGTTCAGACGAATGTAAAGCTCAACAAGCGCACTATCCTTGATAAAGTCATTTTTCACCCTCCAGGGATGCTTGTTGAATATCCCGAAACCAGCTCGTCCGGGCGTATTGGTCATGTCTTCTCAATGGAAGTCACTTCTGCGGATAGCGTCAACTGGTTTAATCCAGCGCGCAACTTCGCATACTCTCAGGGATCTCCAAACGGATCGAGCGGCTTGAAGACCGTGACCTGTGCGCTCCTCACCGACGAGGATGGTAACGAAGTTCCATGTAAAGAGTCGCATTCTACCTGTGAGTTGTGGTCATACCTACTTTCTAACATAAAATACTAATCATGTTATACTAGGCCAAGGTTCCAAAGCCTGTTCTTTTGCGGATCGAGTAAAACTGGCGCAGTCTCATACAAAGGCATCGCCGGAAGATATTTCCACTCAGCTGAAGAAAACACATCTCAATCACTCGGCGACGAATACCCTGCAGCGTCAGTTATTTCGGAAAACACTAGCTTTTTTCTATGCCATCAAACAGCAAGGCTGCACTGGCCCGCCGCCGGGTTCTGGGTTTGTACAGGCTGACCATTCCAAGGATACTAGCGCCTGGCAAGCCCAGATCCATAAAGGGAGGCGTGGGCGATTGCCGAAGGACAAATGTAACGGAGAGATATGCTTCAGATATGCATCGGATAGAAAACCGTATCTTTGGTACGCCTGATAATCTTTCCTTGATGAAAGTACGCCACTAAAGAATATTTTTTAGTTGCGAGCACTATAGTCGACGCTTTGATGCTGACCATTTCATCTACTTCGATATCACGAAAGGCCTCTACGAAACGCGATACCTGGAAGCCCTCTTCTTCGGAGACACTGAAATCATATCCGAGTATGAAGAAGATGCCGCTCTTTGCTATGATATAGGACCGCTTGCATTCTGTTCATCTGTATCTAATTTTTCAACGATCAAGGTTAATTGCGGTGAGAAAACTCAGATCATGATATTGGATGTATCGAACTTATTACATGCTGATCACCATATTGTATAGCTTCGGAACATCGCAATACAGCTGGTGAGCCAGTCATTGCGGAGATGGTTCGTATGCCTTGCGAATCGAGGTTCCGCATTTTCGAACCTATCGAAGAGTATCGCATTCGTTGTCCTCGGATCCTTGTTGTCTGTCATGGAGACCACCCGCATCCCATTCCCATTCCAACTCGCACACCGCATCATATCCAGAAATTGCTAGCGCAGCTTTTGGAATCCATTGTGAGCGATCTCCCCGATCTCACTCCCCGGCGGTTCCTCCAACATCCTTCGACTCAGTCCTTTTTGAAGAACATGTTCCCCAAAAAATCATGCCCAACACTGATTGATCTTCATCCCTCCCTCGCAAATAAGGACCATCTCCGAGTCTATATTCTCAAAGCACAGGCGACTCATTTTCCTGAAGGAACTGGATGGGAAGGTAAGTAATCTGATAATCAACTCATCAGTGTACATTACTCTAATAGAGGCTTCTAGGTTTGCTCTTTATGAAGAATATTCAGGAGAGCTCCCTTCCACCTGATGAGATTTACATTCGTCGTGCGATTGAGGTACCCAACTTTGATAATACTCATTATTCTGCTTCAGGTGCTACTTGGGCCTTGGATGATGATGAAGCTGAGGATCTGGATCCAGAAAGCGACATTGGAACTCCCTTCAGAATGGTTGTCTGCATGTTGAAAGAATCGAGCTTTCGGATTCATTCAGCTCAATACCTTCAATCCGATATAGGATTCAAAAGGGTAATTGGATTCAAAGAATTTGAATTAGGGGGACTCGACTCTGAGTCTCGAACAAGTAAGTCAGGAGAGTACGAGTCGTTTGAGCGAGCTAATCTCTTGCTGATCAGGTATAACATACTGTCGGATCTTCGTCAATCGACAGACCGCCTCTGCGCATTGTCTAATCTTTGACACTATCGACGACATCGTTTTTGAAGACACGGGACGACACCTTCAATGGCGCCATTTGCACTCTCCAAACTTGACTAATCATGTCGGCATCCTTCAGTTCGCAGTAGATCAGCATGGAGGACAAGCTAAAGGTCTGAATGATGTTCAATCGAGTTCAATCTAGCCGCTAATCTACTATTTATTTCACCCCAAGGTCTAGGGATGCATCTAGTTCGGCGTGCTCAAGAGGATCCACTGCAATATGATCTCCATGAAACTAACCGTCTTGTTAAAGACCTTGGCATCTATGACCACCTTCGTCGTCTCTTAAGACTCTGTATCGTACATTTCTATCGTAACATTCGGAAAACGCAGGTTTCCGATTCAGTTCGCAATCAGATGCGAAGTCTCGTATGCATTGAACATAGTGATTGGGACGGGACCTTGATGCGAATCGAAGCTGAAGGTGGAAAAGCAGGAAAAGGTATGGATTCTATCGCTTACTTGACCAAAACAAGGGTTACGACTTACAAGGTTTGTCTCCCCAATAATCAGATTGGTTGGCCGACAAGATACGCGCCAAGTTCGCATTGCCTGGTGTTTGTTGGGAGAAATCCCTCATTCCTTTACAGATATGGAAGGCAGGGGACTCAACAACAAACATTATCGAGTGCGTGCATGCCGATGTAAACCGTGAAGGGATTTCTTGCACCCTGTGTGGTGGGATTGAAAAGGGCCGGTTCTTCGATAATCTTAAGTTGAAGACTCTTCTGGCATGCTTTCTTGAATCGCTTCGTTCTTGAATGCTTCTCTAACACATTTTTTTGATTAGACCTGGGAGGGTACTGGCATAAAGCCAACATATCGAGATAGTCGCCACATAACTGTCAGCACGGCAAGAAGTCTCAAACGAAAAGGTAATGTAATATGTATTCAGATCCCATTTACATTTCTCATACTGGATAATAATGTAGCCGACTCACAGCACAAGGTCCTAGTTTCGCAGGACAAAACCATCGAGCTTCAGAACAAGCGTCTCAAGTCTGCGCATACCGCCAAGGCAGTTGCTCTGGAGCGGTTACTATTGCACGAGGCGCATGCAGGACCATCTACCTCAGGACAGCAGGCGCAAGCAACCAGGGCTTTCGAGCGTGCAGCTCAAGCTTACGGCAAAGCTGTTGCTGAGAGCTTAGCAAATGTGGGACATGGCTCGGGCAAGGTTGGAATTTTGCTGCCCAATGATGCCGCTGTTCGTCAAGTAAGCCCTCACAAGTTCCAGCCACATAGTCGAGGATCCATGTAGTTTGAAACGGATACTACGCAACGCTCCATAAGATACATGTTGACTGGGCGATTAGTGAATACAAATCTTTATCAGTGCGCCGCTATTCCTTTCCCTGAAAGATCCAATGCGACCATACTATCTCAATATGGAAGTCATATAGTAAGCGCCGGTGCATGATGATAACAAAATTGTATTGGAGTTCACCCCACGAGATATCCAAGGCCCCTTGCTGCTAAGGCAATGAATTATGTGTAGTAGGCCCTCACCGACTTCACCATGAATCCCCAATTGTCAATTAATTTTTCCAAATTTTGCAGCTTGAAGCGAAATATGAGGTCCAAAAGTCGAACACCAATCACTGCAGTGACAACGAAGGGCTGCCAGGGAAATTGGCATTCAACTTGGATATCTGGTATTCACTTTGTGCCCAGAGAATCTGGATCGTGGAGTTATAAAATGCTTCGTCAGTGATATAGCACTCCCAGAATCCCATTCTACCTGTTCAAGCTTCGCAAACTACCTACACTCTTTTGGGCTCACATTCCTTTCTTCAACTCTCATTTTCGCCTAATATGCCTCCCGTTCCAAGTGCAAGCAACCAACTCGTTCGTTCCGTAGTGCGCCGGGATTTCCCTCCCATCCTTCGAGTCAGCGCCACGCCGCAAACATCTGACCCACACGGCTTCCTTCCATGGATTCGTCGAGTTCGAGATGAGAGCAAACAGCTCATTCTCGAGTGGAACAACACTACGGGAGAACTTCAAGTCTGGTTTTGGTGCGTCTCTCTTCAGTCTTACCAACATGATCACTGATCAGCGTTGACCGACTTCTGTACAGGCCAGTTGTGAATGGGCAGCGTGTTCCACCCTCGGAACTCAATGCACTTCGATTGACGCATAAGTTCCGTGCGCCTTGCTGTCTTTGCGCCTCCCTCTCACTGGATCCCGAGCATGTCACCGAGGCAGCCATATTTCTAATCACGACAGGTCGGTTGGCCGGAGAATACGCCGCTGCATGCGCTCAAAGGCGCTGTAAATATTGGAGTAAGTTTTCTATATTCCACATTTGTTGCCTGACCCCAAAGTTCAAACCACAATTTTCAGTGTTCATAGAACGACTCTATCCATGCCCTGGACTTCCAATTCGCGGCTGTCTCGAACGAGGTGCGTTCTGAATAGTTTCAGCCTTTATATGTTTCGTAAATTTATTGACTTGAGGCCCACACTCAACAGAACCAGGTAGCTCCGTTCCTCTGGCAATCGAATATAATGCAGATGAACTTGTGCCTCCTGAACTATCCCAAGGATCAAGTTCGTCCTCGTCATCTTCTAGTAAGTATTAATTTACACCTGGCAAGTTGGGACTGATAATGCAAATACTAGATATTTCTACGCCGACTCCTGCTGGGAGACAAAGCGCACCATTCACGCAGCGCCCAGCTAAACGAGCCCGGATTGGTGTCAGTAAGTACCTTTTCTAATGCCATAGAAAAATTATTTACTGTGCTTTAGGGAGTACCGCAAACAGGAATATCGATCCATTTATTGTCCCAGCCGCCAATCCAGCTCCATCAACACCTAGTACGCCGCCAACAACCCCCTTCGGCCTGTTAATGTGGCTCGACAGCGATGAAGGGGTTGGGCTTGGTACCGAGCAGTTCCGCTCATTGTTCATGCGCTGCCGCCTTTGTCGCAACATCACCACCAAGGCTGCCTTCCGCCACCATAGATGCCAAATCCAAATCATCGATCTCACAGGCGACTCGGATTCCGAAGTATGACTTACTACTAATCTCGCACTTTTGAGACCGGCCAGCTGCCACTAGATACCCAATGTTAGTACTTCCTTTTTTTCCCGTAAATTTACACTGTCTTTACTTGGACCTTACTGCCGAATGTTTACTTTGTCCTACATTTACTTCACATTGAGCTTTATCATCATCTGATGAGATATACCAGTTTATATACCAGTTTTTACATTTTCTTTAATCATTTGCTTGAGTTACGGGTTTATTCATTCCATATTTTCTATCTACAAGACTACATCCTTCGTCTACCCAATTTATCGTGAATTTTGAATGACATTAGTGACGAGGTAGTAAGGATAGCATTGAAGGTGGAAGCGAAAGGCTCACCAATATCCTACGGCACTCGTGAATATATATTCCATATTGGTGGTGCTTGCATGCTGGGTCGGTGAAAGGTGGGGTGGGCTGTTAGAGAGTCTAAGAGAGAGAGCCGAGGGCAGGAGAGACTCCGAGAGAGAGCCGAACGCAGTCGCAACCCGGTTCGCCTGCTCGGCACTTGCAGACCTCACTGCTGGTGGCAGCATTTAGCAGTCCAAGATGTGGAGTCTGGACCAGCAGTACCGCGCTGCGTAGTCATTGTAGACCAATGCTATATGCATCAAAAGAAATAAGATAAGATCTTATGGACAACAACATACCTTGTAGGGGCTAACGACAACGCGTCCACCCTTTATCCCTCAGCTGTCCGCTACTAGCTTCTGGCATTGGTGTCGAAGGCTTTCGTCGTCCAACAGTCGTAAATTGCGGTGTATTCGTCAAAAGAGAGCAGGAGGATACAATTGTGGAGGACGAGCCAAAGGCGCTCGACGACGCGCGGCATGTGGCTGTGTGCACTGTGTATTGATGCGAATCCGATAAGCCATGCAAAAAAAAAGTAACACGATTAATGAACATTAACTTGGTCCAAGGCAGAATCGAACCGAAGGCCTCGCAGCGTGACGTAATCGACCAGCGTTGAACACAGCCTTTGGATCATAGCCCACTACACTACCGTACTATTTCTAACCTGAGAACATTTATGCACCATGTGCACATGTCACCGATGCAAGCAGGTGACCATCCTTATCGGGCAGCTGTTGTATATACTTGTTATATTGCGGGGGACGTGGATATTAACAGCAAATCAAAGTATACCGGAAACGGCACGGAGCGGCACGGAGAGGTGTCGGACAACATGTGATGTGATTGATGGGATCTAGCGTGATGTACTAAACTTAGAACATGTGCCTGGATCTTAAAAGAACAATCGACTGCGTATGGAAAGCGGGACTGATCTGCTCATTGTTCAGACCGATTTGGTAGTTGTTTGTCTCTGCCGTGCGATGGCCGAATCACTTAGACAAAAGTTAATTTATGTTTTGCAATTAGCAACCATTACATAATATTTAACATGCAAAAAACATAAGTCAGCACTCGGATGCAGCGCACATAAACTGCGTTATCTGGCTTGCAGGTGCCGTCTTGGGAAGAGAGATCAGAGAATGCATGCATGACACTTTCGCTGCTGCTAGATCCAGTCATTTATCATAAATAAGATAACACTTGAATAACACCCAAATGTGACAGAGAAATGTGAAAGAGGTGTGGAAAATACAGCGCGCTGGAATCGAACTATGCGACCAGTGTTTATCGAACATTCTGGAAATACATTACAGTATAAAATCCAGAACTCATGCAAAACTCAAGGTCCCAATCTTCAAGATCAATCGATAAAGCTTCACCAGTATACCTGCATTGAATCTATGCCAAATCAACATAAACCTCTACGTTAGTGAGCTTCTCCCAAATATCCAGATCTTATCATTGACAATTACATAGCTCCCGAACACCAGATTCGACCTTTTGTTGAATTCTATTACCATTTGGGACTGAACGACAAGAAAATAGAGTCCCATATGAGGGATCATTACAATAATGAGCAATATGGCCTTAGGTATGTTTTATATTCTTTGTTAATGAAGTAGCAATCAATAAGATTTGCTAAACTTATAGCACTTCGAGTATCAAAAGGCTGCGTAGGAAATGGGGACTCAAAAGTACCCGCCAACAGCGTCATACAATCGAGTCGATTGCAAGTGCGATCAATGAGATCCGTCAAAAATTCCCTTCTCGTGGTGCAGAAACCATTAGGAAGGAGCTTAGAGTCAGCCACAATATTCGTGCACCTCGGTGAGTAATTTTCCACTGATATATGTAATAATGACATTGATAATTAAGTCTACTATAGTGAAGTAATTATGGACTACCTCAAGAGAACAGAACCTAATGCTGTCAAAGCTCGCCGCCATCGACGTTTCAAACGCAGACGCTATTTTGCTGCTGGTATCAATGATGTGTGGGCCATGGATCAGCACGATAAGTGGGGCCCGCGGTTTGGGTTGTGGCTTCACAATGGTATTGACCCTTTCATTACATTCAATCTTTGGATGAAAGTGTGGTGGACAAACAAAAATCCGCGTCTCATTGCCTCTTATTACCTCAAGCAGGTCCGAAAGGATGGTAGTAAGTCTTACTTATATTGATCGGAATTGATACTTGCTTATACTTGCTTTTAGGTGTTCCAGTCGTAACTCAAAGCGATCCTGGTAGTGAAAACTACATTGTCGCTAATCTACAGACCATTATTCGCCATGACCTTGACCCCTGCCTTGCGGGATCATTACAGCATCGGTTCAAGCGAAACAAGACCAATGTGAAGAGTGAAGCTAACTGGTCAGTCTTCCGCCGCGACTTCGCTCCTGGATACGAGGACCTGTTCGAATCAGGTGTCAACCAAGGCTGGTATGATGTTGACAAACCACTCGAAAAGTGAGCACTTTTCCTCGTATTAAGATCAACAAAGAACAGATCAATAAATGAATGCATTGTATCTATTTAGCTTAGTTTTCCGATGGATCGCTATTCCATGGATTCAAAGCGAGCTCGATAAATGGGTTACTCTCCGCAATCGAACTGCTTCGCGCTCGAACACCAAGAAGATTACTCCACATGGCATACCTGAGCTAATGCGAGAGAGACCAAACCATTTCGATGGTGTCATCGATTTCAAGGTTCAAATTTTATATATATATATGGATTTGAATTACATTGACATTTCAAACTGCAGATCGGCGTTCCAGATGATCTTCTCGATGAACTAGAAGAGGAATACATTCCATCCGATCATCCTGTATTCCAATTAACACCCCCAGCCTTCCATGATCGTGCGACAACATTCTATGAAGCAATGGGTAGTCCTGCGGTGACGATAAGTTCCTTTTGGAATATATATCGTAATCTTCTACAGTGTTTCCTTGACATGGAAGCCAGCATCGATGCACAGCCAGTAAATCAGGCTGTAATGGCCCATTTCGGAGACATCCAAGGCATCAACAATGAAACAGTACCTTTGCTTCCAGGAATGGAGGAGCTTCGTGAAGGTGGAAAGGTCATGGGTAATCTTAACGAGGATGCTCAGGATGGTAATGAAAGTAATTCTGAATATGCTGATTTCACAGACAAAGAAGATGAGGATGGGGAGGAGAATAGCGAGGAGAACTAGACAGAAAAATCATGGAATCATTATTCTATTCAATTTATACATGTATATGACCATTATACAGACCCTACCTAAATACATTAATATTTGTGAGAGTCAATTTAACTTGTCTTCATGGCCATCGATGAACCCAAACTGAACCTTCGAACGACGAAGAGGGAGTCGGTAGTACTTATACAGCGGCTGTCCCAGACTGTGTGACTTGTGTGTGACTTTATAATATCTGACCATAAACTTGGACCTTTTATCTTCTTTCGGCTGTTAACCTAAGAAAATCTAAATACATAGAACTTGAGATAATATGTCATTGAACATAATTGCAGTATTAAACTATACATTCAAGGTATCTTAAGTCGGAAATGATGAACGCGAAAGGAGGTGTAACAGAGCTTACCCAGGTGACGTGACGTGACGTTAATGACTCCCATCAGTTATTATGTCCTCATCAACCACCACCTCCAGCAGCCAGACAACCTCGACGATGACGCCTCGCCCAGAGAACATCAGAAAACATCGACAACGAGCTTCGCAGGGCGACGAGGGAAAGTTTAGAAGGCACCATGTTCGGGAGGCAGTGATTGTTGCGAGCAGACAACATCAAGGTGAGTGCCATTCTCATCGTTCTTAATCCACTGCTTACCTTGGTCACTCCAGCCCTGCAGCTCATTGCCATCCAGCTCATTGCCATCCACTGCCCTCCAATTCGTGCGGTGTTTGCGTCGCCCAACGTCCTCCAAGTCGGCCGCATACAACGATTCGCAGGCTATCGTCGACATCTGCATTATGGCTGGGGGACCTCCTTGCAAACGATACAAGCCCTTATGTGGTTTGCATCGCATACGCTCAGGTAAGACTCAGATTGTCCCCATTTCCTCACCCTACCACCCAAGTTTCACACCTGGAACTGGGTGCCATGGGTGAGGCCCAGTTTTATCAAACTTGATTTCATTTTTGAACTGATATACATATTCTTCAGTGGACTAACAATGACGAAGGATTTGGGGAAGGAGAAAACATGGGAAGACCCTAGGAAGGGGAGATCCGCAATGTACGTTGCCTAATTACTCCATTCCGTTCGCTCGCTCACTCAGACCAGCCATCCCGGCAGTCCTACCGACGATGCGGAGTGCAAAACGACCACCCCACCACCTGGAACTGGCTGGCAGGGGCAGGCTGGATGACGGGCGCACGACAGCGATGGGCACACGGCGGATGACGACGACGGATGGCGCCCCATGCGCCATGAGGCAAGATTCGCCATCGAGCTTGCATGCCGCCGCCATTGTGGTAAGAACCGCCGTCGACCTTGCACGCCGCCGCCGTCATCGTGGGCTCACAGCTAGGCGGCCATGCCACCTCACCATCTCGGGGCCAGCCGACGGCCACCAACGGCGGCGACAACGACTAATGAAGACGAACGACGAGGACGAATGGTGATTGACGGATGGCGAACACGAGGGCCCAGCGACGGACGGCGAGTACGACAGATGGCGACGCGACAGATGGCGTGTACGACAGATAGCGACGACGCGACAAATGGCGAGCACAACAGTCCAGCGACACGACGGCCCAACGACGCAACAGATGGCAACGGCCCAGCGAACGCGACGGGCGGCAAGCTACGAGTACAACGGACGAGCAACGCGAACGCCGGGCGACTGAGGGACGCTCTTATGTGGAGTTCGACTGCTGGGATACAACGACGAGGGCTTCCTCAATGCACAGGAGAAGGACAATGCCCTCGAGCTCCAACGACTGGGAGATCACGACCAGGACAGCGCTGTAATGCATACCAACAAGGTGAGTTTCTCTGTTGTAGGTGGCTTGAGCTCATGCCTGGGCTCGCCACCTGTCTCTTTACATGCTGTCTCTAACTAACTTCAATGATGCCCAGGTGCTGCAGCTCATTGTCATCCACCCCTCTCGGCCGCGTACAACAATTTACATGCCATCATCGACATTGACCGACGGCCATGGAGCCCCAACGCCCTTGCCCAGACAACATCGACAATGATGCACCTCCGATGCTAGCGAGAAGTGGTGGCCGACCGTCTACACGTACAAAGAGGTTGCCAATTTGCAACCTCTGCGGCGTGGAGACGCATGGGCACTGCATGACCTTATGCTAGCGAGTGGTGGTGGCCGACCATCTACACGTACAAAGAGGTTGACAAGACGCATGATACAAATGGGCCTTAAGATAAGATATATGCATTTTTTAAGACATGTAGCTTTAATTTGGCAATTTTAAGGAGTCGTACATTAAACATTCTAAGGGGCTAAGCGCGATGGAAATTCAGTCCCTTCAGAGTCCGGCTGATTGAGAATATCCTCATTGACTTCATCGCCAAATGGCTCCAATGCAGGAAGCTCGTAGAAAGTGCAAAAACGGTTGCACTTGTGCTGCCTCGTAAAAGTGTTGAAATTGGTGTTGCCTTCAGCAAATATATCATGACCGAGTTCTCTAAACCAAAGATATTAGTAAATACAGTCGTAGAGCCCATAATACATATAGCTCACGGTGCAGTGATGATTTGGGGATCGGTCAAAAGGTCTCGACCACCTGGAGTAAAATCAATTTAATATGGGTAAAATGAATATTTACAAGAACGCACCTTGCAAATCCGAAACAAAGACCATACCATCGGTCTTCCAGTACTGAAAATGTTGGCAAAAAGACAAGAATTCAGCACGTATCGCCTGATCTTGGTTGGAAAATTTTCGCGGGACTGCAGATCGATTGTTGAGGTACTTCGTAAACCATCCACCATTACTCGGATCCGAATCAATGAATTCTTCCACCAAATAAGCAGTCTTGTCTGCTGTGTTGGATATGGCGATGCCGGCCTGCACAAATCGCATCTGCGGGACCTCAAACGAAGGCTGGCCTCGAGTTGCTTGCTGAGCCTCCATGAAGTCGTAAACAAGGTCCATTAAAGTTGATGCCCAGCCGATACAATTGAGCTCCATGGTCAAGTCCTCAGCCTGACGAACCCCCTTGTATATCTGGCGTACACGGGTGCCTGGTTTAGTGTTATAGCATTGCTTAAAACACACCTTGTTACATCCTCCTCTGAATAGAGGGAAAGATGTATACCCAAATGAAGCAAGCTTGAATCCTCCAGAAATCTGCTTCGCTGTAGGATTGTAGTTCAGACTGATGGATAATGATTCGAAGCCTTGGGGGTTAAGAAAAAGATCACGATTGTTGACAAGGTGATTGAAGGAAACTTTAGGAAGGCGGAAGAACTGCAAAGCGATGGTAATGGTATCGACTAATAATCGTGAATCATTGCTAATCAATAGAGAGAAGATATTAAAATAATGATAATGTACTCACAAAGTAATTTCATGTTCTGTCGACGAGGTGGGACTTGAGACGCTAATGCCCGACGGACTTGGCTTGGGTCTGGAGAGGGGCTTCGTGCGGAAGGTCCTTCATCACGATCCGTTGTTGCCCCACAGACTTGGCTTGGGTCTGGAGAGGGGCTTTGTGCAGAAGGTCCTTCGCCACGATCTGTTGTTCCTTCGCCATGATCTGTTGTTGCCCCATGGACTTGACTTGGGTCTGGAGAGGGGCTTCGTGCGGAAGGTCCTTCGCCACGATCTGTTGTTCCTTCGCCACAATCCGTTGTTGCCCCACGGACTTGGCTTGGGTCTGGAGAGGGGCTTCGTGCGGAAGGTCCTTCGCCACGATCTGTTGTTGCCCTGGTATGGTTTTCCTCCTAAAAAAATAGTTATGATTGATGAATAGTAATTTTTTAAATATATAACGGACTCACCTCTCCAAGTTCATATGCCTTTCGCTTTCTTCCTGTTTTCTTGGACTTCACACGAACGAAACTGGCATGATGTTTTGATGACTCCTCGATGTGGAGGCCAAGCTAATGACCTTCGATTAGTGGCTAGCAGCTAGTGAAAGAAACAATTGGCCACTTACACGTTTTGCCTCCTTAGCCTCAATATGATCCTGAATTGACTCGTAGAGCTCGTGGCTAATCGAAGATGGAGCTCAATGGATTTTTTGGAAGAGAACACCTTCGTTTTTTCCCACGAGATTCGAAGAACTTATCTGCGATTATGTCCACATCTGGATGTCTGGGCATAAGCTCAACCCAATTGTTATTGCGAAGCGTACATGCATCAATATGCAACGGGAATTGCTCGGACCACTTGACAAAGTGTGGTAGCAGAGCATGGAAGGCAACAAACTTGAGCTGGTGATGGCCAATGTGAACAGGGATATCAGAGATTGCTTCGAAAACATTCTTAAGCAAAGTATTAGTTAGACATATAAGAAAAATAAAATCATCACATACCGGAAGAGGAGTGGGCTTCTTCTTGTTTGGTAAGTGCACCGACATCCAGAATTGTGCAGTAATAAGCTCCGAGTTGGCTACATTGGAGTAAGCCTGGTTCTGAAAGTATGTTCGCATCCGTTTATAGACTTCGTGTGCCTCTTGGTACCCAGGGTTGACAAGGGGTGCACCTAGAACACTCGGAAAAGGAAGACTGCTATGCATATTTGTGGGCGCTACCACGTTGATGGTACTATACTTGTACTGGCTCCCTGGGATGATCTGGGGTGGAGGCATCGCAAAAACCGAAGCAGGGGCTGCAGAGTCTTGAACCCATGCTCTTGAGCGAATATTCAAGTTGCCAATAGCGACTACAGGATGGGTTCGCTCTAAGTTAGAGATATGTTAAGGTTAAAATTGAATCATATAGGAATCAACATGTACATACCTCCTCGCTGGGCAGCTGCAATATTATGGCGCACATCAGAATGGGATTCCACAGCAGGAGTCTGAGTGGAAGCATTGGAAGGCATCGCTGGTGCAGGAGCTAAAATATTCAAATTTTATCTCAGAACGATATACAATACTAGTGATAAGTTGTAAACCATACCATCGCGCCTTCGGGTTGTACCTTTCTGAAGATAGTAGGCATGACATTCCTCGCATAAATCTCGTCCGGGTTCAAGTGGATTGCGGCTATGCATATGGTACAATTTCGTTCCCGGAGGGAAGGAAACCTTGCATCGCTGGCAGATTGGCCTGGTCGCAGCTTCGGTAGTGAACTCGGCCTCGTACATTGCAGGCATAAGAATTTGATTAGAATAGAAAGGGTAAGATAGCCCGAGTAATGACTGTGAAGATATGGTCTGGGAACGAGTGGGAATGAATTTATTCGAGTCAAGGAATAACACAGTTGCCCAAAATCAAACAGGCCACAAAGCATACGGTTTTGACCGACAGAATTTTCTGGAACCTTTGATCATGATACTACCTGGTGTACTAGTTATAATATCACTAAACCTAGAAAGTTGTTTTGGCTAAGTGGTTATGGTCGATACCAGTATGCTAAGGGTGCATCTATGAGGCTGTAAGTTCGAATGACGACACAACTTCTCTATATATTTTGAGTCTCTATCTACATTTTATATATCGTGTATCGTAAGTTGATTGTGCGCGCATTGCAACGCGACGTTGACGCGACGTGTCGCATATGTCGCGTCGGATATTTAACAGTTGTGCAATGTGGTTAGCTTATTTCACGAATATATATTATCCTCTATAGTGTAGTGGGCTATGATCCAAAGGCTGTGTTCAACGCTGGTCGATTACGTCCGTCATGTTATTGGAGGTCCGCAGTTCAAGTCCAAGGAAGGGCATTTTCACACCTTGCACAATTAGGCCTCTTGCTTCGGCAAGTTTTCATTTTTTTTCTTCTTCTTAAAGATTAATATTTTACCACTGGATCTAGCAACAGGGAAATGCTCTGCAAATATATTCATTCTATGTCGTGGTTTATAAGTCCGCGACGTTGTAGGGTTAGTTCGGGATAGAGAGATACGACTCCATACCACGCAATGAAGTTCATGACCAGCGTACTGTGGAATTCGAAAATAGGGTTGATTTCGGAGGGTGAGCGAGATACGATGACATTGATGAACGTCGTGGCATTCGATAATTTGTAGACCTTCTGGTTCTGGATCTCCTTGAATTTTTTGTAGCATATATGCATGAAATTAAGCCGACCGTCGACAGCGGTAAAGAGAGAGGATGCACGGGTATTGTTGTGCTTTTTTTTTTTTTGTCGATTGCTTTTTTTTTTGAGCCAAGTCTATCATACGAAAATTTTTCCATGTAATAATTTACTAATTAAACTTCATTTGATTTGGTGAGGCTTGATAGATTAGAGCATGCTGTAGTAGTTACTTTGAATCATCATTCTCTTCGTCGAGTCCTGCCCCTTCCCTGTTATACTGCCCGAAAAGTTCATACACAAGTGGTTTCCCATCGGCAACGGCAGCCTGGGCATCGGCCCATGCATCACCAACCCGCTTAGAAAAATTGATACTGATAATAGCGTTGCTCGCCCCATATCCGCGGGATGTGCCATGGAGGTGATCTGGCTGGAAGGATATGATGGTTCCCGATGCCTGTTCAACAACGACACGCAGGGTAGCATCGACAAAATTTGCACCAGGTTTGTGGACAACGGGAGGCTTCGCTATCGCATTCCGAGTGCGAGTAGACCTCAAGTTTTTAGGATCAGTATTAGTGGCGGTGGATATTTCCTCTGGGGATATAGAGCGATTAACACATAAAAAAAAAGCATACTTGCAGTATGCGGGATCTACGTGGGCCCAACTAGAAAATATACAATCAATATAATCGAAATGCAAAATCAAATGAACACGCACGATTCGTAACCTAGGGTGAAATATGCTTCCGGGGGGGCACGTTCGGCCATAGGCAATGAAATATAATCGTTGCCCAAACAGAAAGAAAATCCCGATCCTGCATAGGCGATCAGACTAACATTAGGACAGCAGCACTGAAATTAACAGTAATAAGATTAAAACATACCAGGGCCAATGTTTTGCGTGGCAAGACGCGGGAGGCCCTCTGACGAAAGTGTACCGTTGACAGCCGCAGTGATTTCATTTGGTATAGTGGCTTGCATGAAACCCCATGCAATTGACGCTGCACCGATAGCCTCTTGATCATGATGTATGAGTTCGCCCTTACTAAGTTTTGCAGTAAATGATTTTGCAAATCCCAAAACACGTACATGGCGTGCAGCCAGATTTAAGCCCACCTGAGTCATAGAACCCCGGTGGGTAGGCTAATCAAAAAATATATTAGCTTCTGTACACGCCCATTCGAAAAATATTGTACAGCCGACATACTCGAACATTACGACGGACATTGCATGCCGCCTGTACCACCCCAGTGAGCCATTGATAGAGTTCGCTATGAAGGGAACAGTTGTGTGCGACTCCTCGTATAACGACGAGTTCAAGTGTAATATCTTTAAACATAAGAAAATGAAATAGATCAGATCATGTTTCAACCAAAATCGTTGTCATACCTGCCCCTGGGGATTGGGAGTAAAAAACGACCGACTCTTCTGGACTGACAATGTAATATCCGGCTTCTTTTCCTACATAATGATATTCCGTGTCTGGTTCTTCTGTATCAGTAAAGAAGGTATGGCGGTTGACCGAAGGTGGTATAGGGTCGCGTTTTTCCAACTTGATCCGAAATGGGCGCTCGTCCCGCGTCATTGACAGAAGTTCAAGTGCGGAATAAGGCTTGAGCAATATTCCCAGGTCCTGAAGCTGCAGAAAGTATATCGTCACAAAACTAAATTGTAAACATCGATGGTAATTCACTCACAAGCTTTCGCTTAGCCTGGTGTGTTTTCTGAGTTCGGAGAGAGTCCGAAAACATGCGAAAGACTTCCTTAACTTCGCCATTCTCTCTAAGTTGACGAGATTTATTGTAGCAATCAAGAAGGTCGGACGCCTAAATGTTAATTAGTATCGAATGTTGTGTGTTTGAAGATAGGAACTTACTGTGTGCATGTCGAGTCCTGAAGCGATATTTATCGCAGAAAGAACCATTCCCAGAGGCGGAGAGGAAGTAGAAATGTCTTCAGGAGAGAGCAATCTTATACGTGCTAACTCTCCCATAATCGCCGAGTCGATCTCTAGATATGGTTGGTAGGATGTTGTGCATGTCAAAATGTGATACTAGGTAATCGAATTCACGTACTAGAAGCCTGGATCCTCCTATATTCTTTAAGTTGTTTCTTCGTAAGGTGCTCCATGTTAGAAATAGAAGAGGATGGTGGATGTGCCGGAAGCAGGGCGTCACGGAATGTGGGCAGGGCGTAGGGTACCTTTGAAGTTGAGTTCAACGCGATGTGCACGATTCGGGATCTTCCAGTGCAAATACGTGCAAAGTTAGCAACACGTGTTTCATAAGGAATCGTTTTCATATGTCGCGTCGGATATTTAACAGTTGTGCAATGTGGCCAGCTTATTTCACGAATATATATTATCCTCTATAGTGTAGTGGGCTATGATCCAAAGGCTGTGTTCAACGCTGGTCGATTACGTCCGTCATGTTATTGGAGGTCCGCAGTTCAAGTCCAAGCAAGGGCATTTTCACCCCTTGCACAATTAGGCCTCTTGCTTCGGCAAGTTTTCATTTTTTTTCTTCTTCTTAAAGATCAATATTTTACCACTGGATCTAGCAACAGGGAAATGGTCTGCAAATATATTCATTCTATAGAGGCGAGCTACAGGTGCAGTCGTGCGTGCTGCATCCCCACTTGTACTTATGTTTTTTCATTGTCAAATATTATATAATGAATGCTAATTACAAAACATAAATTATCTTTTGTCTAACTGCTTCGGCCATCGCGCGGCAGACACAAACAATGAGCAGATCAGTCCCGCTTTCCATAACTGCGACCTCCAATGACGACGGGGGTGCTAGCAGCTACAGACAACAACGGAACAGCACGGATAGCGGTAACGACGCGCATCCGCGGATGCACACACTTACATCACTTGCATACCGTAGCGTACAACTATAGTGTCCTGATAGCACCTTTCCCAGTAATCCGAAGCAGCTTTCATAAAACGTTATACTACTAATACACCCTCTTACAACGTAAATAAGAACCCCGAAAGCACCGTCCATAAGTACTAGTAGGCGTTAATGCAGCCCAGCGGCGCTCGTAAACCGCCCAAACAGCGTCTCTCCCACCCCCAGGCCCACCACAATCGCGATTAGGAACGCCGCATTGAACGTCCTATAATAAGCGCAACGACATTAGTATTAGCTCACAATCCGGGGATAATACCAAAAGCAACCCAAAAAGAAAGAGAAGCAAAGTAGTAAGTAGTAGTGGCGTGCACAGGCAGGAGGGAAGCAGCGACCGCCACGGAGCGAAGCAAAAGAACCAGCCAACCAGATAGACTAGACGTAGACGCCACTCACATGATCGCCAACATGAACGTGTACAGCAGCGCCGCCTGCCCCGCGTGCAGCACCCCGCGCACGACGTCGTGCGAGGCGACGAACGGCGGCAGCGTCCGCAGCGTAAGCACGTTCCTTATCCCCTGCCGCGCCCCTGCCCTGTCTTTCTCCGATGCTTTGGATGCGTTCAGCAGATTCGCTGCGCTGATCTGCTCCCTACAACACCAAGTCGTATCCCATCAGCCAAACGCACCCGCATCCACAGAGAGAGGATGCACACATACCTTTGCCGCCACGCCCTCTCCGCCACAGCCCTCACCGCCGCCAACCACCGGTCCACCACCCCCAACAGGAACAAGCCCACACACGCGCCCGCCATCGCGCCCCGGCTCGCCGGCACCCACCCGAGGAACCAGAGCGTGTCCCCCCCGAACGTGAAGTGCAGGTACGGGCGCATCGCGCCGGCGGCGAGGGCCATGGAGCCGTCCATGGACATGTCCATCCCGTTGTCCGCTGCGCGCACGATGTGGATGGCGCCGGAGAGGAGGACAAGCGCGAGGGGGATTTGGGTGGGCAGGTGCGGCATGCTCGGTGCAGGTTATTGGTGCAGAGCAAGGGAAATGAGTGTTATACGGATTGACTTCAGTTAGTGAAGCCTGCGAGCTAGTCTGAGCCCAAGGGTCGTAAGATTGAACGAGCAGAGGGAATGGCGAAAGTAAAGAAGAATCAAGCCAAGCACGAGCAAATAGATAAATTGACGGCCCGCCCCATCCGGAGATTGTGACTGAAGATAACGCATAAGCCTGATTTCCCCGATTCAAGTTCACCAGCGCATGAAACGCAGCAGCTCAGAAAACCCCAAATAAAAAAACCAAACACATGTGCCCAACCCAAAAATCCATCCGCAAGAAATCCAGAAAATCCCAAGAAAATCCCCAACCCGCCCCAAACCAAAGGAAAGGGCAGCCCTCAAAAACTCAGGTGGGTGCGAAGCCACGGCAGCCACCCGCGTCATCCTTATCCCATCTCCCTCTGCATGCACATGGCGCTGGCGCGGCCGCCGCGCGCAAAAGGAGAAACACCTAGACTAAGAAACACGCCCCGTTTCCCTGACACCTAAGTAGAAAGAACCCCGAACGACCGCAGGACACGCCCGGGTCCCGAGCCATTCCCCGAGCCACACTGGCTATCACCGCGAAGCATCTAGACCGCGCAGCACACATGAGCATGAGGTAGGTGGTGGCCCCCAACCGTAAAGAGGCTGCCGGTGCGACGGCGGCGCACCAACGTGGGTGGGGTCAGAGAATCAGAGCGAGGGGGCGTGGGGACGCCCACTTGGCCTTGTGGCTGCGAAGGGTGACGGGATGGGGAGAACTTCAATTTGGCAGCGGAACAATCGATGAGAAGAGTGAATGTACGGAAGACGGAAGTGATGACGAGTGAAGAAGAAAAAAAATTAGAGGAGGCGCGTACCTGGCGGTGAACGAGGCATTTTTGGAGGGCGGGATGCGGGCGGAGGTGTAGGCCATCCTGAGAATAAAGGTAGACTGGTTAGTCGGAGCGGCGTCGAGAGAATACTCGGCCGCCAGGGGAGATGAGGGAGGAGGGTTGGGCTTCGTGAGGACTGCGCTCTCGCTTACCCCTCCACCCAGTAAACCATTCGTGGCCGTCGATGGCTACCAGATGCAGAGCTGTCTTGGTCCGAGACTTGAGGAAGAAAGATAGAGATCCTGAGAAGTAGAGGCCAGAGACAAGATCGAAAAAGCGCCCAACGAGGCCCAAGTGTAAGTCCGCAAAAACACCTCGTGTGTCTTATAAGATAAAATGCCCCTCGCTGGGCACACAGAGTGCTTGGAAGGCGTGCGCATTGCAAAGACCATACTCAAAAATCCGAGAGCGCAACCACAGACGGAGGCCCAGAACGGAGGACGGGCGGGCGAGAGGAAGCAGGGGAGGAGGCGGGGGGATGGGATGATGGGGGTCGGGGAAGAGACGGCGTCCCTCCCATGAGGCTTTTCCGCGAGCATCAACCCGTGGGAACGAGCCTATTTCCCTATTGGCTGGGCGTATCCGAGCCACACGTGATCTGGATTCTGTGCCGTGCGGCCGCCGCCGGCGCCCCAGCCTAGACTCCGGTATGCGACCCATTGCACGATGGGGCGGCCGATAATGTAGCCGCGCGATGGGGGAGTCGGGACGAGATCAGAATAGTTACCGGTATTTAGCCCATGTTCTTCTAATGTTCTTCCTAGCGACCTCTAGCGACGCTCTGGCGTCCTTTGGAATATTCCTCCCTACGCACGGTGTGGTCCCAAATGAATCAGACGGGGTTCCTATATCCGTGCGGCGCCCCCAATGATATGGCATTTTTTTGGTTCACAGGCGTCGTATCTTGTATACGCCGCTTGTCAGGAGAAATTTCCGAGGATAGGGCGCGATCTTGTGGTCCTCCAGATGCGTTTAGGTATTCCTCCATCTCGATTCTCACAGTACCGAAGACCTATTACCTATCTAAGCAGCGCAGGACAGTGTCTACTTCTGCGGTTTTTATTCGCAGGACGGGGGAGATCCTGCGTGTTCGTCGTTTCCTTCCCAAGCCTGGAGTAAAATTTAGAAGCAGGGATATACGCCGGCTTCTATTATTCCATCTGGCGGCTCGTGGATACTTAATGTGAGAGACGCACGCGCGGTAACGGGTCCAAACGCAAGGAACGGCCGCCTTCGGGCTCCAGTTCGTCGATTTCTTCCCATGATAGTGGCACCCAACTACCCGCTCAAGGCAGCATCCATGGTTGTCTGTCAGAAAGTCAAAACCCTGATACAGGCCGACAACGCGAGCTATCCCCGTGGAAGGGATCGCGTAGGGTAGGATATTCACCTCGCGTGGCGGATCGTAAGTAAGAGTAATAGAGTATCCACATCCACGTTCACGCCACGTTGAGTCAACGGTAAATAATGCCCAGACAGATTGCCGTGCTGCGGATTGTGGATGGAAATTGGACTCAATATCTTGCAACGACAACTGAATGAATAACCGCCCACAGTAGCCCACAGTCTGGCACACGTTACGCGCACTCTGTAGAACCCTCACATCTCCAACTGGCACCATGCTGCCAGACTATATCCATCGATATCCTTCTCATGATTTGTTTCTCGTGCTCGGAGTACGGCTGGATGAGGAGCACATCTGTACACGACAGAAATTTTGGATAAAATGACACGCCACACATGGGGCTTGCAGCTTGCCTGCTAATGTGTTTACTCGCTCCTTGTCGAACTTTTCCTCAATATCGTGGCTCATCAACACAAGAAATTCTTTTGATTGAAGAATTTCTACCAGAAATACGAACCGCGATGCGGCGCTTCGTACTTGATCACGGATACGAGAAATTTGCGCGACGATTTATTATGTTAAGTACGTCCCGACCTTATGAATTCAACAGCTGGAATAAACATCTCAAGGAAAGTAAGCTATCATGTTGATATGTCACTAATTCCCAATCCTTACTGTGTGTAAATTGTAACTGTTGGGTTGTGAATTTCGAAAGTCGAGGCGCGCGCTGATCGAGGACCATGAGCTATTCTGACCGGGTTGGCCAAGTCAGTACCCAGGAATTCGTAATACTTAAATTAGAGTTCATGGAAATCGCAGTTGGAGCTCTAAGCTAGCTCTTACGCACGCTCGTCTCTCGATCGATCATCGAACCCATGCTTTATTAGCTACTCTGCACTGGCCCATAGCAAAGAACTCATCCGATCCAACGTGCCACAAAGCACTGACAACGACCCCAACTCCAGCTCTATCCACCCCGCTCACACGATACGCGGAATGGCCAGTATACGACTCGTATACTTGGCAGACGCTAAAGATAACTGACTGCATATATGTCGGAAACTTCCAGAACACGTTGTAATCAGGCTAGCTTATAATGGAAAAAAAATCATTATAATAACCGTTGCAAGCGAAAAAAAGCCCTTATAATAGCTGATAATGCAATTTCGGCCATCATAATGGCTTTTTTTTAGCTTACAATGCACGTTATAATGACAGGAACGATTGTAAGCGAGCAGTCACTTTACAATGCCTTTTGGAAGTTTCCGACTAATATAGTACCACCGTTGTCCAACGTCGACGTCGACTTCTGCAGAGCCCCAATAATGGAGCCTTGGTATGCAGCTTTTTAAAGATCGCCTGTTATACTTAGTCCAATGTTTCCTGGGACAGCATTCCTCCCGTCGTAAGGGTAAGTAGTATACGCCCTGCGATTCACACAGAGGTGGTCAACTATCTGCCGGTCGTACCTGTATCTGGGGTTCGCGATCCTTCGTAGATGGAGTGTAAATCTTGGATGGAAAGCTCTTCTCGGACGCTGTCGTTGCTAGCAAACAGATACTTAAGTACATGCATGGTTTGGCATAATTTTATATGGATTGCCAGGGGACGCGAAGGAACGCGAGAGAAATCGTACTCGCAGTCGCATACATGGGCCAGTGAAATGAATTGTATGTCAGTGAATTGTATGTCAATTACTGCCGCCTTCATTCATTAGCATTCATCACTTTATAGAACTACGAGTTCTACCTTACCTACCGCTGTCTATATTCTATCCTGGCGAGCGCGTGGTCAGAGAAACTTGAATATGCACCACTACCAGCTAATCTGATAATTCTCTCGCTACCGAACGTCCATAGATGTCCTCTCGAACGCAAAACAAGCACGCTAGCAGAATCTAGATAATCCATGATCTACGTCAACAAATACTGACGCTCTGGGTCTCACTTTCCATAACCATCACATGTTCAGCGGGATCTAGCGTACTGCCTCGTCCGGATTTAACGTTGAGTTGCCGAGGTCTGTTGAGAAATGCAATCAAGACAACTCGTTGTATATCCGCTACACGAATTGCGTTGCATTCTTTGTTAACCAGAAGGGTATCTGCGTGGTCGTTCACGGCAACTTGGAAGTGACTCCTCGTCGGCTCTGACATTTCGTGGCTGGTGTGCTAATCGTATCTCAATTTAGATTCATAATGGAATTGTAAGTAGGTTTTGCGTATCTTATGATCATGTTCATGGGCCATTGAATTCAGAAATATGCACCTTTTTTCTACTTCGTGAACCAGAACAGAAGAAATAGGCAAAGCACGGTGTCGGTAAGTGATCAAGTAACGTTATTACTGATCTCTACAGATTCTGCGTTGGTTCCGGTCCGTGCCCCGCAGGCGCTAATTAGAAATGATTACCGGCGCTTTCTTGGATGGTTTGGGGCCTGGGCTGCCTGTTATATTTGGGAGCCTTCGAGATGCAGTCACGGTTGTTCTGTTTGGAAGTGATTCATAACAGAATGGAGAGACGCCAGGGTCGATATTTAATCTCCCACAGAACACATGACAATACCGTCCTCTGTCTGACGTCCGTCATTCCAGGGATAGACACTCATAGAATGATGTATGCAGTTGCAAGTTCTTCGAAGGCTATCTACGATATCTGATGTATTTTCTCTACCCCGGAAGGATTCGAGGAACACGATCAGAGGATAGAGAGGGGTTTGGCCCAGGTGCTGTGCGCTTAAGGCGTCTTTGAAATGAACGAGTTTCATTGGTTGCGTTGAAATCCGGAGGAATTGCGAGGTTACGCTCGTGTTAATAATATGACTCGTTACAATCATACTGAAGCATTTGCATTTGAGTGTTATGGTGTTACAATTCTCCGTACGTCAAGCAGTTAGAAACGAAACAACCATGGTGACATGCGGAGGCATTATTTAGTACATAATACAAATCCCGACCATCCAAATGGCGTCAAAACTTAATATGGTACGTTGTAAGAGCAAGTCAGAGGATGGGCGAATGCGTAACTCGGCCTCTTTGCATGATACACCAACCATATACCACGCGTAATTTATGCATATTGCCTTGTATACAGGCATGGTCAGTGAATAATTCAATTTTTTCAAATTCTGTTGCACCACATCAACGGGCAAGAACTGCCAACCATGATTCCAGAAGAGTGGTTCTCTCGTTATCTTCCGTTCTTTAATAAGAGTTACTAACAATTAAACACGAATTGCAGTAGCTAGAAGTAAGGTTTAGGTTTTGAGGGAATTGTACATTTTTAGCTAAATCCATGGAACTTCTTATGAAACTTCTTACCAATGAAAGGCTAAGCTTCGAGCGGTAGATAGTGGACTCTGGACATCACGGCGAAACCCGTATCAATATCTTTTTAGCTATAGAGATTCGGCCAAGTACTAAAATCATACACATGTTATCTGATTCACTAAACTGGAAACTCATGAGCCCCAAATTTACTGCGACTTTAAGTACTGGCTATTAGAAGCTTCTCAGCGTCACTTGCAGTCAAGTATGCATTTAAGTATACATGCTCCTTTGTAAAATAAAGCGCCTGTGTCATGGGCTCGGTCAGATTTATGTACACCCATTTTCGTGACATGGAAGATTTTTGCTACTGACACGCTACGGCCACACACGTCGGAGCGCCCACAAAGCTATCGCTTGTGCGCAGTATCCTTGCCTAGTTATGATTGAATAACTTGTGTTATACGCCCCAAAGATAATAAATACAAGTTCTCTGGTAAGATCATTCAACATTTATGTTTTAATTACTCCATACTAATCAGAATCAGTTGCTTCACCTGCCGATGAGGTTGAAGATATCGTCCATTTCACTGGTCTCGTTGACTTGATAGAGCACGTAAGTCGGGAAATTTATAGAATGCCGACGGAGTTTAGAGTCAACGGCGTTTATGCTTACTTATGTGCGGTGGTATTTCGTGCGTAGTTACGATTAAGTATGGTCATCGAAGCTGATTTCATTATGAAGAATAATCGGAGAAATTCCTCGAGCTTCCAAGCCTCTTGTTCAGGTGAACAACATGGAGGCGATGAAGCACTGAAATCTCACCTTCTATATCACGAATGATTATTGCTCTGTTCGAAATCGACGTGACGTACAACCGCACATCATTAGGAGTCTGATATGTATATCTCGTATATCACGGCGAAACATTCTGAGGGCTTCCACTTGACACACAACATGTCTAAGATGGAGGCCTCGATAATCATAATACTTCCGATTGTAATTCCCATGACTTCATGACGGCACATGAACATGAAATAAACCCCGGTCAATGCCGCCGCTGTTTTGTATTCTCCCAAGATAGTTGAGTAATTTGTAAAGGGGCTTTTATTTACCATACATACGTACATAAATTCCTGAGTAGTGGATTCTAAGAGGATTGGTTCGGAGTTCGAGGAAAGAAAATCTGCTTAGAAGTTGTAATCGACGTGTAACATATTTTTCTGGCGCGCCCGTCGTGCCGCGTCAGAGCCTTATGGGGCTCTGGAAGGATAGATACTAGCTACAATGCATATAGTAGATTATTTAAAACGAACCGGAACTTAGCTATCTATAGAGGCCTCTGACTACAACCAAGGTTCCCGGCTAATTTCAAGGTGTCTGGGACAAGCAGACTCTATCTTATCTTGTCAACGCAGGCGTACAAGAAGTGGAAAGCTTAGGCGATACCACCTACTTTTCCCTATTAACATAATCGTCGTGTCCGATCGAGAGTGATGTGGAAAAATACAGGTTAGTATACACGTTGCGGACAAGTCACTCTGTCTCACCGAAATCAACGTTGCAAGCAACAGAACTGGAAGGGAACCCGCCGTGGATGCTGCCTTGAACCAAATGCCGTCTGAGTTTTAATAAATCACGTTCTGTAAATTCACCGAAGGCCGAAACCTTAGTTATGAGCATATGTAGTGTGTGACTATATAATGGGTTGATATGTGAAAATTATCAGATGTACTCAAGATGTACTCAAGATGTACTACCGATTACTCACCGATTCGCATACTAACATTGTCAAGCTATCACCCATGACAGTCGCAGCAATGCTAAACTCGGTTGAATCACGCGTTGGTTTCGGGTGGCTCAGCGCCGGCTGTGCCGAACGCTTTTGGTCGCTTGTCACTGTCAGCGAAAAGGGTGTCCTAGCGCCATACAAGCCCAGAACCATGAACAACGGCTCCTACAGAGTCAAACCAACCAGGTATGCGTCGTTACCCAAAACTGTTATTACTCGTAGCGATCGCTCTTCTGACGGCCTTCCAAACCACGTTGGAGCCACGCGCCACGACATCTTCTTCATCTATGTAGATATAGCTGCCTGCTTAGTTACTTCCCATACATCAAATTGTTGTCCGTTTCAGGTGTTGAAATCCCAGACGGTGCTTGTCGCACTTCGCCAATCGACAAGAATCCACGCATTGGTCAATACACCAGGTGGCGACCATTTGACTGTGGGTGACGAGAATAGGCCGGCACATATGAATCATGTGCGAATACTCCGTGCTTGTGCGAGGATTCTGATCTAGAAGAATTTCTCCCTGCCAATATTATTGGCGACGTTCTCACCTTTACTATCTGAAATTCGCAAGTAACTTACAGCTATTTTGGTTCCCAATCTTCAACGTGCACTGTTTCGATTCTCACACTACTAGATTATTGAATTTGAAGTTTCGTGCTTGGTGTCAGTTGGTGTCTAGGATGAGATAAATCACGGAGCCTTTCTTTGCGCGTGAAATTGTGTACAAACTATAAATAGATTAAAGCAGGACAGAGGTCATTTTGAGATGGTTTTGTACAGCAAGCACAGCAGACGACAACTAAGGAGGAACAATAACTATATGTAAGTAATCTATGTGGTGCTATCGCAGAATCAGAACTTCCAATATTCGATACTTGAAGAAGCTCTTTCGAATGGAAATTCACCACCCCAAGATTCTACGTCGGCCATGCTGTCGTTCACTGCGGAGCGCAACTCATTCTTTGCTTCACGTGCTGATGCAAGGTCCATGACGCGACTTCCTTCGATTTCTTCCTTCGAGCTCTGGGAATGGGTCTGATAAGTCTCGGGTGTAGTATGTGACATGGGGCTAGGAAACTTACCTGTATAGCCTGACCGATATCAGCATCAATAACGGCAAGGATATCCGCCATATCACCATCGTCTTCCCATCGGAGACCAATAGTGGCTCGCACTATCGACGCCAGCACTGGCAAGCTCAAGAATCCCAAGCCTGCCCCGTAAAGCGATCGCGCGCGTGTCAAGACGTCTTGGAGGTGGGGTAAAGGTACAGCATAGCCGTCGCGAGTCTGCCTACGGAATAATGAATAGGGGCTGGGGAGAGGTTTGGATATCGTTTGGCGTAGACGAGACCGCGCTGCGTTTGAGAATGCCGGAGCAATACCAGGTGGCCCTGTTGCCAACAAATTTCGGATAATAGAACGAAGACTGTGGAGCGCAAGTGGTTAGTGTTGGTCATGGATCCATGCTTGGGTACGACGCACTCGTCTGGGGATGCATTGGCAATGAATGTGTCCACCATTAAATTTCTACAGACGACATGAGCATTGTACATTTCAAGGTAACACGGCAGAACTCACACATGCCCAAGGGCTGGTCGTGCATCAAGATGCTTTTGGAAAACGGTTTCTGGAGCAGGCATCGTGGTCTAGAGCGGCGTAGAAGAGGGTATAGGTAGGATGGCGTTTGCAGGGCTTCAACGAAAGGTGGTCGAAAATCCTTTTCATAGTGGTCAAGGCTTTATAGTCTGGAAAGCGAAATCGAAATCGTGTGTATCAGGGACGTAGAAGGTAAAGAGATCTGTTGAGTCCCGAAAAGAGATCAGTTCTGATTCCGCGGGGACTGTTCCGGTATATTTTCTCGTAGCCGCTAAACTCCAGATCAACCAGAGTCCATACGGGGTTGATAAATCGGGGAGCGAGCGGCGGACAATAAATGTCGTCTAATCTCGTCCTCGGCTAGATAGGTCCCTGCAATCAATAATCGTAAAGTCTGTTTCATTCGCTTGGCTGGTTGGCTTACACTGTCACACTCACAAATGACGGCTCGACTCTGTCCACTTCCCACCCACTCAGTTTGTTTCGATTTTCTGGTCGGTATTGCACTATTCGCCGGCCTATACATTGCCACACCTATAAAGGCCGCAGTATTTTCGACGTGATAATAGGGGCCAGCTCTCGATGTCGTCTCTCTCGCATCGCGAAACCTTCCGTTTGGGTCCTTTCGTTGTGCCACGAATATGGACCGGCTTATGGCAACTCTCTAGCAATGCATGGGGAAGTGCCTCTGTTGGAAAGGTTCGTCAGGGGATGGCGCGTCATGTCGAGATGGGTTATACAGCATTTGGTACGTGTCTTCGTCACGTCCTCTTCTTCATCTCATATAATTCTCACTATCGTTCTTCTTGGTTTTATAGATATGGTATGCATGCGTATTCAATGATCAACGCTGAGAGGTTGTCTGATGCTCTCTGGTTCTAATCTTATTACTAGGGTAAGCACGAGGGTACTGCTTATGATTCTGCTCTCTGATTAACATAGCGCACTTGTGCATAATTAGCCGATCACTATGGTAGTGCAGAAATCATCTTCGTACGCTGCATCTGTGCTGTTGACGTTATTACACCCAATTGATGCGATACGCTGTTTAGGGACAATTTCGGTCAGCGCTCCCAGCCCCGGAACAGGTGCTCGGCGCAACGAAATGGTGTGTTTTCAAACGCATAAACCCTTCTAGAGCAGTAGTTCAAGCTGCTGTTCTTGAGCGCATGGAGCGTATGAGAACCAACCGCATCGATCTACTGCAGGTACGTAACTTTTTAGATTCTCTTTCGATTTATTCAGGTCCTAATGTTATTCTAGTTTCATTGGCAGGATTACTCGGACAAGGGTTACATTACCGCCCTCGAATTCCTTTTGGACCTCAAGATTCATGGTGCAATATCCGCCATTGGGCTTTGCAATTTCGACGCGATCAGGACAGACGAGATATGTACCGAGCTCGGGCCTGGAGCCATCGTATCAAATCAAGTCCAGGTAGCAATTCTACTACGTTCTATTCTCCCATCCCGCGCGAATGTTTACTTCTATCCCACGTGTAGTTCTCATTAATTGATACCAGACCTCTCCATGGGATGTCCGACGTCTGTGAGAGACACGGCCTCAAACTACTGACATATGGAACTCTGGTGCGTGAACGTTGATATATTCTCGGCTTACCCATTCATTCAATGATATCATACCTCAGTGCGGGGGCTTCTTGGCTGACAAGTGGCTTGGATCTCCAGAACCCGATCCATACTCTGGAAATCTCACGCCTTCTCAACGGAAGGTGAGATTATCGTGATTCCCATCCTTCTGGTCGTCGCTTAACATCCGACATTGCGTTCAGTATCTCGATATGATCGTCAAGGCATGGGGATCCTGGGAACTCTTCCAAGCCCTCCTTGTGGTTTTAAGGAAAATCGGCGATCGACACGGCAAGAGTATCTCCAATATTGCGACTAGATGGGTGTTAGACCACCCTTTCGTCGGTGCAGTAATCATCGGTGCGCATCTCTATCGTTACGTTCTGCATCTGTGATTAAACATGCTTTCTAGGAGCCCGACTTGGTATATCGGAGCATCCGGACGAAAACCGACACGTCTATGGATTTCACTTGACTGATAGTGACAACGCCAACATTGAAAACATCTTAGACCGTTCTAACGGGCGCACTATTATCACGTCGATAGGTGACTGCGGAGCGGAATATCGGTAACTAGCGGACGAAAACCTTACTCTTTTCCCGACAAACCTAAAGTAATTCGAGGGTGACTGATTGACCTTCAATACACGAAAAATGTACATATCCCCTGATCTCCACGTATGTACTTTGTCACTTGCAGGGAGATCTTATTATTATTAGATGATTTACGAAGCCGATAACAATTCCCAAAGGGTATTATCGTCGATAATTGATACCCTGCACATCCATTGATGCTTGAAGCCCAAGCGCTATAACGCACCATTTTAATGCAGCTAAGGAGCTTTAGGTCTGAATCAGTACTCCGCAGAGAAGCACTATTTATGTAGCGTTATCAATACGCCTCTGTTACATTCTAATCCCGCGGTGATATTCCTGGCTTTAGGGGGGCATGATCCATAACCTCATAGCTGTCCCGGGGAAACACTAGCTTCCATAACTCCAATCGTTATTAAATAACTTTGTTCGCTGGCCAGGCTTTGATCCTAACGAGTAGGGATTTGAGTGTTCAAATTATTTGCTAAGGTTGGTTCGAACTTCATCTAAGCCCCAATGTACATGAATATCGAAGTCGTATATAGTCAGCGTTTCATGGAATCACGACCAGTCTATAGTAAACCATATCTTCGTCTACACGTTGTACCATCCGAGCTAACAATACATGAAGTCAACGCATGGCAATCGCCCGATATGTCGGGACCTTAATCACCGAAGTCCTTACCGCAAACCCGGTTCGATTCAGGGATTGAAGACAAAAGTCTAATTCTAACTTTATGATAAGATAGACCCTGTCTAAGCGGTATTCTCCTGTGTCGTGTCGCACACTACTTCCTCAAGGCTTAAAAGTTTCAACGTTCCATATGGTAGAAAGATGAACGCGGGTGATATAAGTTAAGATGGTACACGATGACTACACAAGAAGTAGAAAATATGAGAAAATGAAAGCTGAATTAATGAGGGGTGAGTCATATGACTGAGGGATATTTGATATGCGCTTGTACTTGCATCATATCCCTAATGAAATGGTGTTTATAAGAGGGTGTCATTGTTAACACTCTTGTAGTATAATATCTCTCTAGGTCCGCCAGCCATGTATACGGGGTGTTTGTGCCCATTTTAAGGGCAAAAATTGTCTATTTCAGCTCAAATATTCCACGCTATATCCCAAGCACAGTGAATCCGATGCATGGCGGTACACTGAATGAATTTCCTTTCCTAGGAGTCATGGAAAGGCATTGAATCGTCTTTGCTTCGTCTTCGTAATGGATCAGATAATTTATCCCATTCGTCCTAATTTTCTAACAGCTATTCCCTACGGTACCTGCCGGTGAGCACAATTTGCCGCAGATAGCGTGGTTCTGGAAACTCTCCGCGTATCCATTATTTGGCAAGTACAACTTCCGTGAATCCTATCACCAATGCGATGATAAGTGTCCGCTGACGACATAGACGAAAGGGGTTAATAGTACTATCAGAAAATGTAAGAAACGATTAGTAGAATGAACTTTGGTGAATGTTATTTCTCCCTGGCGGTCGCAAGCTTTTGGAGTAAGCCAGAGTAATTTTCTACTCAATGGGAACATCTAGAACTACGCCCTAAGCGAATCCCATCTGGTAAAGCATATATTGTACACCAATGTCAGGATTACAATTTATTATGGGAAACTTATCGCACTGTAACAGAATGAATGTTACCAGGGTATTCTTGTCCCCAACAGATCGTATTAAGTACCTTCTAGATGGAGACAAATAGTTGCCTCTCATACAGTTCATTACCGTAGCTACTGGGTGTTCTCGGCCAAGGGTGCCACATGCTGATTTTCTGTAAGGGAATCCTCACATATATCCCAACATCTCGAAGATTTGAAGGCGATATCGTCTTGAGATCAATTGCATACCTGTATCACATTTGTCGCCATCTACTACAATGTCTGTGTACAATGTCTGGGTGTAACCTTCGTAATCTATCAGACTTCGATAAAGCCAGAAATTATGCTCGTATCTGACCTGAATGAAGAATCTCTGGTCCGTTATTATCTCGGTAGTAGTAGAGCGGTCACGAGCGCTAGACAATCTTTATTAGGAAATCAGTGTCACGACAAAGCCGAGACCCATTGCCAGGCCTAAGAATATGCGCGACCGCAACCTTACTGGCCTGCCGGTTCAGGGTTAGTATTCAACCAGTATTCGACTCAGACCGCTACATATTGCATAAGAACCGTGCGGATAAATGTGAAAGATAACCAGAAAATGGGAATACCATGCGGAGCGGTCACGTATACATCCTTAAGCGCGATTTTTTTGCGTATTGAATGCCTTGTAAATGATGCTAGATGTTAGACAAGCTTTATTCCCTGGCTATCGCAATATATTGGATAAATCTAACGTTCCTTTAGCTGCCGTTACATCTTATCGCAAGATAGCTATGATCAATTTTGAATTGAAGTGTCGTGGGCTAGTAATTCAGTTTGGGAAGATAAACAAATGGCCCACACCAAACCTTGCATTCAAGCGGTGTGAGATTTTGTGGACCAGTTCAATCCTATGACTATACCTTTAGGAAAGATTGACATAATCGCCGTAAGCTGGGATATGTGGGATTTGAAAATTTCCGTGGCCGAAGCACAGCAACATAAACTGTGCCACGATCCAACATTACCATTCCCAATCGAAAAACATGCACATCTCTACACTGAGTCTGCAGTTGTCATAAATGAATCCCCTGCATCTGCATACCCTTTACCCATGGCTCTACGGTGAGTCCTTAGAAGACCGATGGAAGTTTATCTGCCTTTCTTTAATGGATGAATGTTAGTTGCCTTGTGGTTCTCTTGGCTTTTTGAGCATTGATGCCGCGCCGGCAATTTAGACATACGCTGTCACTGGAGACACTGGCGGAAGCAAAGTGTGGGAAATTGGTTATAATCATAATGAACGACATCGTCCAAATGATAAGAAGCGAATGGCTAATCAGACTCAATACTATCAAGTCTGAATTGTTCAGTGACTTATTCGTTCGTACTTCAAGGCCTTGCCTTGATTTCGCCTTGGTAATTAGATGAAGTGCCTGTTCGCAGAACACAAATGTCTACGATAAACTAATGGGAATGATCCACTGGCCAATGGCGAATCAAACTCCCTTCTCAAACTTCAAGGTGGCTGCCAGAATATTTAGAAAGCTTGTCAATGCGACGACGAATGACGTCCCGGAGACTTAGATCGCGAACTTGCCGGAAACGCGTTTCGCGTGGAATGAGTGCGTATTCCGCAAAGCCATGTAGTTAAAAGTATGTCCACGGCTTGGAACGTACGCGTAAAGGCCGGAAACAAGAACGTGCATCCAGAGAGGCAAATCCTATTGATTAGATTGGATGATGTCATTCGGCAACTACCGATCCTATAATGCGTCCCTGGCCGGTCGGGGGAAACGGTCGGTATATGATACTTAGCTACTTATGTACATATACTATAAAAGGACTTTCAATTCAATGTCGCAACGAGCCGGATTATCTATTGTGGTTATCTGTACCCTCAGTCGATCTCCATGGTGCAAGGAGGGCAGAAGAAAGTAACCGGCGACCATTTCAATGCCAGGCGACTCACAGGAAGTGATTCGTTCATGGGTATAGGCAGCGTTATAGCCCCTTGCCCTTGGGAGCTACGAACGCGAATTTATTTTTAAATCGACCAGTGAAACTCCTATCTCAATTACCTGAAGGGCGCCAATGTTATCGATCAGGCTCCCGCGATGGGGAGTATATTTGCATAACGTGGCCGACTAGGGACTTGACATGCAATCCCGTCGCGAACCGTCTACGAATGAACCTTCAGGTTTGTCCAGGTAAATTACCATGCCAAAGATTCGTAGATGACCGACTCTAAGCATGGTCAATTCCAAATATGTAGGATAATTCACGCAACTTGAACAATGAGGAAGGTCATTCGCTTTGGGTATAAGCGGCATTCTAGGTTCCAGAAAGACCAAACGGAAGGGTTTGAATGGTATATTAACCGAAGACCGTGGACCCGTACATAGTTAAGAGATACCCTAAAATAAACGTTTCAAGGCCAGCCGCCACACGAGACTCACTATGTACAGTTCAACGTCCCGGAGAGACACCTCATGGCATTGCGTCCTTTCTTCCGCAAGTTTTAGGCATGCCTCAAGCCGGGTTCATTGGTATCGAGTGAGAGAGGCTGTTTGTGCGGATTACGAATCCATAAATGCAATCTCCAGTTGCATGGAATACATAAATAGAGCAACTTCTATCTCATCGACATCAGCCCAAGGAGTGAGTGGAGTATCTTTTAACCTCATTATCTATTGGTCCAGATTAGATTTCGGTACATCCCATCGCTGATGCCCAGATTTCACCGGTCTTTATTTGCAACAACGAATGTTGCTGGCCTTTGCAATGCAAACTTACTTGCCGGTTCAAAAGGTGTACCAAAGAAAGGGCGCACACCTGATCTGCAGTCTCAAAAATAACCTTCCATTTCTTGTGCCGGTACTTTATACGGAACCGTGGATGTGGCCCTACAGGCCCCACTGAGCTTCTATCTGCAAGCTTGCTGTTGAGGCAATGAGATTCTTGTCATTGAGATATAAACAGCACTAAGTATTTGAGTCTGATTCGTTTTTTTACGCATACGACCTCGTAAAACACCTCAATGCAGTGAACATATGATCGACAATTAACATAATTAGAACTCGTGCTTGACTTGTGCCCCGCACGCAGTCCGTGAGACCGAGGGGCGTCATTGGGCTGTTCTTCTCCTATTCGAAAGCTTGAATACGATGAGAGCCGTAAAACAAATGCATTGAGGTCAGCAGTGCGCGTATCATATGGTGTCTCATGGTATACGCCCAAAGCGCCTCGCCCACTTGTGCCCATGCCCGTCCTAAAACAAGATCACTGCGAGCTCCATCGTACACTCGTTAACCTATATTTATTCGCGTTGATGACAAACCCGATGCCGGATATATATAGCCAGTACAGCGTCGGCTGCGTCTGCAAGGCGAGCGCAAGAGGCACCCGCCGTAAGAGGAAATGCGCGCCTATTTCGGGTCACGTATGGAGCACACTGGAGACGAAGCGCGACGGAGGATGGAGCTGAAGGGGGTGTTCCTTTTGGTTGCGGCGACTATGTGAATCCCCTTGGACTGGCAAGGATCATGCACCCCAATTCGGAGCGTTGGGATTGAGATATGCAGAAGGAGATCGCGCCGGTTAATTAGATATGGGGGTGTACTGTACCATCGCCGAGGGGAATTGGGAAATCGAAGTAAGAGATTCGGGTCGGTTTGCTTCACTCTCCTTGATGAATACCTCTTCTGGAGAGCATTTAGATAAACGCTGGTTTCGTTGTGACTCGGGATCACGCACAGCGTAAGTACGATTGGGCAGCAAATGAAAACAGAGGCTAGATAGAAGCATGTAGCTTCCCGAGAGCTGGATAAGATCTCAGTCATGGGGTGGTAACACGCGAAGGCGGAAGGATCTAGAGGACCCAAAGGAAGGGCGGGCACGCATGATCACCCAGCTGCAGAATACGAAGGATGGCGCGTTCAAGGTATCATCGTCGAATGTGTGCTTGAAATTACGCAAATCACGAACGTTGTTCTAGAATTATGTCGCGCCGCTTCGCGTTGGCGTGCAAGGCGGTGATGTTGACTTCATAATCTGCCATGATTAACAGTAGTGCCCCAACGTACGTGAGAATTTGGCGTCTGAATCGCATCCTGCGAATGGGGTCTAGAGCTCGAATTTAGATAAAAGCGGTAAGCCTAATTTGTAGGCCGACGCCAACAAGTTTCCCTCTGGTGGATTCAATATTTTGAAGTACTCAATGACATGTCAATGTCAATGACGTGCTACGATAAGATAACCGCGAAGCTCATATTTAATTTTCTAACAAAGGCACTACTTTGAAACTTCGCTGCAGTAGTCGTAAGGCTGGTTGCATTAGAACTTAGTAGAATGCAAGGAATTCAGTGACTTTGAAGCGTAGATTTTCGTCGTGAATCAGTATTTAGTCACATTTTTTTCTGTAATCAATCGTTACTCAGTATGTACTCAGTACTCATTAGTATTCAATTGCCACGGCGTTCCTGCAGATACGGCCAGAAGTTGCCTCAATGGCTAACTAAAAAAGATGGGGAAATTACGGCTTGCAAGCTTCATGTAAGTAGTGACTAGTTGACTAGTGAATGGAATCTCGACCGCGAATTTAGATGACAGCGGCAAGCTCAGCCCTAGGCCGACGCCAACAGGTTCCCCTCTGGTTGGTTCAATATTTGAAGTACACGCGAATGGAAACCTACTTCGAAATCACTGAATTCCTTGCATTCTGCTCAAATTCACTACGTTCAGCTTTGCGCCGACTTGACATGAAGTTTCATACATAGTAGTGCCTGTTTTTGGCAATTAAATACGACCTTCACGGTTGTCTTATCGTAGCACGTCATTGACATGTCATTTAACTAGTAAGTATCTAGTGTCAATTTTTTGTGCAATTAATCGGTAGTGGTATTCAATTGCCACGGCGTTCCTGCAGCCATCTCATCGCGACGCGAACCGACAAATTCAGAGAGCGTGTTGGCATAAATTCGACAGCTTGTTGACAGATACGGCCAGTAGTTGCCCTCATAGCCCAACACACACAAAAAGAATTAGATGGGGAAATTACGGCTTGCAAACTTCAAGTAAGTAGTGAATCGGGTCTTGAGCGCGAATTTAGATGAAAGCGGTAAGCTCAACCCTAGGCCGATTCAGACGCCAACAGGTCTGCGGTTTCCCTCTGGTTGGTTCAATATTTTGAAGTAGACGCGAATGGAAACCTACGCTTCGAAGTTTCTGGATTCCTTACATTCTAACAAATTCACTACAGTCAGCCTTGCGCCGACTCGAGATGATGAAGTTTCACAATAGTGTCTATGTTGGAAAATTGAATACGAGCTTCGCGGTTATCTTATCGTAGCACGTCATTGACATGTCATTTAATCAGTATTTAGTCTCATTTTTTTTGTTGTAATCGATTGGCACTCAGTACTCAGTATTCAGTTGCCAGGGCGTTCCTGCTGCCCTCTCGCAGCGATGCGATTGACCGACGAATTCCGAAATATCTTTGGCATAGAGCCGAAAGCTTGTTTGCATAATTTCGACAGTTGTTAGCAGATACGGCCAGTACTTGCCTTGTTGGCCAAAAGAAGAACTAGATGAGAAAAGTACGGGACAGTTTGCAAACCTCTAGTGAGGTGAGCACACGCGTCAAATTCTGGATAGACATCGTGTTCAACGTTTAATAAGCGCCAGCGGCGGCGACTATGTGAGTGAGCGGCGCGGGCAGGGGTGGGATCGAGAGGCCGACGGGGATCTCGTCGGTTAGTTGTGGTTAGGCGACCGCCCTTCGGGTGGCGTTAGGGAAGGCGGGGTGGGGAATAAGCTGGAATAAGGGTGCGTTCTGTTTGATCAGCGGGTTGGCTTTTGGAATGCCGCGTAAAAGCCTAATGATTGTATCCTTACGAGCTCTTTGCGGAGAACGGGGTGAGTGCACCTGGACTCCTGGAGTGTGATTATCGTCTTTCGTGAGCTTTCGTGGGAGTGTGGAACGGCATGTTGAAATCAGTGGATACGTGAAGCGACAGGTTTCATAGAAGCATGGGCGTCCGAGGTGGCAGGTGCGCGCGTCAGATAAGATTCTCGCATTGAGTTGGGGTGGGCATGGGGTGGGCATGCGCGTTGGGGACGTGGCCTCGGAAGGATCTTGGGAGCGAAGTCGCGTCACTCGTACGCATCAGGTGGTGGGTAAGCAGAGTCGCGCAACGGCATCGTCAGTAGGTGCGCTCACGTTACGCAAAGCTATAACATTTTTCTTTTCGTAGAGGATTCGAGCGCCCGAATTTGCCTGAAAATTAGCATATAACCAAGTGGTTCCTGCTCAAATTGGTGAGCGGCTTGGTTTTTTTGGGTTGGGACTTGGTTTGATGCCATCACGGCATGGTACAACTTGAGCGTTTTGTGGTTTGCACTGCCAGGTATCTACTTACAACATACTACTACCTACAGAGTAGAATATGGAATTATTAGTAAAACAAGAGTATTATTATGAAATCCAAAGATTGAATGGATGGGGGGTGAAAAGCGGGGCTGTGAAAGATGAAAGTCGCATGTGACTCGGCTGAGTGAAGCGCACAAGCGAATGTCGAGTGAGCCTTGCGGTTTTCGAACACCATAATGCCCAGAAGAAATTCAAACATGCGTGGAGGTTGCACACTTGGGTGTTCAAAACGTTCAAACGTTCCTGATGAGTGCGTCATACTCCGGGCCGGGAGCATGCCACGCAGCACAATGACGGCGAATCACATGACGCAGCGCCCACCCTGCAATCCCAACGACCCCGTCCTCGACCTCCCTACCATCCACCCCCTCCATGAGCCCCAGCAGCACCCCCAGCACACCCCCCGCACGCCCCGGAACTACAGATACCCCACCCACGCCGTCCACAGCCAGCATCGACACCGCCGCGCCGCGCAGCCGGCGCTCCTCGCACCGCTCGACCCGCAGCGCATTCTCACCTTCGCTGCGCCCCGCGGGATGGCGCGCGGCGGCGCCGGGGCTGCGGACATCCGCGCAGCCTGTTGCGGCCAGTGTGTCTGCGGTGCACGCCGCCGCGCCGGCCTCGGGGAGCGGGAGCGGTGGTGGGGCGGGGACACGGGTAGGGGCGGCGAGTGCTGCTGCTGCTGCGACCCGTGCGATTCAGGCTGGGAGTGCGGGCGCTGAGGCTGGGAGAGAGGAGGCGGCGCGGCGGCGGATGTCGAGTGGGAGCAGGCGCGTGGATGATGATGATGATAACGACGATGATGCGACGACACATAGTATGTCTGCGTTCCCCTAGCAGGTGTTGTTGGACTGACGCTGGTTGTATGCAGATGACCAACGACGACCGACGCCGGCGAGGGCTTCGCCGGCTTCCCTTTATGCTAAACCCCGCAGGCCCTCCACCAGCCCGTCCAGGGGTACGCCCGACCCCGCGCTCCCTCTCTCTGTACACACCCAACCGACCCCCCAGGCGACCATCATCCAGCCCCCCGCCGCGTCCTCGTCGACGTCGTGGCTCACCTCCATCACCCGCGCCAAAGGCAAGCAGCCCGCGCGCCCCGCCCCCGCCCGCACCCCTATCGCGGAAAGCGCTGCTGCGGATCCCGTGTTGATGCCTAGCGTGCCTGCAGCATCCGCCATCGGCGCCGATAGCGCGGCAGATGCTGCTCCAGACGCGTCACCGGCGCTATCACCCATACCACCATCCATTCCATCTCCGGAACCGACCTCACCGCCCGCGTTCCACGTGCACCCGCCGACCCCGGCTTTAGAGCAGGGCCCCCCGCACTCGCCGCCACCCGCGCCCGCGGTGCCCGTGCCTCCGCGACCAACGCCGCCGCCGCCGCCCGCACGAACGCGCTCGTGGTTCGCCTCGCCCTCGCGCACGCCGCGCGGGTCCGTCCCGTCGTCGCCCTCCAAGCCGTCCTCGCCGCTGTCAACACCATTGCCCGCATCCGCATCAGGATCCGCATCCACATCCCCACCCTCAGCCGCAGGCACATCAACAACAAACGCGCCCCACACCCCAACACCCCCGCCGCTCCCGCGCACGCCGCCGCCCACGTACCCGCTCGAGCTGCAGCTCGACGTCGGCGGCGTCGTGGACGCCAGCGCCATGCGCCTCCCGGGATCTACCTTTTCCGCCCACAACAACAACATTAATAGCGACGAGGAGGGGGGCGACGAGCCGCCGGTGTACACCCCCACCGAGCGCCCTGGGGCGCTCGCGGAACCGGGGACGCGCGCGGAGAAGGGGAAGGGGGCGGCGGCGGAACCCGTCGTGGTGCCGAAGGCAGAGAGTATCAAGAGGGACGGCACCGCGTCGCCGGCGGGGGGCAGTGGGAAGGAGACGGAGCGCCGGTTCGTGCTGGCGTTCCCGCTGCTGGGAAGGACGAAGGTGCCGCTTGGGCTTGGGAGGGGGGTGGTGGGTGGGGTGAGTGGGGAGGAGTTGAGTCGGGAGGCGTTGAAGGAGCGCCAGGGTGAGGATGGGAAGGGTGAGTACTTTTCGCATTCGAGCTATATCGTCGTTGCGTCCTTTGTGCTCTTCGTTTTTCTGGCGGTTCTGCGCTGCCGTCTGTCATTATGCTTCCTCGTCTTGTGTTGTTGGTTCTCGTACGGTTTCTTCTGATCTTGCTTGTTGCTTATGATCGCTGCTTGCTTTCGCTCTCCGTGTGCTCTGGAATTATGCTGACTCTTTTTATTTATTAGATGAACCATCCGTGCAGACACGACAGGAAGAATCAGGATCTGGTGTGGAGGACACGAAGGCGGCGAGCGAAGGTGTGTACCCTCTCCCTTTCTATTTCTACTCTTTTGTTATCCTTTTCTTCATTTGCACCCCTTGCTCGTGGTGCACGTCATCTGCTTGTCATTTGGTTTATTTTCCGCTTTCCTTTCCTTTTCCTTCTTGCTTGCTTGCGTCCAAAGAACGGGGCTTCGCAGTCAGCGGTGGCGTGCTGATCCATTTTGTGCGGCCCGAGAGTGCGCGATTGGGCATGACGTCTTTGGTGCTTGCGCTGTCTGGCTATGCCGTCGTTCCGCCATCTACGTCCTCCTTTTTCCTTGTATCCATTCATTATGTCTTGCTGGTTCTCGTATGGTCCTTCTTGGATCTTTCATATTGCTTATGCTCGCTCCTCTTACTTGTCTATGGAATCGTACTAACTTCTGTTATCAGACAAACCGTCCGCGGCGCGGGAGGCGCAGATGCGGCGGGAAGATTTGGGGTCTGGTGTGGAGGACAAGGGGGTGGCGACGAGCGGAGGTGTGTACCCTCTCTTTTTCCCTTTCGGCTCTGCTTTCTCTTTATTTTGCACGCCTCTGCGGTCTATGATTTTGTTCTGTCTTCTCAAATTCCGCGAGCATCTATTCCTTTTCTTCTCTTTTTGTTGCTTTTTGCTTGCTTGGTGAGATACCGTCCTTTGGGCATGGCGACGGTTATTCGGATGCCTGATCCCCGGCGGCGGGCGCGGGTGATAATCTGCGCCGGCCTCCGTCTGCCCTGTGCTGTCAGTGTGCTGTCAGAGTCGTGTTGTTGGCGTTTGCGCGATGGCATTTCGGTCGATTAAGGCTTTTTGGGTATCTTTCCTGTTTGGGCTGCATGGCCGCTTTTTTTTTTTTTTTTTTTTTTTTTTTTTTTTTTCGCTTTTTTCTTCAACCTTCGTTGGGGGGTTCCGATGTTGTTCAGTCTTCTGGTTTGACAGGGCAAGGCGTGTTGGGTCGGGCTGTTGCACATGCATGCGCCTCTTGGTTCTTGTTTGCGTGCGGCGGTTGCAGCGGAGTATTTTGGGTTTTAGGGTGTATGGGTCGGACTGCGTGGCTTTTCCGTGTATGGTTCGGCTTTGATGTTGGCCATGTCGATCCTTGAAAACACACGCACGCTTGTCAAAGGGTCCGCTGGGAGAATAGAGGGTGCAATGTGCGATGTGCTGGGTGCAGTGCTGGGTGCAGTGTGCAGTGTGTGCGCTTTTACTTTCTTAAGCGCGTTGTGAAGATCATGGGGATCTTGAGATCTGCGTGTTGCATCACTTTTATATTGTTGTGTGAAACGCTTCTATCTATCCCGCCTTCTATCTTTCTATCTCAATGTCGTCGCCTACCTGCACACTTTGGCCTTTGCACCCGCTCACGCGCTTGGGGTCTTTCCAGTTTTGGGTATTCGGTTCCCGTTCCCTGCCAGAGCGTATTGGGTGTGTGCGTGTGGCTGATGCCGACGCCGTCGTGCGGCTGTTCCCACTCGTCTGCGCGGTTTTTTTCTTTCTCTTTCTCTTCTTTTCCTTTCCATCTTGTTTCGTTTTTTCTTTTTCCTTAACGCCCTCGGGTGCTAATACACGATCTAACCTTCTTTCGCTGCCCAGATCGCATCTCGCCGAGGCCTAGTTCGCCGTCAACGTCAGCGCTAACACATCGCGATCCGTCCCCGACCCACGCCACCCACAGCCAAGGCCAGACCCCGCCGCAGGCGAGCGCGCAAACCGATTCAACCCACGACCCACACCCACACGAGCCAGCCAACCCATCCGACATCGATAACGCCAGCCATGTGCCGCCGCCTTCCACTGCACCCGCAGCGGCTGCCGGTGCGTCCTGGTGGGAATACGTCGGGTGGGGGCTTACAGGCGCCGGCACACTGGCGTCGTCAAGCAAGGAAGACTCTGCAGCGGCCGTGGAACAACAGAGCGAGGCCGTGCGCCTCACTAGAGAGGCTGAAGAGCGCGAAGCTGAGGCTCGGAGGAAGGCAGAGGAGGAGGAGGAGGAGAGGGTGCGGCGCGAACAGGACGAGGAGGATGAGGCCAAGGTCGCGGCGCTTGTAGAGCAAGTTCAGGAGGAGGATGTATCTGCAACGACTATCACGACTATGACGGAAAATGCGGCTGCAGCTGCGACAGGTGGCGAGCTATCAACGTGGTTCTCTCCTTGGGCATGGTACTCCTCCGCCACGGGTGCCTCGATCGCCAATCAGCCGAACATGGATGCATATGCGCCCGAACGCGAAACTGAGGAGGAGAAAGAAATCACCGGCACTACACGACTACCTCCCATCGACGACAACCCTCCTCCTCCCACGCAAGACCCAGAAACCACCCTCGCGCCTCCTTCCTCTCCGCCTCCAGAACTCGAGGCAGAGCCCATCAACCCGATCTCCGCGAGCATCAGCCAGCACACATCCAGCTGGGCGTCGTTCTTCAGCTCGCGCGCGCTCGTAGGCCGCACGCTCGGGTACGGCGTCGGCGCGGCGTCGCGTGCGATAGAGAATGTGCAGCGCGATGAGAATGGTGTGGAGGTCATGGAGGTCGACTTTGACGAGGACGGGCAGGGGCTGGAAAACACGCCAGGCGCGGAGGCGCAGAGAGGGCGCGGCGGCGAGCCCAAGCCCGTCGGCGGCGCCAGCAGCAGCCGTGCAGCAAGTGCAAGTGCCGCTGCCTCCCTGCACCCCGCCGCGTCGCCGCCACGCACTCCGAGCCCGCGCGTCGCGTCTATCACACGGGCGCCGCCGCTCCAGATCTCCGCGGAGGTGCGGAAGGACAGCGCGCGGCTGAAGCTGGCGGGCAGTGGCAGCAGCAGCCGGTCGGCGTCGGCGGCGAACACGCCTGTGCGTGGGCGGTCGCCTGCGCTGGACGGGGCGCGGACCGCGTCTTTGCCGTCCAGCGCTGCTACGAACGCGCCTGGATCTGCGAATACTACCTCGACCACGAGTGCCGCCGGAACCTCGACGACCACTGCCACGTCGACTTCGACCTCGACTTTGACGACCACCACGACCGCGACGACGACCACGCGCCCAGCGTCGCCGACGCCCACGCTGCCCGCCAAGAAACCCGCGCCGCCGAACCTCGTCCTGCCCACGTGGGCGGACACGTTCCACGTCGCGCCGCGCAGCATCCCGCCGCCCAGACCCAAGCCCACGCCCATCCGCGGCGCCAGCGGGGACACTGCTGCCGCTGGCGGCGGCGGTATGCTGGGTAAGACACTGCATTTCATGAACCATGTTTTGTTCGCCAAGGACAGCGCCAGTCCCAGCGCGCATGCGCACGCGCCAGACACGTCGGCGAAGGGCAAGGGCAGGGAGAAGGGCAAGGGCAAGGAGCGTGTGGTGCAGCGGACATTCAGCGCTGGATCCGAGGCGTCGATGGCGAGCGACGATGGCGAGCAGCGGCTGTCGTTACTCGAGCAGGATCGAAGGGCGCGATTTGCGCAGTTCGGGCGCGCCCTGCCAAAGGCGTGGCGCGTTGTTGATGGCGTTGACATTGGGGCGGAGGCGGGCGTTGGAGCAGATGGAGGGGCGCAGATGGAGGACGTGCTGCGCGGGTGTCGGCGGGTGGTGGTTATTGGGGTACATGGGTGGTTCCCTGGTAAGTGGCTTGTTGTTATTTCGTTGTTGGCTTGTCCGTTCTGGCTGTTCCTCCGCCTTCATCCTTTGCTATACTTGCTTTATTATTCCACCATCCACCATTGACTCCTTTCTTTCTTTCTTCGTTTTCTCTTCTTTCGCCTCCACCCTTGAATTCTTCCCGTCTCATATTACCTCAAATCTGACACGTCACTCCTTCATCAGGCGCGATGATCCGCACCGTCCTCGGCGAGCCGACGGGCACGAGCACCAAATTCGCTAGCATGATGGAGCAGGCGCTGCATGCGTTCGAGGCGGCACATGGTGTGCATCTGGACAAGATCACGCAAATCCCACTCGAAGGAGACGGTACGATCGCGAGGAGAGTGGAAAAGTACGTCACGCGCATCTTTCCCTGCATCCAATCGCCACATCGCCTAATTCGTTTTTTCTTCATTGTAGACTGTACGCGAACCTCCAGGCAAACGCGGCGTGGATGGCGGACCTACACGCGGCGGACGCGGTGCTCGTCGCGACGCACTCGCAGGGTTCCGTGGTGTCGACGCACCTCCTCGCCCGCCTCATCCGCGACGGGCACATCGTCACCGCGCGCAGCCGCGCCGCTTCTGCTGCCTCGGACGCTGCTGCCTCCGCGGCCGCGATGGATGCGGGCGGCGGTATGGCGGCGCTGGCGCTGGGTATGGGCGGCGAGGCGGGTGCGGCTGTCGATGCGGCAAGGAAGGATGGCGATGGCGCGGGTGTGGGTGGGCTGGTGCATAGGAAGGTGCAGCGCGTATGTGTGCTGGCGCTGTGCGGCATCCATCTGGGCCCCCTGCGCTACCTGAGCAGCAGCACGCTCGTCGGGCCGTATCTCCAGGTGTGCATACTTTCGTCCTTCGACTTCATCGATCCGCTGACGACGCCTTGTTCTGTGCAGTACTTCGAGTCGACTGCCGCGCGCGAGCTGTTTGAGTTCCAGGTACGCCGGCTCGTTTGTTGCCCCCTGCTGGGCGGTTTGTGCTCCTTCGGGTTAGCTGATCTGTGTTGCTTTCTCCTATCTTTCTGCATATGTGCATTCCTTCTGTTCTCTGCCTGCCTTCCGTGCATCGATTACGCCATCATATCCTTCTCGCCGCAGAACACCGAGAGTGCGGTGTCGAAGGCCTACGTCGCCGCACTGAACACCGTGTTGGATCAAGGGGTGCGTCTCTACGGCGCTACTGCGCTTTCAGCGTCGTTATCTGGGCTGACCTCTCTGCTTTTGGGTGCTGGCTTTTTTGTTTGTTTTGGTAGACGAAGATCGTGTATGTGGCGTCGCTAAACGACCAGGTGGTGCCCATCTACTCGGGGTTGTTCACGGCTGCCTCGCATCCCCTCATCCTGCGCGCGCTGTACATCGACGGCGATGCGTACCAGTGCGTCTATCCTCTTCCTGTGCCTATCCTGATTTATGTTGTTGAGCTGACGTGTTGCAATTTTTTGTTCGATTTAGCTCGTCTGATTTTCTGTCGAACCTGCTAGTGCTGCTTTTACGTATCCTGAACGCGGGCATGTCGGACTCCGGCTTGCTCGCACACCTCTCGGAGGCGACGGCGGGCTCGCTGAATGGGGTCGGCCATTCGACGGCGTATGAAGAGGTTGCCACGTATTCGTACGTCGAGCTTCCGAACCTTTGATTTGATTTGTTCGCTGCTAAATATGACCCCCTTTTTATGGCTTGTTTATAGACTTGCCGTGCAATACCTTTTCATGGCGAATGAGGGTGTAACAGAGGAGTCGCGGCTTGAAGTGGAGCCGTTTAATGCGACCCAGGAGCAAAATGACTACGAGGTCCGCGTCTTCCTTCCTGCCCTGTTTCAGTCAGGATGTTGACTTCCATCTCGCCTAACAGATTCCGTGGTCACTCCGCGAAGTCATCGCGGACGAGCGCGTCGCGTATTTCTTTGGGAAGGAGATCGCCGGGCTGCGCGACGCCTTTAGGGAATGGCACCCCAAGACGACGATCCTGCGTGATTTGAAGCGCAAGCTACAGCCGATCCAGAGGCTGTCGTCGACGTTCTCTGCTGGAACGGGAACGAGCAAGCTTTGATTGGTTCGAATTCGGCCTTAGGTGTTGTCCTACACTTTTTTTTCGGTTTTCCTTCTTTTTCTTTCTTCTTCTGTCGTCTGTGGGACGGTTTTATCTATGTACATGGTTCTAACGATTAGTGTAGATGTTTTCGTTTTTATTCGGGCACAGGAGATACTTACACACGCATTTTCTTTCTCTTAGAGGCTAGAATGTTTTGCACTCCTTTCAATTCAAGTTTCATATCAATCCATATCGATTCAATAATCTACATATCAGTTGTACAAGTATACTATTCCATGAATCCACGGAGTCTCTGCATTCGAATCGTCGTTAACTCAGTTTTGAGCAGGTCAAGCGCCAGTGGGCCAAGTTCAACGGCGCATCTCCAGTATCTTCCACGAAGGCTTCTTTTCGCGCTTCCCTCGCCCCATACCCGCGTTCTCCTGGTAAGCCCGGCTGCGTGTCCGCATACGCGAGGGCGTGCCGGGCCTCATCTCGCGGTCGCCGTCCGCGTCGGTATTGTAGACCTCACGCAGAGGCGACAGGGGCGCGCGCTGTCGCGGCGCTCGAACGATGGCGGCCCGCGACTTCGTCCTGGCTCTGGTCTTGCCTGGTGTTTTTGTGGTCGATCGGTTCCTGCCTTTGGCTCTGGGCGTATGCGAATCCGAATCCGAGGTGGCGGCGCTTGGCTCGTCCTGTGGTTCGTCGTCTTCCCAGTCGCTTGGTCCGTAGTATGGCCTGTAGTCGACGAGCCATGGGTGGCGCAACACATCCTTCATTGACGGCCGCTTACGAGGGTCGTTGTCGAGGAGGCAGCGGATGAGGTCGCGTACTGTGGGCGCAGATAGGAAGGAAAGTCAGTGAAGTTTCACCCCTGTAGGTAGGTAATCATAATATAAGGCACCTACCGTTAACGCTGATGTGTGTGCCGTCCATCTTTTCCAAGCTGAGCACGCGAAGCATGACAGCCATTATCAGCTTCGGTGTGCCGGCCATGATGTTGAGTTTCTCTGTCTCGACGCTGTCAGGAAACGTGAAAGCCTCTTCACCGGTGAGCCTATAAATTGGGTCAGCGTCGGAAACATGGGAGAGCACCAGAACGCACATGAAATACAATATTGCGCCGAGACTGAAGCTGTCGACGTGGTCATCATAAAAACCTCGCTGAGCGACTTCAGGTGCGACGTAGGTCCCTGTCCCACAAACGCTCTGAAAATAAAGAAAGGCTCAGCATCAGGGCTCGCAATATGAGAATTCTTGACGTACTCTGAGCTCCGTCATTTTGTCAACCTCTTTAGAGAGACCGAAGTCGGCAATCTTGACTAGCGGGGGAACGTCCTTGGTAAGGAGAATATTCTAGCTCACATGTCAGACGCTGTTCGAACTCAGGAAAGAGAAAGATTTACCTCGGGTTTTAGGTCGCGATGCGCTATGCCTTTTGAATGTACGTACTGTTCAGATTAAACGCTTATCAGCCGTGCTCGTGCGTGGGTAGCGAATCAGACTTACTGTCATGCCATCGCATATTTGGTACACAATGTCCATCACCTCAGCCTCCACTATGAATCAGTTAGGAGGATCTACTTTTGAAGTGATCTATGCACTTACGCAAGCCATTTGGGTGTCGCGCATCGGTATAGATCTTCAAATTCCCTCCTTGTACGTATTCCAGAATCAGTCCTGTGTTGCGGATTGCATTAGCTTTGATTCTCAAACTTCGCAGACGATATGACGAAATGGATACTCACTGATGCAAATATTTCTACCCCCCTCGGAAACAAATGTCTCATGCAAGCGACAAATATTCCTGTGGGCCAAACCTTCCATGATGCCGATTTCTTGCGAAACTCTGTACTGTGTGTTCATGACCTTCGTTTTTTCGACTTTCTTTACAGCATACCAAATACCGGTAGTCTTCTGAATAGCCAGTTGGACAATCCCAAAGGACCCGGTACCCAAAACTGTTGGAGTTAGCTCGTAGTTGACGTTGAAAGCGGTTTGTGGTGCGGGAGGCGCTGCATGACGATATATATATCCTGCATGGGAATTAGAGGTTGTTATTTTCGTGAACGATTCAGATGCTCACGATAGTTTTCGTTTCCGGGTTGTGAAGTTGAACTACCGAAAGAAATTTCGTTCCCATCCCTCAGGATGCGCCTTTGATTTTGCCCAATTTTGTAGCCGTTTATCTAGTCGTGTATCGATGGGTGTCGGTATGTGAGAGGAAAGAGCATATATTAAGAACTTACGAATGTTCCGTTATGTGAGAGGTCATGCACAACGACACTTGGTTCGCTGTCGTTTCCGTCCCAAGTCAAAATGCAATGATGTGCACCTATATAATTCAGTGAGTGAACCAAGTCGAAATCAGTTGAGTTACTTACTAATTTTATGTCCTTCAATTACTATCACGTTGTCCAGCTCACGGCCGATTGTGACACAAGGTGCAGCTCTCCAAAAATCGAGACGTGGCCGACCGTCATGGCATTGAAATGGCAGCAAATAACCCCATAGGTGAGCGTCCAGACCAGCGTTTCCGAATACCTGAAGGTTTCCGTTTTCTGAATCCGTTACCGAGTTCGAGTCCTGAGCCGTCACAGCCAGAGAAGAGAGCTCCGTATCCATCTCCCAATCGATACTAGGTTCATTCTTAGCGCCCGTATCAGAATCATGGATAGAGTTGTCGAGGTCCATCACCGCTATGGTGCAGACAGTGGTGTTGAGAGAAGGCGATTAGAAAATGCGCGTTGGAGGATTTGGACGGCACCTTTTGTATGCTGTCTGGCCCAACCATCAGTACTCAGTGGCATGTTAAAAGCGCGTGCACCAAAAACAGACGTATCGAATGGGCCTTCGCAATGTACCTAGATCATTGTCCGATCTGAGGTGGCCCGTTACCATAATGGTCGAATATGCCGTTTTAAATGTAGGAGGAGGGGTGTGTACTTCCATTGCTATACTGTTCTCAATTATCTGATAGACACTCAAATGAAGAAATAGAACACCAATCTGTTCACAATGAAGAAGTTCACTTTCGAACTTTCAATTTGAAATTCATTGAAACAACCTTACATTATTTTCCTTCTTAGGCAATGTCTATATATCCACCGCTGGCTGTTTAACTAAATTTAGTAGATCCTGCTTCGCTTTGCATGCTCGCGTATTGTCACTGGGTTCGTTGCACATGGTAAATTGTTGCCATTTCCTTGAGGCTTGGGCCCAAGCTCAACTATGCCTATTATGCCGCCGCCAAGAACAATCGCTCCGATTACAGCATTCTCTAATGTTCCTGGAAATCGTTAAACTGTGTCATGTAAACGAAGAATCAAGAAAGCAAGTAGTATCTCAAATTTCATACCTGATCTCGACTTTTGTGAGGCGTGTACTTACCTTACACGTTTTTTAGTCCGCAGAGCTCTTGATTGGGAACAACTTATGTAAAATGTAAGAGAAAAAGGGAGAATTCGCCAATATAAGCCCAAATAGACGTTGATAAAGAGTGTTTCTTCCACATTGCTGGCCCTAAAATGTAGAGAACAGGATGCGAGAAGCTGATTCGAGACCGGGACAAGTGTTTTGATGTTGTGAAGGCCGTTTTTTTTACTATGAACTGCAATTGCCCTAGCAAAATTGAATGGTAACGTGTCAGCCAATGCACAACATGTCCATATTTCCCAATGACCAGCTTTCAGAGGAGACGGGTGACCGACAGTCAGAAAGCATGTTACCAGTGACCGAGGAATATCTTGTATTTGAAGTATAATAAAACCCTGATAAAACCTCAATTTGTGCGCCATGCCTCGTCCGGGCTGTTTCATCTCTACTAAATATGCCGCCAGTTCAAATTCTTGATCTTTCACAGAATAACTGAGGGTGACAATGTGCTGTTTTCTTCATTTGTGATGATGTGTTCTCTTTGAACAAGTGGGGTGCACTTTAGGGTTTGACGTTTCTTTGCAGGAACGCTGAAGGCCTGGCAAGGAACATGCCCACGCTTCCTAGCACCCATTGAAACTGCCCGCCAATACTCACCCACTTTCCAATGAACCTTCAACAGCCCTTCCTTCCTACCTCCAGATCTACCAGTCCCCACAACAACTCCAGTCTCCGCTCAGTGGAACGTCCCTTACAATGTCGACCTCAGCTCAGAACTACTTCCGCAACATTTCAACCACATCGTTGGCGGCTATATTCCAATATTTTTGCAACAACGAGCCCGTTCACCTTCCACTGCAACCCTCGGACCCACGATACATCCTCAGTCTCGTATGTCGACGATGGGTCAACACCGTCCGCTCCACGTGTTCCCTCTGGGACAACGTTCACTTTTCAAAGCCGGGCGGTAACGAAGCCTTCGAGCCATACCCCCTCCTACACCAATTCGCCCTTTGCGCGGTACGCAGTGGGCAAAACCCATTGTCCATCGTTTTCAATATGATATGCGACGGCTGGACGTTTAGCATCGTTCGTTCAGTCATCATCCCTCACATACATCGAATAAAATCGCTGAGGTGTCCAATATACGGGAACGGTGATATCATCAAGTTTATGACCATTCAAGAAGGGCCGTTCAGCATTTTGGAGTCTATGGAGATTTACTTCGTCAACACATGGGACGAGCGAGTCTCGTCGTTCATTCCCGAGGTCTCTCTTCGCTTCAACGGGTTGTGCAGTGCGCCGCGCCTTCGCAACGTCACTTTCCGACTGTTGAACAACCTTCGCCCCATCGACCTCAAGCTTCCATGGGGCCAACTCACCACGCTGGATATGGGCACAACCGCTATGGAACCAAAAATATTCCTCAAAATCATGGACTCCACTTCCATACAGCTCGAAGCAGGATTTTTCTACGTCAAGTTCACCAGACCCCCACGCGCACAGCATAAATTATGGAAGCGCCCATTTATCATGCACGCTCTGCAAACGCTGCGAGTGCGGCTGCTGTTTCCAAGCGAGGACACGCGCCTGTTCTCCCTCCTCCGCTTTCCCGCGCCACAGCTCGTGTGGTTTGAGATGCACGACCAGTTTCAAGACTGGGACCTTGCATTGTACACCAAACTCTTGCGAGCGTCTACAAAAACCCTGCGGATATTACGCCTCACGGACTATCCGGCCCCTGGCACGGAGCCTGCACAAGGCATCGTCGCCGCAGACAGCGAGTTGGTGATTAGGCGCCGCCATCGCGAGACGACTTACCGTTCTCTCGAGAGACTCTTCCAGCTCACACCGAACCTGGAACAGTTGAATCTCCCATTGGGGGTATATATCCACGCACCTACGTTGGAGAAGATGGCATCCTGTGCGCTTCTTCCCCAACTCTATTCGCTCGAGCTAGGTGCGGTCAACGGATGGCACGTTCTCTCCATGGTTAGGCGGAGACATGCCGCGCACTGCTATCTAGCGCAGTCTTTCGCGCCTGGTCCGTCTCAGCAGACGATGGGGTACCGATTGCAGCCGTTCGGTCTCAGAAGCGTCAACGTACTGATCCCGCGCTACGGCTGCAGTGGAGATGAGCAGCAGGCGCTTGCCGCCGAGGCACGGGCGCTTCGGGGGCTCGGGATCAGATGCGATGTTCAGAACACCGACATTCTTCCCTTGCCGATGATGAAGACGAAGACCGCGGTCGATGCCATGCAATCTCATTTGCGAGCCCCGGGGCAGGCTTCAGGCGTACATCTCAACGCGCTCGGACATGCCACGTAGCTCCTGTTTGAATTGGCTGCTGTCTGCTTATCCCAAGCTTGGCTATTGAATGTTTTCTCGACCCATCCCTCGGTTTTGTATCATATTCGAACAATGTAGCCTATGAGGTCTTCAACGTACTTTGACCGCATCCTATCTGAACTCTCGCTATTGATTTAATCTCGTCTATCCTTTCATTTTTGTGCTATATCATATAATATATCTTCATCCTTTCTTGTCCCATGCTATACGATCATTCTTTGCCATTTTTATTCTGTCTTGTCACATATCATCAATTGCTGCTGGCTACACCATCCTTAACCTTTGAGAGCTCATATTATCCCGAAAGAAACCACCAACTTCAAGAGTATATATCAAATCTGAAGCATTTGCTAGTATATTTCTTCTCACCTCCTTCTACCAGAAAATCAGACTTCTCTTCGCCGCTGATATGTGCTCTAATTCTCTCTCATGTCGTATTCATTGTCCCAAGCAACTTTGATTATACATTTGAACTCGATACTAGATACATCGTGAAAATATTGATGTGGTTTACAAAAGAGAAGATCTACTGTCTTACCGTAATGCTGGCATCTGCTTGAAATCAGGTTTTACGACCGCTGCGAGTACCGTAGGCTGCAATCTAGTTAGATGACCATCGGAAGAACAAAGTAACACACCTTGCACATCTCTTCCTTCTCACCACCACCCCACAGTATCCTGCGCGCTTCACCCAACTTCCTAAGTCGCCACGTCACCCCGTGCCTCCATTCCCCTGTATCCATTCAATTCTTTGCGGCAGCATCGATACCCCTCGTCTCTTCCGCAGGCGACCGGCTCCCATGTTGCCGATCGTCCACGCCGATAGACGAGACGTACTTATGTGTATTTTCGTCGGCGGTGCCCGTCCAGCTCGTGCCCTCGCGCTCGCAGGCCCGCCAAGACGGCGCCGCGCGCTGGACGACGAGGATGTCGTCGACCCCCTTGGCGCTCAGCACGGGCAGCTGCGCTTGCCTTTCCATTCCCGGCGTGGTGTCCATATCCGCGTCCCGCCTTGCAGGCTGCGGAAGAACACTGCCGCACGCGGGGAAGTCGCGCTTGAACGCCCCCGCGGCGTCGTCGAACGCGCCCGCGGAGACGATCCAGTCCTGCCACGGGATGTCGTGCGGGATGAAGGGCGCGACGGGGCGGAAGGGCCAGTAGCCGCGGATGCGCATCTCGTGGATGATGAAGAGCGCGGGGAAGGGGCGTGGTGGTCCTTGATGTCGAGCGCGATGGCTTTGCCGTGGTATTGCTGCAGCTTGTCGGAGCCGGAGTAGTTGACGAAGACGAACTTCTGGAACTATTGTTTTTGTTTTTCCGTGAATACTTGGGGAGAAGTAAGGATGGATGGATGGGGCGAACGCACAGAGGGGAAGAAGCGGATGAAGAAGCGGTGCGCTTTGAAGGCGGTGCGGTGGGTGATGCACATGACGAGGCTGTTGCGCGGTTCGTGGTTGGGATGCGCTTTGGCGTGCGGAGGAATCCAACCGCGCTCCTTGAGATCAGTCCACTGTGTTTCGGATTAGCCTAAGGATGCAGGGTTGAACATGGTGTCTGCTTACGGGGTGTAAATCTCTGACGATAGGCCAAGACTCGTTGTATATTTCCGTAGAGTCGCCGCAGATGACGCAGCGCGGCAGGCCGAAGAATACGTCTCGTTCGTAGAGTGCCTCCTTGAACGCCGTGGTTGACGACGAGACCGAGACATCGCGTTCTCCCAAATCATATCCAAGAGGTGGCCCCTGGGTGGGAGAGGAAGCTGGAATATAGGCAGGGGCAGCATGATGGTTAACGCAGAAAGAGCGAGACATAGTGAACGTCTAAGACAAGAGGATGAGCAGCGTATGGCTGCGAACAGTGACGCCGTGACCAGACACGCGCGTGTGACGGCACGCGCATCACTCTCTAGCCCTGTTTTATTTTTGAGGCCAGGTTAACACTGAACCCCAGAGAGAAATGCAGATACCATCGAACTCCTCACTTCTTGCGGTAGATGATTCAAGTCGGCGAGGAAAACTGTCGCGAGGTCAAAACAAAAGTTTACTATCAGCAGTTGAATTTATATAATTAGTTGAATTGAATTACTTACGCCAAACTTACGATGGGTTTTCGACCGAAGTCATTGGCACAATGGCATTGTGGACCTCCGTGGTCACATCCCCTGCCAGCCGTCTCAAGCCCGTCCCACTGAAGTCAAGCGTGAGCAGATTGACCGCATATATGCATCGGAACCTTCTGAATTGACCCGGACCGTGGGCACCCAAAATACATGGCATGGCAATCCATATGTCTTGCATCCAGCCTAAACAAAGCCTACAGGAGGATTGTTTCGTATCAGAATCATTAGAGAGGAAAGAGCACGCAAGGGGTCGGCATGGTGGTAAGAGGAAAGCAAACTCACTTCTTGCGGTAGATGATTCAAGTCGTCGAGCAGATTGACCGCATATATGCATCGGAAACATATTACAGCCCTTTTAATCTACCGTGGGCACCCAAAATACATGGCATGGCGATCCATATGTCTAGTGGCCAGCTATATGAGGTTTGTCTTGTATCATGGGCGCTAAAGCTTGTGTGAGCGCTTGGTGAGCGCATATATTCATGCAATTAGATAAATTTTGGCAGATGAGAGTTACGTACCTTCATATCTTCGACATCAAACCAGTTGAAGGGATTCTGTGACCTGGAAAATTCGCTGCTGGGTTGTGATATTGGCAGTAGTTACAGTTGTTCCTAGGGGCTGGGGCATAATATGCATGGCAAGAAGTATCGAAGTACTTACAGTCATTCACCGGTCTATGACCCAACCAAATTTGAATTGCCTTGTATTGTTGTGTATTCATGGCTGTAAATATTCTGAGTAGACAGATTGATTCATTTGGATGTAGACTATAATTCTGCACCTTTGGAATATGGAGAAACCCATTCTTTGTGGCCTTGTTTTGAAAAGAAGTGATTGAAGCCTTTTGTGTCAAAACCGGTCAATGACCCAACGTCCCATCATGATGTGAATCCAAATATGGATGCATCGTGCTTAGTACTACTAAGTTACTGTCGCCGCCACCACCTGCAGGAGCAATAAATCTAATATCTGACCACCTTTTCCAGTGGCTAATCGATGTTTTCTTGCTCCCTGTAATTATTTCCCTCTCAATCATTCTGGTAAACATCGGTATAATGGATATGCACCGTAAAAATAGAATTGCTCCGAATTCGGCATCCTATCTCGGCAAGTCTGATGCGACGCGGTCAGACACCCTGATCAAGCTCAAAGCCATGCATTTGGTCTATTCACAAAGTATCGAGGCTTCTACCACATTAGAGCAGTCATATTTGAAATATTCTATATGAGAAAGATGTGCTAGTGAGAAGAAATGGCAGAAAACAGGCTGAAACTCACCAACATCACCCAAACAATATTCACAAGAGTAGCCAAATGCACCCATTCTGCGAATATCAAATTCTGCAGAGATCTATAAAATTATTCCTTGCACATAGCTATAGCCATGTAGTACATAGATGCTGTCTTAAAATTATAGAGGACTACATAAAGTTTTGAGTCCGTAATCTGGACTTGGGTCATTGACCGGTGTGTGTCATAATGTCATTGACCGGTGAATGTCTGTAGGCTCGACACATTTCGTTATCGAGCTCATAGCTTTGTCTTTAGAGTGGGAGGAGCACGTAAGGGGGGTCGGAACATGGTGGTAAGAGAAAAGGAGTTTTGCAACGCGACTTCGAGGGGACGCGAGGCATTCTGAGGAGGGCGAACTAAGCGATGCACAGCCACCCATCAATAATTCTCTGCCGTCCAGTCACGTCCAGCTCCGCCTCCGTCTCGTCTTCAACCCAACTTCATCCATCCCAATCCCAATCCCGGAACAACTCATTCAAAAGGATATCTGCATAGAGGTACTTGACCCTCCATTGATATACTATTCTTGTCTAAAGCTCTTTAGCCAGTGCACCGACCCCCAGCCAAAAAGAAAAACCACAAAATGGTAGCACGCTCTATCGTCCTGCGCCATCTGCGCGCGTCCAAAATGGCCATACGGCCCTCGCCCGCCTCTCTACGGCTCATGAGCACACAGAAAAACGCAACCCCAGTACCGAAACCCACCACCGAGGAGCCCCACCAGCCGAACTGGCTGACGCGCAAAGTCGAGAGCTCGCCAGCAGCGAAGACGGCGTTCTTTGCGCTCGCGAAGGTCCTTGGGTACCGCAGCCCGAAGCAGATGGCCGGGATGAGGGCGTTTGGGCTCTACGAGCAGATATGCGCGGTCAAGCCCGACGAGGACAAGGAGTTTTGGCAGAAGGGTACGTCGCCCCCCGCCTCCACCGCGTACATACACTGATTCCTCCACCCATGCACCCAGCGTGCTACCTCCCGCCGACCTTCCAGTCCTGGTTCACCGTCACCAACCTGCACATCTGGCTCCTCACCACGCGGCTGCGCGCGCTCCCCGCGGAGCACGGGCGGCACTACCACCAGGCGCTCATCGACCACTTCTTCATCGACATCGAGGACCGCATCCGCACCGTCCTCCAGCCGCCGCCCACCCCCACGAAGCCGTACACCTTCGCCTCGGCCTTCTACGTCAACCCCAACGCGCCCGCCCCAAATAAGAAGCGCAGCCGCGCGCCGGACCGCATCGTCACGCGCCAGATGAAGATCTTCAAGGAGCAGTGGTCCGGCATGGGCATCGCCTTCGACCTGGGCCTCGTCAGGGGCGACGCGGAGCTCGCGGGCGCGGTGTGGCGCAACCTGCTCGGCGCGCGCGGGGCGGCGGGCATCGACTACGCGGGCGAGGCCGCGTTCCGGCGCGCGGTGAACCTCGTCGGCGGCGAGGTCGTCGACGTCGCGAAGGTCGACTGGGAGCGGGAGGCGCGGAAGGACGACGCGTCGGGCGTGCACGACTTCCCGCCGAGCGAGGTGGACAAGTACCTCACGTACCCCGAGGTCATGCGCGATGTGGTCGCGTACTGTCGGAGGGAGCTGAAGCGGCTGGAGGGCGTGAGCGATGAGGATATTATGAGTGGGGATTTTAAGAAGTTGAGGTTTGGCAGAGTCAGAGAGGGCCAGGCGGAATCGAGCGTGCCTTGAGGCCTCACACGCGACGAATCCAACGTCTCAGTTTATCTCATCCAACCGCCCACAGATTCACTTAATCAACAGCTCAGCGCTCAGCACTCGTCGCCGCTAAAGAAATTGTCATAACCAGAGTCATACCATTTCTATTCCCATACTCTGGTGTGTTTCAATCGTTGATAGCGATAAATTAATACAGCATGGTAGATTAATAGCATGCGCCTCCAAAATTAATAAGATAATCGCTTACCACCTAGAACGATGATGGGCGGTCAGCGAGTGAGATAGTGGAAATCGAACATAGCTAAGGCGGGGTGATAGCGGGAAAGTGAAGCGTGGGAACAGTTCGCGCCAGTGCAGCCATCCGCATCAACGTGGCCGTTCGTTCTTCGTTATTCCTACCATTCGGACTCTGCTTAAATTTGCCTCGTACAATTATGCAACGTACACACAGGTCGCGACGTATTTAGCAAACGTAACTGACATAATTATACGAACATTTCGGTACTTTCACTTCATTATCTGCAGACTGATTCTAAACTGATACGACGTTTTTTGTATAGGATCCAGCCCAAAACTTGTTTTCTCTCTTCTCGAAAGAACCATTAGCGATGGCGAAGAACGGAAGATTTCGTGAACAGCAACATGTCCAGGCCAATCGGATGCCCAGTCTGCGCGCTATAAGTACCTTATGTATGCCTTCGTTGACGGTTAGTTCGAACTTAAACACTTTTTCCAAGCCATGTCTGATTCTCCGGCAACCATCTACTTTCTTACAGATGCGATTCGAGGCATAGGCGAGTATCCCTCTTCCAGAATGTGCTTTCGCTTACTCCTTGCTCTAACAGGTGAATCCACAGCATAGGTCTTGCTCTTATTAACCCCATTGCTTTGGCAGACCCTTTCGCAGTGTCTATGCCGGCGCCCGCGACCCGTTGGCTGCTAGCTCTTCCCAACTCGCGGAAATCGTTGCTCGCACGAAGATACCACGACACTGGCGAAGAAGCTCGCCTTGTGTCAGATACACTTCAGCAATATCCAATAACATCGGCAAGATACACGAGGCGCCGATTCACGAGTTCCCTGAACATTTCGTAGTATGTTCATCGGTTTATGGCTTCTGGTATCGAATTCTGACATATACCCATAGGTAAATGTAGTCGACACAATCAATCTCTTCCAGTCCCTCTACCCTCTTCTCAAACCCAGCGCCTACCCGTGCTTCGTGCCCTCAGCTCCTTCGGTGGTAGCTTAGGTCTGATTCCAGCGGCACTCCTCTCTACAAGGCGCCTCATGGTTCAAAGAGCAATGAAATCAGAGCCCAGCAGTAGCGACACATTCGACGACGATCATTACAGAAACTGAGTACATTCAACGCTTCCATCGGCATCGCCTCGGACAAAAGGTAAGTACAAAAATTGACCTTTCGGCGACCGTTTTTTAAGATGGCTCTGAATAAATAGGCGCATGTTGGACGATATTGCTGGACGCGAAAGAACGAGCCACAACGAGTTTTCATGTGCGAAATTTTCGGTGAGCTTTATGTGCTCGTCTTGAAGTGTATTACACGACTAATTTATGCCTTACTTTATAGAAGTACCCATTGACTGGTTTGCACCAGCTCCTATGGAAATCGTTCGCGTCGCGTCAACCTCCGCCTCGTCGGCGCCACCGTTACGCGACTAAATATACATCGCGGTCTGCAAGATCTCACCGGCGGCGCTTCGGGATCGATGACGCAGAATGCCAAAGGATCGATCTCCAGCTTTGAGATACGTCCCTCGTCCACTTCTGATGAGCAAGCCTACGCACAACATACCATAGAGATTCATGATAACGAGGCAGAGGTGGCTGTGGCCCCGCGTGTCGCTTTCGTCGCGCAGGAGGGCGGCAGGCTTGCTGTGTGTGCCAGCTAACCCGTGGGACTGATTGAAGACGTGGCAAATGCGGTGGCGAGGATCCAGTTGAGCGGAAGAAGCATTCGTTTGGGTGATGTTGAAGGATGTTAGCCTGCATACGGAGATTTTTTCACTCTAGGGAGGGGTGGTGACTTGCTTCTCATACACTTCCCTTCTCTACGCATCTGACATGTGCATATTGTATTCTTAGCATAAACGTCCTTATCAGCTGACAGACGAAAGCTGTGGCGGATAAGGGATACACAGCGGCGGACTCCCATTATCGTATCCACGGTTGACGGTCTTCCTTCATCCAGCACCACTCTTGACTCTTTCCGAATGGCGAACGACCTCCTCACTATACCAGAAGAGCTCCTCATCAAGATACTCGCCAACCTCGATGCCGTTTCTCTCACTCGCTGCGCCATGGTATTATGATAGTCTCTTCCTTACGTGAAAAGATATTGAAATCGCAAGGGCAGACCTGCACATCAGTCTCTGAATCAGTCAAGAGCTCGTCGCTCTTAGCCTACACCATCCAGCTGCACTTCAACGGCGTCTGTACCACCGGGAAATCCGTCACCCAGCCTTACCACGAACTCATTGATCTACTTTTGCACCGTCGGCAGGCGCAAATGTTCCCGAAGTGGACCATCAACAAGACTTTGCAGATGCGGTGTACTTGTTTCTCATCTGACCTTTCAGGTAGCATATTTTTCAGCACGGATACCAAAAATCTCGAGCTCGGCTTGCTTCCTACTTTTGGCAGCGCCAACGAATCGGGCGTTCTGTCCAAAAGCCTCCGAAGGCCTAATTTTTCTACTGCCCAATTAGCAGTTGATATGACGCAGAGTTTGATAATAATGATAGAAGACGACTCTGAGATGTGAGTATGATGTATCAACTGTTCCTCTTCGATGGATCTATCTAAATGTCTCGACAGAAATTCATCGACGACTGACACTCGTGTCGTCGACATCCACATTCGTACTCTCATCGATACTCCTCACCCACGAGCGCGCCAGGGTCAATTACAGTTCATTGTCGAGCCTGATGATTCGGGCAACACTGCTGACAACGCCTCTATACAAATCGCACGAAACATCCTATCGCTCTTTTTCTACACCGACCAAGATTTCGGGCAGAGTCAGCCCCGAGTGCTGATATGGGATTGGGTCACATCGGACTTGCTATTGGTGCGCTGATTGATGTCTCACGTATTTGCAGCTTATTTGACGAATTGTGGATTGCTCAGGATTCCGCCACCTCCTCCCCACCGTTGCTCCCGTCTTTGCGGTCTGACTTCGCTCTCCTCGATTCTACGTATTGCTTCGTAACATGTGCATCCAACTCCGGGTCCATCAAACTGTACAAACTTTCACGATCTCACGCATCCACTGCCCAAGCCGTCCACCTTGCGACACTTCATCTTCCTCCCACGGGTCTTCATGTTGAGATCGAACGCATCGCCTCTCTTGCTGGGGGTATTGAAGCATCTCCGCTCCCCCACACCCCGTTCGCAGTACACGATGATGACCGTTTACATGTGTTCACAATAGCGTACTGCTATCACGACCCCGGGATTGCACAGGCGCATAGCATGCACCGGTTGGAGTACCTCGATCTATTTGTGCATCAGCGCGTGCTGACAAGGTATTGCACGCAACGATGGCACAGTCGGGATGTGCCTCTGGATATTCCATGGTCGGCATGGGGCCCACCCAACACGAAGATCGTCTACCCCGCCCGCTTCCGTGGAGAAAACTCGGGGTGATCCTGTTCACTTGCTCTTCGAACGAGGACGTTTAATTGACTATTTGATTTGCAGTACAAGGACTGTTCATGGCCAACGTGTCGTGCACTCGCGCGTTCACGCTCCTGCGCACGGTTTTCGCCGGCTTGACCTTAACCCCACCTATAATTCTCTCGAGATCCTTGATTTCTCTTTGGCAGCGGTGTTATCTGCCGGAGGCGTTCTACCGATGCCTCAGTCATCTTCGGAGGGGCACTTCCCGGGGAAACTGTTGTCATCGAGTAAGCTCGATACTTCGCAATGTAATCTTTTCGCGAACGACGTGGAGACCCATCTTCCTTGCGTATCCTTTACGGCAAATCTTGACCGTAGGTATGCGAAGTTTACGCTCTATGCAGACGGCATGGTCGGTTTAAATGTACGTTTATCATTTCCTCCACCCGGGTTCATGCTATTTCTTTTGTCGGTTTTGAATGCAGTTTGAATGCTGTTATTGACATCTCGTTTCTTCTAGTTCACCTCCAACTTGTTGACTGCGTGTTTAGACGTATACACCATCTAACGTAATAACGACGCACGCAATAAAAGTCTATCCAGCCAGTATAGGTCGAAGCTATTTTGTTTACTGATTTTTTGATTTACCAAGAGAAACTATAGTTCGAATGTGTTTTACATAATTTGAGAAATTGTTACTCAACAACTTCAATTGAATAATTCTTTTTTTGTCCAATACCGCCTCTCTTCGCCTAAGACGTGATTACTAATTTTTTTGCGGCACAGTCACGGAAAAGCATCATAGTATCTCTGTGAATGGTTTTACAAAGATCCCGACATGTGCACCTACATACAACGGGTCTTTGTGGCCTCTGGCGGTGACTTCGCCTTTGACATCAGAGTCAATGACCATCTACATCTGCACATCGCCACCTCAGGCCTCATCCGCTATCCGCCCCATACCCAACGCATATGAGACACTGAGTCTCTCGTCGTCAGTGGTTGGTTAGTGGCTTAGCGAGCATTATCTTGGCTTCCAGTGATTTTTGGGTTGACGTGGGAGGAATCGATGTGGGTGCGATGTTTTATTATTATCCAGCGGTGGTGTTTGAGTGAGGAGAAGTTTCCATCTCTGTACAATTTGATGCAATGGGTATTTTGAGGTATTCGCATCGACCTTCGGTCCGTAACATCGCGGCCGCTGAAGAATAAATTAATAATACTTACGAGTCAATTTCCAAAGAAATGTCCTGAAACAGAATGATTTTAGCTCTTGTATTTTCGAAAGAGAGTGGTATCAGCAGAGCCTTTCATGAAGATACTCCCCGACCACGATGCTGTTTCTCTGAATCACTGCACCATGCTATTGTGTTAGACGTCCTGGAACGTTGAATTCGCAAGGGCAGACCTGCTCGTTGATCTATAAATTAATAGGAATAGGGGTATGATACATCAGCGCGCGTTGACAAGATATTGCGCGCACCGAGCGCGCAGATATGCAGTACTTGTGGCCTGCCGTAGGTGCCCTATTTTGCACGAAGATGGTCGATATGATATACCCAAATATGTTTCTCAAAATTTATGCGACCGACGTGAAAATGTTCTGAGAATCAGTACGCTATGGTGCCGATGTTCGGCTGCTGTTTGCGAGCACGCCAAGGCACGCCATCTTCAAGTACAGCATCTACTTGGCATTTGCTTCATTGCAATCACCTGCAATCACCATTCTGTTTGGAAAGAGTATCAATGATTTGGATTTGGATGCATGGGAGCGCGCCGGTGAAGTCGGAAGTACGGAACGCGGTAAGTGATGCTTCTGATGATGATTATGTACAAACTCACCTCTCTTCCTCACCACCATGGGCAGCACCGACTCCCCCGACCCCTTCGCCCTCTTCCACACCCCGCCCCCAAACGAGTCCGCCGGCGAGCGCGCAGCGAGAGAAGCCAACGAAGCCGCCGCCCGCAAGGTCTCCGAGCGCATCGACGACGAGCTGCGCGCGGAGAAGGCGCGGCTGAAGCGCGAGCGTGTCGTGCGTGTCCTGTTGCTAGGCCAGAGCGAGAGCGGCAAGTCCACCACGCTCAAAAGTACGCACACCCCCCCCTCTCTCTTCTCGCACTGCCCACGCCCACGCCCACTCACCTCGTACGCCGCCAGATTTCCGCCTGCGCTACGCCCGCGCGGCGTGGGACGCGGAGCGCCTCGCGTGGCGCTCTGTCATCCAGCTGAACGTCGTGCGCTCGCTGCGCGCCGTGCTCGACGCCGTGCAGGCGGAGGTCGACGGCGCCGCCACGACGCACCCGGACGATGTCGGCCTCACCACCCCCACGACGACGCCCACGATCACCGCCTTCCCGCTGCCAGCAGACCCACTCGCCTCTAATCCTTCTTCGGCTCCCGCCTCCCCGGCGCCTGCGACCCCTGTGCAGCCCTCAGCCCCAGGCCTGTCGCACACGTCGTCCGCGCGCCATGTGATCTCCGTTTCGATCCCGTCGAAGCACCATCCCAGCCTCACGGAGAAGCAGTCGCAGGCGCTCACGGACACGTACACCGCGCTGCGCCGCCAGCTCGAGGGCCTCGAAGACGTCGAGAGGACGCTGATGCGCCGCCTGGGCGCCGGCAGCGAGGAGGATTATGGGGAGACCGCCACCGAGAGGCTTGATGCCGCCGCCGCCAGCGAGGGCGATCCTGCGGCGCCGAGTAGCGGTAGTGGTAGTGTGCTGTACACGCTCGATCCGAGCGCGCCGGGCCCGGCGGCGGCGGTGGCGGAGCCGCGCGCGAAGCCGGAGTGGGGCGTGCAGCGCCTGCAGGACGCGCTCGTGCGCAGCGCGCGCTCGTCGCCGTCGCCGCCGCCCGTCGCGCGCGCACCGCTCCCTTCCGTGGGCTCAAGGCTGCAGGGCGCGTCGGGCTCGCGGGGGCCATCGCCGAGTGCGGAGGGGGTGGTGGATGGGGAGGAGGCGGGGAAGGAGGAGGATACGCCGACGGTGTGGCTCGCGGAGCATCGTGCGGTGGCGAAGGTGCTTTGGGCGGACGAGGGTGTGCGTACGGTGCTTAGGAGGAGAAGGGTGAGGGTCGAAGATGGCGCTGGCTTGTAAGTCCTTTCTTGTTATGTTCTTATCCTTTTGCAATTTTTTTCTTTTCTCTTTTGGCGCAGCCGTTTTTCTTTCTACGAGTTTGCGTGTTGCACCAGTGTGCATGTGCGCTCTCGGTACTTATATTTGCACGTTCATTTGTTTCGTACATCTGTTACCTTAGCTTCTGTCCTTGACTATCGGCCGCTTTTCGTCTTTCCCCTTTCTTTTGGAATCTGGCTACAGTTGGGTGCGGCCGTTGCCCGATCATTGGAGAGATGCGGCGTTTCTTTCCTTGTCTGCTCCATTCCTCGTCTTGTATGAGTTCGCGCTGCTTTACCACGATTCTTTATTTCATCCTTGCCCTTCTTCTTTTCTGCCCGTTTGTTTGTATCCTTTTGGTCCATTTTTGGTCCACACATCCTCGCGCCAGTCCATCCCCTTCTTCTCTGGGGCTGACTTCGTCTCTGTGTTTGTCTCGCATTGCGCTTGCACGACCTATATTGACCACCCTTCACCCACCTGCAGCTTCCTCGACGACCTCGACCGCATCGCGCAGAAGGACTACACCCCGTCCGACGCGGACGTCGTCCGCGCGCGCCTGCGCACGCTCGGCGTGCAGGAGTACCGCATCCATTTCCAGGGGCACACGCGTGAGTCCTCCTCCCTTCCCTTCCCTTCCGTTTTTTTCCTCCGTCTCGCGATGGGCCTTCGCTGACCGCGGCGCCGGCGTAGGCTCACATGGGGCAGCGATCAGCAACGATATGGGGCAGGACTGGATTCTGTATGATGTGGGCGGGTCGCGGACGACGGTGCGTGCTTGTGTATTTGGGTGTGTGTGGTTTGGGTGAGGGCTGACTGGTGGGTGGGGAGTAGCGGCCTGCGTGGGTGCCGTATTTTGATAATATCCAGGCGATCATATTCCGTGCGTTGGTTTTTTATGTGCTATTCCTGCGTGTTGTTGACTCCGCTCTTGTATCATCGCAGTTGCTCGTACGTCAACAAAGTCTATTCACCCCAAGTCAAGCCCCCTAACCTTCCTCGTCCGTGCTACTCAGCCGTGTCCTGCTTCGACGAGCGGCTCTCGGAGGACTCCAAGGTGAACCGCCTCGAGGACTCCTTCCTCCTCTTCCGCGAGATATGTAGCTCGAAGCTGCTCGCGAAGGCGACGATGATCCTGTTCCTGAACAAGTGCGATCTGCTGAAGCGGAAGCTGCGCGCGGGCGTGCAGGTGAAGCACTACCTGCCGAGCTTTGGCGCGCGCCCGAATGAGGCGGGCGCGGTTGTTAAATGTACGTGGTGTGCTTTTTTGGTTTGGAGTTTGGGGTGGTGCTGATGTGTGGGGTGTAGATCTAAGGGAGAAGTTCCGCGAGGTGATGAAGCAGAGCTCGCCGGAGCAGAGGTGGAGTTACTTCTATGCTACGTCTGTCGTCGTACGTCTCCCTCGTTTATTCTTTTCCTTGCGTTTTATTTCCTTGATGCCTGTCGGCCGGGGACGCTTACTTATCATGCGTTTTATTATCGTTTGTAGGACACAGAAGCCACTGCGACTACGATCTCCGCTGGTGTGTTTCGTTTATGGTTGTTTTTTATAAGACGCGATACTGACTATGACTTTGCGCGTTGGATTAGTACGCGACAGCATCTTACAGAACTATCTCAAAAAGGCCGACTTCGTCTAGACTTTGGTTTCCGTTCTCGTGTTATCTTTCGGCTGGAATCGGGAACTTGAATCCCACTCAAATATTGCATCCAATTTACGTCTGCTGCCACGCCTACTCAGTCATCTGTTGTTTACTATTCTCTGCATTGCATTCTTTATCCCCGGATCTTTATCGCTGTGTTTATATCTGCTTTCTTTTTTTCTATATTTCGTACGCTGGTACAATATCCTTTGCGATCTTTACTTTTCAATCTATGTCGGGCGGATAGATGATGACTATTTATAGAATTATGTTCGGTTATGTTCATTCTCCCGTGCTGTGAGCCATGAGCCTGCGTACTGGCTTTGTGTCGTGATTAAGCGCCCGTCGTGGTTACTCGTTCGGTACTTGGGCTGATGAATCATTACATCGACAAAACGGGCGCAATGTTAAAGCGTGCGCAGTCATACCCCTCTCCCTATCTCAGTTGCAGAGCCTTAGCTGACTGTTCAATGGGTGATACTATGAACATTGATTTGGCGAATCAACATCATTGTTGGACAATTATGAGCCCAAATCTGGCCACCGTTTATCTATAATTATTACTCACATTGCTTGTAGACCTGTCATTCCTAACCATAATTGTAACTGAAATTGAACGCAATATGAAAACAATGTTGACATCATTTGGATTAGATATCTTCTATGTATGAGGTGCAGCCGAAATAAGCGGATATATATGGTTTGTCGTGCACATTAGACAGAGCTCTGTTTCTCTTGACTGCGCCGTTGGGCGCTTAAATTCTTCGTAGGCGGAATAGTGTTAATTATAGGAGATACAATTCCACACGTCCAGCCGTCCATAACCATAAAACGTCTGCTGCGTACGTCCAAGTACATTCTTGCGAATGTTTACATCATCAAGTCATCCAAAATGCACAGCCCGCATTGGAGCGCCCCAATAGAATGACTTGGCTGCCCCTCGTCGAAACACGAGGCTACGGAATGTCCAAAGTACAATGGTGTGCAGGACACGCAAGCCCGCCGGAATTTTCGGGATATGGTTAACTCCACGTAGGAGGCGGCCAAGAGGCGGCGACTGCGCTCCTTGGAACAAGCTGTGCGATGATGCGTCATCATCTCCATCGCGGATCAAGGTAGTCACACTGCATAGTCATGAGCCCCCCACTCCGACCGCTCAGTGACGTTGTTCATACCTGCGGCAAATAAGCGCCTGCGAGCTGTACTCACAATGTTGGCAGTGCCCCGTTCAATTTTCGGATTCTATGTGGGTTAAGCGCCGGGCATCTCTACCCATGACAAGGCCCTTTTCGTATTGAGGGATGCTGTACTTATGACGCAACATTTCCGGGTTGAATGTAGCTGTCTAAGGGATACTCAGTAGCTCAACGTTTCGTAGTAGAAGTAATTCGCTTTCCATGTAAGTTTGATTGGAGCACGGAATCTCGTCTATATTCCGTCAAAATCCGCTTCATAGTAGGGATTGACAATTGTAATTCGAATTATTCACTCTCTTCTAGGACCGCTGTATTGTTACTTCTCTTGTATTTCTCTTACATAGCATCTGTTTTGCCCTCGGGTCCTTCAGCAGTGGTTTGTTGTCGTGTCAACGATTTTTGACGCCCAGTTTAGCTATGACGCGGCGGTGCACTGTCTATTTTTGGCGGTGCACTGCAAAAAGGACGGAATCCAAATCTCCGATCCGGATCCACAGTCCCATTCATTTCTATTGGAAGGCGATACGGTAGGTACATTACCATATGAAGGCCTCGAGGTATAAAGGCCGGCCTCGTGTTTGCTCAATCGCCATTTTCCTACCCGCAGATAATCCGCCCCATACCGTAAAACATTCAACGCGCCGCTAACACAATGCCCAGCCACAACACCAAGCACGTACGATTTGCGTACAAAAACGTCTTCCATTCGGCGCCGGTTACTCCTGCGATGCCTCCATTGACTTTCTCGTCTTCGACTGATCCATCGTCCTTGGGTGTGATCACGCCGCCATCGGCGTTCTATCCGGTGCCGCTTCCCAACAAATCATACCATGCTGGAAGTGCGCGTCCTCATCCCTACCTCGATATCCAAGGGATCAGCTGGGACATGATGGATCATCCGTCTACCATGTCACGAAACCACCACTCAATTTCAGGCCGCGCATGGAAGGAGCCGGCCACATCGCCCCCTTTGCCCTCCATGTCCATCACCATCGCCAACTTCCCTTGGAAATTCATTGTCTACGCGTCAACCCACAACTACGTCACATTCGAGGACGTGGTTGGGACGATCTACATGTCTCTGCGCAAGAACATCAAAGAGACAGAATTCCGCACGGTTGCGTCAGCGACCGATCAACGCCGCGCCACGCGTGCGTATCAACAGCGGTATAGGCGCCAACGCAGCACGGCGCTCTACGAAGAGGAGAAGCGCGGCGGCATGAAGCGCGTCGACTTCCTCATGGAGCGCACTCGCTTCGCGGGGCTGTCCAACACTTTGCGGCGTGCGGATGAATGGAACCTCAACATCACTTGACACGACTAATACCCCCTCTCGTATTTCTTGCGTCTTTATCCATTCAATTCTTGGATCTCGCTGTGGCTCATGCCGTCGCCACAGCATCCCGCTTCGGTGCTACTCAGCGCCGAAGTACATACACTTGCTTTTTTGTCTCGCTGCCGGTATCGCGTTATTTCCCGCTTCCTCCTTAGGATTTGCGACTTCACCAGCCATCAAGAACACGAGCAGTAGTCTGGTTGCTATCTGCAGCCATATTTATCGGCCCTCGCTGGCCTTCCAGATGATGATCCCTTCAAATCGCCTTGGCCTTCATCTTGCTACCACTTCCGAATATTATTATTCTTCCCTATTTCGATCATAAAATATTTTAGCCCATTTATAATTTTCCAATTCCCGTTATCATTATCATCTTCAGTAGCTATATTTTACATATTCACATACAAGAGCTGGACTTTTAGTAGTTACGCACGATCTACAGATTACGAGTTAACGATTTTGGGATGTCTTTCATGTACATAATTACGACCCTACAACGGAACATATATATTTTATGCGATGAACATTATGATTGACACTTGGGCGCTTAATTCTGATACGATGCGACCACACCGAGGCGGAAAGAGGTTCAGGAGTTCGAGCACCGATGATAAAGTGCACGGACTCTGGGGATACAGAAAGGGCCGTTAGCAACATGATGAATTGTACATGGGTCGTGCAGGAGGAGGGAGTCAAGATCGTCAACTGCGCGGAATGGTAACATGTAATCCGTACACATCACATGGCGACGTGGCATACGCAAATCCTGACCTTGGTCAAGTCAGAACGAATCTACACGTATGTACGTCCTCTGACAACCCCTTTCCGCACTGCTCTCGTCTTCATTCACCCCGACTACCTCCTCCATCAATCCTCCATCGCCTCGGTCATCGTCCGCTCGCTGCACAGCAAAGCAAAATGTAGAAGGGTAGGACAAGTTCGTCTCCAAAATCATGCATCAAGCTATAACGAGCCAGGGTCGTGATTGATCCCTGCAATATCCCACCACTAGGTCCATATATCACTCCTGAACTGACTGCTGTCGTACAGCAACTTCCAAGTCTCGCGCCATCACCAAGGATTTCGCGTCACTGTTATTTGATATCATAGGAAAGATTCGCGCTTCCGATTCCTCGACGAGACGAACAAACGCAGAAATAAATGTGCATCTGTCGTGTATGAAGTACAATCTAAATTAGGCGCCCAACGGAAAATTATTAACCCACCCTTTCAAGTTTAAAATTTGGATGCACGAAAGCCTATAAAGCTCGCATAGAACGTGAGGTCAGCACTTCTGATCAAGTTTTGCGAGATAAATTTTGGTAATTCGGCCCAACTTACTGGATGGGGTTCAATTCTATTCTCCCATAATGCAAGGAATCAATGGCGCGACTCGCAGTTGACAAGATTCGGCGAACGGAATATGTATCGTGAACGTACGTCTCGCGGACAATTCAATCCTGATTCAAATTTGGGATTGTACTTAGAGAATTTCACTTTTTTGTCATAGAACACAAATCATTGTGGCACCGAGCGAGCATCGAGCAAACTCAGAGTTTCTACAGAAAAGATAAACAATTGTATTCGAGCTGCAGCATTGCGTGCACTTCAGTGCTCACACCATGCAGCGGCGGTAGTTAACGCACAAAGTCACGCAGCTCCATGGTACTAAGTATGATATACGTTCTGGAACGTGATTGAATTCGCTAGGGCAGACCTACACTTGATCTACACGTTGATCTACAAATTTATAGGAATAGGGGAATGATACGTATACTTCAGCGCATGATGAAAAGATATTGCACGCAACGAGCGCGCAGTTCCTCCTGATGCACTAAACTTTCATTGCGTGCGTCGTTGTCACGTTAGATGGTGTATACGTCTAAACACGCAGCCAACGCCATAGTCAACAGGTCGGAAGGGAACTAGAAGAAACGAGATGTCAATAACAGCATTTCAAACTGTATTCGAAATTGACAAAAGCAATAGCATGAGCCCGGGTGGAGAGAATGATAAACTTACATTTAAACCGACAACGCCGTCTGCATAGATCATAAACTTCGCATACCTACGGTCGAGTTTCGCCGTGAAGGATACGCAAGGAAGACGCGTCTCCACGTCGTCCGCGAAAAGAGGACACTGCGAAGCACCGAGCTTGCTCGATGACAACAGTTTCCCCGGGAAGTGCCCCTCCGAAGATGATTGAGGCATCGGTAGAACGCCGCCGGCGGATAACACCGCTGCCAAGGAGAAATCAAGGACCTCGACAGAATCATAGGTGGGCACAAGGTCAAGCCCGTGAAAACCGTGCGCAGGCCTGTCAACGCGCGAGTGCACTACGCGTTGGCCATGAACAGTCCTTGTACTGCGAATAAAATGCGGATAAAATAGTCAATTAAATGTACGCGTTCGAAGAGCAAGTGAACAGGATCACCCCGAGTGTTCTCCGCTGAAGCGGGCGGGGTAGATGATCTTCGTGTTGGGTGGGCCCCATGCCGCCCATGGGATGTCCAGAGGCATAGTATCCCGACTGCGCCCCCGTTGCGTGCAATACCTTGTCAGCACGCGCTGATGCACAAATAGGTTGAGGTACGCCAACCGTGACCGCTGCATGTTATGCGCCTGTGCAGGGTCGCTGTAGATGTACTCTATCGTGAACACATGTAGACGGTCGTCATCGTGTACTGCGAACGGGGTGTGGGGGAGCGGAAGTGCTTCGATACCCCCAGCGTGAGAGACGATGCGTTCGATCTCGACGTGAAGACCAATCGGAGGAAGATGAAGTGTCGCAAGGTGGACGGCGTGGGCAGTGGATGCGGGAGAGCGTGCAAGTTTGTACAGTTTGATGGACCCGGAGTTGGACGCACATGTTACGAAGAAATACGTGGCATCGAGGAGAGCGAAGTCAGACCGCCATGAGGGGAGCAACGGGGGGGAGGAGGTGGCGGAATCCTGAGCAATCCACAATTCATCAAATAGGCTCCGAATATGTGGGACGTATCAGCGCACCAATAGCAAGTCCGATGTGACCCAATCCCATATCAGCACTCGGGGCTCACTCTGCCCGAACTCTTGGTCGGAGCAGAAAAAGAACGATAGGATGTTGCGTGCGATTTGTATAGAGGCATTGTCAGCAGTGTTGCCCGACTCATCAGGCTCGACAATGAACTGTAGATGATCCTGGAGCGCTAGTGGGTGCGGAGTATCCATGAGAGTGCGAATGTGGATGTTGACGACACGAGTGTCAGTCCTCGATGACATTCTGTCGAGAAGTCTAGATAGATACATCGAAGGGGAACAGCGATACATGATACTCACATCTCAGAGTCGTCTTCTATCATCACTATCAAATTCTGCGACACATCAACTGCGAACCTGCTAACCGAAAAATCAGGTTTTTCCAGGCTTTTGGACAGAACGCCTGGTTCGTTGGCGCTGCCAAAAGTGGGAAGCACGCCGAGCTCGAGATTTTTGGTATCCGTGCTGAAAAATATGCTACCCGAAAGGTCAGATGAGAAACAAGTACACCGCATCTGCAGAGTCGTGTTGATGGTCCACTTCGGGAACATTTGCGCCTGCCGACGGTGCAAAAGTAGATCGATGAGTTCGTGATAAGGCTGGGTAACGGATTTGCCGGTGGTACAGACGCCGTTGAAGTGCAGCTGGATGGTGTAGGCTAACAGCGACGAGCTCTTGACTGTTTCAGAGACTGATGTGCAGGTCTGCCCTTGCGATTTCAATATTTTTTCACGTAAGGAAGAGACTATCATAATACCATGGCGCAGCGAGTGAGAGCAACGGCATCGAGGTTGGCGAGTATTTTGATGAGGAGCTCTTCTGGTATACCGAGGATGTCGTTCGCCATTTGGAAAGAGAGTAGTCAAGGGTGGTGTTGGATGAAGGAAGACCGTCAACAGTGGACACGATCACTGTGGGAGTACGCTGTGTATCCCTTATCCGCCACAGCTTTCGTCTGTCAGCTGATAAGAACGTTTATGCTAATAGTAGTAAGAATACAACATGCACATGTCAGATGCGTATGCGTAGAGAAGGTAAGTGTACAAGAAGCAAGTCATCACCCCTCGCTACAGTGAAAAAATCTCCGTATGCAGGCTAACAATGACATCTTCAACATCACCCAAACGAATGCTTTTTCCGCTTAATTGGATCCTCGCCATCGCATTTGCCACGTCCACCTCTGCCTCGTTATCAAGAATCTCCATGGCATCTTGCGCATGAGCTTGCTCATCAGAAAAGGACGAACAGCGTATCTCGGAGCTGGAGGCCGATCCATTGGCCTTCTGCGTCATCGAGCCTGAAGCGCCGCCGGTGAGATCTTGCAGACCGCGATGTATATTTAGGCGCGTAACGGTGGCGCCGACGTGGTGGAGATTGACGCGACGCGAACGATAACCATAGGCGGTGGTGCAAACCAATCGATGGGTACTCTTAGTAAAGTAAGGCGTAAATCAGTCGTGCAATACACTTCGAGACGAGCATATAAAGCTTACCGAAGATTTCGAGTTGTGGCTCGTTTTTTGTCCGCCTTCCTGCCTTTCCTTACAGAGCGTCCAGAAATATCGTCCAACACGCGCCTATTTATTCAGCGCCATCTTAGAAAGCCGTCGCTGAAATGTGAATTTTTGTACTCACCTTTTGCCTGAGGTGATGCCGTTCTGAGCGATGGACGCGTCGAATGTGCTCGGAACGATCGTCGACGAGGGTATCGCTACTGGTGCCAGAACAAGGGAAGCACAAATCAGCATCTCGCGCTGTGTATATAAACACGAGAGAAATATCGACGTACCACTTCAGTATCCGCCGTAATCGAGAGCTGGGCGAGCGCTAGAAGGCACAGCTCAGGCGTATGCGCCAAGCGCTCGGTCACCACCTTCTCCGCACTGTGGCGTCATAAGTAGACAAGCCTGAGAGCTGTAGCTGCCGTACTCACCTAGCCCGAATCTCGTTGTCGCCTAGCATCTAGATTCGACAGAATCTGGGTGAGCTCTGAGATGATTTTAGACGGGACGACGGCGTCCATCATCGCAGTGTCTGTCTTGGAGTGCTAGCAAGTTCGTTGTCGGTCGATATGAATTCGTGCGTCCCCAAGCAGCGAGCTCTGAGAGGAGATCGTCTGCAAACTACTTGTGGGATAGAATGGAACAGCGAGCCAAACAAAGCAGTGGGCAGAAGGAAGCCGAGCAAGACGTGGTGTGGATTTTGGACGCTTGCTGGAGCCACCGGCGCGCTTCCTCCGCGCGCCGCAAGTCACGTTATGTATGTGATTGAAAATGAACACCTGTGACGCTTCCTTCTTGACCTTGACCAATGTCGATGGCGAAGTAAATTCCTGTAAACCCTTCAACTCAACTTCCAAACATTCCAAACACTCTAGCATCTCTCATTACTCCCATGAACACTCCACTAGGATGGGTTTTAGAAGGGATCTGTTGCGACATAGGGTCGTCTTGTTGGGGAACTGATTTGGTGCGTATTTTTTTTTTCACGTCATTTTCAACACATCTCATATTTCCTTTGTATGATAGACCATGTCTCCCAGCCGCAGGAGGTAGTCACAGATACGTCTACATGGTGTAGATTGCGAATGGAAGAAGCGTCTCTCAACATAAGAGCCTCTCGCGTCGATTTCACATGCGACACGTTGCCCCATTCCGAACAGGCGCCTATAGTCGCACCAAACAGGAGTATCGACCTCCACCGCTGCCACGCCTGGATGGGCAAATCGAGGCCCAGACACCACCATCCGGCATGGGCCACCCTCTTACGCAAGGCATTTATGGGCGAACGTGAGTTGGATAGATACCATGGGTGGGGTGGTCTGACTGCGAAGACACAGTGAATTTACCGCGGTTGCATCGCCGTCTACCCCAATACCCCTCTGCGAACGGCGCCGAGTCGAATCGTGACTCGTTCCGACCCTCTCGTTATTGAGCACCGCACGTCGTGCGTACCTCCTTCCCTCGCCGGTACGACACATCTTCCTGCCGTCTACGTCATTCGGGAACGCACTACGGGGAGACAGAGCTCGGCCCTCGAAGAAAACACATATGGTACCCCTAATATCTCGACAACTATTTCCACCCTCTCCTCCCGGCATCGTTTCCGCCCTGAAAAAAATATTCGCCAAATTTCTTCATCACCCGACGCCAACTGCCTTCTGTCGAGATTTACCGAGGGCGCCGCGGATGGAAGCATTTCCTTTTGACTGCGAGACTGGCGCTGGGAAGTTTATCGGTTCCTCTCGCTGTTGCTATGGGGCACCAAGGCCGCCGAATGCGCAGGAACAGAACATCTCGCAACCCTATCTCGCAACCCTGTCCTCTGAAGCCCAGGCGACATCCCCCTTGTTGCACGCGTTGAATCCCTGTAGGCTGTTCCTGGCGCCTACCCACCAGCTCGCGCGGTGGCTCTCGATCTTCGCGAAGGCTTCATCTCACGTCGTCGGACTCCATATATCATGCCGAACTACAGGAGCGCAACGAAACTAAGGACTTAATCTCGGCGCAGTTTACGTTAAGGGGCGCGAGCATTGAGAGCGCAGAACGTCAAGCACGGAGTACATCGATGAAGTTGGTGGAGGTGTCAGGGCGGTGTGAGATGCGATGGGATGGGATGGGGGGAATGTAGCGGCGAAGGCAATGATCGAGGGGGGTGGTAATGTCGTAGATGAGGCCTTGAGGAAGGAATGCTGCACGTCGAGCCTCGACGTTGAGGCGAGTGTTGAGTGTCTCTTCGTCGACAAAGCGCTGTTTGGTAAGCCTTCGTATTTTCTTCTTCTTTCAGAACGCTAACATCTGCATGTAGACTCGACTTACCAATAACTACACGTACGTTTCTTGCCAACACCAGTGCTTCACGCGGCGACGTCCAGATCCCACATCCAATCCTGTCCATCCAAACCGTTGCCAACCTACCGCGACCGCACTCGCAAGCCCTCTCCCGCCTACACCCGCCCGTTGATCCTGTCACTGTTACGACTCGCGCCAACGCCGCCTTCAAGCACCCTATCGACTCTTCGTCAGCCTCCTTGACTTTTGCCACCATCTCCCGCCCAATGCCTGCCTGACCTCACCTCACAATTCTCGTTCGCCTCGCGTCCACCTCCTGCCACGCATGCTGTAGAAGGAGTATGTAGGTTGGAACAAAGGGGATAAAGTCACGGACGTGATCAGGCGAATACAGCGAGCGTGGGCGGAACACGCTGCGACTGGGCGCACAAGTGGTGAATGCGTCGAGCTCTCGAGGTTCCTCGTGTCCTGCGATCCGAGCTATAATATCTAGGAGTTCGCGACGTGTCCCACATCTCGACGAATCCCTGTGCAATCAGTCTTCCTTCTCTCATCTTTCGTCCCCGCCAAAAGGCACCAAGATCAGACGCGTGCTCGAATCCGCGGCGCGCCCGCCTAGAGTGCTCGTCATACGCGCTGAGAGAGGCAGTGACCGCAATTCGTTGGCCCCGCATGCAGGAGAGCTGCCGTTCGTGATACTTGTGTTCGACAGGGCCAAGCTGTCGTCGAATGACCACGTCGGCGACGCGAGGCTGGACGTGGAGGAGCTCGTGGAGAGCGCGCCATGCGATGCGCAGGGTTCGGGAGGCGGGGATGCAGGCATTCGTGCGTCCGCTGGCGACGGAGAAGAGTATGCCATGGGAGGCCAAACATGGGTCGACGATGCGGTTTAGGTGTGTATCTATGGCTTTTTTAGATCTTCTCTCGTTTAGTCTAGTTTTTCGTTAGGGCGGAATGCGAGCTGGGGTTTTACGATGCCCTGTGCCAGCGTTTCAGGCGGCAACACCTCAAGCGGTACGAGTCGTACGACCTGCCCAGATGCTAGCTCGATCTGTTGTGTATGCTCTGCGTGTACTCTTCTGAAGCGCGGGCATCGTCTGTCACCGCTTTATCATCCCAGCAGGATATGACCGTGAACGCCTCGTTTGTCTGAGGCTGCGGTAGCTGAACGAGCTCGCTGCCATCCCCTCGCTGCAGTTGACCTTCAACTCGTCCTCACCTGACCCAAAAAATCAACCGAAAATTTGCCTGTTCGCACAACTGCGTTCCTGAGCAGACGAGCTTAGCTGACAGAAACGTTCAAGGATACATCGGGCCCGTGAATAAGGATTAACGAACAGATGATATCCAGTAGGATTGACAGAGTAAGTTTGGAAAAGAACGCAAAGATGCTGGCTTGATCCTGGTTCCCAGGGGCACTGCACAGCTTGTGTCGTCACATGTAGGCTGATCGCATGTGTTACCCCACCTCTTCAACTTCTCCATCGACCCCCATGATGATGCAATGAAGTCACACCCCTTCGTCCCATGCGCGCTCGCTTCTCCAGGACATAGCCTTTAGACACGGGATACACTTGAACTGAGCCGTCTAAGTGATTTAAAAGGCGATGATGTATGCTCAGAGTCCCCACACGAAGTGATCAAATATGCGCACCGACGTCCTCGCAGTAGGCCTCGCCGCCACAGTTTCTCTTGTCGCCGCAGGGCCCTGCGATCTCTACGCCTCCGGCGGTACGCCATGCGTCGCTGCGCACAGTACTACTCGCGCCCTCTTCAGCGCCTTCAGCGGCTCGCTCTACCAGGTCATACGCGGCTCCGACAGCGCCACGCTCAACATCGGAACGCTCTCCGCTGGCGGCGTTGCTAACGCCGCAGCCCAAGACTCCTTCTGCGCAAGCACGACCTGCCTCATCACCACCATCTTCGACCAGACCGGGCGTGGCAATCACCTCACCCAGGCGCCGCCCGGCGGCGCAGCCAACGTTATCGACAACCTCGCGAGCGCGACAGGTGCGCCCGTCACATTGAACGGCCAGAAGGCGTACGGCGTCTTCTCCTCGCCGGGCACGGGCTACCGTAACAACGCTGCGAGCGGGACCGCGACGGGCGACGCCCCGGAGGGCATGTACGCCGTCTTCGACGGGACGCACTTCAACAGCGCCTGCTGCTTCGACTACGGCAACGCTGAGACCAGCTCCGACGACACGGGCAACGGCCACATGGAGGCGATTTACTTCGGCACCGGGGGCGGCTCGGGCTCTGGCAGCGGGCCCTGGATCATGGCGGACCTCGAGAATGGACTGTTCTCGGGTGCCAGCCCGTCATCAAACCCCGCCGACCAGTCGATCTCCTCCCGCTTCGTAACCGCGGTGGTCAAAGGCGAGCCCAATCAATGGGCGATCCGCGGCGGCAACGCCGCCTCCGGTTCCCTATCGACGTTCTACAGCGGTGTGCGCCCCAGCGGGGGCTACAATCCGATGTCGAAGGAAGGCGCGATCATCCTCGGCATCGGCGGTGACAACAGCAACGGCGCGCAGGGCACGTTTTACGAGGGCGTCATGACCTCCGGCTACCCGTCCGACGCCACCGAGAACGCGGTGCAGGCCAACATCGTCGCCGCCGGATACGCCACCACCTCGCTGACCAGCGGCCCCGCGTTCACGGTCGGCTCCTCCGTCTCGTTCCGCGCCACCACCGCGTGCTGCACGACGCGCTACATCGCCCACACCGGCGCGACCGTCAATACGCAGGTCGTCTCGTCGTCGAGCGCCACCGCGCTGAAGCAGCAGGCCAGCTGGATCGTGCGCACCGGCCTGGGCAACAGCGCGTGCTTCTCTTTCGAGTCCGTCGACACGCCCGGGAGCTTCATCCGCCATTCGGGCTTCGAACTTTACGTGAACGCCAATGACGGGAGCAAGCTCTTCGGCGAGGACGCCACGTACTGCCCGCAGGCGGGGCTCAATGGGCAGGGCAACTCGATTCGCTCGTGGAGTTATCCCACCCACTATTTCCGCCACTACAACGCTATTCTCTACGCCGCAAGTAACGGCGGATCAGATGCGTTTGATGCTACCGCTTCGTTCAATGACGACGTGAGCTGGGTAGTCAGCGCTGGCTTCGCGTGAATCTTTGTCACGGCCCATCAGAAAAACGCGACGTGATATGTACACCTTCGTATTAGTTTACATAGCAGTCGTAATGTAGGCGTAAATCCATTTTGTTATTGGGCTTTTTGGGATCATGCTCAGAATGTACGCCTCAGGTCCCGTCGGATAGCAGATATGAAGTTGTGAAAAAATGTTGTCAGTTCCAATGCCCGAAGAGGTGGAAGGCCGTCGCGTCCCGGTCTCGCGGCTGGTTGTTCGCTATTAACAAGCAGAGAGGTCGTCAACTGACGTTTAAGTAATATGTTCGACGTCGATGCAGACTTACAAACAGCTGGTACATCGCTCGTTGGTTGAAGTAGAACAAGGCGGCGTGGCTTAGCTATGCGGCTCCTCGAAGACTTCTTCTGCCTGCGAACTTTGTGCGAACTTGAGGAATCGATGTGTTCCACTGAGATGGATTTCTCGATGAAGTTCTCTGGCAGTTGAATTCTTATCAACACGCACCTAGTTTTTGTTATTTGATTATTGTACCAAAGTATCGCGGAATGAAGCTTGGAACCTAAGTTGAACGTCGAGGATGGCTATCATGTATGACTGGTACGAAAGGCAAACATGATCCAAACAATCGGCCCTGGGCCGACCTCCGTTATCTGTCGCGTGCAACACGCATGCCCACTGTTCGCGTTCTGGCCCTCTTCATAATCATCCCACCTCGCCGACGAAACTCCTGTACTGCCTGTAGCAGCCTGATGGCCGACTCATCAACATCATCTGCATGCCCTATCAGTAAGATCGACTACGACGTTCTTAGGGAGATTTTCGTGCACTGTCTCCCGGAATATGCCCTCGCATACAGACAACCGAACATCGAGGTCGCCCCATTGCTCTTATGCCAAGTCTGCTCTTCCTGGCGAACAGTCGCTCTGGTGTCACCCAGATTGTGGTCTCATTTGCACTATTCATTCACCGTCTGCGTTATCCAACAATGGCACGAATACAAATTGCTCGCACGCGAAGTAGAATTTGTACAGTGGTGGAGACAAAACCAAGGCACGATACCTCCGTTTCTCCACCTTTCTGTCAAAAAAGGGTACGACAACCGCAGAACATACATTGGCGAGCTGGCGCAGGGCGGGATGGATTTCGTCTTGGAATACGCAGCATCAGCGCAGTACCTCGCGCTTGCTACTGTCTTCTGGAGGTACCTTTACAGGAGGAACAAAGCTGGCTATGTGTTTGTGCCGTCAAAGTTGCATACGCTGGTTAGGGACGTAGTGGAACCATCAGTCAACACGGGGTTGGCTTACTATGTTTTTGAAACCCAAGTACTCTCTCAAGCCTGCAACTTGCGGCGAATATCCATCCATGAACAGAATTTTCAAATGAGGCCCGGCGTTCTTTCCATGTTTTGCTCGACACTAACCCATATCTCGTTGGGCATCATCGAGACATCCCTCACGTACTGGTTCGTCCTCCTCAGCGGACTCCCTAAACTGGAATGGGGGAACTTCGGGATGGCGGAACCGCCCGACCACAAACGGTGTGCTCCACCCAACAGCATCACCCTTCCCCACCTTTCCACGCTGTACGTGGCCATGTACGAGGATGAACACTCCTCGAAACACACGCCGTTCAGCGCGCTCTTCACGGACGTCCACCTCCCTGCCATCCGCACCCTCTCGTTATCGTGGTGGTTTGATCGGCCAGTGAGTAAACACTACATCACCGGCGAGGTCTCC